>OY731402.1:16237891-16837891 GCA_963425845.1 Sphenostylis stenocarpa | reverse complement strand
ATCCAAGAAAGTAGTTGAGTTCTCCCATCATAGACATCTCAAATTCTCCCTGCATATATTTGATAAAATCTTTACATAAAGACTCATTAGTGGCTCCAAATATGATGTCATCAACGTATACTTGAACTAGAATTACATCATTATTTAATTTTTTCAGGAATAAAGTCTTATCAACCAAACCTCTTTGATAGCCCTTTGATATGAGAAAATTACTTAACCTTTCATACCATTGTCTTGGGGCTTGCTTGAGACCATACAAGGCTTTATTTAATCTATAAACATATTCTGGATGAATATGATCTTCAAAACCAGGTGGTTGTGTAACAAAAACTTCTTCATTCAAGTAGCCATTTAAGAAAGCGCTTTTGACATCCATTTGAAATAACCTGAAACTCTTTATCGAAGCATAAGCAAGTAGAAGTCTAACAGCCTCTAATCTAGCAACAGGAGCATATGTTTCATCAAAATCAATTCCTTCTTGCTGATTATACCCTTTAGCAACTAATCTGGCCTTGTTTCTAGTAATTATACCATTTTCATCTATTTTATTTCTAAAAGCCCATTTAGTTCCTACAATATTGGCATTGTATGCTTTTGGAATTAATTCCCATACTTCATTTCTTGTAAATTGATTTAATTCATCATGCATAACATTAATCCAGTTATTATCCTTTAATGCATCAGATATGGTTTTTGGTTCAATTTGTGATACAAATGCCATGCGATTGCAAAATTTATTTAAAGATCTTCTAGTGGAAACTCCCTGATTTATTTCACCAATGATGTTGTCTATTGAAAGATTTCTTGGAGTCTTCCATTCTTTAGGCAACTGCTCTTCAGCTTCTTCAATAGATTCTTCCTGTTTTTGAAAAATTGTTGATTCTGGCAATTTTAACTGATACATTTTATCAGTTAAAACATCATCTTCTGTTTTATACTCAGAATTATCCTGCATACTTGGGTTAGTCTCATCAAACACAACATGAACAGATTCTTCTACAGTATTTAGTCTTTTGTTAAAGATTCTATAAGCATGACTATTCAATGAATAACCCAAGAAGATACCTTCATCTGATTTGGAATCAAACTTTCCAAGATTTTCCTTTCCATTGTTTAAGACAAAAACCTTACAACCAAATACTCTAAAATAGTTTATATTCGGCTTTTTACCTTTGTATAACTCATAGGGAGTTTTTCTAAGAAAAGGTCTGATTAAAACACGGTTTAATACATGACAAGCAGTACTAACGACATCAACCCAAAAATATTTTGGTAATGCTTTCTCATTAAGCATTGTCCTAGCTAACTCTTCAAGAGAACGATTTTTCCTTTCAACTACACCATTCTGTTGAGGAGTTCTAGGAGCAGAAAAGTCATGCTTAATACCATGTTTATCACAAAATTTATTAAAATTTTCATTTGAAAACTCTCCCCCATGATCACTTTGAATATAAGAAATGAAATAGCCTTTTTCATTTTGAATTTGTTTTGCAAATTTCTTAAACATATGGAAAGTATCAGATTTTAATTTTAAGAATATTGTCCAGGTAAATCTTGAGTAATCATCTACTATAACCAGTGCATATAGATTTCCCCCTAAACTCATAGTTCTAGAAGGACCAAAGAGATCCATGTGCAAAAGTTCAAGAGGTCTTGATGTTGAAACAATATTTTTCTGTGAAAAGGAATTCTTTACTTGCTTGCCCTTTTGACATGCATCACATATTTTGTCTTTCACAAACTTAAGTTTAGGTAAGCCAATTACAAGGTCTTTAGAAATCAATTTATTAAGATGATTCATATGAATATGAGCTAACCTCCTATGCCGCAACTAGGAATCATTCTTGTAGACCCCAAATCTTGCCTGACCTCATAATAAAGACCAGAAGACCTCCTTTTCGAAGATGGATGAAGCCTAAGAAGCCACTAGGAGAGACTATTAGGCCCCATACTAGGATAGGAGGGATTTTCGGCATGAAAATAAAGATTTTCGCCTTTTAGGGTCGAGACTGCCGTCTCAGATTCGAGACCGCCGTCTCGCCTTGCAAAAATGGCGAGACCGCCGTCTCGTTTGGCGAGATGGCCGTCTCGTCACTCGCGGATGGCGAGACGGCCGTCTCGACCTTGTCAGATGAGACGACCCGTCTCGACCTGACAGACGCGAATCCCTATAAATAACTGCGCCATTCCCCTCATTTCACATAGTTCTTCCATTCTCTCTCTAGACACTTCTTCAAATTCTCTTTCTAGAACCCCTCCGAAGCATTTCCGGAGTTTCTGAGAGTTTTCTAGAGTTTTTTATAGCGTTTTCGAAGGGCTGCCAAAAAGCACCCAAATTATCAAAGAATTAATAGAAAGCTTGCCTCGGAGGTTTCCACACACTCTCTCTCTCTCTCTCTCCTTTACCGCTTTATTTTAAATTATGCAATAGGTATTAGGGCCATGTAGTCATAATTTTTAAATTCCGCAAAATAAAGGGTAAAAGCGTATTTTCACCGGTTTAATTATTTAATATAGCTGACCTATCATAGGGAACCCGAAAGGGGCGTCGTAAGGGAACTAACACTTCTCTTACACGTAACTAACTCCCTTACCCAACTCTGGTTCTAATGACCAAAGTTGGTTTTTTGAAATCCAACGCCTTTTTCACTCCTTTTCCGATGTTTCTGGTAAAAACATCGGTGGCGACTCCAGAAGGACCCCTCAAAAGTTAGTTCTTGGGTTAGCCCGGTTATCGGACAATCCAAGAGCGCCTTTTCGAAAACCTCGCCCCTAGGTTCAGCCCGGTTATCGGACAACCTAAAGGCGTTGTAACCACACCTATAAAATCGGAAAAGTCGAAACCATTGCGTCGCTTCGACCGCCTCGTTTTGACGGCGGCGACAATTCTCTTTAGAAATTAAACAACAATTTTTAGCAGAATTAGTATCTAACATGTAAATATTGTTGATCCTCTTACCAGTAATCAATACCTGTTCTGAATATGATTTGATGATTTGACATTGATCTTGACCAAAGATAAGTTTGTGTAATCAGGTTTATGCAGGTCTGCAGAATGAGTTTCTTCACCAAAAGAATGCAAAAATTGCCTCAAGAAAGAACTTCACAAAACTTGCGCGATTCTCTCTTGAAAGTAGCACTTATGATTGCTTGATTGATTGCCAAAACATGTGTTTTAAAATATTCAAGCAATTCTGTTTATATAGAAGATTTTCCAAACTGCTGGTTTAATTAATCTGTTAAAATAATCTTTTAATCTGTTAAAAGTCTTGTTTTCATCTGTTAAAACTTCCTTTAATCTGTTAAAATGTTCTTGATCATTTTCCAGATTTTTTTAACTGATACGACAACGTTTATATCAATTAAAACACTTTGTAAAAAGTCCCTTAAGTTGTTTTAATCGATTATTTCACCTTTTAATCGATTAAAATACTGTCAAAAGTTTTCATAAAACTTTCAAAGTGATTTTAACTGATAACAATCTGTTTTAATCGATTTAAAACTCTTTGAAAAATCTCTTAATTGTTTTAATCGATTATTTCATGTTTGTATCGATTAAAATACTGACGTAACAACTTTCAAAACACTTCAAGTTTTTTTAATCGATTATTTCGAGTTTGTATCGATTAAAATACTGCCAGAACACTTTTCAAAATATTCTAAGTCAATTTTATCGATTATTTCAATTCTATATCAGTTAAAATACTGGCAAAAGGTTTTCAAAAACTCCTTTGATGAAAACAATCGATTATTTCGAAGACATATAAACTAAAATAGTTCCAGTGTATGTTTTAAAAGGTTTTAATCGATTATTTCGAAAACCTATCAGTTAAAAAACTGTTACGAAAGTGTTAAGAACATTTTAAATGATAAAGCTCATATAATATCAGTTAAAATAGCTTACTTAAAAACCTTTTAACAAATTACTTTGTTTTTAACAGTTTAAACACATCTTAAAGGCATTTGCAAAATCTTTGAAATGAAGAAACCTCATGCAGCAAAGAGATACGAATGATAATACCTATGTATAGATGCAGACTCACTAATCACTCTACCCTTTTGACCAAGTAACCTTTGACTTCATCAGAATTTCCTTTTGACTTCATCAAATCAACAAGATCTTCTTTTGATCAAATCATTCAATTAAGATATTCATCACTTTCATATTCATATCTTGATTTTTTTTCCACCAACAAAATGCCCCTTTGAAAGAAAAAAAACATTTGTGCAAAATTTTGTATTCTTTCAAAAAGTGTCTACCTCAACTCTTTAAATGTTCTGAAGTCATACAAAGCTGTTTTTATTATCACATGTCAAATTAAACCATTCCCCTCATTAATATTACTTGTCTCAACTACCCTCGGCTCCTCTCGAGGAAATTTGGTTTAAGTCAAGCTTCACCATTCTTCCAAATCGATAATTTTCCAAGAAGTCATTCTAACTTTGATACAATCCAATCGAAAATCGACTCCTAGTGCACGATAAATCGAAAACCAAGAAAAGTAAATACTCCCACTATCTTCAAATATCTCGATTCGAAAACTTTTATCGAGAATGCTACAACCCTCTTAAACTTAATTTCTCCAAAACCCAAAGACAAAGAAATATCGATATCGAAACTATCATACTATCCTTACCTAAACACTCCCGAACATTCCCTGTCGAATAAACTAATATCTCCCTCAGTCCAAGAAGAAACACCATCTATCGAACAAACTTCAACTTCATTGCCTCGACAGAATGATCATATTCCTGAAGACTTATCAAAATATCGAACTGCTATTGAAGAAGATCCATTTTCGATTCTCGATATTCTGTTGTCTGAAGATGATGTCACTCCCTCAAGTCATTCATCTCAACCACACGTGACATTGAAGAGATCCTTACTACTATCGATTCATTCCCCGATGACAGTCTCCCAAAGAGCTTCGATGTTAAAGTAGCAGCGGATACTAAAGGTGAGATCGAAGAAATGAAGAAAAAGACTTCAACAACTCAAAGAACATGACAACTCCTGAAGAAAACTCGAATCTCTCTTCTTGGACTCAATTATTGACAGATTTTGATCAGTTCCGATCTTCAATATCAAGTTTTGTAAAACATTATACTTTAATCAATTGTGAATGCTTATTCCCCTTATTCGAGGTTTATAATCTTTTAAGTACTTCCCATTTATCAATAGTACTTTCTCTTTACTATGCCAATCAAATATCGAATAAGCATTACCCGATAATACTTTAACAATTTCAAAAGGCCCTTCCCAATTTGGTGACCATTTGCCATAACTTTTAGACTTCTTATCCATCAGCAAAATCGTTTTCCAAACTAATCACCTTCTCTAAATATTTTCTGTCGAACTTTCTTGTTATAAACTCGAGCAATTTGACTTTTTTGTAAAATAATATTATTTAACGCTTGCAATCTTATCTCATCAAGTTCATTTAACTCGTCATACATCAAATTCCAATAATCGCAGTTAGGCAAATCATTTTGTTTTTGTATTTGAGTTGACTCAATATTGATTTCGATGGGTAAAACCGCATCATGCCCATAGACTAACTTATATGGAGTATTCTGTAGGGAATCTTTCGACGAATTTCGATAGGCCCATAAAATCTGTAATAACGTTTCGTGCCAAGTCTTTTGTTTGTTACCGACATGTTTCTTGATTAAACCAATAATTATCTTATTAATTGCTTCAACATGTCCATTAGCCTAAGCATAATATGGAGTCGATGCTAATAACTGAATATTCCTCAATTCAGCATATTTAACCATCTTCTTACCAGTAAAAACTGTCCCTCTATCAGTAGTAATGGACTGTGGTATTCCAAATCGATAAACAATATATTCTTCAATGAAATCAATCACATCTTGTTGATCGACATCTTTTAACGGGATTGCTTCTACCCATTTTGAAAAATAATCGACAACTACTATTATATATCTATGTCCTCTCGATGACTGTGGAAAAATTTGTCCAATTAAATCGATTACCCAACCTCTGAAAGGCCAATGTTTGATAATAGAGTGAAGTTCACTAGCAGGGACTTGCTGTATAAGAATAAACTTCTGACACTCTTCACAAGACTTAGCATATTCGATACAATCTTTTAAAATCGAAAGCCAATAATATCCTGGTTGAATTAATGTCCATCTCATTTTTTGACCTACCATATGTGCACCACATATTCCATTATGTACTTCCGCCATTGCCAGATAAGCATCGTCATTTCCTAAACATCTAAGCAATACTCCATCAATGCTTCTTTTATATAATTCATCATTGAACAACACATATTTTACTGCTCGATATTTTATTTTCTTATCGATTCTCCCGTTTGGATTTTGCAAATAATCCATAATCGATTTTCTCCAATCTTGATCATCTAAGTTGTTAATTTGTAAAATTTCCCTTTCTTGGGGTAATTTTTCTTTGATTTGAATCATCATTTGTAAATTTTTCAGAGAAATTTTATACTTAGATGATATTTGCACTAAATCATTGACTTCTCGATTAAATTCTAGAGGAACATATTCAAAGTCTCGATCAGGATGTCGAGCTTTTAATACTTAGAATCACCCCTTACAATTACATGTTGAGTTTTTAACTTAATCAAAGTCTCGATACCCGCAACCAAAGCTTCATATTCAACTTCATTATTCGAGCAAGTGGGTTTAATTTCAAATAATATCTTGGTCGGGATATTACTTGGTGAAATAATAAGGATTCCCACCCCTGACTTGTCCGATGTACTCGATCCATCGAAATACATTATCCATTTACTTATTTCAATAAATAAATTATCAATCGGGTCAATCGTATGGTCTACCATAAAATCAGCAATAACTTGTCCTTTTACTGATTTCAAAGAATCGAATGACAATGAAAACTCTGTCAAAGCTAAAACCCACTTACCTATTCAATTATGCATAATAGGTTTCGATAAAAGAAACTTCAAAATATTATTTTTGGAATAAACCATCACATCATGGGGTTTCATCAAATACTTGAGTTTCATACAAGAGAAATACAAACATAGCCTTAATTTTTCGATATCACTGTATTGAATTTCAGCATCGTTTAATATTCTACTAAGATAATAAACAACACATTCTACACCATTCTGATCCTCTTGTGCTAGTAGACTGGCTATAACTCGATCTGATGCTGATACATACAACTTCAATGGCTTGTTCCTCATTACTGGTATCAAAATCGAAGGATTCATCAAAGTCAATTTAATATGCTCAAAGGCTTTCTGATGTTCTTCCTCCCATTTAAAATCTGCTTCCTTTTTCAACTTTAACAAAGACGAAAAAACATAAGTCTTACCAGCCAGATTAGAAATAAATAATCTTAAGTAATTTATTTTACCAAACAATGATTGCAACTGCTTTTTATTCTTTGGGGCAGAAATGTCTAATATTTCTTTTGCTTTGTTTTTATCAATCTCGATCCCTTTTTTATGTACTATGAATCCTAAAAACTCACCAGCAGACACACCAAAGACACATTTCAAAGGATTTATTTTTAAACCGTATTTTCTCATTCTTTCAAAATATTTTCTTAAATTATCTAAATGTTCATATTTTTTCTTTGAGGCAACAACAATATCATCTATATAAACCTGCATGAAATCATTAATTAAATCATGAAAAATTAAATTCATTACTCTTTGATATGTCGCTCCGGCGTTTTTTAATCCAAATGGAATCACTATCCATTCATAAGTACCTAATGCCCCCGGGCATCGAAAAACTGTTTTAGCTATATCGTTTTGGAAAAAAAAATTTGATTATATCCTGAATATCCATCTAAGAGACTCAAAATTTCATTACCAGCTACCGCATCTATTAACATATCAGCTACTGGCATAGGATATTCGTCTTTAGGAGTTGCTAAATTTAAATCTCGATAATCAATGCATACTCTCATTTTACCATTCTTTTTAATAACTGGAATAATATTGGAAATCCAATCCACATACCTAACAGTTCTGATAAAGTTCGCGGTAAGAAGTCTCTCGATTTCTTCTTTAATCTTACCCATCACCTCAGGTGCAAATATTCTCGGAGTTTGTTTTATTGGCTTCTTGCCTTCTATAATAGGTAATCTATGCTCGACTAGACTTCGATCCAGTCCAGACATTTCTTCATAATCCCAAGCAAAGCAGTCTTTATATTCTTCCAGTAATAGAATCATATCCTTTTTCATTTCTTTTTCAAGATACCTACTAATATAAGTAGGTTTTCTTTTCTCTGTACTTCCCAAGTTGATTTCTTCTAATGGATCTTGGGCCTCGAATTTTTTGTGATTAGATGTGACAGATCTTTCAAAACCTAAAGGAGAATTGTCATAAATACAATCAAGTATAACTTGATCACTATTATTTGCTTCTGTCGAGTATATCGACTTATTTATTCCTATCCTATTACTACTACTTTCTTGGCTCTCTCTTTTTTCATTTTCATATCTTCTTAATCGAGCCAAGAACTCCTCATAACCTTCATGCATTTTCATTGGTCACTTCGAGGCTGGCCCCCTCTTTCCTAAGTACAAACCCTTTTTTCTCATTCATTTCCAGGAATCGTTCCTCATGCATTTTTGAATTAAAATCCTCGATAGTCTCGAAGGTAAATGGCTGAGTGAGCGCCAAATTTTGGAGAGACCGACCAGCCTGAGACACCAATGTTACGAACTTGTGTTGGTCTCCTTGAATCACTTCGAGATGTCCATCTCGATTCCACATAAATAACTTCTGATGAGCAGTGGAGGGCACTGCTCCAACTCCATGGATCCATTCTTTGCCTAGTAATGCATTGAAATTTGCATGCGATTGGACTACCACAAAAATAGTAGGCCTCGAATAAGTACCCACTTTTACATCTAAGGCAATCATGCCTTTGATTAAGTCTTTCAAATCGACACCGAACCTCTTTAACATAGTGATTGGCAGTATGTTTACCGCCGCACCACCATCCACAAGGACTTTATTCACCCTCTGTCCTTGTATCTCAATATTTAACATCAGGGGTTTCAAATGAAACCTCATTTCCTCTGATGGAGGATCGATAAAAGCAGCGTCTCTATGGGGAGATTCACATGATACTTGCGTCACCCACGTCACTTTTGGTCTCATTTCCTCAGAAAAGAAATCATCCTCTCGATAAACATCATTTCGCTCCTGAAATTCCTCATACTGATTAACATACTCTGGAGGTAGTATCGATATCACTCCAATCTGTTGTCCAACCCTATTGTTTTCATCCTTACCGTCAACAAAATCCCTTACATACTGACCCCCGATCGGTACATTCTGCTCTTCAAAGCACTTATAATTGTTGAACCTTCCCCAGTAAGGTTGGATCCTTCCCCCTCTCTTCCAAGGCTTTCCTCGAAATATTCTCCTTTGGAACATGGGGAATCCAGTATTTGATCCTTCATTGCATGAAAGTCTATCGAACACATTATTAATTTGAAGTCTACTTCTTCCTCCCCGAGGAGAAAATATCTCCTTCTTGACCCATCACATTTGATTTCGATTAGAAGAAGAACCAACAAATTGCTGATTTTCTCCTACTATCATCTGGACCATTTGTTTTCCTTTAAAATTGTAATTCTTCTGCTGTGTCTCCACTTTTTTTATTTGCTCCTCCCTAAAGGTTTTAGTAGCAGATCTGTCAAACACCACACTACATCGTGGACATAATGCCTGTAAACCCCAAATCTTGCCCGACCTAAAAAAAAAGAGTAGAAGACCTCCAATTCAAAGATGAGCAAGTCCTAAAAGGTCCTAAGAATAGACTACTAGGCCCCATATTAGAGTAGGAAGACTTTTTGTACAGAAAAAATAAGGATTTCCACCTGAAGGGTCGAGACCACCATCTCGCTTATCAAGATCGCTGTCTCGCCATTAGAAAGGGTAAGACCCCCGTCTCATTTAGCGAGACGGCCATCTCGCCACTTGCCATGGCGAGACCACCTTCCCGTTTGGCGAGACAACTTTCTCGCCATTTGTCAAATTGATACCACCATCCCGATTGGCGAGACGGCGGTCTCGACCTGACAGGCGCGAATCCCTATAAAAGGAGGGCGCTCTCCCGTTCTTTTCACATAGTTCTTCAACATTTCCTTCTATCATTTCTTCAAATTATTCTCCTTGAGCCCCTCCGAAGCATTTCTGGAGTTTTCTACGTGTTCTTAAAAAACCAACGCCTTCTTTTTTTCCTTTTCTGATGTTTTTGGTAAAAACATTGGTGGCGACTCCATAAGAACCCTCTCGCCTCTTTTGATGGCAGTGACAGATGGCGAATCCACAGGGGAAGCCTAAAGAGTTGATCCCATTTAGTGATGGGCCAGTTTAATAAATAAACTTAGAAATTTCGCTTTTACCCTACCTTGTTTTATAACATGTTTATTTGCTTAGCTTTAATAAATGTTGTTTGTTTATTTTACGCAATTGTTTGAAATACAAACTGTACACAAACCCTTGCACACAACAATTCCCTCTATACCCGGGGGCAAGTGAGAAATCCATAAGGAGTGGGTGGAAGGTACGGTTTGCCATAGTGAGGGCCATGAGCCCACGTGTATGATCGGAAACCACCACTCAAGGTGATAACCTTTCTCTTTTGGCACAAAGACTGACTATGGCCTTAATGCTAAGCATGGTCGGAAGACTGGAGGGTGGGGACCCTATAATGGGGGCACCTTGGGGGCCTGACCTTGGTGAGAACAGTTAGAACCTACCTTTGCCAATGCACTTTTCTACAGGAAAACCCTACCTCGTAATCAAAATGTCATCCTACTTGTTCGTGGATGAGTGAATTGTGTGTGCATTTATTTGTTGCATTTGATTGCATAACATAACCAAACAACAGATAAAAAAATAGAAAAAACTACAAAAAATACTTTCACAATAAACACCCTTATCTCGAAGAGTATGCTTTTTAGCTAGCCTGATTTCAGGTTCTTTGTAAGCTAAGTAGCCATGCAGTCCGACAGAAGAGATAAGGGATGCTGTAGACCCCAAATCTTGCCCGGCCTGCAAATAAAGAGTAAAAGACTTCCTATTCGAAGATGGACGAAGCCTAACAAGCCACTAGGAGAGACTATTAGGCCCATACTAGGATAGGAAAGATTTTT
Organism: Sphenostylis stenocarpa; assembly: GCA_963425845.1. Lineage (NCBI taxonomy): Eukaryota > Viridiplantae > Streptophyta > Magnoliopsida > Fabales > Fabaceae > Sphenostylis > Sphenostylis stenocarpa. The sequence continues at coordinate 16,826,742 of OY731402.1, read as the reverse complement.
GGCACAAAAATAAGGTTTCTCGCCTTTTTGGGACGAGACCGCCATCTCGCCTCATGCAAATGGCGAGACCACCGTCTCGTCAAACGAGACGGCGGTCTCGCCACCTGCGAATGGCGAGACGGCGGTCTCGCTTTCCCAGACGGCGGTCTCGCCACTTTGGCATGGCGAGACGGCGGTCTCGACCCCGTCAGACAAGAACGGCGGTCTCGCCACTGTCAGGCGCGAAAAACTATAAATAGGGGCTCCCTCCCCTCATTTCCACACACCACACAGCTCTAGCTCTCCTTTCTCTCTAAAACTTCTCTCTAGAATCCCTCCGACGCATTTTCGGAGTTTCTGAGTGCCTTTGTGAGCGTTTTTCGGTGTCTAGAAAAGTTTCCAGCGCTGTGTAGAGTGAAGGGCTGCCACAAAGCACCCTCTTTTTTTTAGAGAAATAAAAAGAAAGCTTGCTTCGGAGGTTTAAACTCTCCCTCTCTACTTTTACAGCTTTAATTTTAAATTATGCAATAGATTAGGGCCATGTAGTCATAATTTTAAATTCCGCAAAATAAAAAGGGCAAAAGCGTGTTTTTTCGGTTTATTTATTAACAAAATAGCTGGCCTGTCATAGGGAACCCGAAAGGGGCGTCGTAAAGGAACTAACACTTCCTTTACACGTAACTAACTCCCTTACCCAACTCTGGTTCTAATGACCAAAGTTGGTTTTTCGAAAACCAACGCCTTTTAAACCCCTTTTCCGATGTTTCTGGTAAAAACATCGATGGCGACTCCACAGAACCCTTCAAAAATTAGTCCTTGGGTTAGCCCGGTTATCGGACAACCCAAGGACGACCTTTCGAAAACCTCGCCCCTAGGTTATCCCGGTTATCGGACAACCTAAAGGCGTTGTAACCACCCATAAAAAACGCGAAAATCAAAAGGGTCGAAACCATCGCGTCGCTCCGACCGCCTTCTCTCTTTTTTTAGACGGCGGCGACAGATGGCGACTCCACTGGGGAAGCCTCGAGAGTTGATCCCATTTAGTGATGGGCCGGCTTAAAAATAAATAAACCAAGAAAATAACGCTTTTGCCCTTAACTTGTATTATAACATGTTTTACGGTTTGGCTTTAATAACTGTTGCTTGTTTATACTTACGCAATTGTGTGAAATACAAACTGTACACAAACCCTTGCACACTACAGTTCCCTGTATACCCGGGGGCAAGTGAGAAATCCATAGGGAGTGGGTGGCAGGTACGGTTCACTGTAATGAGGGCCTTGAGCCCACCAGTGTGATCGGAAACCACCACTCAAGGTGATAACCTTCCTCTTTTGGCAACAAGACTGACTATGGCCTTAGTGCTAAGCATGGTCAGACGGCTGGAGAGTGGGGACCCTATAATGGGGGCACCTTGGGGGCCTTATCCTGGTGAGAACAGTTAGAACCAACCCTTACCAATGCACTTTTCTGCAGGAAAACCCTACCTTGTGATAAAAACGAATTCTCGCCTGTTCGCGGATGACTGAATTGTGTGTGCATATGTTTGTTGCATTTGTCTGTTGCATAGAATAAACAAGCAACAGAACAAAAAAAAAAATCTTTCCAAATAAACGCCCTTATCTCGGACAGTCTGCCTTTTAGCTAGCCTGGTTTCAGGTTCTTTGTAAGCTAAGTAGCCACGCAGTTCCGACAGAAGAGATAAGGGACGCTAACTATTCTTTCACATAAAGCCGCATTTTTATCTCGGACAGTCTGCCTTTTAGCTAGCCTGGTTTCAGGTTCTTTGTAAGCTAAGTAGCCACGCAGTTCCGACAGAAGAGATAAAAGGCTATAAAATAAACAAAATAAAAATACAAACCGAAACCAAAAAAAATAAAAAATAAATAAACATCTGCAAAGTCAAGTCATATTACATCATATCATGAGCAAAGAAAAACCAAGAGAGAAAATAAAAAGTGAGAACGCATGCAGCATCATTCAAACAGAATCCCTCATGCATAAGCATATTCATTTTAGTTCAAACAGTCAACATGCATTAATAAAGTTCTTCCGGGCATTCTAGAAAGTGGCTGGTCCTCTCCACGTCCGCACTCGAGCGCAAAAGGCAAGAGCAATGGAAAACCTGGAGGAGCAGAACCGAAAGCTCACTGCGGAGGTTAATACCCTCCGCGAACAAATGGCCCAACTGATGGAGGTCGTACGCCAGGGTCAGAGTAAGGGCGAAGACCAAGCTGAACACATCCCTCACCATGAGGAGGAGGAGGAAGAATACTTCTATGACGGGAAGGATGCCAAAACTACACGCATCCTTACCCCAGAAGTATCTAAACAACAACTCTCCGCCCTGGAAGAGAGGCTTAAGGCAGTAGAAGGGCACAACTTCGACGTCAAGGAGGTGGCGGACATGTGCCTAGTAAAGAACATCCATTTCCCTCCCAAATTCAAGATCCCGGACTTCCCCAAGTACGCCGAGATGACCTACCCAAAGAACCATCTTACGATGTATTGTCGTAAGATGGCCGCCCACGCTGAAAACGAAAAACTCTTGATCCACTGCTTCCAGGAGAGTCTGGCGGATACAACTCTCAACTGGTACATGCAGTTAGAGAGAGGGCAGGTCCAGAACTGGAAACAGCTGGCTGACGCTTTTCTCCACCGTTACCGATACAACATCGATCTGACCCCCGACAGGTCAGATCTCAGGACTCTAAGTAAAAGGAACGACGAGCCTTTTAAAGCGTACGCCCAAAGATGGAGGGAGATGGCAGCCCAGATCGAGCCTCCTTTGACGGACAAGGAGACAGTGGCTATGTTCATCGATTCGCCGACCGGAGCGTACTACGATAAGGCGATAGCCGCACCTCCAATCTCTTTTCTGGACATAGTCACCGTGGGGGAAAGAGTAGAGCAGGGGTCGAGGAGTGGGAAGATAGCACAGTCTTCCCAAGCCGGCGTCTCATTCGGGAAGCCTCGCTGGCAAGAAGAAGGACGAATCCGTGCATACAATCAACTTTGCCACTCCTTCTTCTACCCCGCAAACGCCCAGTGCAGTCCCGCAAGAAAGAGAGGAAGTTCACTCCAATCTCCACTTCCTATGGACTCGCCGTCGCCTCGCCGTTGGAGGCTAAGCTCCGACTCGCGTTCCTCCCAAGAAGCAGTTGGAGCCTCCCTACCCCGAATGGTATAAGCCAAACGAGAAATGCGCTTACCATTCGGGTTCACCCGGACATTCTATAGAAAATTGCTTGACCCTTAAGTATCGGGTTCAAGAATTAATCGACGTCGAGTGGATAACTTTCGACGCCTCCGCTTCCCATGTCGACGCCAAACCTCTGTCAAAGCTGGAGTAGTAGAAAGGGAGGACTAGGAGGATCAGCCATACGGTGTCTGTTTTTTTTTTTAAAAGCTTTTCTCTATATCTCCTGCGGTCCCCGCCCGTGGCCACAGGAATTTTGATTAAAAGGGCTTGTACATACATCTTCACTCTCTTTAATACACGAGGCATTTTTGTCATATTCATTCTTTTCCCTCTTCTATTTATTATTCTTTCAAAAATAAATTGAATAATAAAAATCTATGACTAAAATAGAACCTAAAACACATCATGTCTGTGATTGATGAATCTCTGTGGACCCCAGAAACGGAAAGCGAATGGGTCGAGTCCGACAGTGAGCAGGAGACCATCTCTCCGGACATGCAAAGAATGCTGGAAAAAGAAACACGCATCATACAACCGCATCAGGAAGAGATAGAAACCGTTAATTTGGGAGAAGGGGATGATGAGAAAAAGGTGAACATCGACACTCAAATAAAAGGAAGCATAAGAGAAGAATTGATACGGCTTCTGAAGGAGTATATAGATGTGTTTGCTTGGTCTTATCATGACATGCCTGGGCTCGACACGAGTATAGTGGAGCATAGATTGCCATTAAAAGAGGGGTTCCGACCTGTGAAACAAAAACTCAGAAGAATCAAACCGGACTGGTCCTTAATGATAAAGGAGGAGGTGCAAAGGTAGCTGGATGCCAATTTCCTTATAGTCTCTAAATACCCAGAATGGTTGGCTAACATAGTACCCGTCATCAAAAAGACCGGGAAGGTCAGGGTGTGTGTGGATTATAGGGACCTCAATCGAGCAAGTCCAAAAGACGACTTTCCCCTACCCCATATAGACACCCTGGTAGACCATACCGCTACCAACATGCTATATTCTTTCATGGAAGGATATGCGGGGTACAACCAAATTAAGCTGGCCGTTGAGGATAGAGAAAAAACCTCCTTCATTACACCATGGGGCACCTTTTGCTATCGTGTAATGCCGTTTGGACTGAAAAATGCAGGGGCAACCTATCAAAGGGCCATGGTCACGCTGTTCCATGACATGATCCACAAGGAGATAGAGGTGTATGTGGATGACATGATTGCCAAGTCCAGGAATGAAATTGACCACATTCATTATCTCAAAAAGCTCTTTGACCGACTCCGAAAGTGTCAACTCAAACTGAACCCAGCGAAATGTACTTTCGGGGTACGTTCAGGAAAACTACTGGGGTTCATTGTCAGTGAAAGGGGAATTGAAGTGGACCCCGACAAAACCAAGGCAATCTTGGAAATGCCCCCACCAAGCACGGAAAAGGAGGTCAGAGGTTTTCTGGGCCGGATCAATTACATTGCCCGTTTCATCGCACAGTTAACGGACAAATGTATACCCATCTTTAAAATGTTGCGCAAAAACCAACCAACGGTGTGGAATGAAGAATGCCAGCAAGCGTTCGATAAGATCAAAACATGTTTAACCAATCCGATGGTATTGGTACCACCCGTTGAAGGGAGACCTCTCATCCTATATTTGTCAATACTTGAGGAGTCCATGGGATGTGTGCTCGGCCAACAAGATGAAACTGGGAAGAAAGAACGAGCCATTTATTATCTCAGCAAGAAATTCCTAGATTATGAAACCCGTTATACACCATTCGAAAAAACCTGTTGTGCATTGGTGTGGGTCACTCAGCGTCTCAGACAATATATGGCTCGGCATACAACATGGTTGGTTTCCAAAATGGACCCAATTAAGTATCTCTTCGAGAAGCCCATTTTAACTGGAAGAATAGCCAGGTGGCAAGTCCTTCTCTCAGAATTTGATATCATTCATGTCACCCAGAAAGCTATTAAGGGAAGTCCCCTAGTGGATTATCTAGCCCATGGATCAACAAACGAATATCAGTCCTTACAAGATGACTTTCCCGATGAGCATATCATGCACACTGAACACGAAGAAACCAAAGAAGAAGCATGGACTATGTTTTTCGATGGGGCCTCAAACATGCTTGGACACGGGATAGGAGCTATTTTGATATCCCCCGAAAAGAAACACATTCCTGTAACGACCAGGCTTAATTTTGATTGTACCAACAACATGGCTGAGTACGAAGCATGTGCGCTAGGAATCCAAGCAGCTTTAGATCATGGGGTCACTAAACTCAAAATATTCGGTGATTCATCCCTTGTCATCTACCAACTTAAAGGTGAATGGGAAACCCTCAACTCAAAACTAATCCCATATCTAGAACACATCCAAGACTTAGTCTCAAGAATGGAAAGTGTCACCTTCCAATACATCCCTCGGGAAGACAATCAAATTGCAGACGCCCTTGCCACCCTATCATCCATGTTTGCCCTAAATCAAGAACATGAGATACCATTTATTCAAGTTAAGCTGCATGACAAACAAGCTTTTTGCATGGCAATGGACAGCGAGCGCAATCAAAACCCCTGGTATCATGACATCAAGCAGTACCTCATGAGGGGTGAATATCCCGAGGGAATCAGCGACAATGACAAACGAACTATTCGTAAGAGGGCCGTAGGGTTCACGTTGATTGAAGGAACCCTCTACAAAAAGAGCCCCGACTCCACTCTCTTAAGGTGTGTGGACCAAGAAGAAGCCCAAACCTTGATAAAGGAAATCCACAAAGGAGCTTTTGGGACCCACGCACCTGGGCATGTCATGGCCAAGAAGATTCTAAGGGCAGGATACTTTTGGTCCACAATGGAAATCGACTGTCACCAGTATGCCAAGAAGTGTCACAAATGCCAAATTTATGCTGATAATATTCGTGTGCCGCCCACACCTCTCAGCAACCTGGCTACACCATGGCCATTTTCTATGTGGGGCATGGATGTCATCGGACCCATTGAACCCAAAGCGTCTAACGACCATCGCTTCATCTTAGTAGCAATCGACTATTTCACCAAGTGGGTTGAGGCGGCGTCATACGCGCATGTGACCCGGAAAGTGGTGACCACCTTCATCAAGAAAAACATTATATGTCGGTACGACATCCCTTATAAGCTCATTACTGATAATGGGACCAATCTCAATAATAAAATGATGGAGGAGTTATGTCAGGACTTCAACAGCACCACAATTCCTCTCCGTACCGACCAAAGATGAATGGTGCAGTAGAGGCAGCCAACAAGAATATCAAGAAAATCATCCAGAAAATGGTAGTAACCTATAAAGATTGGCATGAAATGCTTCCCTTCGCCTTACATGGCTACCGAACGTCGGTACGAACCTCCACAGGGGCTACCCCGTTTTCCCTTGTATACGGAATGGAGGCCGTACTACCAGTAGAGGTCGAAATACCCTCCCTACGAGTTATCATGGAAGCAAAATTGACAGAAGCTGAATGGGTCCAAAACCGGTATGATCAGTTGAATCTAATCGAAGAAAAACGGCTGGACGCCATATGTCGGGGGCAAGCTTATCAAAGGAAGATCAAGAAAGCCTACGACAAGAAGGTCAATCCTCACACTTTCCAAGAAGGGGATCTGGTGATAAAGAAATTGCTTCCAGCCCAGAAAGACAAAATCGGGAAGTGGACAACAAACTACGAAGGACCCTTTGTGGTCAAGCGAGCCTTCTCAGGAGGAGCCCTCATCCTCACCAATATGGATGGAGAAGAACTCCGATATCCTGTCAACTCAGATGCGGTAAAAAAATATTACGCCTAAAGACATTGCTCATGACCCGGCAGGATGAAAACTCGCAAAGAGCGTCCTGGGCAAAAGATAGGGTCTACATTCCTCGCTAGGACACGTCCTAGGCAAAAACTAGAGGTTTCAAAAAAAAGAAGAAGAGAAAAATAGAGCAATGATTACCTTAGCCGAAAACCACAAAGGCGACTAAGGTAATACCTTCACAGAAGTGAGCAGGCTTCGCATAGTCTTCACTCCGGATTCGAACATCTCAATTGAAGGGACCAGGAAAAACGGGGAAACAGAGATCACAGACACGATTGTGGCACCCTCATACAGTTTAGCCAACCCTGGCCAGCCTTGCTTACAAATTCTTTTGTAAATCCCCATGTAAAAATAAACCATCTGTTTATATTAATAAAAATTATCTGTTTATATTAATAAAAATATGAGCATGCATAAAACAAGCAATTCAAGAAAGCATAAAAACAAGACGAATGACACCAACCAGGGCCAAGCAAAAAGTACATGGGTAGCCTGCTAGATCGAAAACCCGCAAAGGGCGGTCTAGGCAAAAGATAAGGCCTTCATAAAAAGAAAAGAAGCTTGCCAAAATATCTCAGGAAAAAATCAAAACCCGCTAGATCGAAAACCCGCAAAGGGCGGTCTAGGCAAAAAAGTAGGGTTAAGACAAAAAGTGCAAAAGAACAAAAAAAGAGGGAAAGAACCGGTCACTTTCTAGATGCCCTCAACTAAAACAAATTGCATGAGAAGCATCCACACACAAGTAGTCGCACAAAAATGACTTTGTCAAAAGTAAAACAAACAAAAGAACTGTAGACAAATAAAAAGCATTCATATAGGAAGATCAACTTTACGCTTGCATTCATAAAAAACAACCAAAAAAGGTACCCCGGTAAAACTTCACTGACCTTTTCGCCTTAACCAAAAGTTTCTTCGACTACCAAGTAAAAGTCGAACAACAAACAAGAATCATCCGATCAACCCGCAAGAATTGGATAATCACCACCAAAGATAAAAAACAAAGAATCCCCAGCAACCAAGCAAGATGGATAAGCACCCAAAAAATCCCCGACACAACTCGGATGACCGTTCAAAGAGGTCCAAGTACATCTACCAACACAGAAATCACTCCCCAAGGAATCGGCGCATGGGCCACCTGGACAGTAAGCCGCCACTACCACCAGTCCTACGCAGTGGACTGTACCATCCTGATAGGGGGTGTAGACCCCTAATTTTGCCCGGCCTCTCAAAATAAAAGCTAGAGGAATTTCACTCGAAGATAGAGTTCATCCGGCTTCCCAAAACCGAGAAGGATCTCCTGCAACAAGACAGAGTCCATTCATTCACACAATAAAAGCCAAAAGAGACTTCCTACACAAAGACAAAGCTCGCCCGACTTCTTAATGAAGGCCAAGAAGACTTCCTATATGAAGATAAAGCTTCAACGGACACACATCGTCATCAATCTACGTCCGAAAAAGGAAAGGAAAGCTTCCCGGGGTCCCAGAACACGAAAACTGGACAAAACAGGCCGAGACCACGGTCCCAGAAGTGGGACGGCCGTCCCAACTGCTATTTTACAGTTGGGACGCGCGTCTCGTATGTGGGACGGCCGTCCCAAACCCATTTTAAGTGGGACGGCCGTCCCGGCCTTCCTGGGGGTCCCGCTCTGTGTAAATTTGCCATTTGGGACGGCCATCCCAGTCCAGACGGCCGTCCCAACCCAGATGGCCGTCCCAAAGTGCGCCAGCTGCGAAAAACTATAAATAGGAGGCTCATTTGCCACTTTTTGACACCACAGACATCCCAGAGAGCTCTGAAACACTTTCTAAAACTCAGAGCACTTGTCTATTTCTCTCCCTTTCTCGAATGATCTTTCCGATTGCCTTAAATAGGTAACAATCGGTTAAGGAATTATATTCCGACATTTGATTCTTCTTTAAATTTTTAGTAGAGTCGATCTTGTATTGGTGAGGAGAGTCTGTGTAGAGAGAGGGGTTGCCAAAACGCATCCTCACAGTTGGAGATTCTCAATACAAAGCTTGCTACGGAGGTTCTTTTCAATTCTCTTCTCTTTTATTGCTTTATTTACTGTTTTATTTAGCTTTATTTACTATTTATGCCATGTAGAATAAAATCATGTAGATAGCTATTTTAATATCTCTTTTATTGCTTTATTTAGCTTTATTCATCATTTTATGCATGCAATATAGAATAAAATCATGTAGATAGCCATGTAATATTATGTAATAAAATAGGGTAATCGCGTAATTTCTCGTAGTCTTTACTTAAATGAATTAATCTGTCATAGGGAACCCGAAAGGGGCGTTGTGGGGTGCTAATACCTTCCCCACACGTAACTAACTCCCTTACCTAACTCTGGTTATAATGGCCAAGTCTGGTTTTTATTAAAATCAATGCCTTTTCATCCTTTTCCAATGTTTATGGTCAAAATATTGGTGGCGACTCCATAAGAACCCCTTTTCAAAAAAACCTATACATTTTAAAACAAATACGCGAGTCTAAACCATCTTTTCGCGACCGCTCGCATAAACGTTCGAGACGTCCCCCGGACGTCAGATGGGACGGCGGCGACAGGGGGTTTATACCTATCAACTTGCGCACGCATTGCGCCTGATCTGCGCTCGAGCCAGATCAGTAAGTCGCACTACCACCCTGATGGGGGGTTCATACCCATCCAGTCCCATGCAACGGACTGCAACTACCAGCCTGATGGGGGGTTCATACCCATCTAGTCCCACGCAACGGACTGCAACTACCAGCCTGATGGGGGGTTCATACCCATCCAGTCCCACACAATGGACTGCAACTACCAGCCTGATGGGGGGTTTATACCCATCAACCGAGGGATCGGCTACCGTCAGAAGGAGTATCCTGAGGTTCTACCACGTGTCCACCAAAGGGATCGGCTACCGTCAGAAGGAGTATCCCGGAAGTGCATGAACACCGAGATTCTCCCCAGAAGATCAACCGCCGCAAGACGGGACATCCGAAGGGTAACCGGGCAAGAGGGTCAACTCCTTTACCTTCCTGTCAATCTGTCTGGCACAACAGGCCAACAACCGACTAGTCAGGTAAAGGGGGGGCAACTGTAGACCCCAAATCTTGCCCGACCTGCAAATAAAGAGTAAAAGACTTCCTATTTGAAGATGGACGAAGCCTAACAAGCCACTAGGAGAGACTATTAGGCCCCATACTAGGATAGAAAGGATTTTCGGCACAAAAATAAGGTTTCTCGCCTTTTTGGGACGAGACCGCCGTCTCGTCAAACGAGACGGCGGTCTCGCCACCTGCGAATGGCGAGACAGCGGTCTCGCCACTTTGGCATGGCGAGATGGCGGTCTCGACCCTGTCAGACGAGAACGGCGGTCTCGCCACTGTCAGGCGCGAAAAACTATAAATAGGGGCTCCCTCCCCTCATTTCCACACACCACACAACTCTAGCTCTCCCTTCTCTCTAAAACTTCTCTCTAGAATCCCTCCGACGCATTTCCGGAGTTTCTGAGTGCCTTTGTGAGCGTTTTTCGGCATCTAGAAAAGTTTCCAGCGCTGTGTAGAGTGAAGGGCTGCCACAAAGCACCCTCTTTTTTTTAGAGAAATAAAAAGAAAGCTTGCTTCGGAGGTTTAAACTCTCCCTCTCTACTTTTACTGCTTTAATTTTAAATTATGCAATAGATTAGGGCCATGTAGTCATAATTTTAAATTCCGCAAAATAAAAAGGGCAAAAGCGTGTTTTTCCGGTTTATTTATTAACAAAATAGCTAGCCTGTCATAGGGAACCCAAAAGGGGCGTCGTAAAGGAACTAACACTTCCTTTACACGTAACTAACTCCCTTACCCAACTCTGGTTCTAATGACCAAAGTTGGTTTTTCGAAAACCAACGCCTTTTAAACCCCTTTTCCGATGTTTCCGGTAAAAACATCGGTGGCGACTCCACAGAACCCTTCAAAAATTAGTCCTTGGGTTAGCCCGGTTATCGGACAACCCAAGGACGACCTTTCGAAAACCTCGCCCCTAGGTTAGCCCAGTTATCGGACAACCTAAAGGCGTTGTAACCACCCATAAAAAATGCGAAAATCAAAAGGGTCGAAACCATCGCGTCGCTCCGACCGCCTTCTCTCTTTTTTTAGACGGCGGCGACAGATGTCAAGACCATTCTTTCACAATAACCATTTTTGTCTCGGATAGTCTGCCTTTTAGCTAGCTTGGTTTCAGCTTCGTTGTAAGCTAAGTAGCTACGCAGTCCGACAGAAGAGATAAAAGGGTAAAAAAATAAAATAACATAAAAATAAATATTAATAATAACAAAATCAAAACATTTATAAAATGAATTTTGACAAAGTCGTATCATTTATATCGTATCATGTCATAAGTGGAAAAACCAAGAGAGAAAATAAATGCACAAGGAAAGTATGCATACATATCATCTTAATAAATCTCTCAAAAAATTGGTCTTAGAAGCGTTTTTTTGGAAAATTGCTGGGGCAAATCCCCTACAGGTTTAAAGTTTAGGGTTTAGGCCCCATATTAGAGTAGGAAGGCTTTTGGTACAAAAACAAAATAAGGATTTCAACCTGAAGGGTCGAGACCACCGTGTCGCCTTTAGCAAGGGCGAGACGGCCGTCTCGCCACTTGCCATGGCGAGACCGCCTTCCCATTTGGCGAGACGGCCTTCTCGCCATTTGTCAAATCGATACCGTTGTCCCGATTAACGAGACGGCCGTCTCGCCATTTTCCAAAGGCGAGATCGCCATCCCAATTGGCGAGATGGCGGTCTCGACCTGACAGGCACAAATCCCTATAAAAGGAGGGCGCTCTCTCCTTCTTTTCACACAGTTCTTCAACCTTTCCTTCTATCATTTCTTAATATTCTTCTCCTAGAGCCCCTCCGAAGCATTTTTGGAGTTTTCTGAGTGTTCTTAGAGAGTTTTTATAACGTTGTGAGAGAGAAAGAACGATATTGTAGAGCGAAGGACTGCCAAAAAGCGTCCTATTTTAAGAGAATTAATCAAGAACGCTTGCTTTGGAGGTTTCTTCACTTTCTCCCTTTCTTTTATCGCTTTGTTATTTATATTCATCTATGCATTAGCTGCTAGGGCCATGTAGTCATTACTTTTTAATTTTGCAAATAAAAGGGTAAAAGCGTCATTTTAAAGTTTATTTATGAAATAACTATCCTATCATAGGGAACTCGAAAGGGGCGTTGTGGGGGTGCTAATACCTTCCCCACACGTAACTAACTCCCTTACCCAACTCTGGTTATAATGGCCAAAGTTGGTTTTTCTTAAAAAACCAAGGCCTTCTTTTTTTCCTTTTCCGATGTTTTCGGTAAAAACATCGGTGGTGTCTCCATAAGAACCATCTTTGAAGACCTTGCTTTTAGGTCCAGCCAGTTATCGGACAACCTAAAAGTTCCCTTTCGAAATCCTCGCTCTTAGGTCCAGCCCAGTTATCGGACAACCTAAAGGCGTTGTAACGTCACCCTTCTTAAACGCGAAAATGGAAGTCAGAATACCATCGTGTTGCTCTGACCGCCTCTTTTGACGGCGGTGACAGATGGCGACTCCACTGGGGAAGCCTAGAGAGTTGATCCCATTTAGTGATGGGCCAGTTTAATAAATAAACTTAGAAATTTCGCTTTTACCCTACCTTGTTTTATAACATGTTTATTTGCTTGGCTTTAATAACTGTTGTTTGTTTATTTTACGCAATTGTTTGAAATACAAACTGTACACAAACCCTTGCACACAAAAGTTCCCTCCATACCCGGGGGAAAGTAAGAAATCCATAGGGAGTGGGTAGCAGGTACGGTTTGCCGTAATGAGGGCCATGAGCCCACTGGTATGATCGGAAACCACCACTCAAGGTGATAACCTTCCTCTTTTGGCACAAAGACTGACTATGGCCTTAGTGCTAAGCATGGTCGGAAGGCTGGAGAGTGGGGACCCTATAATGGGAGCACCTTGGGGGCCTGACCTTGGTGAGAACAGTTAGAACCTACCTTTGCCAATGCACTTTTCTGTAGGAAAACCCTACCTCGTAATCAAAACATCATCCTACTTGTTTGAGGATGAGTGAATTGTGTGTGCATTTTTTTGTTGCATTTGATTGCATAGCATAACCAAACAACAGATAAAAAAATAGAAAAAAATACAAAAAATACTTTCGCAATAAACACCCTTATCTTGGACAGTCTGCCTTTTAGCTAGCCTGGTTTCAGGTTCTTTGTAAGCTAAGTAGCCACTCAGTCCGACAGAAGAGATAAGGGATGCTAAGACCATTCTTTCACAATAACCATTTTTATCTCGGCAAGTCTACCTTTTAGCTTGGTTTCAGGTTCTTTGTAAGCCAAGTAGCTACGCAGTCCGATAGAAGAGATAAAAGGGTAAAAAATAAAAATAAAAATTATAACAAAATCAAAACATTTATAAAAAGAATTTTGACAAAGTCGTATCATTTATATCGCATCATGTCATAAGTGGAAAAACCAAGTGAGAAAATAAATACATAAGGAAAGTATGCATACTGTAGACCCCAAATCTTGCCCGACCTCATAATAAAAACCAGAAGACCTCCTTTTCGAAGATGGATGAAGCCTAAGAAGCCACTAGGAGAGACTATTAGGCCCCATACTAGGATAGGAGGGATTTTTAGCACAGAAATAAGGATTTTCGCCTTTTAAGGTCGAGACCGCCGTCCCAGATTCGGGACCGCCGTCTCGCCTTGCGCAAATGGTGAGACGGCCGTCTCGCCATTCCTGCAAGGCGAGACCGCCGTCTCGACTGGCGAGACCGCCGTCTCGACCTGACAGGCGCGAATCCCTATAAATAGGGCCCCCATTCCCCTCATTCCACACAGTTCTTCCTCCTTCTCTCTAGAAATCTCTTAAAATTCTCTCTCTAGAACCCCTCCGAAGCATTTCCGGAGTTTCAGAGCATTTCTAAGAGTGTTTTGAGCATTTCGAGAGGTTTCCAACGCTGTGTAGAGTGAAGGGCTGCCGCAAAGCACCCTATTTTCAGAAAAGAATTAATAGAAAGCGTGCCTTGGAGGTTTCTGCACACTCTCTCTCTCTCTCTTTTACCGCTTTATTTTAATTATGCAATAGATATAGGGCCATGTAGTCATAATCTTTAAATTCCGCAAATAAAAGGGTAAAAGCGTAATTTTCACTGGTTTAATTATTTTTAAATAGCTGGCCTATCATAGGGAACCCGAAAGAGGCGTCTTAAAGGAACTAACACTTCCTTTACGTGTAACTAACTCCCTTACCCAACTCTGGTTCTAATGACCAAAGTTGGTTTTTTGAAAACCAACGCCTTTCAACCCCTTTTCCGATGTTTCTAGTAAAAACATCGGTGGCGACTCCAGAGAACCCTTCAAAACTAGCTCTTGGATTAGCCCGGTTATCGGACAATCCAAGAGCGCCCTTTCAAAAACCTCGCCTCTAGGTTCAGCCCGGTTATCGGAGAACCTAAAGGCGTTGTTGTTGAACATTCAAGGACTTGATGTTGCACTTGATGAACATGAAGATTGTTGATTTTGATGATGATTCAAGAACTCAAAGACTTAGAGTGTTGAAGACTTGTTTTTGTAGTGTAATAACTCTGTTTTAATTAGATTGAGTCTGTAATTTTAGAGTTTGAGATAGCCGGTACATAGTCTGCAACTTAGAAGCTTCAAAAAGCCCAAATATATCATCCAGGCTCGGCTTTAATCGATTATATAGGAAATAATCGATTAAAACAAGTGAGAAAACCATTTTCCATATAAACTCACTGTTTTAATCGATTAAACTTCAAAATAATCAATTATTACGTCTGATAATCGATTAAAACGCCTAATAATCGATTAAAACAGAGAGGTTTTGGGTTCTGTTGTTTTTGGCTCTGTTTTAATCGATTATAACTCCATTTAATCGATTATTTCAGTCTGTTTTTGATTTTAAATTTCAAATTAACCCTATTTTCGAAAACCCAATTACCAAGAACCCTAGTTTCGAAATCCCCAAGTTCTAAACCCTAATTTCCCTACTTAAACTCTCCTTTGGCACTCGAAAAACAAGAACAACCTTTTCCATACAAAAGTTAAGTTCGTAAGTGCCGGAGAACTGTTTGTTGCAAGGAAAGGGGGCTTTTGGAACCTGGTGTGGGCTAGAAGCGATAAGAATCACTAAGTGGAGTTCTTAGTGGATTGTGTGCTGTGCCGTCTCTGGGGAAAGCTGTTCTTCATCTCTTGTGGGTTTCAAGAAAGGTGTCATCTTTTACTTTATCTCCTCCATTGTAATTTGTATTGTAACAATTTGTTTATAGTGACAACGTTAATCCTCTCGTTGAGTGATTAGCAACCGGACGTAGGGTCTTTTGATCCGAACCAAGTATAAATTTCCTGTGTAAGACTCTATCCCTTTCTCTATTTACATTTACACAGTTTTTAATCGGTAAAATTTGGGGAAAATTTTGAAAACCTAATTTTTATTAAGAAACCAATTCACCCCCCCTCTTGGTTTTTGTCCGACCACGCGATCATTTCGCTACGCGATTCTAACAAGTGGTATCAGAGCTTGCTTTGATAGTCATTCAAATTTTCGAAAATGGCCGGACAAAATCAAACTTTTGCCGAAGGTGCGTCTATCAACAGACCCCCACTTTTTGCGGGTCAAAATTATCCTTTTTGGAAGGTACGTATGCAAATATTTTTAGAGTCTGTTGATAGAGGCGTTTGGGACGCTATTTTAAATGGTCCATATATTCCTAAAGTAACTGAGAACGGTGTTGACGTTCCCAAATCTTTTTCTAGATGGACTGCCGAAGAAAGTAGAAAAGCACAATTTGATGTTAGGGCTAGAAATATAATTTCATCTGCTCTAACCCTTGACGAGTTTTATAGAATTTCAGTTTGTAAAAGTGCACAGGAAATGTGGGAAATGCTAAGGGTGACCCACGAAGGAACTGACGACGTCAAAAGAGCACGTGAAAATTCTTTAATCCAAGAATACGAGATGTTCCGGATGCAACCAGGCGAAACGATATTTGACGTACAAAAACGTCACTCATATCGTGAACCATCTCACCGGACTAGGTAAAATTTTTGACGTTGATGAATTAAATGTTAAAATTTTGAAATCTCTGGATAGGAAATGGCAACCTAAGGTGACAGCCATCTCGGAGTCACAAAATCTTGCCACAATGTCCATGGTGGCGTTATTTGGAAAGCTTAGAGAACATGAGCTTGATCTTGGAAGGCTAAATGAGGAAGAAGGTCAATACCAAAAGAAGAACCTAGCCTTCAAAACTGAGATTTCTAAAGGTAAACATAAAAAGGAAGAAGAAGAAGACTCGAAAAATGATGAAGAAGAGTTGAGTCTTTTTATAAGAAAGTTCACCAAGTTCATGAAAGCAAAAGGAAGACATCCTTTCAAAGGTAAGGGAAAGGTAAAAGAAAATACTTCCGTAAATATAAAATGTTATGGTTGTGGTGAAGCAGGGCATGTAAAGACCGAATGCCCAAACAAGAAAAACGATGAAAACAAGGGCAAGAAGCAATTCAAGAAGAAAGCCTATATTGCTTGGGACGACAATGATTCAAGTTCGGAATCAAGCGACTCGGAAATAGAAGCAAACATTTTCTTAATGGCAAATGACAACATATCTTCGGATTTTGAGGTTAGTGATTCCGATTCATCTTCTAGTGATGAAAATGACCATGATGAATTGCAAAATGCTTACAATGAATTATTTATTGCTTTTAAGAATTTGAAAGATGAATATAAAGTTGTAAAGAAGAATCTAAGTAGATCCGAAAAGGAAAATGAGTCCTTAAAATTGAAAATTGCATGTTTAGAAGAAAAGGAAGTAGCTAATACGAAAATTGTATGTTTAGATGAGGATAAGAACTTAGCATGTGCAAACTGTAAAGAGCATGAATATGACATAGATATTCTTAACCATTTGCTAGACAAAGCCGAAAAGGAAATAAATGATCTTAAGAAGCATGAAATGGTGTTTGCTCGAAATAGTGTAAATCATCAAGTTCCTTTGAAAAAGCCTAAAATTAAAAAGAAAAGAGTATGGGTAGAAAAAGGAACTAGAGCATCTATAATTAGAAATGCATCATTTTCAAATGTTACATCTAAAGCATGTTTTTATTGTATGAAACATGGTCATACTTCAAATAGATGTAAAATCAAACATTTTGATGTTCCTAAAGGAAAATATATTTGGGTTCCTATAGTTAAATGAATTGTTTGTCTCTTTTATTTATTCAAAGAAAATGGATCATTTAGTATGTTTTAAACAGAATGCTTAGGTAAAATCATTTTATCTTTTCTACTGCATGAAGGTTCTTCACGTAAAGATTTTGCGAAATGCCTCTAAAATCGTTTTAAACAACTAAAAACAAAGTATTTTTACAAAAGCTTTCTTAAACATGTTTTTAACTGATATAGTTGTGAAAGAACCGATTAAAATCACTTAGAATGTTCAAAGAAGTGTTTTTACAGTATTTTAATCGATACAACTTGTTTTTAATCGATTAAAATCATTTAGAACTCATTATGATCGATCAAAATACAAATATGACCGATCAGAATCAAATGTGATCGATCAGATTTTAATTATGAGCGATCAGAATTTTTTCAATCGATTAAAACACGTTTCAATCGATTAAAATCACTTAAAGGGTCAGGATGATCGATCAGAATCCAATTATAACCGATCAGAATCAGTTATGATCGATCAGAATTTAGTTATGACCGATCAAAACTATTTTAATCGATTAAATCTCGTTTCAATCGATTAAAACAACTTAGAAATTTTCTACACAGCGTTTTAATCGATTAAAACTTATTTTTATCAGCTTAAAATAACTTGAAAAGTTTTATAAGAAAGTTTTGCAGATATTTCAATCGATTGAATCACGAAACAATCCATTAAATCAACTTAGAAGATTTTTTATAAAGTGTTTTAATTGATATAAACGTTGTCGTATCAGCTTAAAACAAATCATGTTAAAGAATCAAGAACGTATTAATGGATTAAAAGAAGTTTTAACAGATTAAAACTGCACTTTTAACAGATTAAAAGAATCTTTTAACAGATTAATTAAACCAGCAGTTTTGAAAATCTTCTATAAAAACAGTTTGGCTTGAAATTTTTAACACACATTGAATATAAGTTTTCACACATCCTTAAGCAATCAATTAAGCAACTTTAGCACTCTTTTCAAGAAAGATTCGCGGCAGTTTTTGAGAAGTTCTTTAAAAATCTTTCTTGAGGAATATTGCTTTTCTTTAAAGAAGAAACTCACTGCAGAATAGCATAAACTGGTTCGTGGTATCCATCTGATGTTTGTATGAGTTTAATAGGATATTCTGATGCTGATTATGGAGGATGTAAAATTGATAGGAAAAGTACTAGTGGGACTTGTCATTTGTTTGGTTCATCCTTAATATCTTGGCATTCTAAGAAACAGGCATGTGTTGCTTTATCTACCACTGAAGCTGAATATATTGCAGCTGGTAGTTGTTGTGCTCAAATTCTGTGGATGAAACAACAGTTAGAAGATTATAGTATCTTTTTAAATGACATACCTTGGATGTGTGATAATACGAGTGCAATAAATCTAACTAAGAATCCAGTAATGCACTCTAGGACTAAACATATAGAAATAAGACATCACTTTTTAAGAGATCATATCAGCAAAGGAAACTGTAAAATAGAGTATGTAGATACCAAACGTCAATTAGCAGATATATTTACTAAGCCTCTACCCAAGGACAGATTCTATGATCTTAGAAGAGACTTAGGGATATTAGAAATAGCTTAAATTCTGCTTAATCTGACTGTTTTTGGATGATTATAATGTTATAATTCGTGGGTTAGGATGTTCATAGGTTATCATGTGTTAAAACACTCAAAACAGGGCATTCCTTCTGGAATAATCGATCATCGGGAATTATAATCGATTATTTTCACTCAAAACATCCAAAACAGGGTATTTGTCTCGGAATAATCGATTATTTCGCAAAATAATCGATTAAAACCAATCGATAATCGATTATCAGCTGAAAATAATCGATTAAATGTAATCGATATCTGGTTTAATCGATTATTCTGAATTTTAATCGATTAAACCCGGCCAGTTTAGCCTTCTAGCCGTTGCCAACGGATCTTTTGACCTATATTCTCTTCTATATGAACGTTGGACATGATTTTGCTATATATAGAGACCTCTAGTTCACTTCTACTCACTTCTAACTCTTGAAATCAAGCTTTCTTGCCTTATTATACTCTCTTTCACCTTATTCCATCACTTGTCCTTCTAGTTTTTCTTGATATTCATCTACTATTTCAAATGGCCTCATCTTCTCGCCCTAAGATTCCAACTAGAAGAAGATCTGCACCCTCCTCTCATTCCCGTCCTAATTCTGTAGAAGGATGGATCTCTGATGCAGATGGCCAACAAGAATTTCTAACCTACTGGAAGGAAAAGGCTATTATTTCTCCCAAATTTCTTATTGGTGAGCAATTCATTCATAGGGGATTCATTTTCCTAATCTTCTTGAAATTCAAGGAGTTCTCCCGTTTATCCAAATGCAAGGTACATACTATCCTGACTTAGTTAGGGTATTCTACTCTAGATTCAAATTTAGAGATCAAATTGCTACATCCCGTGTAAAAGGGGTTACAATAATTCTTGATGATGATATTTGAGAGAATGTTGCTCACTTTCCAATTCGAGAAGATGCTATTAACGTATATGGTGAGCTAGATGACTTTGACAGGTTCCTAGCTTATTGCTCTTTTCTACGGAATCCCTCAATGGAGATTGGACGTATCCTTCATGCTGGACCTTTAAAGAAGGAAGAACGCATGCTTCTACATTTACTTGTATGGATCTTATGTCCCCGGGCTACGAATCATGCCCAATGCTCATCCATTGATCTTCGAATTATTCATGCCATAATGAATAATGAACCTTTAGATTGGGGTGTTCTTGTCACAATGACCATGCTTAAAGCAAAACGTCATCCCACCTTCAAAATTCCATATGCCCTTCTTGTATCCCGTATTCTTGAATATAAAGGAGTGAATGTTGAAGGTGAGCAAGCAGTTAGAACAAACAACTTAAACCGCATGCTGGACAACACATTGACTCAACTTCAAATGGTGCGAGTCAATGATATTTATGTTCACAAAGATGACGTTCCTAATCAAAGGGATGCTAATGACAATTCTGATGAAGATATGCCTCCAGCTGTTGAGTTTCCCTCTGACCAAATCCAAGATGCTGGAACTTCCTCTACTCATCAAGACCCTCGACAATCCATGGAAGATATGTTATCTGACATGAATCAGAGGATGCAATCATTCTTCACTCTTTCTGGTGTACGACATGAGGAATTAATTCGCCGTATATCTGATGTAGATGATAAAGTGTGCCGTTTAGAAAATAGATTTAATGCACACTTTAATGATGAAAATAGTGAAGAATTTTAAATCTGTTGATTTTTTTTTCTTTTGTGATGTACTGTATTGACATTTTTGAAATAAAATATGATGTTTCTTTAATGCTTTGATTGAGGGGGAGTCTTCTCCAACTTATGCATATTTTGAGGGGGAGCTCTTATGATTGTTATTGCAGAGTTCTTTTTGATTATAATCAAAATAGGGGGAGAAAAATTTAAAGCCTCTTATGAATTGCATTTAAATATTATCTGGTATGTTTGATGTGTTTGTTAGTATGACAGATAAAACAAGTTATTACAAGGGCTTTAAAAGATAATTTTGATCATCATCAAAAAGGGGGAGATTGTTGAACATTCAAGGACTTGATGTTGCACTTGATGAACATGAAGATTGTTGATTTTGATGATGATTCAAGAACTCAAAGACTTAGAGTGTTGAAGACTTGTTTTTGTAGTGTAATAACTCTGTTTTAATTAGATTGAGTCTGTAATTTTAGAGTTTGAGATAGCCGGTACATAGTCTGCAACTTAGAAGCTTCAAAAAGCCCAAATATATCATCCAGGCTCGGCTTTAATCGATTATATAGGGAAATAATCGATTAAAACAGTGAGAAAACCATTTTCCATATAAACTCACTGTTTTAATCGATTAAACTTCAAAATAATCGATTATTACGTCTGATAATCGATTAAAACGCCTAATAATCGATTAAAACAGAGAGGTTTTGGGTTCTGTTATTTTTGGCTCTGTTTTAATCGATTATAACTCCATTTAATCGATTATTTCAGTCTGTTTTTGATTTTAAATTTCAAATTAACCCTATTTTTGAAAACCCAATTACCAAGAACCCTAGTTTCGAAATCCCCAAGTTCTAAACCCTAATTTCCCTACTTAAACTCTCCTTTGGCACTCTGAAAAACAAGAACAACCTTTTCCATACAAAAGTTAAGTGCTGTAAGTGCCAGAGAACTGTTTGTTGCAAGGAAAGGGGGCTTTTGGAACCTGGTGTGGGCTAGAAGCGATAAGAATCACTAAGTGGAGTTCTTAGTGGATTGTGTGCTGTGCCGTCTCTGGAGAAAGCTGTTCTTCATCTCTTGTGGGTTTCAAGAGAGGTGTCATCTTTTACTTTATCTCTTCCATTGTAATTTGTATTGTAACACTTTGTTTATAGTGACAGCGTTAATCCTCTGTTGAGTGATTAGCAACTGGACGTAGGGTCTTTTGATCCGAACCAGTATAAATTTCCTGTGTAAGACTCTATCCCTTTCTCTATTTACATTTACACAGTTTTTAATCGGTAAAATTTGGGGAAAATTTTGAAAACCTAATTTTTATTAAGAAACCAATTCACCCCCCCTCTTGGTTTTTGTCCGACCACGCGATCATTCCGCTGCGCGATTCTAACAGTTGTAACCACACCAATAAAAACGCGAAAATTGGAAAGTCGAAACCATCGCGTCGCTCCGACCGCCTCGTTTTGACGGCGACGACATATGGCGACTCCATGTATGATAACATGTTTACTGTTTGGCTTTAATAACTGTTGTCTGTTTATACTTCCGCAATTGTTTGAAATACAAACTGTACATAAACCCTTGCACACTACAGTTCCCTCTATACCCGGGGGCAAGTGAGAAATCCATAGGGAGTGGGTGGCAGGTACGGTTCGCTGTAGTGATGGCCTTGTGCCCACCGGTGTGATCGGAAACCACCACTCAAGGTGATAACCTTCCTCTTTTGGCACAAAGACTAACTATGGCCTTAGAGCTAAGCATGGTCGGAAGGCTGGAGAGTGGGGACCCTATAATGGGGGCACCTTGGGGGCCTTAGCCTTGGTGAGAACAGTTAGAACCCACCTTCGCCAATGCACTTTTCTACAGGAAAACCCTACCTCGTGATTAAAAATGACTTCTCGCCTGTTCGTGGATGATCGAATTGTCTGTGCATATGTTTGTTGCATTTTTCTGTTGTATAGCATAACCAAACAACAGAAAAACCTAAAAAAAAAAATCACAAAAAAAATATTTTAGCAATAAACGCCCTTATCTCGAACAGTCTACCTTTTAGCTAGCCTGGTTTCAGGTTCTTTGTAAGCTAAGTAGCCACGTAGTTCTGACAGAAGAGATAAGGGACGATAAATAACCCTTTCGCATAAAGCCATAGTTTTATCTCGGACAGTCTGCCTTTTAGCTAGCCTGGTTTCAGGTTCTTTGTAAGCTAAGTAGCCACGCAGTCCGACAGAAGAGATAAAAGGCTATAAAACAAAAACAAAAATAAAAATAAAAATCCAATAGAATTTTCTTTTCTTTTCAAATTCCGAAACAATAAATAGGACCTTGATCAAAAATATTACACTCATATAGGTAGTTTATTTTTCAAAAAATATAAGTATCATACAAAACATGATAAATAAAAATAAACACTCACATTCATTCGAATAAGCATCATTTTCATAAAGCATGCATTTTGGTTTTAGAAAATGGAGGGGACTAGTAGACAATTGAAGAAGGTGGATATTCCCCGATACCATACTGAGAAGTTGGAACGGCTTTGCGCGATAATGCCACCAGAGGTCTGCGCCGATTTCGAGAAAACCTATGGACGGATTCTCGACCTGCTGAAAATCTGTGCCGATCAAGTGTTCCTCAGGGTATTAATTAACTTTTGGAACTCCAGTCTGCGATGCTTCGAATTTCCGCAGTTTGATATGGTGCCAACTTTAGAGGAGTATGAAATTATGCTAAAATGGCCCAAATCAGCCGGGGTCCATATCCGCCACGGGGTATATACTCCTGCAGCACAAGTCACTGCCATCATCCAACTGCCTTTCCGACAGACTACCCTGATAGGAAAAGGGAACATCCAGGTTTGGAAAGTCTCAATGTTAGAAGACCATTTGTCCGACTTGGCTGAAAGGGCAGAATGGGTCGCTTTTAACAAAACCCTGACCTTAATCATATTTGGAACGATCTTGTTTCCCTTCCACCTCGACACAGTGGATCAAGTCATCATGGACGCCTTCTTCGCCTAGGACGTGAACTCGAAGAGTCCCTTGCCTGCAATTCTTGCCGACACCTTGCTCTCGGTGGAATTCTACCGCCAGAAGCAAGGAAAAACACTTCGTTGCTGCTCTTCACTGCTCTTCGTGTGGGGCATTACACATTTTTACGCCTCTAGCCACATGGGGATGTTCCCCGACCCTTTGAGGAGCTTCTCCAAAATCCCTCTCCAACAACGCTTAACTTCAGAATGGAGGGACGAGTTGGAACAAAAAGACGCCAACAACTTATCCTGGGCCTGCCCTTGGTTCCGACCCAGCCCAGTTCTCATCAGATGTGGAGACTACCCGAACGTACCCTTGATAGGACTCAGGGGTTGCATAGCCTACTCACCTAGAGTAGCTATGAGGCAACTCATGAGAACCCAAACTACGATTTCTCGAGGGGAACTCGGAGGACTATGTTTCTTTGGAGACCCATGCACAATCGCCAACTCACTAGCCGTGAGAAAAGCATGGGAGAGACCAGTCTATATGGGAGATAGAGAGTTAGGAAAAGCTCGAGTGGCTGTCTCCGGTGACTATGAGGTGTGAAGAAAAAGAAGAGGGATGTCTCAACCATCCACCCCACTCATCACAAGCGCCAACAGTGAAGAGTTGCAAGCTCAAGTCGACGCCTTGACCTAGAGGATAGAAATCATGGGAGCCCAGATGAGGGCCCTTGAAGAGAGAGAGCAAGAATCTATCCTCACCATAGACGGTCTGCAAAGGCAATGCAAGAAAAAGGATCATGAAATAGAGCGCCTCAAGGACCAGTGTGCTTACTCTAATGAGCAAGCTATCCGAGCATCCAAAACTGCTAGAACTAGCTCGGATAGCCAACTTCAGGAAATAACCGCCAGATCAGCACACCTTGAGGCCGAATCAACAAAATAGGCTCAGACGATCAAGGAATTGTTGCAAGAACTTACCAAGACTCGGTCAGAAATACGCCAAGAGCGAGAGGCCAATCGGAGACTCAACAGAAGTCTCACTGAGCTACGCTGCAAAGAAAGAGACGGGCTAGCTCAGTACGGCCAAGTACTACAAGAAAAGGACCGAGCCCTTGAAATACTCGATGAACTGCAAGCCTTGGTCGTCCATCAAGAGGCAAAGATCAAAGAGGCTCAAAAGTACAGTGAAGATATGAGCCAGGCGGTCCAGAAGCAAAGCGAAGCACTTGCTCATCACGTCCGGGAAGCCGAGAGGGAATTACATAGAGATCAAGACCCGCTTGTGGGTTTCTTTAGGCTTTTCTGCTTTTGTCAAAAGTTGCTTCGTAGTATGGAGTAGGGGAATGTACACCTTCTAAAAAGATAAATGAAAATTTTCTTTATCCAACAATTGTCTACTTGCATGCATATCATTCATCTGCATAATTAATTTCCCCTCCTTCATTCTTAATGAATAAGATAATAAAAAGGAAGGATTAACTGACACGTCTTCCAAATCAGAAGAATGGAGAGAAAGCCACTCCTAATAAAGCTTTCCCCAACGGTCGACTCGCCACAAGAGGAAAACAAGCCTCGACCGTTGGTCCTCAGAAATAAAGAAGAGGGGGCAAGGACGCCAGTGCGACTATTTATGCCACGCCCTTTCCCCTACGAATCAAATAAAGCTGTACCGTGGAGATATGGACAATCTTCACCAACAAAAGAGGATATCACAAACATAGCCGGCGTCGGGGGCATGACTAGAAGTGGAAGAGTCTACTCCCCCAAGGACTCACAAGAAGATGTCCTCAGAAATAAAGGAAAAAATAAAAAGACCGAAGAAGAAAAAGAAAATAAAGAATCCAAAGAGGAGACGGAGGAATTACTCTAGTTCATAAGGCAAAGCGAGTATTCCGTTATAGACCAGCTCAATCGTACACCTGCAAAGATAACGTTATTATCTCTAATGATGAGCTCGGAACCGTACAGAAACACCCTGTTGAAGGTCTTGAGCGAAGCACATGTACCTCACTCCATATCCCAAGAAAAGGTCGAGAGGATCGTTGGCCACATCATGGCAAGCGATCACCTCCCCTTCACAGAGGAAGAACTCCCCCTCGAGGGATCTAACCATAACAAGCCCCTGCACATTTCTATCAAGTGCAAGGAATACCTCATCGCCAAAGTTCTTGTGGATAACGGGTCATCCTTGAATGTGATGCCCAAGTGCACACTGGACAAGTTAACTATACAAGGAACCCATCTACGCCCAAGTAGCACCATCGTTCGAGCCTTCGACGGATCAAAACGAGAAGTAGTGGGAGAAGTTAATTTGCCAATTCAAGTCGGACCCACTATCTTCGACGTCGATTTCCATATAATGGACATTACTCCAACATACAGTTGTCTCCTCGGCAGGCCTTGGATTCATGACGCTAAGGCAGTACCTTCGACACTCCACCAGAAAGTCAAGTTCATAGTGGGTGACAAATTGGTCACGATCCAAGCAGAAGATGATATCCTGATCAGTGGACCGTCCACTCAACCTTATGTGGATGCGGCCGAAGAGGCCCTTGAAACATCTTTTCAAGCGCTCGAAATCGCCAGCATAGAAAGACTTCCCAAAAGCACAAAGGTAGCCCGCATGATGTTGAAGCATGGTTACCATCCTGGCCAAGGACTGGGGGCAGATTCCCAAGGCATAAGGGAACCCCCAGAATTCAAAGACAATCCCTTCAAGCATGGCCTAGGATATGACCCTACTAAGGGCCGAGTGGAAAAAGGAAAAGGGAAGTCTCCCCTCCGCACACTCAAGCAAATTTTCCGAAGTGGAGGGGTGCAAGCGTCAAGAGCTACCCTAGTCATTAGGAGATCTTTTTCTTCATTTAAAGGGATGTAAACCCCATGATTGTTAGAGATTATCCCCCAGGGCTAGCCCGACCCCCAGGCATTTTTAGGGCACATATTCCCTTATTAATTAATAAAGAATACTTCTTACAATTTGCTTCTCTTCTTGCTATTTCTGACAAGACCTCACAATAACCGCGTCTAAGTAAACGAAAAAAAAGAGAAAAGGAGACGAATAAAAAGCGCATCCAAATAATCAACATTCACCATTTCCGTTACAATCAAGCTAGTTGATTAGAAGCATCAAATAAGGCTTTACCTCACCATAAAGAAAGTCATGCTTCGCCAATATTGTGAACAAAAAATATATATATAAAAAAAAGAAAGCCCATAGAAGCCAAAGGCCAAAACAGAAAAGGGCAAAATATCCGGTAGGAAACCCACTAAGGGGGCTACGCAAAAGATAGGGTCAACCCGGTAGGACACCCGAACAAAAATAAAGGGTAGCCT
Source organism: Sphenostylis stenocarpa (assembly GCA_963425845.1). Taxonomy (NCBI): domain Eukaryota; kingdom Viridiplantae; phylum Streptophyta; class Magnoliopsida; order Fabales; family Fabaceae; genus Sphenostylis; species Sphenostylis stenocarpa. Next base: position 16,799,941 of record OY731402.1, on the reverse strand, counting down.
AGGCAAAAGTTAGGGTTACAAAATAAGGTCTGCTAGGATTCCCCAAAAATACAAAGAGAAGGAACCTAGACAAAAGTTAGGGCCAAAACACAATATCCTAGTTCGAAAACTTGAAGGGCGATCTAGGGAAATCAGCTAGCCATAAAAAGCAATGGAAATAAAACTAAGGCGCAAGTACAAAAAAAGAGGGAAAAACGTTTGCTTAGACAAAATCTAAACACCTAAGCCCAACCCTAGCCAGCCATGCTTACAAAAACCACTTTCTAAATGAAAATCAACCTTCTAAAACCTAAACCATTGAATTTACCTCTTTACTTCTTTTCTCTTGACCTTCACAACAATATTCTAATAATTAATTTGGGAATATGGAGATGTATAGTCAACAAGAGGATTGAAATCCCTAGAGTGAAGAAAGAGGGACACTACATGGCAAAGAGTGATCTACAAAAGAAAAAGCAAAGGAAAAAGCAGTTATCCTTCGGTCACAAGAAGTCTGGGGGGTACAGCTGTTGCCGTCGTCAAAAAATGAGAGGCGGTCGGAGCGACGCGATGGTTTCGAACCTCTTGATTTTCGCGTTTTTTGTTGGTGGTTACAACGCCTTTAGGTTGTCTGATAACCGGGCTGAACCTAGGGGCGAGGTTTTCGAAAAGGTGCTCTTGGATTGTTCGATAACCGGGCTAATCCAAAAGCTAGCTTTGAAAGGTTCCGTGGAGTCGCCATCGATGTTTTTACCGGAAAAATTGGAAAAGGAGTTAAAAGGCGTTGGTTTTCGAAAAACCAACTTTAGTCGTTAGAACCAGAGTTGGGTAAGGGAGTTAGTTACGTATAAAGGAAGTGTTAGTTCCTTTATGACGCCCCTTTCGGGTTCCCTATGATAGGCCAACTTTATGTAAATGATTAAACCGGAAAAATACGCTTTTACCCTTTTATTTGCGGAATTAAAATTATGACTACATGGCCCTAGCTTCTATTGCATAATGAAGATTAAAGCCGTAAAGTAAAGAGAGAAAGTATAGAAACCTCCGAGGCAAGCTTTTCTATTTAATTCTTTAATAACTTGGGTGCTTTTTGGCAGCCCTTCACTCTACACAGCTTCGTAAACCTCTCGAGACGCTCAAAAATACTCTTAGAGACGCTCAGAAACTCCGGAAATGCTTCGGAGGGGTTCTAGATGGAGAAATTCTAGAGAGAAGGAGGAGAAACCATGTGGAAATGAGGGAATGGAGGCCCCTATTTATAGTTTTTCGCGCCTGACAGGTCGAGACCGCCGTCTCGTCTGATAGGGTCGAGACCGCCATCTCGTCAAACGAGACCGTCGTCTCGCCATGCCAAAGTGGCGAGACCGTTGTCTTGCCAAACGAGACCGCCGTCTCGCCCTTCGCGGGTGGCGAGACAGCAGTCTCGATATCGAGACGACGGTCTCGTCCGCTAAAAGGCGAGAAACCTTATTTTCGTGCCGAAAATCCCTCCTATCCTAGTATGGGGCCTAATAGTCTCTCTTAATGGCTTGTTAGGCTTCGTCCATCATTGAATAGGAGGTCTTCTACTCTTTATTTGGAGGTCGGGCAAGATTTGGGGTCTACAGCTGCCCCCCCTTTACCTGACTAGTCGGCTGTTGGCCTGTTGTGCTAGACAGATTGACAGGAAGGTAAAGGAGTTGACCCTCTTGCCCGGTTACCCTTCGGATGTCCCGTCTTGTTGCGGTTGATCTTCTGGGGAAAATGTTGTGTTGTGCACCTCTAGGATACTACTTCTGACATAGCCGATCCCTTTGGTTAACATGTGGTAGAACCTCAGATACTCCTTCTGACGGTAGCCGATCCTTCGGTTGATGGGTATAAACCCCTCATCAGGCTGGTAGTTGCAGTCCGTTGTGTGGGACTGGATGGGTATGAACCCCCCATCAGGCTGGTAGTTGCAGTCCATTGTGTGGGACTGGATGGGTATGAACCCCCCATCAGGGTGGTAGTGCGACTTACTGATCCGGCTCGAGCACAGATCAGGCGCAGCTCGTGCGCAGGTTGATAGGTATGAACCCCCTATCAGGCTGGTACAATCGACTACGTAGGATTGGTGTTGGTGGCGGCTTACTGCTCGGGTGGCTCATGTGCCAATCGGGCACTCCTTGTGTGCTGGTTGATAGGTATGAACCCCCTATCAGGCTGGTACAGTCCACTGCGTAGGACTGGTGGTAGTGGCGGCTTACTGCTCAATCGCTCATGCGCCGACTCCTTGGGGAGTGATCTCTGTGTTGGTAGGTGTACTTGGACCTCTTTGAATGGTCATCCGGGTTGTGCCGGGGATTTTGTGTTTCATCCAACTTTGTTGGTTGCTGGGGACTCTTCGTTTTTTGATCTTTTGTGGTGATCGTCCGACTCTTGCGGATTGGTTGGGTTATCTTGTTTGTCGTTCGACTTTTACTTGGTAGTCGAAGTTTTGTTGATCAAGGTGAGTGGCTTGTCTTCAATCCAGCCTTTTTCTTGCGGTTTTATCTCTTTTTTCTCGCGATTTCGGATTTTGGCTTTTCTTATTGAGCGTATGCCTTTTTTCCTTTTTAAGCTTTTTTGTTACGCTGGCTTTTGCAAAAGGTGGCAAAGAGATGCATGAAATAAAATTTTATTTATACGGAGATTTTATTACAACCACGTTTTATTTTGGCAAGTACAATCCTAAGGGCTATCATCTGGAGACGATCCGAAGGGGAATTGCTGGTAGAGGTGATACCGGAAGTCCGCTTGCTCTCAGACTTCGTCGCGGTATTCTTTTTGGAATGTTGTCCATTCCTGCCGCATCACCTGCTGGTGCTGATACATCTCCTCCTGCCGAGTGTTGTAGGCTTCCTGCCGCACTGTCATCTGGTCGAGCTACCGGCGCAGATCGCTCATGTTGCGGTTTAGGCCGGCAAAATCGTCTGTGTACGGTGGTGGTTGTTGTTGTTGCTACTGCTGCTGGAATTCGGGAGGTGTGGGGATATCTTGCATCGCCACGAGCCCCTGGAGATCTAGTGTGAAATCCAGCGAGGGATGAAGGGCCAACTCGGTCCCACGGCGGATCAACATCCCCATGCTGACCAGGACTGACCCGTTGATGGATTCGGGTCGCAAGTTGGAGGCCAGCTCTTCCCGGCCAGGGCACCCCCATCTTTCTGCCAGGGGAGTGATAAGAGGAGCCATGAGGACGACCCTTGTTGATCTGTTCCCGAAGTCCTTGAGGGCCCTCAGGAAGAAATAACCAGGGTTGCAGCGCTGCCTCTGGCTCATGTAGTAAAGTATAAAGAGGTCAGGGAGAGTTATCTTACCCTGACTCTCTTTCCTCCCGTGGATGGTCCCCGCCAGCAGCTTGTGGCAGATGCGGAGTGTTGGGGGAAGCGCGGAGCCCCTCATCAGTGTAGGCAGCGTGGTTGCCCCTGTGAGCTCGTGCCACATTTCGGAGGCGGTGAGGTTGGCGGGCCGATAGCAGATGGCCTCGCGGTATCCCCGAGTTAGTACGTCCTCGGGTCGGACGAGTCCAATGCCCACATTGAATTCGTTGAGGGTGGTAGTCCGGTATTCCCCACCCATAAAATAGGTTACCATCTTGGTGGGTTGCAAGCCCGGGACCATGGAGGGGACCTCAGCGTAGGAAACGAAGGCCAGGAATTCGAGTACCGTCTGTGGGTACACATGTGTGGGTGGAGGTTGCAGCAGAAAGCCCCACCCGATGCTGTCTATGTGGGTCCGGACATCGTCCTCCCACCCAAATTCAGCCAGGATGCTGAAGTCGAGCCTTAGCATCGGGTGCTAAGGATAAGTCCGGATGTTCTCGAGGTGGGCCTGGTGCTGTGGTGACAGCTGAGAAGGGTCATGGGGTGGCGGCGCCGTAGAACTGCTGGCACCGGCAGTGCTCCTTCTCTTTCTTGAGGCGCTTCTACCGAACATGTTGACCAGGAAGTGTTTGGGAAGTGTAAGATCTGAGAAATGGAGGTTCTGGAGGCAAGGAGATTTGTGAGGAAGCCACCAAGCGCGCCTCCTATTTATAGGAAATTTTCAAATTCGAGACCGCCATCTGGGAAGGCGAGATGGCGGTCTCGAGTCTCCTACAAGTCGAGACGACGGTCTGGATCATCGAGACGGCGGTCTCGTCGTTGGGCTCAAGCGAGACGGCGGTCTCATTTTTGCCTAAGTCGAGACGACGGTCTCGTTGGTCGAGACGACGTTCTCGTCTTGCCGGGGGACCGAGACGGCGGTCTCGAATTTCAGGTTTTTTTTTTTAGAAAGGAAATAGGACCTGTTTCAAAAACATTTTATGCATGCAATGTTTTCATGTTTGATGTCCTATAATGCCTATTTTGATTAAATTTTCAGAAGGATTTAACTGACATGTCTTGTAGTGCCGAGTGCCCTCTGATCTGTGCTTTCGTACGTGCTGTATCATGCCGGACTTCTTATGACCGAAGAGTCATTTTGTTTTTCCTTTTTTCTTTCTGTTTTTTTTTTCTCTTTTTTCTTTTGTAGAGCACTCTTCGTCATGCAGTGCTCCTTTTTCTTCGCTTTAGGGATTTCAATCCTCTTGTTGACTATACGCCTCCATATTCCCAAATTAATTATTAGAATATTGTTGTGAGGGTCAAGAGAAAAGAAACAAAGAGGCAAATTCAATGGCTTGTGTTTTAGAGGGTTAATTTTTATTTAGAAAGTTTTTGTAAGCATGGTTGGCTAGGGTTAGGCTTAGGTGTTTAAGCTTTTGTCTAAGCAAACAGTTTCCCCCTCTCTTTTTTGTATTTGCGCCTTTTGGTTTTATCCCCATTGCTTTTTATGGCTAGCTGACCTCCCTAGATCGCCCTTTGGGTTTTCGAACTAGGATATTGTGCTTGGCCCTAACTTTTGTCTAGGTTCCTGTTTTTTGTAATTTTTTGGAGAATCCTAGCGGACCTTATTTTGTAACCCTAACTTTTGCCTAGGCTACCCTTTATTATTGTTCGGGTATCCTACCGGGTCGACCCTATCTTTTGCGTAGCCCCCTTAGTGGGTTTCCTACCGGGTAGTTTGCCCTCTTCTTTGGCCTTTGGCTTCTCTGGGCTTTTCTCTCCTTTTTTTGTGTATCTATTTTGTTCACAATATTGGCGAAGCATGACTTTCTTTATGGATGAGGTGAAGTCTTATTTTTATGTGCTTCTAATCAACTAGCTTGATGATAATAGCAATGGTAAATGTTGATTATTTAGATGCACTTTTTATTCTTCTTCTTTTTTGCTTACTTAGACAGGGTTATTTATGTGGTCTAGTCATAAATAGAAAGAAGAGAAGCAGATTGTAAGAATCATTCTTTATTAATTAATAAAGGAATATGTGCCCTAAAATGCCCGGGGGTCGGGCTGGCCCCGGGGGATAATCTCTAACAATCATGGGGTTTACATCCCTTAAACGAAGAAAAAGATTTCCTAATGACTAAAGTGACTCTTGACGCTTGCACCCCTCCACTTCGGAAAATTTGCTTGAGTGTGCGGAGGGGAGACCTCCCTTTTCCTTTTCCCGCTCGGCCCTTAGTAGGGTCATATCCTAGGCCATACTTGCAAGGATTATATTTGAATTCTGGGGGTTCCGTCATGCCTTGGGAATCTGCCCCCAGTCCTTGGCCAGGATGGTAACCATGCTTCAACATCATGCGGGCTACCTTCGTGTTTCTGGGAAGTCGCTCTACGCTGGCAATTTCGAGCGTTTGAAAAGATGTTTCAAGGGCCTCTTCAGCCGCATCCACATAAGGCTGGGTGGACGGTCCAATGATCAGGATATCATCTTCTGCTCGGATCGTGACCAATTTGTCGTCCACTATGAACTTGACTTTCTGGTGGAGCGTTGAAGGTACTGCCTTGGCGTCATGAATCCAAGGCCTGCCGAGGAGACAACTATACGTTGGAGTAATATCCATTACATGGAAATCGACGTTGAAGATTGTGGGTCCAACTTGAATTGGCAAGTTAACCTCTCCCACTACTTCTCATTTGGATCCGTCGAAGGCTCGAACGATAGTGCTGCTTGGGCGCAGATGGGTTCCTTGGATAGTCAGCTTGTCCAGTGTGCACTTGGGCATCACGTTCAAGGATGACCCGTTATCCACAAGAACTCTGGCGATGAGGTACTCCTTGCATTTAACCAAGATGTGCAAGGGCTTGTTGTGTTTTGACCCCTCGAGAGGGAGTTCTTCCTCTGTGAAGGTGAGGTGATCGCTTGCCGTGATGTGACCGACGATCCTCTCAACCTTTTCTTGGGATATAGTATGAGGCACGTGCGCTTCGCTCAAGACTTTCAGCAGGGCGTTTTTGTGCGGTTCCGAGCTTAATATTAAAGATAATAACGTTATCTTTGCAGGTGTGCGATTGAGCTGATCTATAATGGAATACTCGCTTTGCCTTATAAACTGGAGTAATTCCTCTGTCTCCTCCTTGGATTCCTTATTTTCTTTTTCTTCTTCGGTCTTTTTATTTTTTCCTTTATTTTTGAGGACATCTTCCTGTGTGTCCTTGGGGGAGTAGACTCTTCCACTTCTAGTCATGCCCCCAATGCCGACTATATTTGTTATTTCTTCTTTTATTGGTGAAGATTCCCCGTATCTCCACGATAGAACTTTATTTGTTTCGTAGGGGAAAGGACGTGGCATAAATAGTCGCACTGGTGTCCTTGGCCCCTGTAGACCCCTAATTTTGCCCGGCCTCTCAAATAAAGATAAAGGAGATCACCCGTAACAAGATAAAGCTCGTCTAGCATTACAAATAAGAGCCAAGGAGACTTCCCATATGAAGATAAAGCTTCAATAGACACATATCGGCATCAATTGACGTCCAAAACAGGCAAGGAGAGCTTCCGGAGTCCCGAAACGCGCGAACCGGCGGAACAGGTTGAGACGGCCGTCCCGGTTGGGACGGCCGTCCCAACCTGCCCCGGCCCGGTTGGGACGCGCGTCCGAAGTTGGGACGGCCGTCCCGAGCCCCGTTATGTGGGACGGCCGTCCCGGGTTCCCGGGGGTCCCAGCCTGTGTAAATTTGCCATTTGGGACGGCCGTCCCAGTCCGGACGGCCGTCCCACCCCGGACGGCCGTCCCAAAGTGCGCCGACTGCGAAAAACTATAAATAGGAGGCTCATTTGCCACTTTTTCACACCACAGACATCCCGAGAGCTCGAAACACTTTCTAAAACTCGAGCACTTGTCTATTTCTCTCCCTTTCTCGAATGATCTTTCCGATTGCCTTAAATAGGTAACAATCGGTTAAGGAATTATATTCCGGCATTTGATTCTTCTTTAAATTTTTAGTGGAGTCGATCTTGTATTGGTGAGGAGAGTCTCGTGTAGAGAGGGGTTGCCAAAACGCATCCTCACGAGTTGGAGATTCTCAATACAAAGCTTGCTACGGAGGTTCTTTTCAATTCTCTTCTCTTTTATTGCTTTATTTATTGTTTTTATTTACTGTTTATGCCATGTAGAATAAAATAATGTAGATAGCTATTTTAATATCTCTTTTATTGCTTTATTTAGCTTTATTCATCATTTTATGCATGCAACATAGAATAAAATCATGTAGATAGCCATTTAATATTATGTAATAAAATAGGGTAATCGCGTAATTTCTCGTAATCTTTACTTAAATGAATTAATCTGTCATAGGGAACCCGAAAGGGGCGTTGTGGGGTGCTAATACCTTCCCCACACGTAACTAACTCCCTTACCCAACTCTGGTTATAATGGCCAAGTTTGGTTTTTTATTAAAATCAATGCCTTTTTATCCTTTTCCAATGTTTATGGTCAAAACATTGGTGGCGACTCCATAAGAACCCTTTTTTGAAAACCTTTTAAAACAAATACGCGAGTCTAAACCATCTTTTTGCGACCGCTCGCATAAATGTTTCGAGACGTCCTCCGGACGTCGAAAGGGACGGCGGCGACACTGGTGTCCCCAATGCCGACTATATTTGTTATTTCTTCTTTTATTGGTGAAGATTCCCCGTATCTCCACGATACAACTTTATTTGTTTCGTAGGGGAAAGGACGTGGCATAAATAGTTGCACTGGTGTCCTTGGCCCCTCTTCTTTATTCTTGAGGACCAACAGCCGAGGCTTATTTTTCCTCTTGCGGCGAGTCGATCGTTGGGGTAAGCTTTATTAGGAGTGGCTTTCTCTCCATTCTTCTGATTTGGAAGACGTGTTAGCTAATCCTTCCTTTTTATTATCTTTATTTATTAAGCGTGAAGGAGGGGAAATTAAATATGCAAATGAATGTTTATGCATGCAAGTAGACAGTCGTTGAATAAAGCAGAAGATTTCATTTATTCAATAGAAGGTGTACATTCCCCTATTCCATACTACGAAGCAACTTTTGGCAAAAACGGAAAACCTTAAAGAAACCCACAGGTGGGTCTTGATCTCTCTGTAGTTCTCTTTCGGCTTCCCGGACGTGATGAGCAAGTGCTTCGCTTTGTTTTCGGACCGCCTGGCTCATATCTTCACTGTACTTCTGAGCCTCTTTGATCTTCGCCTCTTGATGAACGACCAAGGCTTGTAGTTCATCGAGCTTCGCAACAGCTTGGTCTTTCTCTTGCAGTACCTGGCCGTACTGAGCTAGCCCGTCTTTTTCTTTGCAGCGTAGCTCAGTGAGACTTCTGTTGAGTCTCCGGTTGGCCTCTCGCTCTTGGCGTATGTCTAACCGAGTCTTGGTGATCTCTTGCGACAACTCCTTGATCGTTTGAGCCTGTTTTGCTGATTCGGCCTTAAGGCGTGCTGACTTGGCGGTTATTTCTTGGAGTTGGCTATCCGAACTGGTTCTGGCAATTTTGGATGCTCGGATAGCTTGCTCATTGGAGTCAGCACACTAATCCTTGAGGCGTTCTATTTCATGATCCTTTTTCTTGCCTTGCCTTTGCAGACCGTCAATTGTGAGGATAGATGCTTGCTCTCTTTCCTCAAGGGCCCTCATCTGGGCTCCCATGATTTCCATCCTCTGGGTCAAGGCATCAATTTGAGCCTGCAACTCTTCATTATTGGTGCTCGTAATGGGTGTGGTGGATGGTTGAGCCATCCCTCTTCTTTTTCTCCACGCCTCGTAGTCACTGGTGACAGTCACCCGAGCTTTTCCTAGCTCTCTGTCTCCCATGTAAACTGGTTTCTCCCATGCTTTTCTCACAGCTAGTGAGTTGGCGATTGTGCATGGGTCTCCGAAGAAACACAGTCCTCCGAGTTCCCCCCGAGAAATGGTAGTTTGGGTCCTCATGAGCTGTCTCATAGCTACTCTAGGTGAATAGGCTATGCAACCCCTGAGTCCTATCAAGGGTACGTTCGGGTAGTCTCCACATATGATGAGAACTGGGCCAGGTCGGAACCAAGGGCAAACCCAGGACAAATTGTTGGCGTCCTTTCGTTCTAACTCGTCCCTCCATTCTGAAGTTAGGCGTCGTTGGAGAGGGATTTTGGAGAAGCTTTTTAAAGGGTCGGGGAACATCCCCATGTGTCTAGAGGCGTACAGGTGCGTGACGCTCCACACAAACAGTAATGAAGAGCAGTAGCGAAGTGTTTTTCCTTGCTTTTGGTGGCAGAATTCCAACGAGAGCAAGGTGTCGGCAAGGATTGCAGGCAGGGGACTCTTTGAGTTCACGTCCCAGGCGAAGAAGGCGTCCATGACGGCCAAACGAGACGGCGGTCTCGCCACTTGCATGAGGCAAGACGGCGGTCTCGTCCCCTAAAAGGCGAGAAACCTTATTTTCGTGCCGAAAATCCCTCCTATCCTAGTATGGGGCCTAATAGTCTCTCTTAATGGCTTGTTAGGCTTCGTCCATCTTCAAATAGGAGGTCTTTTACTCTTTATTTGGAGGTCGGGCAAGATTTGGGGTCTACAACAGCCAAACACAAGAACACAGATCAGAGGACGTCCGACGCTACAAGACACGTCAGTAAAATCCTTCTGAAAAATGAACTAAAGTAGGCATTATAGGACATCAAACATAAAAACATTGCATGCATAAAAAATGTTTTTGAACCAGGTCCTATTTCCATTATATCTAAAAAAAAAAAAAACCTTTAAATTTGAGACGGCTCTCCGAAATTTTGAGACGACCGTCTCGGTTCCCAGAATTTCGAGACCGCCATCTCGACCAGCGAGACCGCCGTCTTGACTTAGGCGAAAACGAGACCGCTGTCCCGCTTGGCGAGATGGTTGTCTCGCTTAGACCCAAAGTCGAGACCGTCGTCTCGAGATCCTAGATGGCCGTCTCGACCTGCACAAATTCGAGACCGCCGTCTTGACTTCCCAGACGGCGGTCCCGAATCGATTTTTTTCCCTATATATAGGGAGGCGTCCTGGAGGTTCCTCAAAACTCCCCTGCACTCCAACTCTCAGATTTTGCACTCTCAAGCACTTTCTGGCCAATATGTTCCGTGGAAGTCAATCAAGAAAGAGGAGAGGCACTGCCGGCGCTAGCAGTTCTTCGGCACCAGCCCCCCAAGATCCTACTCAGCTCTCGCCACAGCACCTAGCCCGTCTCGAGCACATCTGGGGTTATACGTGGCACCCCATGCTCAGGCTTGACTTTAGCATCCTCGCCGAGTTTGGGTGGGAGGACGATGTCCGAGCCCACATAGATAGCATTGGGTGGGGCTTCATGCTGCAGCCTCCCCCTACCCACGTGTACCCTCAAGCGGTACTAGAGTTCATGGCCTCCATCTCCTATGCCGAGGCTCCCTCCATGGTCCCGGGCCTGCCACCAACCAAGATGGTAAGCTATTTCATGGGTGGGACGTACTAGACTACGACCCTCGACGAATTCAATGTGAGCATTGGGTTCGTCCGGCCCGAGGATGTGCTAACTCAGGAGTACCGGGAGGCCATCTGCAGCCGTCCCACCAACCTCACCGTCGGCGAAATGTGGGAAGAGCTCACCAGGTCGCCCACGCTACCCACGCTAATGAAGGGGTCGGCACTCCCCCCAGCCCTCCGCATTTGCCACAAGATGCTGGCTGGGACTATCCACGGGAGGAAGGAGAGCCAGGGTAAGGTAACCCTCCCAGACCTCTTCGTACTTTACTGCATGAGCCAGAGGCGACGGTGTAACCCTGGCTACTTCTTCCTGAGGGCCCTTAAGGACTTCGGGAGCAGACCAGTGGGAGTCATCCTCGTGGCTCCTCTTATCATTCCCCTAGCAGAGAAATGGGGGTGCGCTGGCCGGGAAGAGTTGGCCTCCAGCCTACGATCCGAATCCATTAACGGATCAATTCTGGTCAGCATGGGGATGTTGATATGTCGTGGGACCCAGTTGGTCCTTCATCCCTCGCTGGATTTCGCGCTGGACCTCCAGGACATCGTGGCGATGCACGATCTCCCAACACCTCCCGACTTCCAGCAGCCACATCAGCACCAGCAACCAGCGCAATACACAGATGACTTTGCTGGCATAAACCGCAACATCTCCGACCTGCGCCAGCAATTCAATCAAATGTCTGTGCGGCAGGAGCAACTGTCCCTAAGGCAGGAAGCCTTTGACACCCGGCTGGAGACGATGTACCAATATTAGCAGGGAATGCGGCAAGACTGGACAACTTTCCAACAAGAATACCGCGATGAAGCTCGGTAGCAAGCAGAATTCCGGGAACACATGTACCAGAAATTCCCCTATCAAGGATCGTCTCCACAAGATAGCCCTTAGGGATAGTACTTGAAAAATGGCTGTAATAAAATTTTCCCTTATGAATAAAATCTTTATTTCATGCATTCATTGCCATCCTTTTCCAAAAGTCAACATAACCAAAAAAATAAAGCTAAAGAGTAAAAAGACGTATGCTCAAGAAAAAAGCCAAAATCCTAAATCGCGAGAAAAAAGAGATAAAACCGCGAGAAAAAGGCAGGATTAAGACAAGCCATCTCCTCGACCAACAGAATTCGACAACCAAGTCAAACAACAAACAAGGATTGCCCGACCAGCCAGCGAGAGTCGGGTGATCACCACCAAAAGATAAAAAACAAAGAATCCCCAACAATCAACAAAGCTGGATGAACACCAAGTCTCCAGCACAGACCGGACGACCATTCCCAGAAAAGACAAACTAACAAAAAAAGAACACACCTCAACGCTCGACGCATGAGCCACTCGAGCAGTAAGCTGCCACCACCACCGGTCCTACGCAGTGGACCGTACCAGCTTGATAGGGGGTTCATACCTATCAACCCGCGCACGCAAGTGCGCCTGATCTGCGCCCCAGCCAGGTCAGTAAGTCGCAACTACCAGCCTGATGGGGGGTTCATACTCATCCAGTCCAACACACAGCAGACTGCTTCTACCAACCAGATGGGGGGTTTATACCCATCAACCGAAGGATCGACTACTGTCAGAAGGAGTATCCTGAGGTTTTACCATGTGTCAACCGAAGGGATCGGCTACCGTCAGAAGGAGTATCCTGGAGGTGCACATCACAACTTTTCCCCAGAAGATCAACCACCGCAAGACGGGACATCTGAAGGACAACCAGGCAAGAGGGTCAACTCCTTTACCTTCCTGTCGATCTGTCGGGCACAATAGGCCAACAGCCGACTAGTCAGGTAAAGGGGGGGGGGGTAGCTGTAGACCCCAAATCTTGCCCGACCTCATAATAAAAACCAGAAGACCTCCTTTTTGAAGATGGATGAAGCCTAAGAAGCCACTAGGAGAGACTATTAGGCCCCATACAAGGATAGGAGGGATTTTTAGCACAGAAATAAGGATTTTCGCCTTTTAAGGTCGTGACTGCCGTCCCAGATTCGGGACCGCCGTCTCGCCTTGCGCAAATAAAGAGACCGCCGTCTCGTTTGGCAAGACGGCCGTCTCGCAATTCCTGCAAGGCGAGACCGCCGTCTCGACCTTGTCAGACGAGACGACCCGTCTCGACCTGACAGACGCGAATCCCTATAAATAGGGCCCCCATTCCCCTCATTCCACACAGTTCTTCCTCCTTCTCTCTAGAAATCTCTTAAAATTCTCTCTCTAGAACCCCTCCGAAGCATTTCCAGAGTTTCTGAGCATTTCTAAGAGTGTTTTGAGCGTTTCGAGAGGTTTCCGACGCTCTGTAGAGTGAAGGGCTGCCGCAAAGCACCCTATTTTCAGAAAAGAATTAATAGAAAGCGTGCCTCGGAGGTTTCTGCACACTCTCTCTCTCTTTTACCGCTTTATTTTAATTATGCAATAGATATAGGGCCATGTAGTCATAATCTTTAAATTCCGCAAATAAAAGGGTAAAAGCGTATTTTTCACCGGTTTAATTATTTTTAAATAGCTGGCCTATCATAGGGAACCCGAAAGGGGCGTCTTAAAGGAACTAACACTTCCTTTACGCGTAACTAGCTCCCTTACCCAACTCTGGTTCTAATGACCAAAGTTGGTTTTTCGAAAACCAACGCCTTTCAACCCCTTTTCTGATGTTTCCAGTAAAAACATCGGTGGCGACTCCAGAGAACCCTTCAAAACTAGCTCTTGGATTAGCCCGGTTATCGGACAATCCAAGAGCGCCCTTTCAAAAACCTCGCCTCTAAGTTCAGCCCGGTTATCGGACAACCTAAAGGCGTTGTAACCACACCAATAAAAACGCAAAAATTGGAAAGTCGAAACCATCGCGTCGCTCCGACCGCCTCGTTTTGACGGCGGCGACACATACAAATCATCTTAATAAATCTCTCAAAAAATGGTCTTAGGAGCGTTTTTTGGGAAAATTGCTGGGGCAAATCCCCTACGGGTTTAAAGTTTAGGGTTTAGGCCCCATATTAGAGTAGGAAGGCTTTTTGTACGAAAAAAAAAGGATTTCCACCTGAAGGGTCGAGACCGCCGTCTCGCTTATCGAGACCGCCGTGTCGCCATTAGCAAGGGAGAGATGGCCGTCTCACCACTTGCCATGGTGAGACCGCCTTCCTGTTTGGCGAGATGGCCTGTATGCCATTTGTCAAATCGATACGGCCGTCCCGATTGACGAGACGGCCATCTCGCCATTTGCCAAAGGCGAGATCGCCGTCTCAATTAGCAAGACGGTGGTCTCGATCTTGCCATGCGAGACGGCGGTCTCGACCTGACAGGCGCGAATCCCTATAACAGGAGGGCGCTCTCCCTTCTTTTCACACAGTTCTTAAACCTTTCCTTCTATCATTTCTTCAAATTCTTCTCCTAGAGCCCCTCCGAAGCATTTCCGGAGTTTTTTTAGTGTTCTTAGAGAGTTTTTATAGCGTTGTGAGAAAGAAATAACGACGTTGTAGAGCGAAGGACTGTAAAAAAGCGTCCTATTTTAAGAGAATTAATAAAGAAAGCTTGCTTCGGAGGTTTCTTCGCTTTCTCCCTTTCTTTTATCGTTGTCGCCGCCGTCAAAATGAGGCGGTCGGAGCGACGCGATGGTTCTGACTTTCCAACTTTCGCGTTTTTATTGGTGTGGTTACAACGCCTTTAGGTTGTCCGATAACCGGGCTGAACCTAGGGGCGAGGTTTTCGAAAAGGCGTTCTTGGATTGTCCGATAACCGGGCTAATCCAAGAACTAATTTTGGAGGGTTCTTCTGGAGTCGCAACCTATGTTTTTACCGGAAACATCGAAAAAGGAGTAAAAAGGCGTTGGTTTTCGAAAAACTAACTTTGGTCATTAGAACCAGAGTTGGGTAAGGGAGTTAGTTACGTATAAGGGAAGTGTTAGTTCCCTTACGACGCCACTTTCGGGTTCCTTATGATAGGCTAGCTGCTTTAAATAAACCGAAAAATACGCTTTTACCCTTTTATTTGCGGAATTTTAAAATTATGACTACATGACCCTAGTTTCTATTGCATAATTAAAATTAAAGCGGTAAAGTAGAGAGAGAGAGAGTATGGAAACCTCAGAGGCAAGCTTTTCTATTAATTTCTTTGTAATTTGGGTGCTTTTTGGCAGCCCTTCCCTCTTTATAGCGCCGGAATCTCTCAAAAACGCTATAAAAATACTCTAGAAAGCTCTCAGAAACTCCGGAAATGCTTCGGAGAGGTTCTAGAAAGAGAATTTGGAGAAAAGTCTAGAGAGAGAATGGAAGAACTGTGTGAAATGAGTGGAATGGGACCCCTATTTATAGGGATTTGCACCTGTCAGGTCGAGACGGGCCGTCTCGTCTGACAAAGTCGAGACGGCCGTCTCGGCAATCGAGACAGCTGTCTCGCCTTGCAAGAATGGCGAGACGGCGGTCTCGAATCCGAGACGGCGGTCTCGACCCTAAAAGGCGAAAATCCTTATTTTTATGCCAAAAATCCCTCCTATCCTAGTATGGGGCCTAATAGTCTCTCCTAGTGGCTTCTTAGGCTTCATCCATCTTCAAAAAGGAGGTCTTCTAGTCTTTATTATGAGGCCAGGCAAGATTTGGGGTCTACAACTGCCCCCCCCCTTTACCCGACTGGTCGACTGTTGGCCTGTTGTACCAAGGAGGTCGACTAGAGGGTAAAGGAGTTGACCCTCTTGCCCGGTTGGTCCTTCAGATGCTCCGTCTTTGTGGCAGTTGATCTTCTGGAGAACAAGTGTGTTGTGCGCCTTTGGGATGCTCCTTCTTGCGGTAGCCGATCCTTTGGGCTGATGAGTACGAACCCTCATCTGGTTTTGACGAGTATGAACCCTCGCCCGGTAAGCCCCCTTTTGTAAGGCCCGATGAGTATACACCCCCATCTAGTGTTTGACGAGTATGAACCCCCGTCTAGTAAGCCCCCTTTTGTAAGGCCCGATGAGTATACACCCCCATCTGGTGTTTATGCCTCTGGATGCTCCTTCTTGCGGTAGCCGATCCGTCAGCTGTGGCGGCGGCTTACTGCTCTAGCTCATGTGTCGTTTTCGTGGGGAGTGATTGATTTTTTTCTTTTTGACTTTTCTGTTTTAGTCATCCGGTTTTATCGGGGATTTCTTTGTTTTTGGCTTTTCTTGTTTAGCCATCCGGTCTTGCCGGAGATTCTTTGTTGGTTGCCTCTTATTTAGGCAGGAATCCATTGGGGATTTTTGGTTTCTGTCGATTGTGCCTCTTGATTAGGCAGATGCTTCAATAGTGGTGAAGGCTTTATACTTTTTGTTTTTCGCCTCTACATAGGCTGATGTTCCACTTGAGGATATTTGTTCTTGATAATACCTCTGAGTAGGTAGATGCTTTATTGGAAGCTTTGTGCTTTGGACTTGTATTGCCTCTTGCATAGGTTGATTTCCCGTTTCTTGGGGATATTGGCTCTTTGCTTGCCTCTGAGTAGGCAGAGGCTTTCTTGGGAGTGAAGACTTTGCATTTCACCGGGGATATGCATATTGGGTGTTATAGGCGATTAACTCCCTGAGGATATGAATTTGTAGTTTGCCTCTGTCGTAGGCTCGCTGGGGATAGTTTTTCTTTTTGGTGATCCACCGGGGATTTGATTGTTTTCCCGGAGATCTATTTTGACTTGCCCCCTAGGGAGAAATGGAGTTTTTGACTCCTTGTTGGATGTTGTTGTTTTGAGTTGGTTTTGCCTATGCTCTTATTCCGCTGGGGATGATCAAACCTTTCCGTTGGCTTTTTCTGGTGTACCTTCGTTTATTGGTGTAGAAGGTTAGAGCTATTTTCCTTGAAGCTCTTTATTCTGCTGCAATGGTTTTGATTTCGCCTTTTCTTTTGCGATTTTTATTTTTATTTGGAGACTAGATTCTGGCGCCTCCTATTTTCAATCACAAGTATGGAGACTATCCTCCTTATATGCATGTTGATTATTCTTGTTTGAAGAAAATTATTTTTTCTTGATTTTGACAAAGTCGTATTATGCAACTTCTTTGTGTGTGGATGATGTCCTAAATGCAATCTATTGTTTATTTATTTTTGATGCATTTAGAAAGTAACTGGCCTTCTCCCGTTGGCTTCTTATGAATACGCCGATGGGCTCCTCCTTTTATGACCATGATGATGGACTCCCTTTTTTATTCATCTCTTGGTTTTGGCCCTATCTTTTGCCTAGACCGCCCTTTGCGGGTTTTCGATGTAGCGGGCTGCCTTAATTTTTGCCTAGAATATCTTAGGGGGCTTTTGCCTTATCTTTTGCCTAGGCTACCCTAGTTTTTTCCTAAGAATATCTTAGCAGGCATTTATTCTTTTATTTTTATTTTTTATGCTTCCCTTTTTTAGATGCATGTAGGTCTTTGCGCATATTTATGATTTATCGATAAAGAGGCATTTCCATAATATTTGGTCAAGAGAAAGGAAATGAAAGGGAATTTTATTGATAAATGAGCAAAAGTTTATTTCTTTTATAGAAGGATTTCAAGGGTATTTAGAAGAATGGCTGGTTAGGGTTAGTCATACTGTATAGGCTTAAACAGTCATGTCTATGATATTTGCCCCCTGGTTCTCCTAATTGCTTCAGTTGAGATGCCTGAGCTCAGAGCGAAGACTATGCAGACTGCTTGCTTCTGGAAGAATGTTACCTTAGCCGCCTTTCAGTTTTCGACTGAGGTAACCATTGCTCTTAGTTAGTTTTTCTTCTTTTTTTTTTACCTCTACTTTTTGCCTAGGACGTATCCTAGCGAGGGATATAGACCCTATCTTTTGCCCAGGGATGCCCTTTGCGGGTTTTCATTCCTGACGGGTCTTGAGCAATGTCTTCAAGCATAATACTTCTTCATCATACCAGAGCTGATTAAGTGTCGAAGTTCTTTTCCATCCATATTGGTGAGGATAAGAGCCCCTTCCAAGAAAGCTCATTTGACCACAAAGGGTCCTTCATAGTTTGTCACCCATTTTCCAATTTTATTCTTCTGGGCCGGAAGCACATTATTTACCATTAAATCCCTCTTATGGTAAATATGAGGGTTGTGACATATAATATTCAACCGTTTTTTTTCCTAAGGTTTAACTGGTTATATCGGCTTTGAACCCATTCAGCTTTTGTTAATTTTGCTTCCATCATTATGTGCTTTTATCAACATGATTAGTTGTACCGATTTGCCGTCTTGGATATTTGCTATAACCGAAGAGTAATCATTTTGAATGTAGAGCAACTGTCATGTCAATGCCCCTCTTCCTTTCCTTAGGGATTTCAATCCTCCTATTGATCACTGTATTTTCACATTCCCTAGTTAATTACTTTAATGCTTTATTGTGAAGGGTCAAGAGAAGAGAAAGAAAGGGATTTATTGCAAAGGCTTGTGTTTTAGTGGGATTTTTTTTTTGAAATAATAATTTTTGTAAGAATGACTACCCAAGGTTGGTTGGTGTTTAGGCTAGTTTAAACAAACGTTTTGTTTTAATGAGGTGGCGTCTTCAACTGATTACTTTATGGTGCCTATTTGTGACTGATTAACTTTCCTAGTCCACCCTTTTGGGTTTTCAGCCTAGGATGTTGTGTTGTGTCCTAACTTTTAGGTTTCCCTTTTTCATTTTTTGGGATACCTAGCGGACTTTATTTTGTCTATGACGCTTTAGTTGTTTTGACGCATTTTGGAACAAAACGTTTGCCTAAACATGGTTATTTATGGGGGTATAGATATGATTAGTGAGAAAAGAAGCAGATAGTAAGAATAAAATTCTTTTGTAATTCGAAGGGAAATGTGGGCCCTAGAGATGCTCGGGGGCCGGGCATACCCCGAGAAGTGATCTCTAATAGTCATTGGGTTTACATCCCTTAGAATTGGAAGAAGGACACCTAATGGCTAACACTACCCTTTGCGCTAATACCCCTCCTTTTTGGAAGATCGTCTTTAAAGTGTGGAGGGGAGACTTCTTCTTTCTTTGTATGACTTGATCTTTTGTAGGGTCGTTCTTTAAAGGGCTATCCTTAAAATCTGGTGGCTCTCTTATTCCTTGAGCATCCTTTCCAAGCCCTTGTCCTGGGCTGTATCCATATCTCTTCATTATATGGGTCACTTTCTTATTACTAAGAAGTCTTTCCATATTTTCAAATGTCCTCTTCAGGCGCATCCATTTACGATATGGTGGAAAGTTCGCTGATTCGAATGTAGTCTTTAGTTTGAACCATGATCAACTTATCGCCTACCACGAATTTGATTTTTCGATTGAGCGTTGAAGAAACTGCCCTAGCACAGTGAATCCAAGGTCTACTTAATCTTCCCTTTGGGTTATTTTTTTTGTTTTCCTCTTCGGTTTCTTTATTTTTCCTTTGTTTTTAGGAGCATTATCTTGTTAGCTCCTTGGGGAATAAATCTTCTCATCGTGCCCCCAATGCTGGCTATATTGGAGATATCTTCATTGACGGACAATTCTTCTGTGCATATCCACAGTACAACTTTATCCGATGTATAAGGGAAAGGACGAGGCATGAATAAGCGCAAAGATGTTATTGCCCCTTCCCTAACATTATTAATTTGGGTACTGACATTTACTTCTTTCTTATTATCTCTTTGTCCCAAATCGATGGCCTAAGTTTTTTCCTGATGGGGTTGTATCAATTGAGCTTATTTTTCCAACAGTCTTTGCATGTCCGGGGAAATGGTCCCCTCCTCACTATCTGACTCAATCCATTCGTCTTTGGCTTTCAGATCTTCCAGAGAGTTTTCAATCACAGACATGACTGTTTATATGGTCCTTATTTGGGTGTAGATTTTATTCAATTATTTTGGAATGAGAGAGAAAAGAAGGAGAATATTATGAAAAATGCCTCATTGTATTGATGAAAAGAGAAATATATACAGAGTCCCTTTAATCAAAAGATCTTGCGGCCACGGGCAGAGACCGCGATGCATCGGAAGCTTTTTATTATTATTTTTTTATTTCTTTTAACCAAAAGATGCACAAAATGGGGAGCCCTAGTTAGCTATCCTTATCTACCCAGGTTCACTATTCTGGTTGTGACAGAGGCGTGTCATCCACCTAAGGGTCGGGAGCATTGAAAGTAATCCACCCGGCATTCAACAATTTTTGGACCTTATACTTCAAGGCCATTCAATTCTCCACAGGTTTGTATCATTAGGTTTGTATCATTCTGGGTAGGGTGGATCCATTTTCTTTGGAGGGACATATGCTAGGAGATGGTCCTTTATCAATTCTGGCAGCAGACTTCCATAGGAGGTTGGAATGGGAGTGAGTTTCTTCTCTTGTCTGCGTGACTGCCTAGATGGTTGTGAAAAGGAAGAAGGGGTAGTAAGGTTGATGGCATTTACGCTCCCCTCTTTCTTCTTGCCAAAGGACTTCTTGAATGATATGTGGGATTTCTTAAACTTGGGAGGGAATCGAGTATTTTTGACATCGGTTACCTCCTTTACATCAAAGTTATATCCCTCTAATGCCCTTAATTTCTCTTCTAGGGCAGAAATTTGTTGTTTGTAAACCTCATTGTAGAGACATTGTTGGTGTATTAGTTCCATTAAATACGCTATCTACTGTTTTACGAAGTTAAGCTCAGTGGTGAGCCTGTGGTTTTGTTTCTCTAATCACTCCATCTTCTTGGCTTTTTGAGCGCGAGTGAGAACAAGTAGAAGACCAGCCACTTTCTAAATGATTTAAAGATTTTTATTATTATATCTTTTTTTATTATGAATGATCAGTGTGGGATAGATATGCCTTAGACCATAGCTTTGGTGTTTTCCTAAAAGCTTATGCTTTAGGGAGTACCATACCCACCTTGGTGTGATGGTTCCCCTTTTTTTTTTTTTCAAAAAAAGGTTACCATCATACCTTAGCACACTTATCTCTTCTAGGAAGGTTATAAACGCAATTGGGTCTCTTTCGCTATTATCTAAGGATATCTAATGTATCCTAGAATGAGTGTGTTTATGCATGCACTACAAAAATATGTTTTTATGACAGCAGATATTAAAAGTGGAATAACTTTTGACTGGGTTGTCCGATTTGGACGCACAACATGTCAAAACAAGGGGTGAAGAACAAAGTTGCAAATCCCCCAAGGGGATTTGGCCCAGTAATTTTCCCAAAAAACGCTCCTAAGACCCATTTTTTGGAGGTTTATTAAAATGATGTGTATGCATGCTACATTTATTTTTTCTCTTAGTTTTACCACTTATTGGATGATATGGTAGGAATGATACGACTTTGCCAAGAATCTTTTTATTGTAAAAGGCATTTTTATTGCTTTAATTTGTTTTTTTGTATTTTTTATGACCCTTTATCTCTTCTGTCGGTCAACGTGGCTACTTAGCTTACAAAGAACCTGAAACCAGGCTAGCTTAACTGAAGACTGTCCGAGATAAAGTTGGTTTATTGCAAAAAATGTTTTTTGTGATTTTTCTGTTGTTTGGTTATGCTATGCAACAGAAAAATGCAACAAACAGATGCACACACAATTCGATCATCCACGAACAGGCGAGAAGTCGTTTTAATCACGAGGTAGGGTTTTTCTGCAGAAAAGTGCTTTGGCGAAGGTATGTTCTAACTGTTCTCACCAAGGCTAAGGCCCCCAAGGTGCCCCCATTACAGGGTCCCCACTCTCCAGCCTTCCGACCATGCTTAGCACTAAGGCCATAGTCAGTCTTTGTGCCAAAAGAGGAAGGTTATCACCTTGAGTGGTGGTTTTCGATCACACTGGTGGGCACAAGGCCATCACTACAGTGAACCGTACCTGCCACCCACTCCCTATGGATTTCTCACTTGCCCCCGGGTATAGAGGGAACTGTTGTATGCAAGGGTTTGTGTACGGTTTGTATTTCAAACAATTGCGTAAGTATAAACAAGCAACAATTATTAAAGCCAAGCATTAAAGCATGTTATAATACAAGGTAGGGTAAAAGCGTAATTTTCTTGGTTTATTTACTTTAAGCTGGCCCATCACTAAATGGGATCAACTCTCTAGGCTTCCCCAGTGGAGTCGCCATCTGTCGCTGCCGTCAAAACGAGGCGGTCGGAGCGACGTGATGGTTCTGACTTTCCGACTTTCGCGTTTTTATTGGTGTGGTTACAATGCCTTTAGGTTGTCCGATAACCGGGCTGAACCTAGGGGCGAGGTTTTCGAAAAGGCATTCTTGGATTGTCCGATAACCGGGCTAATCCAAGAACTAATTTTGGAGGGTTCTTCTGGAGTCGCCACCGATGTTTTTACGATAAACATCGAAAAAGGAGTAAAAAGGCATTGGTTTTCGAAAAACCAACATTGGTCATTAGAACCAGAGTTGGGTAAGGGAGTTAGTTACGTGTAAGGGAAGTGTTAGTTCCCTTATGACGCCCCTTTCGGGTTCCCTATGATAGGCTAGCTGCTTTAAATAAACCGGAAAATACGCTTTTACCCTTTTATTTGTGGAATTTTAAAATTATGACTACATGGCCCTAGTTTCTATTGCATAATTAAAATTAAAGCGGTAAAGTAGAGAGAGAGAGAGTATGGAAACCTTCGAGGCAAGCTTTTCTATTAATTTCTTTGTAATTTGGGTGCTTTTTGGCAGCCCTTCCCTCTTTACAGCGCCGAAATCTCTCAAAAATGCTATAAAAATACTCTAGAAAGCTCTCAGAAACTCCGGAAATGCTTCGGAGGGGTTCTAGAAAGAGAATTTGGAGAAAAATCTAGAGAGAGAATGGAAGAATTGTGTGAAATGTGGGGAATGGGGCCCCTATTTATAGGGATTCGCGCCTGTCAGGTCGAGATGGGTCGTCTCGTCTGACAAGGTGGAGACGGCCGTCTCGCCTTGCAGGAATAGCGAGACGGCCGTCTCGCCAAACAAGACGGCGGTCTCGCCACCTTCGCAAGGCGAGACGGCGGTCTCGAATCCGAGACGGCGGTGTTGACCCTAAAAGGCGAAAATCCTTATTTTTATGCCAAAAATCCCTCCTATCCTAGTATGGGGCCTAATAGTCTCTCCTAGTGGCTTCTTAGGCTTCATCCATCTTCAAAAAGGAGGTCTTCTGGTCTTTATTATGAGGCCGAACAAGATTTGGGGTCTACAATCGCTTTGTTATTTATATTCATCTATGCATTAGCTGTTAGGGCCATGTAGTCGTTACTTTTTAGTTCCGCAAATAAAAGGGTAAAAGCGTCATTTTAAAGTTTATTTATGAAATAACTGGCCTATTATAGGGAACCCGAAAGTGAAGCACTTGGTGGATTTGATGAAGACATAATATTGAGTTGATATAGTTTAGTTTGTGGGTGTGTAGATGAATAGGTTAGAAGTTTAGAACTTAATCTCTTGATAGGCCAATAAATCTTGTGATAAGCGCCTTAATATGATGCATCTCAGTGAAATCATTTTTCTGCATGAAAAACTAACATTTAAGCATTAAAAGAACAAACTAAGTTTTTCAATCTGTTGAAAATGATTTTCAATATGTTAAAATCACTTAACATAATAAGTGGTCATACATAGTCGAAATTTCAATTGGTTGAATCGCAGAATCAACAGGTTAAAATGACTTAATGAATTTTTTAAATATCAAGGTTTCGTATTTTCAATCTGTTGAAATGTTTTTTAATCTGTTGAAACAGAGAGACTATTTTTCTATCTAAGAGTCTGCAGGATTTCAATCTGTTGAAATGATTTTCAATCTATTGAAACAGAGAGCTATCATTTTTCATAAAGCTGTTTCAATCCATTAAAAACTCGAATCAATCGATTGAATGAAGTTTTAAATGAAATCAATCGATTGAATCATCGTTTTAATCGATTGAAATGTATTCTGATCGATCATAATTTCATTCTGATCGATCATAACTTGTTCTAATCGATCATAATACTTTTCTAATCGATGATAATCGATTCTAACCTGTTATATTTTCATTCTGATCGATCAGTTGCATCTCTGAATCAATTTTTGATTGAGTAAACGTTCTGGTTCTCTGTTTTACTATATAAATACAGATTTGATCTATCTTTTGATACATACAACTTGAGAAAACATTTTGAAATCAATCTGTGAAGCTATCATATCCGTGACTTTCTCTGCATTCAAGAACTTTGTTATATCATAAGGTGCTTTGATCAAGATTGTTGTTAATCAAAGATAGAAAGTGATGAGTTAGAATTGCTTCTGGACAATTGTACTGATAAAGCTTCAGTCCAGGTTTTTTCTTTTCATACTCTTTTGTAAAGTGTGTTTGTGCAGGTTGGAATTTGGATCTGTATTTGTTACACTAACTGGATTTGGTTACTGGGAGGTTTTCAAGAGGCTATCTTGTGGGTTTGCAAGATAGTTCTTGGGGTAGATTGGTGAGTATCTACTGGTTGTAATTTTCACTTGGTATTAGTGGAACTTGGCAGATTTGTCAAGAACTGGATGTAGCTCTGGTATAGAGTGAACCAGTATAAATTGTTGTGTTGAATTTCTTATTTCATCTCCTTTATTTCTTGTCTATATACTTGCTATAATTAAAATCAACCTATCTACACAAGAATTAAATAAAGATAATTCATTCTTCCAAGAGAAAGTAAATTTTGCGAAAAAGTTTTCAAAAGTTCAATTCACCCCCCCTCTTGAACTCAACCATTAATTCTTTCAATTGGTACCAGAGCTGGTTCTTGTAAGTTACTCAAGAATTCGGTCCAAGAATGGCTGAGGGAAAGATGAATTTTTCAGAAGGAGCCTCCATAAACAGGCCTCCGCTTTTTGCTGGTGTGAATTATTCTTTCTGGAAGGTTAGAATGAAAATCTTTATTGAATCTCTTGATAGAGGTATTTGGGAAACAATTGTTAATGGTCCTTACAAACCAACTCATACGATGGATGGTAAAGTAGTTGAGAAAAATTGGGCTGAATTAAGCTGATGCGAGAAAATAGGAGAGTCCAATATGATTATACTCGCTAAAAATATTATTACCTCTCGCTTTAAATCTTGATGAGTTTTTCAGGGTGTCTCAATGTGCCTCTGCCAAAGAAATGTGGGAAATTTTAGAGGTCACACATGAAGGTACATCCGATGTGAAAAGGGCGAGAAAGCATGAGTTAATTAGGGACTATGAATTGTTTAAAATGCAGCAAGGAGAAACAATTGCAGATGTATAGAAAAGGTTCACACACATAGTCAATCATCTAATTGGGCTAGGAAAGATTTTTGACAAGGAAGAGTTGAACATCAAAATCTTGAAGTGTTTGGACAGAACTTGGCAACCAAAGGTGACAACTATATCAGAATCAAGAGACTTGACTGAAATGACTACTGCTTCACTATTTGGTAAGTTAAGGGAACATGAGTTGGAAATCAATCGGTTCAAAGAACAAGAGAATGCAGAAAAGAAAAGTAGAAACATTGTTCTCAAGACGATTGAAGAAAACAGTGAGTCTGAAGAAGATGAATCCGAAAATATGACTTTGTTGGTTAAGAAATTTGGGAAATTTCTTAGAAGGAAGAACAAAACTGGCCAAGTAAAAAGGTACACTGATAAAAAGACTGAATCTATTCAAAATGCTATTACTTGTCAAGAACTGGATGTAGCTCTGGTATAGAGTGAACCAGTATAAATTGTTATGTTGAATTTCTTCTTTCATCTCCTTTATTTCTTGTCTATATACTTGCTGTAATTAAAATCAACCTATCTACACAAGAATTAAATAAAGATAATTCATTCTTCCAAGAGAAAGTAAGTTTTGCGAAAAAGTTTTCAAAAGTTCAATTCACCCCCCCTCTTGAACTCAACCATTAATTCTTTCAAAACCAAGAGAGAAAATAAATGCATAAGGAAAGTATGCATACGCATCATCTTAATAAACCTCTCAAAAAATGGGTCTTAGGAGCGTTTTTTGGGAAAATTCCTGGGGCAAATCCACTCCGGGTTTAAAGTTTAGGGTTTAGGCCCCATATTAGAGTAGGAAGGTTTTTTGTACAGAAAAAAAATAAGGATTTCCACCTGAAGGGTCGAGACCGCCGTCTCGCCATTAGCAAGGGCGAGACGGCCGTCTCGCCACTTTCCATGGAGAGACCGCCTTCCCGTTTGGCGAGACGACCTTCTCTCCATTTGTCAAATCGATATCGCCGTCCCGTTTGATGAGACGGTCGTCTCGCCATTTGCCAAAGGTGAGATTGTCGTCCCGATTGGCAAGACGACGGTCTCGACCTTGTCAGGCGAGACGGCAGTCTCGATCTAATAGGCACGAATCCCTATAAAAGGAGGGCACTCTCCCCTTCTTTTCACACAGTTCTTCAACCTTTCCTTCTATCATTTCTTCAAATTCTTCTCCTAGAGCCCCTCCGAAGCATTTTCGGAGTTTTCTGAGTGTTCTTAGAGAGTTTTTATAGCATTATGAGAGAGAAAGAACGACGTTGTAGAGTGACGGACTGCCAAAAAGCATCCTATTTTAAGAGAATTAATCAAGAAAGCTTTCTTCGTAGGTTTCTTCGCAAATAAAAGAGTAAAAACGTCATTTTAAAGTTTATTTATGAAATAACTGGCCTATCATAGGGAACCTGAAAGGGGTGTTGTGGGGGTGCTAATACCTTCCCCACACGTAACTAACTCCCTTACCCAACTTTGGTTATAACTCCCTTACCTTCCCCACCTGAAAGGGGTGTTGTGGGGGTGCTAATGCCTTCTTTTTTTCCTTTTCCGATTTATTCGGTAAAAACATCGGTGGTGACTCCATAAGAACCCTCTTCGAAAACCTTGCTTTTAGGTCCAGCCCGGTTATCGGACAACCTAAAAGCTCCCTCTCAAAAAACTCGCTCTTAGGTCCAGCCCGGGTATCGAACAAATTAAAGGCGTTGTAACGTCACCCTTCTTAAACACGAAAATGGAAGTCAGAATACCATCGCGTCGCTCTGACCGCCTCTTTTGACGGCGGTGACAGATGGCGACTCCACTGGGGAAGCCTAGAGAGTTGATCCCATTTGTCGCCGTCATCCGTTCCGCCGTCCGTTCCGACGTCCTGGGACATCTCGAACGTTAATGCGAGCGGTCGCGAAAAGATGGTTTAGACTCGTGTTTTTTGTTAAAAATATGTTCATTGCTTCCGAGGCGCTCAACGCTGAACTATCCTCTAATAGAAGCAAGGTTTTCGAAAAGGGTTCTTTTGGAGTCGCCACCATTGTTTTGACCTTAAACATTGGAAAAGGAGAAAAAGACATTGATTTTAATAAAAACCAAACTTGGCCATTATAACCAGAGTCGGGTAAGGGAGTTAGTTACGTGTGGGGAAGGTATTAGCACCCCAGAACGCCCCTTTCAGGTTCCCTATGACAGATTAATTCATTTAAGTAAAGATTACAAGAAATTACGCTATTACCCTATTTTATTCGTACAGTATTTAAATATAATTATCTACATGGTTTATCTACATTGCATACAGAAAGCAGTAAATAAAGCAATAAAAGGGAAGAGGATTGAGAAGAACCTCCGAAGCAAGCTTTATATTATAAGTCTTTTATACAGAGGACGCTTTGCGGCAATCCTTCACTCTACAACGACTCTTCTCTCGAATAAACTCGACTTGACTAAAATTTTCTAGAAGAATCGAATGTCGGAATACCAATTCCTTAACTGATTGTTACCTATTAAAGGCAATCAGAGAGATCATTTGAAGGAGGGAGAGAAGAAGACAAGTCTTGGAGTTGTCTGGGGGTGTGGAAAATGAGCAAATGAGCCTCTTATTTATAGTTTTCGCTGCCTGGCACCTTTGGGACGCGCGTCTGGGTTGGGACGGTCGTCCCAACTGCATGTTTTACAAAGGCTGGGACGCCCTGGGACTTGGGACGGCCGTCCCACATGTGGGACGCGCGTCTCACTTGTCCCAGGATAGTTGGGACGGTGGTCTCGACCTGTTTTGTCCAGTTTTTGCGTTCTGGGACCACGGGAAGCTTTCCTTGCTATTTTTGGACATTGGTTGATGCCGATAGACGTCCATTGAAGCTTTATCTTTATATGGGAAGTCTTCTTGACCCTTATTGAGATGCCGGACGAACTTTTATCTTCGTTTATAGGAGGTCTCTTTGGCCTTTGGATGAACTCCGTGTGATTGTAGGAGGTCTTCTTGGTGTTTATTGATAAGCTGGGCGATCTTTATCTTCGTGTGTAGTTGCCCTAGCTTTTATTGAGAGGCCGCGCAAAATTAGGGGTCTACAGCTGCCCCCCCTTCACTTGCCTAGCTAATTTGTTGGCTTGATATGCCGACAAGATTAGCTGGTAGGGGAAGGAGTTAACCCTTTTGCCCGGTTATCCTTCGGATGCTCCTTTGCTGAAGTTGTTGATCCTCTGGATGATGAATGTGAACTTCCAGGATGCTCCTTCGATGCAGTAGCTGATCCTGTGGTTGATGAGTATGAATTTCGTAGCTTTGGGATGCTCCTTCGATGCGGTAGCTGACCCCGTAGCTGACGAGTGTGAAGCCTTAGGATGCTTCTTCGGAGAGGTAGCCGATCCTTCGATTTGTAGGATGCTCCTTCGATGAGGTGACCGATCCTTCGGTTTGCAGGATGCTCCTTTGGAGAGGTAGTCGATCCTTCGGTCTGTAGGATGCTCCTTCGTTGAGGTAGCCGATCCTTCGGTCTACAGGATGCTCCTTTGGAGAGGTAGCCGATCCTTCGGTCTACAGGATGCTCCTTCGGTGAGGTAGCTGATCCTTCGGTCTACAGGATGCTCCTTCGGTGAGGTAGCTGATCCTTCGGTTTGCAGGATGCTCCTTCGGTAAGGTAGCCGATCCTTCGGTGTGCAAGATGCTCCTTTGGTGAGGAAGCCGATCCTTCGGTTTGTAGGATGCTCCTTCGGTGAGGTAGCCGATCCTTTGATTTGCAGGATGCTCCTTTGGTGAGAAAGCCGATCCTTCGGTTTGCAGGATGCTCCTTTGGAGAGTTAGTCGATCCTTCGGTCTGCAGGATGCTCCTTCGGTGAGGTAGCCGATCCTTCGGTTTTTAG
Organism: Sphenostylis stenocarpa; assembly: GCA_963425845.1. Classification (NCBI taxonomy): domain Eukaryota; kingdom Viridiplantae; phylum Streptophyta; class Magnoliopsida; order Fabales; family Fabaceae; genus Sphenostylis; species Sphenostylis stenocarpa. The sequence goes on along the minus strand of OY731402.1, from coordinate 16,771,220 downwards.
GATGCTCCTTCGGTGAGGTAGCTGATCCTTCGGTTTGCAGGATGCTCCTTCGGTGAGGTAGCCGATCCTTTGGATGATGAATAATTTTGATAGGTACCAACCCCTATCTGGTTTGATGAGAATGAACCATCATCTGGTCCGAACCTTCTTTTGTAAGGCTCTTGTGAGTACAAACCCTCATCTGGTTTTGGAGATGTGTTGGCGGCTTACTGTTTCTGATCATGCGCTCATTCCTTGGGGAATGATTTGATTTTTCTTTTTGACTTTTCTATTTTAGTCATCCGGTTTTACCGGGATTTCATTGTTTTGGCTTTTTCCTTTTAGCCATCCGGCTTTTGCCGGGATTTCATTGTTTTGGCTTTTTCTTTTAGCCATCCAGGCTTTTGCGGGATTCTTGATTTTTGGCTTTTCTGTTTAGCCATCCGGCTTGCTGAGGATTCTTTGTTGGTTGCCTCTTATTTAGGCAGGAATCCATTGGGGATTTTTGGTTTGATTGTGCCTCTTGATTAGGCAGATGCTTCAATAGTGGTGAAGGCTTTTTACTTGTTGTTTTTCGCCTCTGACTAGGCTGATGTTCTACTTTGAGGATATTTGTTCTTGATAATACCTCTAAGTAGGCAAATGCTTTTTTGAAAGCTTTGTGCTTTGATCTTGTATTATCTCTTATAGGTTGACTTCCCATTTCTTGGGGATATCAATTTTTGCTTGCCTTAGGCAGATGCTCTTTTTGGGAGTGAAGGCTTTGCACTTCGCTGGGGATATTCATATTGGGTGTTCCAGAAGGTTAACTCCCTAAGGATATGAATTTTGTATTTTGCCTTTGCTGGTAGGCTCGCTGGGGATTTTTCTTTTTGGTGATCCACCAGGGATTTGGTTGTTTCCTGGGGATCTATTTTGAATTGCCCCCTAGAGAGGGATGGAGTTTTTGACTCCTTATTGGACACTGTTGTTTGAGCTGGCTTTGCCTATGCTCTTATTCTTACTGGGGAATGGGTTTTTATCTTTTTCTCACGATTTGTATCTCTTTTTCGCGATTTGGTTTTTACATATGTGCGCCTTTTTATGCACATTGGCTTTTTCTTTGGATGAAAAGATATCTTTTTTCTCTTTTCTTTTTGGTGATCCTCGGGGAATTTTTCTTTACTTCTTGGGGATCCAAATTTGATGGAGTCCTGGCTCCTGGCTTTGTGAAGCTTTTATTTGAGCTGGAAGATGGAAATATTTTTATTTTCCTCTTTTTGTCTTTTTGTCTTTTTGTAGACTTTTCTTGATATACTCTTCTTGGAGATTTTTTATTTGGCCTTTTTCGTTGTGGCCTCTTATTGGGGAATGGAAAGTTTTTCTTTTTCTTTCTTTTTCGTTGCCCCCTGGTGATATGGAGGATTTGACTCCGTATTTTCTTTGATGAATTCTTGTGTAGTTCTTATTCTCCTTATTCTCCTTTGGGGAAATGGCGGAGATTCTGGATGAGTTTGCTTGATGACTCATGTGGCGACGAAGCTGAGTCGTGAGGTAATCTTTTTATCTTGCCTCTGGAGTAAGCAAGAATCCTCTTGCGGATGACCGAGCCTTTCCATTGGCTTTTTCATTTTGATGGTTTCCTTCTTCCTTGGATGGAAGGATGTTGATTGAGGCTTCAAATGACTGTGGTTGATGACTCATGTGATGATGATGTTGAGTCGTGGAGTGATTTTTGTTTTGCCTCTAGAATAGACAAGGATCCGCTTGGGGATCATCGAGCCTTTCTGTTGGCCTTTTCTGGTTTACCTTCGTTTATTGGGGATAGAAGGTTTAGAGCTATTTTCCTTGAAGCTCTTCATTTTGCTGAAATGATTTTGATTTTGCCTTTCGCGATTTTGATTCTCATTTAGAGGCTGGATTTTGGCACCTACTATTTTCAATCATAAGCATGGAGACTATCCTCCTTATATGCATGTTTATTATTCTTGTTTGAAGAAAATTATTTTTTCTTGATTTTGACAAAGTCGTATTATGCAACTACTTTGTGTGTGGATGTCCTAAATGCAATCTATTGTTTATTTATTTTTGATGCATTTAGAAAGTAACTGGCCTTCTCCCGTTGGCTTCTATGAATACGCCGATGGGCTCCTCCTTTATGACCATGATGACGGGCTCCTCTTTTTATCCATCTCTTGGTTTTAGCCCTATCTTTTGCCTAAACCGCCTTTTACGAGTTTTCGATCTAGCGGGCTGCCTTAATTTTTGCCTAGAATATCTTAGGGGGCTTTTGCCTAGATCGTCTTTTTTTGGGGTTTGCGATCTAGCAGGCTACCCTAGTTTTTTCCTAAGAATATCCTAGGAGGCATTTATTCTTTCATTATTTTTTTATGCTTCCCTTTTTTAGATGCATGCTTGATCTTTGATTAAAGGTCTTTGTGCATATTTATGATTTATCAATAAAGAGGCATTTCCATAATATTTGGTCAAGAGAAAGGAAATGAAAAGGAATTTTATTGATAAATGAGCAAAAGTTTATTTCTTTTATAGGAGGATTTCAAAAGGTATTTAGAAGAATAGGTGGTCAGGGTTGGCTGTACTGTTTAGGCTTATACAGTCATGTCCATGATATATGCCCCCTGGTTCTCCTAATTGCTTCAGTTGAGATGCCTGAGCTCAGAGTGAAGACTATGCAGACTGCTTGCTTCTGGAAGAATGTTACCTTAGCCGCCTTTCGGTTTTCGACTGAGGTAACCATTGCTCTTAGTTAGTTTTTTTTTTTATTTACTTTTTTTTTACCTCTTCTTTTTGCCTAGGACATATCCTAGCGAGGAATATGGACCCTATCTTTTGCCCAGGAATGTCCTTTGCGGATTTTCATTCCTGATGGGTCTTGAGCAATGTCTTCAAGCATAATACTTCTTCACCGTACCGGAGTTGATTAGGTGTCGAAGTTCCTCTCCATCCATATTGGCGAGGATAAGAGCCCCTTCCGAGAAAGCTCATTTGACCCCAAGGGGTCCTTCATAGTTCAATGCCCATTTTCCAATTTTATTGTTTTGGGCTGGAAGCAACGTATTTACCATTAAATCCTTCTTTTGGTAAATATGAGGGTTGACCTTTTTGGTAAGCCTTTTTTATTTTCCTTTGATAGGCTTGTCCGTGACATATAACATTCAGCCATTTTTCTTCAATAAGGTTTAGCTGGTCATATCGGCTTTGAACCCATTCAGCTTCTGTTAAGTTTACTTCCATCATCATGTGCTTTTGTCGACATGATTAGATGCACCAATTTGCCGTCTCGGATCTTTGCTATAACCAAAGAGTATTCATTTTGAATGTAGAGCAACTGTCATGTCAATGCCCCTCTTCCTTTCCTTAGGGATTTCAATCCTCCTATTGATCACTATATTTCCACATTTCCCAGTCAATTACTTGAATGCTTTATGGTGAAGGGTCAAGAGAATAGAAAGAAAGGGGTTTATCACAAAGGCTTGTGTTTTAGTGAGATTCTTTTTATGAAATAATAGTTTCTGTAAGAATGGCTAGCCAAGGTTGGTTGGTGTTTAAGCTAGTTTAAACAAACGTTTTGTTTTTAATGAGGTGGCGTCTTCAACTGATTACTTTATGGTGCCTATTTATGACTGATTAATTTTCCTAGTCCGCCCTTTTGGGTTTTCGGCCTAGGATGCTGTGGTATGTCCTAACTTTTGTCTAGGTTCCCCTTTTTCATTTTTTGGGATACCTAGCAGACTTTATTTTGTCTATGACACTTTGATTATTTTGACGTATTTTGGAACAAAACGCTTGTCTAAACCTTGGTTATTTATGGGGTATAGACATTTTTAGTGAGAAAAGAAGCAGATAGTAAGAATAGCATTCTTTTGTATTTCAAAGGGAAATGCGTGCCCTAAAGATGCTCGGGGGTCGGGCACACCCCGAGGAGTGATCTCTAATAGTCATTGGGTTTACGTCCCTTAAAATCGGAAGAAGGACATCTAATGACTAATGCTACCCTTGATGCTAATATCCTCCTTTTCGGAAGATCGTCTTTAAGGTATGGAGGGGAGACTTATCTTTTCTTTGTACGACTTGATCTTTTGTAGGGTCGTACTTTCAAGGATTATCCTTAAAATCTGGTGGCTCTCTTATTCCTTAAGCATCCTTTCCAAGCCCTTGTCCTGGGCTATATCCATTGAGCTTATTTTTCCAACAGTCTTTGCATGTCCAGGGAAATGGTCCCCTCCTCACTCTGCTCGACTCAATCCATTCGCCTTCGGCTTTCGGATCCGCGAGAGAGTTTTCAATCACGAGGCATGATCTGTTTATATGGTCTATATTTGGGTTTAGATTTTATTTAATTATTTTGGAATGAGAGAGAAAAGAATGAGAAGCATATGAATATTATGAAAAATGCCTCATTGTATTGATGAAAAGAGAAATATATACGAGTCCCTTTAATCAAAAGATCTCGCGGCCATGAGCAGAGACCGCGAGAGATGCATCGAAGCTTTTTATTATTATTATTATTATTATTATTATTATTTTTTTAACCAAAAGATGCACAAAATGGGGAGACCTAGTTAGCCGGCCTTCTCTACCCGGGCTCACTATTCTGGTTGTGACAGAGGTGTGTCATCCACTTAAGGGTTGGGAGCATTGAAAGTAATCCACCCGGCATTCAACAATTCTTGAACCCTATATTTTAAGTTGATGCAATCTTCCACAGAATGCCCGGGAGCGCCTGAGTGGTAATCACATTTTTCGTTGAGTTTGTACCAACCGGGGTAAGGTGGATCTTTCTTCTTTGGAGGGATACGTGTTAGGAGCTTGGCCTCTAACAGCTTTGGCAACAGACTTCCATAAGAGGTTGGAATGGGGGTGAATTTCTTCTCTTGTCTGCGTGACTGCCCAGATGGTGGCGAAGAGGGAGAAGGAGTAGTAAGGTTGATGGCATTTACGCTTCCTTCCTTCTTCTCGCCAAAGGACTTTTTAACATTTGGAGTAGAGGAATTGGAGGAAGTATGCTGTGCAATTCTTCCGTTTTTCAGAACTTGCTCTACTCTTTCTCCTATAATTACCACATCCGCAAAGAGTGTTGATGTGTTCCCTATCATTTTGTCATAATAGGGACCAGTTAGAGAATTGATAAACATGGATGTGGTTTCTTTGTCGAACAGAGGAGGTTCTACTTGTGCTGCCAATTCCCTCCATCTTTGGGCGTATGCCTTAAAGGATTCGTCGTCTTTTTTGCTTAGTAATTGTAGATCTGCTCTTTCAGGTGTCAGATCAATATTGTAGTTATAGCGACAAAGAAAAGCATCTGCCAGATGTCTCCATGTTTGGACTTGCCCTCCTTCCAGTTGCATATACCAGTTTAGGGCTGATTCAGCTAAGCTCTCCTGAAAGCAATGGATCAGGAGTTTCTCATTATCAGCATATGCAGCCATCTTACGGCAGTACATCGTAAGATGGCTTTTGGGGCATGTTGTTCCCACGTACTTTGGGAAGTCCGGAGTTTTGAATTTATTGGGGAATTGGATGTTTTTAACGAGGCACATATCAGCCGCCTCTTTAACATCAAAGTTATGACCCTCCATAGCTCTCAGCCTCTCTTCAAGAGCAGTAAGCTGTTGTTTTGATACTTCCGGAGCATGAATATGTACTGCCCTTGTACCAGATTGGTCATGCTCATCATTGGGTTCCTCCTCTTCTTCTTGGTGGGAGGCTTGTCCACTTTGAGGACCTTCCTTATGGAGATTTTGCTGGCGCATCATTTCCAGCATTTGAGCCATTTGCTCTTTCAGCATGTTGAGCTCAGTGGTGAGCTTTCGGTTTTGCTCCTCTAGTTGCTCCACCTTCTTGGCTTTTTGAGCGCGAGTGAGAACAGGTAGAAGACCAGCCACTTTCTAAATGATTTAAAGATTTTTATTATAGCTTTTTATTTTAAATGATTAGTGTGAGATAGATATGTCTTAGACAATAGCTTTAGTATCTTCTCAAAAGCCTATGTTTTAAGGGTACCATACCCACCTTAGTGTGTTAACTTCCTTTTTTTTTAAAAGGTTGCCAACATACCTTAGCGCACTTATCTCTTCTAGGAAGGTGATAAATGCACTTGGGTCTCTTTCACTATTGTCTAAGGATATCTAATGCATCCTAGAATGAGTGTGTTTATGCATGCACTACAAAAATATTTTTTTATGACAGTATATATTGAAAGTGGAATAAGTTTTGACTGGGTTGTCCGATTTGGACGCACAACATGTCAAAACGAAGAGAAAAGGGTGAAGAACAAGGTTGAAAATGCCCGAAGGGGATTTGGCCCAGTAATTTTCCCAAAAAACGCTCCTAAGACCCATTTTTTGGAGGTTTATTAAAATGATGTGCATGCTACAATTATTTTCTCTTAGTTTTACCACTTATTGGATGATGTGGTATGAATGATATGACTTTGCCAAGAATCTTTTTATTATAAAAAGGAGTTTTTATGGCTTTCATTCGTTTTTACATTTTTTATGACCTTTTATCTCTTCTGTCGGTCAACGTGACTACTTAGCTTACAAAGAACCTGAAACCAGGCTAGCTTAACTGAAGACTGTCTGAGATAAAGGTGGTTATCTTATCACCTTTTGATTTTTAGGGTTTTTCATTTTTTGTTTGTTATATGATTGCCCTATGCTAATGCATCAATACAAATGCAGCAAACGAATGCACACACAATTCATTCACCCACGAGCAGAGCCACGCTTATTTAATCACGAGGTAGGGTTTTCCTGCAGAAACGTGCTTGGTTTAGGTGGTTCTAAACTGTTCTCACCAAGGCCAAAGGTCCCCAAGGTGCCCCCACTATAGGGACCTCTCAATCTCTCAGTCCTCGGGTCATGCACGGAACTCCGTGGCGACATCCTTAGACCAAAAGAAGAGAGTTATCACCTTGAGTTGGTGGTTTCCGACAACGGTTGTAGCCCCGTGTGCCAACAAGCCGGTCGTATCTGCCACCCACTCCCTATAGGTATTCACTCTTGCCCCCCGGGTATAGAGGGACTGTTGTGTGCAAGGGTTTTTGTGTGCAATTTATATTTCAGACAATTTGCAGAAATAATCATACAGCAGTTATTAAAGCCATACAATAAAAATACAGAAAAGGGTAAAGGCGTAATTTCAAATCTTTACTTAGTTTGAATTTATCCATCACTAAATGGGATCAACTCTCTAGCTTCCCCAGTGCAGTCGCCATCTGTCGCCGCCGTTTGTTCCGACGTCCTAGGACATCTCGAACGTTAATGCGAGCGGTCGCGAAAAGATGGTTTAGACTCGCGTTTTTTGTTAAAAATATGTTCATTGCTTCCGAGGCGCTCAACGCTGAACTATCCTCTAATAGAAGCAAGGTTTTCGAAAAGGGTTCTTTTGGAGTCGCCACCAATGTTTTGACCATAAACATTGGAAAAGGAGAAAAAGGCATTGATTTTAATAAAAACCAAACTTGGCCATTATAACCAGAGTCGGGTAAGGGAGTTAGTTACGTGTGGGGAAGGTATTAGCACCCCACAATGCCCCTTTCGGGTTCCCTATGACGGATTAATTCATTCAAGTAAAGATTACAAGAAATTACGCTATTACCCTATTTTATTCGTACAGTATTTAAATATAATTATCTACATGGTTTATCTACATTGCATACAGAAAGCAGTAAATAAAGCAATAAAAGGGAAGAGGATTGAGAAGAACCTCCGAAGCAAGCTTTATATTATAAGTCTTTTATACAGAGGATGCTTTGCGGCAATCCTTCACTCTACAACGACTCTTCTCTCGAATAAACTCGACTCGACTAAAATTTTCTAGAAGAATCGAATGCCGGAATACCAATTCCTTAACTGATTGTTACCTATTAAAGGCAATCAGAGAGATCATTTGAAGGAGGGAGAGAAGAAGACAAGTCTTGGAGTTGTCTGGGGGTGTGGAAAATGAGCAAATGAGCCTCCTATTTATAGTTTTCGCTGCCTGGCACCTTTGGGACGCGCGTCTGGGTTGGGACGGCCGTCCCAACTGCATGTTTTACAAAGGCTGGGACGCCCTGGGACTTGGGACGGCCGTCCCACATGTGGGACGCGCGTCTCACTTGTCCCAGGATAGTTGGGACGGCCGTCCCAACTTTGGGACGGTGGTCTCGACCTGTTTTGTCCAGTTTTTACGTTCTGGGACCCCGGGAAGCTTTCCTTGCTATTTTTGGACATTGGTTGATGCCGATAGACGTCCATTGAAGCTTTATCTTTATATGGGAAGTCTTCTTGACCCTTATTGAGATGCTGGACGAACTTTTATCTTCGTTTATAGGAGGTCTCTTTGGCCTTTGGATGAACTCCGTGTGATTGTAGGAGGTCTTCTTGGTGTTTATTGATAAGCTGGGCGATCTTTATCTTCGTGTGTAGTTTCCCTAGCTTTGATTGAGAGGCCGGGCAAAATTAGGGGTCTACACCATTTAGTGATGGGCCAGTTTAATAAATAAACTTAGAAATTTTTCTTTTACCCTACCTTGTTTTATAACATGTTTATTTGCTTGGCTTTAATAACTTTTGTTTGTTTATTTTATGCACTTGTTTGAAATACAAACTGTACACAAACCCTTGCACACAACAGTTCCCTATATACCCGGGGGCAAGTGAGAAATCCATAGGGAGTGGGTGGCAGGTATGGTTTGCCGTAGTGAGGGCCATGAGCCCACCGTTATGATCGGAAACCACCACTCAAGGTGATAACCTTCCTCTTTTGGCACAAAGACTGACTATGGCCTTAGTGCTAAGCATGGTCGAAAGGCTGGAGAGTGGGGACCCTATAATGGGGGCACCTTGGGGACCTGACCTTGGTGAGAACAGTTAGAACCTACCTTTGCCAATGCACTTTTCTGCAGGAAATCCCTACCTCGTAATCAAAACGTCATCCTACCTATTCGCGGATGAGTGAATTGTGTGTGGATTTGTTTGTTGCATTTGATTGCATAGCATAACCAAACAACAGATAAAAAAATATAAAAAACTACAAAAAAATACTTTCGCAATAAACACCCTTATCTCGGACATTCTTCCTTTTAGGTAGCCTGGTTTCAGGTTCTTTGTAAGCTAAGTAGCAACGCAGTCCGACAGAAGAGATAAGGGATGCTAAGACCATTCTTTCGCAATAACCATTTTTATATCGGACAGTCTACCTTTTTGCTAGTTTAGTTTCAGGTTCTTTGTAAGCTAAGTAGCTACGTATTCCAAGAGAAGAGATAAAAGGGTAAATAATAATAATAATAATAATAATAATAACAAAATCAAAACATTTATAAAAATAATTTTGACAAAGTCGTATCATTTATATCGCATCATGTCATAAGTGGAAAAACCAAGATAGAAAAGATATGCATATGGAAAGTATGCATACGCATCATCTTAATAAATCTCTCAAAAAAAGGGTCTTAGGAGCGTTTTTTGGGAAAATTGCTGGGGAAAATCCCCTACGGGTTTAGGGTTTAGGCCCCATATTAGAGTAGGAAGACTTTTTGTACGAAAAAAAATAAGGATTTCCACCTGAAGGGTCGAGACTGCCGTCTCGCTTATCGAGACCGCCGTCTCACCATTAGCAAGGGCGAGACGACTGTCTCGTTTAGCGAGATGGTCGTCTCGCCACTTGCCATGGCGAGATCGCCTTCCCGTTTGGCGAGACGACCTTCTTGTCATTTGTCAAATCGATACCACCATCCCGATTGGCGAGACAATTGTCTCGCCATTTGCCAAAGGCGAGACCGTCGTCTCGATTGGCGAGACGACGGTCTCGACCTTTCCAGGCGAGACGGTGGTCTCAACCTTTCTAGGCGAGACAGCAGCCTGGACCTGACAGGCGCGAATCCCTATAAAAGGAGGACAGTATCCCCTTCTTTTCACACAGTTCTTCAACCTTTCCTTCTATCATATCTTCAAATTTTTCTCCTAGAGCCCCTCCGAAGCATTTCCGGAGTTTTCTAAGTGTTCTTAGAGAGTTTTTATAGCGTTGTGAGAGAGAAAGAACGACGTTGTAGAGCGAAGGAATGCCAAAAAGTGTCCTATTTTAAGAGAATTAATAAAAAAAGCTTGCTTCAGAGGTTTCTTAACTTTCTTCCTTTCTTTTATCGCTTTGTTATTTATATTCATCTATGCATTAGCTGCTAGGGCCATGTAGTCGTTACTTTTTAATTCCGCAAATAAAAAGGTAAAAGCGTCATTTTAAAGTTTATTTATGAAATAACTGCCCTATCATAGAGAACCCGAAAGGGGCGTTGTGGGGGTGCTAATACCTTCCCCATAGTAACTAACTCCCTTACCCAACTCTGGTTATAATGACCAAAGTTGGTTTTGCTTAAAAAACCAACGCCTTCTTTTTTCCTTTTCCGATGTTTTCAGTAAAAACATCAGTGGTGACTCCATAAGAACCCTCTTCGAAAACCTTGCTTTTAGGTCCAGCCCGGTTATCGGACAACCTAAAAGCTCCCTTTCGAAAACCTCGCTCTTAGGTCCAGCCCGGTTATCGGACAACCTAAAGGCGTTGTAATGTCACCCTTCTTAAACGCGAAATTGGAAGTCGGAATACCATCACGTCACTCCGACCACCTGTCGCCGCCGTAAAAAAGAGGCGGTCGGAGTGACGCGATGGTTCCAACTTTCTATTTTTTCACGTTTTTATGGGTGAGGTTACAACGTCTTTAGGTTGTCCGATAACCGGGCTGAACCTAAGGACGAGGTTTTCGAAAGGGTATTCTTAGATCGTCCGATGACCGGGCTGACCTAAGAACAAATTTGAAAGGATTCTTATGGAGTCGCCACTGATGTTTTTATCGGAAACATCGAAAAAGGAGAGAAAAGGCGTTGGTTTTTGAAAACCAACTTTGGTCGTTAAAACCAGAGTTGGGTAAGGGAGTTAGTTACGTGTAAGGGAAGTGTTAGTTCCCTTACAACGCCCCTTTCGGGTTCCCTATGATAGGCCAGTTATTTTATAGATAAACTTTCGAAAAGACACTTTTACCCTTTTATTTGTGGAATTAAAATAATGACTACATGGCCCTAATGTTTATTACGCAATTTAATTATAAAAATAAAGACAGTAAAAGAGAGGGAGAGAGTGAAGAAACCTCCGAAGCAAGCTTTTTGATTAATTCTTTTGAAAGTAGGGTGCGTTTTGGCAGCCCTTCGCTCTTACAACGCCGGAAATCGCTCTTGAAACGCTATAAAAAGCTCTCTAAGACACTCAAAAACTCCGGAAATGCTTCGAAGGGACTCTAGGAAAAGAATTTGAAGAAAGTGTAGAAGGGAAAGTGGAAGAACTGTGTGAAATGAAGGGGGGATCGCTCACTATTTATAGGGATTCGTGCCTGTCAGGTCGAGATGGCGGTCTCGCCATTCGGGATGGCAGTCTTGCCTTGAATTAATGGCAAGACGACGGTCTCGATTTGCCAAGTGGCGAGAAGGCCTTCTCGCCAAACGGGAGGGGGGTCTCGCCATTGGCAAGTGGCGAGACGGCCATCTCGCCAAACGAGACGGCGGTCTCGACTTTTCCATTCAGCGAGACGGCTGTCCCGGAAAGCGAGACGACGGTCTCGACTCCTAAAGGAAAAAATCCTTATTTTTGTACAGAAAATCCTTCCTACTCTAACATAGGGCCTAATAGTCTCTCCTAGTGGCTTTTTAGGCTTCGTCCATCTTTGAATAATAGGTCTTCTACTCTTATTTTGAGGCCGGGAAATATTTGGGGTCTACAGCTGCCCCTCCCCCTTCACCTGAATAGCCGATTATTGGCCTGTTGTGCCAAGAAGATCGGCTGGAGGGTGAAGGAGTTGACCCTCTTGCCCAGTTGCCCTTCGGATACGCCGGCTTGCGGTAGCTGATCCTCTGGGGAAAGAAGTTGTGCGCCTCCAGGATGCTCCTTCTGACGGTAGCTGATCCCTTCGGTTGATGAGTATGAACCCCCATCTAGTTTGACGAGTATGAACCCCCGTCTAGTAAGCCCCCTTTTGTAAGGCTTGATGAGTACACACCCCCATCTGGTGTTTGACGAGTATGAACCCCCGTCTGGTAAGCCCCCTTTTGTAAGGCCTAATGAGTACACACCCCCATCTGGTGTTAAGTCCACTTTGTAGGACTGCTGGTGGTGGCGGCTTACTGCCCTAGCTCATGCGCCGAGTGAGAAACCTTGGGATGCTCCTTTGATGCGGTAGCTGACCCCTTGGTTGACGAGTACGAACCCTCATCTGGTTAAGTGCCTCCGAATGCTCCTTCTTGTGGTGCCTGACCCTTTGGCTGTGGTGGCGGCTTACTGCTCTAGCTCATGCGCCGAGTGTTGAGATGTGTTCTCTTGTTTTTTTGACTTTTCTAGGATAGACATCCGGTTTGTGCCGGGGATTACTTTGGTGGTCATCCAGCTTGTTAGTCGCTGGGTAGTCTTGCTTGTCGCTCGACTTTTGTTGGTTGTCGAAGAAACTCTTGGTCAATGTGGTTGACTTGTTTTGTTTTTAATCCTGCCTTTTTTCGCGGTTTTATCTTTTTTCTCGCGATTTTGGATTTTTGCTTCTCCTGGATTGAGCGTAAGTCTTTTTTTTACTTTTTAGTTTCTTTTCGTTACGCTGACTTTTCGAAAGGAGAGAAAAATGTATGAAACAAAATTTTATTTATGATAAAGTTTTGATTACAACATTTATTTTTGAGTACTATCCCTAAGACGACGGACTTGAGCCGGGAGACGATCCGGGAGGAGGGAATTTCCGGTACATGAACCTCTAAAATTCTGCCTGGTCTCGAATTGCGTCGAGGTGTTCTTGTCGGAACATCGCCAGGTCTTGCCTTATTCCCTCTTGTATCTGGCCGAAGGTCTCCATCCTTGTATCGAAGGCATCCTGCCTTAAGGACATCTGGTCCTTCCATGCCATAGGGACATTTGGTCGAATTGCTGGCGCAAGCTGTAGATGTTGCGGTTGATGCCAGCAAAGTCGTCCGTGTACTGCTGCTATTGCTAATATTGTTGCTGCTATTGTTGTTGTTGTTGGAACTCCGGGGGTGTCGGGAGATCTTGAATTGCCACTATGTTCCGGAGGTCTAGGGTTATGTCCAGTGAGGGGTGGAGGATCAACCGAGACCCTTGGTGGAGCAGCATCCCTGTAGATCCCAAATCTTGCCCGGCCTCATAATAAAGACCAGAAGACCTCCTTTTTAAAGATGGATAAAGCCTAAGAAGCTATTAGGAGAGACTATTAGGCCCCATATTAGAATAGGAGGGATTTTCTGCATGTAAATAATAATTTTCGCCTTTTAGGGTCGAGATCGCCGTCTCGTATTCGGGGCCGCCATCTCGCCTTGCGAAAGTGGCGAGACCGCCATCTCGTTTAGCGAGACGACCGTCTCGTCACTTGCGAATGGCGAGACCGCCGTCTCGTTTGGCGAGATGGCCGTCTCGCCATTTCTGCAAGGCGAGACGGCCGTCTCGAATGGCGAAACGGCCGTCTCAACCTTGTCAGACGAGATGGCCATCTCGACCTGACAGGCGAGAATCCCTATAAATAGCTGCGCCATTCCCCTCATTTCACACAGTTCTCTCATATTCCCTTCTATCACTTCCTCAAATTCTCTTCCTAGAACCCCTCCGAAGCATTTTCGGAGTTTCTGAGAGCTTTTTAGAGTTTTTTATATCGTTTTCGAGAGATTTCCGGTGCTGTAAAGAGTGAAGGGCTGCCAAAAAGCACCCTATTTTTCAAGAAATTAATATAAAGCTTGCCTCAGAGGTTTCTACATTCTCCCTCTCTCTTTTACTTCTTTATTTTTAATTATGCCATAGATATCAGGGCCATGTAGTCGTAACTTTAATTCTGCAAAATAAAAGGGTAAAAGTGTATTTTCACCGGTTTACTTATTTAAATAGCTGGCTTATCATAGGGAACCCGAAAGGGGCGTCGTAAGGGAACTAACACTTCCCTTACACGTAACTAACTCCCTTACCAAACTCTAGTTCTAATGACCAAAGTTGGTTTTTCGAAAACCAACGCCTTTTCACTCCTTTTCCGATGTTTCCGGTAAAAACATCGGTGGCGACTCTAGAAGAACCCTTCAAAATTAGTTCCTGGGTTAGCCCGGTTATCGGACAATCCAAGAACACTCTTTCGAAAACCTCGCCTCTAGGTTCAGCCCGGTTATCGGACAACCTAAAGGCATTGTAACCACACCCAAAGAAAACGCGAAAATTGGAAAGTCGGAACCATCGCGTCGCTCTGACCGCCTCTTTTTGACGGCGGCGACAATCCCCATGCTGACCAGGATGGACCTGTTGATGGTCTCGGGTTGAAGATTGGAGGAGAGGTCCTCTCTATCGCTGCACCCCCATTTCTCTGCCAGCGGGGTGATGAGGGGAGCCATGAGGATGACTCCCACAGGACGGCTCCCAAAGTCCTTAAGGGCCTTCACGAAGAAGTAGTCGGGGTTGCGCCGACGCCCTTGGCTCATGCAGTAGAGGGCGAAGAGATCTGGGTAGGTGACCTTACCCTGACTCTCCTTCCGCCCGTGGACAGTCCCAGCCAGCAGCTTGTAGCAAATGCGGAGGGCAGAAGTGAGTGCGGAGCCCTTTAGCAGGGATGGCAAGGTGCGCATCCCGGTAAGTTCCTCCCACATTTCACCGACGGCGAGGGTAGTGGAGCGCTCGCAGATGGCCTCCTGGTATTCCCGAGTCAGGACATCCTCGGGGGCCGGACGAATCCAATAGATACGTTGAACTCGTCCAGGGTTGTCGTTTGGTACAACCCATTCATGAAGTAGGACACCATCTTCGTCGATGGGAGGCCCGACACCATGATGGGGAGCTTGCAGTATGCAATGGAGGCGAGGAACTCCATCACTGCTTGTGGGTAGACGTAGGTGGGGGGAGACTGGAGGAGGAAACGCCATCCAATGTTGTCGAGGTAGGTACGAACCTTATCTTCCCAACCGAATTCGGCGAGGATGCTGAAGTCCAAACTCAACATAGGGTGCCAAGTGTACCCCTGAATGTGTTCCAGGCAGGCTTGGTGTAGGGGCGAAAGTTGAGTTGGATCTTGTGGAGCTGGGGCCGTGGAACTATTTGGGCCAGAAGAACCCCTTCTCTTTCAAGATGATTCACCTCTATGCATTTTTGGTAGTAGAATGCTCAAATGTGGGAGAAAGGAGTATAGGAGTGCAAGAGAGAATGTTTGAGAACCCCCTCCAAGGCCCCCTTTATATAGGATTTTTGCTGGGTTTGGGACCACTGTCTGGGAAGTCGAGACGGCGGTCTCGATTTCGCGGGATTTTGGACCGCCGTCTAAAACTTCGAGACGGCGGTCTCAACTTTGGCTTCTGGCGAGACGGCCCTCTCGCCAAGCGAGAAGGCAGTCTCATTTTTGTCCAAATCGAGATGGCGGTCTTCGGAAGTGGAGACGGCGGTCTCGTTTCAGTGCGAATCGAGACGACGGTCTGGGAGAACGAGACGATGGTCTCATTTTTTAGAAGTTTTTTTTTTGTAGAATAGGACCTTGTTCAAAAACATTTTATGCATGCAATGTTTTCATGTTTGATGTCCTATAATGCCTATTTCATTAGTTTTTCAGAAGGATTAACTGGTGCGCCTTGTAGAGACGGGTGCCCTCTGATCTTTGTTCTTTCTGCTGTACTTGGCTGTACCGTCCCGGACTTAACGTGACCAAAGAATAATTTTCCCTTCTTCTTTCTTTCTTCTTTTTTCTTTTTTTCTTTTTTTTTTTGGAGAGCACACTTTGCCATGTTGGTGTCCCTTTTTCTTCACTTTATGGGTTTCAATCCTCTTGTAGACTATACGCCTCCATATTCCCAAACTAATTGTTAGAATAATATTGTGAGGGTCAAGAGAAAAGAAGTAAAGGGTAAATTCAACGACATGTATTTTAGACGGTTGATTTTATTCAGAAAAGATTTTGTAAGAATGGTTGGCTAAGGTTAGGCCTAGGTGTTTAAGCTTTTGTCTAAGTAAACATTTTTCACCTTTTTTGTTTCGGATTTGCGTCTCCATTGCTTTTATGGCTAATTGATTTCCCTAGATCGCCCTTTGGGTTTTCGAACTAGGATATTGTGTTTTGGTCCTATCTTTTGTCTAGGTTTCTTCTTTTTCTTTTTGTTTAGGGAATCCTAGCAGACCTTATTTTTTAACCCTAACTTTTGCCTAGGCTACCCTTTATTTTTGTTCAGGTGTCCTACCGGGTTGACCCTATCTTTTGCGTAGCCCCCTTAATGGGTTTCCTACCAGGTATTTTGCCCTTTTCTTTTGGCCTTTGGCTTCTATGGACTTTTTCTTTTCTTTTTTTGTTTTTTCACAATATTGGCGAAACACGACTTTATTTATGGTGAGGTAAAGCCTTATTTTGTGCTTCTAATCGACCAGCTTGATTGTAATGTCAATGGTAAATTTTGATTATTTGGATGCACTCTTATTGTTCTTGTCGTCGCCGTCTAAAAAAGGAGAAGGCGGTCGAAGAGACGCGATGGTTTCGACCCTTTTAATTTTCGCGTTTTTTATGGGTGGTTACAACGCCTTTAGGTTGTTCGATAATCGGGCTAACCTAGGGGCGAGGTTTTCGAAAGGTTGTCCTTGGGTTGTCCGATAACCGGGCTAACCCAAGGACTAATTTTGAAGGGTTCTGTGGAGTCGCCACCGATGATTTTACCGGAAACATCAAAAAAGGAGTTTAAAAGGCGTTGGTTTTCGAAAAACCAACTTTGGTCATTAGAACCAGAGTTGTGTAAGGGAGTTAGTTACGTGTAAAGGAAGTGTTAGTTCCTTTACGATGCCCCTTTCAGGTTCCCTATGACAGGCCAGCTATATTGTTAATAAATAAAACAAAAAAACACGCTTTTGCCCTTTTATTTTGCGGAATTTAAAACTATGACTACATGGCCCTAATCTATTGCATAATTTAAAATTAAAGCAGTAAAAGTGGAGAGGGAGAGTTTAAACCTCCGAAGCAAGCTTTCTTTTTATTTCTTTTAAAAAAGAGGGTGCTTTCTGGCAGCCCTTCACTCTACACAGTGCTGGAAACTTTTCTAGACGCCGAAAAACGCTCACAAAGGCATTCAGAAACTCCGGAAATGTGTCGGAGGGATTCTAGAGAGAGGTTTTAGAGAGAAGGGAGAGCTAAAGTTGTGTGGTGTGTGGAAATGAGGGGGGGGGGAGCCCCTATTTATAGGTTTTCGCGCCTGACAGTGGCAAGACCGCCGTTCTCGTCTGACAGGGTCGAGACCGCCGTCTCGTCCTTCGCAGGTGGCGAGACCGCCATCTGGGAAAGCGAGACCGCCGTCTCGCCATTCGTAGGTGGCGAGACCGCCGTCTCGTTTGGCGAGACGACGGTCTCGCCATTTGCATGAGGCGAGACGGCGGTCTCGATTTCGAGACGGCGGTCTCGTCCCCAACAAGGCGAGAAACCTTATTTTTGTACAGGAAGTCCTTCCTATCCTAGTATGGGGCCTAATAGTCTCTCCTAGTGGCTTGTTAGGCTTCGTCCATCTTCGAATAGGAGGTCTTCTACTCTTTATTTGGAGGTCGGGCAAGATTTGGGGTCTACACTTCTTTTTTGTTTAGACAAGGTTATTGCGTGGTCTAGTCATGAAATAGCAAGAAGAGAAGTAGATAGTAAGAAGTGTATTCTTTATTAATTAATAAGGGAATATGTGCCCTGAAATGCCCGGGGGTCGGGCTAGCCCTGGGGGATAATCTCTAACAATCATTGGGTTTACATCCCTTAAGCGAAGAAAAAGATTTCCTAATGATTAGGGTAGCTCTTGACGCTTGCATCCCTCCGCTTCGGAATATCTGTTTGAGTGTGCGGAGGGGAGACTTCCCTTTTCTTCCTTTTGCTCGGCCTTTCGTAGGGTCATATCCTAGGCCACACTTAAAAGGATTATCTTTGAATTCAGGGGGTTCCCTCATCCCTTGGGAATCTGCCCCCAATCCTTGGCCAGGATGGTAACCATGTTTCATCATCATGCGGGCTACCTTCGTGTTTTTGGGAAGTCTCTCTACACTGGCAATTTCAAGCGCTTGAAAAGATGTTTCAAGGGCCTCTTCAGCCGCATCCACATAAGGTTGAGTTGACGGTCCATTGATCAGGATATCATCTTCTTCTTGGACCGTGACCAGTTTGTCATCCACTATAAACTTGACTTTTTGGTGGAGCGTTGAAGGTACTGCCTTAGCGTCGTGAATCCCAGGTCTGCCGAGGAGACAACTATATGCCGGAGTAATATCCATTACATGGAAATCGACATTGAAGATAGTGGGTCCAACTTGGATTGGCAGGTTGACTTCCCTCACTACTTCTCGTTTGGATCCGTCAAAGGCTTGAACGATGGTGCTGCTTGGGCGCAGACGGGTTCCTTGAATAGTCAGTTTGTCAAGTGTGCACTTGGGCATCACGTTTAAGGATGACCCGTTATCCACAAGAACTTTGGCAATGAGGTACTCCTTGCATTTGATAGAAATGTGCAAGGGCTTGTTGTGGCTTGACCCCTCAAGGGGGAGTTCTTCCTCTGTGAAAGTGAGGTGATCGCTTGTCGTAATATGACCGACGATCCTCTCGACCTTTTCTTGGGATATAGTGTGAGGTACATGCGCTTCGCTCAAGACCTTCATCAGGGCATTTCTATGTGGTTCCGAGCTCATCATTAGAGATAACAAGGTTTCTTCAAGAAAGCGTCCTTTTTTAAGAGAATTAATCAATAAAGCTTGCTTCGGAGGTTTCTTCACTTTCTCCCTTTCTTTTATCACTTTGTTATTTATATTCATCTATGCATTAGCTGCTAGGGCCATGTAGTCGTTACTTTTTAATTCCGCAAATAAAAGGGTGAAAGCATCATTTTAAAGTTTATTTATGAAATAACTGGCCTATCATAGGGAACCCGAAAGGGGCGTTGTGTGGGTGCTAATACCTTCCCCACACGTAACTAACTCCCTTACCCAACTCTGGTTATAATGGCAAAAGTTGGTGTTGCCGCTGTCAAAAGAGGCGGTCGGAGCGACGCAATGGTTCCGACTTTCGTTTTCATGTTTTAGAGGGGTGGTGTTACAACGCCTTTAGGTTGTTCGATAACCGGGCTGCACCTAAGAGCGAGGTTTTCGAAAGGGAGCTTTTAGGTTGTCCGATAACCGGGCTGAACCTTAAAGCAAGATTTCAAAGAGGGGTTCATATGGAGTCGCCACCAATGTTTTTACCGAAAACATCGGAAAAGGAAAAAAAGAAGGCGTTGGTTTTTAAGAAAACCAACTTTGGCCATTATAACCAGAGTTGGGTAAGGGAGTTAGTTACGTGTGGGGAAGGTATTAGCACCCCCACAACGCCCCTTCTAGGTTCCCTATGATAGGCCGATTATTTCATAAATAAACTTTAAAATGACGCTTTTACCATTTTATTTGCGGAATTAAGAAAATAATGACTACGTGGCCCTAGTAGCTAATGTACAGACAAATATAAGTACAAAAGGAAGTAAAAGAGAGGGAGAAGTGAAGAAACCTTCGGATCAAGCTTTCTTGATTAATTCTTTTAAAATTGGACTCTTTTTGGCAGTCCTTCGCTCTACAACGCTATAAAAAGCTCTCTAAGAACACTCAGAAAACTCTGGAAATGCTTCAGAGGGGCTATATGAGAAGAATTTTGAGAAATGCTAGAAGGAAAGGTGGAAGAACTGTGTGAAATGAAGGGGAGAGCGCCCCCCTTTTATAGGGATTTGCGCTTGTCAGGTCGAGACTGCCGTCTCGCCAATTGGGACGACGGTCTTGCCTTTGGAAAATGGTGAGATGGTCATCTCGCCATTTGGGATGGCGGTATGGATTTGACAAATGGTGAGAAGACCATCTCGCCCAACGGGAAGGCGGTCTCGATAAGCGAGACAACGGTCTCGACCCTTCAGGTGGAAATCCTTATTTTTTCGTACAAAAAGCCTTCCTACTCTAATATGGGGGCCTAATAGTCTATCCTAAAGACCTTTTAGGACATGCCCATCTTGGAATTGGAGGTCTTCTGCTCTTTATTTTGTGACCGGACAAGATTTGGGATTTACAACTGCCCCCCTTTTACCCGACCAATTGACTATGGGCTTTCGTACCATGAGGTGGATTGGCGGGTAAAGGAGTTAACCCTCTTGTCCAGCTATCCTCTGGATGCTCCTTCGATGCGGTAGCTGACCCTCGGGATGATAAATGTAGTCTGGTACTGTCTTCAGGATGCTTCCTTGTTGCGAAGGCTGACCCGTCGGACAATATTTTGGTGAGGCTTCAGGGTGCTCCTTTGATGTGGTAGCTGACCCTTCGACTGATGGAGATTTTCCTTTGGGACGCTCATTTGATGCGGTAGCTGACCCCTTAGGTGGTGGTGAGTTGTATCCTTTGGATACCCTTTTGCAACATGGCTGATTCTTGGATGCGGTGGCGGCTTACTGTTCTAGCCCATGCGCCGAGTGAGAAACCTTAGGATGCTCCTTTGATGCGGTAGCTGACCCCTTAGTTGATGAGTATGAACCCTCATCAGGTTAGGTGCCTCAGGATGCTCCTTCGATACGGTAGCTGACCCCTTGGTTGTGGTGGCGACTTACTGATTCCGAACATGTGACGATTGATGTGAGAAATGCTTTCTTGCTTTGAATGTTTTCTTCTGGTAGAGTATTCCGGTGTGCCGGAGGTCTCTTAAGTTTTCGAATTTTTTGATTGTCGTCTAGCTTGTTGGTTGCTGGGAATTCTTTGTTCGATGCCTTCCAAGGTAGACAAAAATCCTTTGGGGATTTTGTTGATTTAGAAAGTGCCTCTGAGTAGGGTGATCCGTTTGGGCGTAGAGCTTCGTTTTGAGTGCTTTCTGTAAACACAAACATGGAGCTAGTCTCCTTATATGGATGAGTGCTTTTCGTTATTTATCTGAGGCAATTTATTTTTATTATTTATTTTTTGTTTTTTTTTTTTTTTATTTTGGCAAATTCGTTTCGTGCGACTACTTTATGTGGATGCCTTAAATGCAATCTATTTTTATTCGATGCATCTAGAAAGTGACTGGTATTTTCTTGATGGGTTCTTCTTTATGGTTTAGCCTTATCTTTTGCCTAGACCGCCCTTTGCGAATTTTCGATCTAGCAAGTTACCTTAATTTTTTCCTAGGATATCTTAGCGGGCTCTTTTTCCTTTTTATGAATGCCTTAACTTTTGCCTAGATCGCCCTTTGTGGGTTTTTGATCTAGCAGGCTGCCCTAATTTTTGCCTAAGAATGACCTAGCAGGCATCGTTCTTTATCTTTTTCTTTGCCTTCCTTATGCTTTCTTGCGTTGGTTCTTTATGCGTGTTCATGTTTCATTAATACAGAGGCATTTTCATAAATTGATCAAGAGAAAAGAAGAAGTAAAAGACAATCTTATTAATATAAGAAAATGGTTTATTTTTATAGAAGGATTTACAAAAGGGATTTGAAAGCACGGTTGGCTACACTGTATAAGCTATAACAATCATGTCCCTAACATCTGTCTCTCCATTTCTCCTAGTTACCTTAGTCGAGATGCCCGAGCCTAGATTGAAGACCATGCGAGGTCTACTTGCTTTTGGAAGGGTATTACCTTAGTCGCCTTGCGGTTTTCGGCTAAGATAATCATTGCTCTCTTTTACTTTTTTTTTACCTCTAATTTTTTCCTAGGACGTGTCCTAGCGAGGAATAGGGACCCTATCTTTTGCCTAGAACGCTCTCTACGAGTTTTTGTCCTGACGAGTCATGAGTAATGTCTTTAAGTGTAATATTTATTTACTTGGTCCGAGTTGACTGGATGTCGAAGCTCTTCCCCGTCCATATTGGTGAGGATAAGGACTCCTCCTGAGAAGGCTCGCTTGACCACAAAGGGTCCCTCATAGTTTGCCACCCATTTTCCGATTTTATCCTTTTGGGCCGGAAGTAGTTTCTTTATTACTAGATCCCCCTCATGATAAGTGTGGGGGTTGACTTTTTTGTCGTAAGCCCTTTTAATTTTCTTTTGGTAGGCTTGTCCGTGACATATGGCATCCAATCGTTTTTCTTCGATTAGGTTCAATTGGTCATACCGATTTTGGACCCATTCTGCCTCTGTCAATTTTGCTTCCATAATGACTCGCAGGAAGGGTATCTCGACTTCCACTGGTAGTACGGTCTCCATGCCATATATGAGGGAGAATGGAGTAGCTCTGGTGGAGGTTCATACAGAAGTTCGGTATCCGTGCAGGGCGAAGGGTAACATTTCATGCCAATCTTTATATGTTATTACCATCTTTTGGATGATTTTCTTGATGTTCTTATTAGATGCCTCTACTGCACCGTTCATCTTGGGCCAGTATGGAGAGAAATTGTGATGCTGAATTTTGAAATTTTGGCATAATTCTTCCATCTTCTTATTGTTCAGATTGGTCCCATTGTCAATAATGAGACGATGGGGAATGCCATACTGACACAGGATGTTTTTCTTGACGAAGGTGGTCACTACTTTTCTGGTCACATGTGCGTAGGATGCTGCTTCTACCCATTTGGTAAAATAGTCAATGGCTACCAGAATGAAACGATGGCCATTGGATGCCTTTGGCTCGATGGGTCCAATAACATCCATGCCCCACATGGAGAAAGGCCATGGTGTAGTCAAGTCGTTAAGGGGCGCCGGTGGGACATGAATATTTTCGGCATAGACCTGACACTTGTGACATTTTCTAGCATACTGGTGACAGTGACCTTCCATTGTGGACCAGAAATACCCTGCCCTTTGGATCTTTTTTACCATGACATGCCCGGGTGCGTGGGCCCCAAAAGCTCCTTTGTGAATCTCTTTTATCAAGGTTTGGGCTTCTTCATGATCCACACACCTTAATAGAGTGGAATCAAAGTTCTTTTTATAGAGGGTTCCTCCGATCAATGTGAACCCTATAGCTCTCTTTCAAATGGTCCTTTTATCATTCTCATTAATTCTCTCGGGGTATTCTCCCTTCGCAAGGTATCGCTTGATGTCTTGATACCAAGGGTACTTGTCTTCTTCGCTAGTTACTACCATACAAAAAGCTTGTTTATCATGCAGCCTTATTTGGATAATGGGTATCTCACATTCTTGATCTAAGGCAAACATGGATGACAAGGTGCGAACGCGTCTGCGAACTGATTATCTTCCCGAGGGATGTACTCGAAAGTGACGTTTTCCATCCTCGAAATCATATTCCGGATATGCTCTAGATATGGGATTAACTTGGAATTTCTGGTTTCCCATTTACCCTTGAGTTGATAGATGATAAGGAACGAGTCACCGAAAACTTTGAGTTTGGTCACCCCATGATCTAGAGCTGCTTGGAATCCCAAGGCACAAGCTTCATACTTAGCCATGTTATTGGTGCAATCGAAATTTAACCTAGTTGTTACTGGGATGTATTTCCTTTTCGGGGATATCAAAATGACTCCTATCCCGTGTCCAAGCATGTTCGAGGCTCCATCGAAGAACAGAGTCCATGCATCGTCTTTGGGTGCATTGTGTTGGATATGCATGATGTGCTCATTGGGAAAGTCGTCTTGTACGGATTGATATTCGTTGGTTGACCCGTGTGCTAGGTAATATGCTAGAGGACTACCTTTGATAGATTTTTGGGTGACATAGAAGATGTCAAATTCCGAAAGGAGTACTTGCCACCTAACTATTCTTTCGGTCAGGACGGGTTTTTCAAACAGGTATTTGATTGGGTCCATTTTGGAAACCAACCATGTTGTATGTCTAATCATATATTTCCTGAGATGTTGAGTTGCCCACACCAATGCACAACATGTTTTTTCGAGTGGTGTATAATGGGTCTCATAGTCTAGGAATTTCTTACTAAGGTAGTATATGGCTTGTTCCTTCTTTCCTGTATCATCCTGTTGACCAAGCACACTTCCCATAGATTCATCAAGTACCAATAAATAAAGAATCAGTGGTTTTCCTTCAACGGGGGGCATTAGTACCGGCGGATTGGTTAGGCACAACTTAATTTTCTCAAAAGCCTGTTGGCACTCCTCATTCCAAACTGTTGGTTGATTTTTGCGCAACAATTTGAAGATGGGTGCACATTTGTCTGTGAGTTGTGCATGAACCTTGTTATGTAATTAATCCGGCCAAGGAATCCTCTGATTTCCTTTTCAGTCTCCGGTGGGGACATTTCTAAGATTGCGTTTGTTTTGTCTGGCTCCACCTCTATTCCCTTTTTGCTGATGATAAACCCGAGTAATTTACTCGACCGAACTCCAAATGTGCATTTAGCTGGGTTTAGCTTCAGTTGATATTTTCGAAGTTAATCGAACAGTTTTCTCAAATAGAGGATGTGGTCCACCTTATTTCTGGACTTAGTGATCTTGTCATCCACGTATACTTCTATTTCCTTGTGGATAATGTCGTGGAATAGTGTTATCATGGCCCTTTGATAGGTAGCCCCTGCGTTCTTGAGTCCAAAAGGCATGACTCTGTAACAGAATGTTCCCCATGGTGTGATGAAGGAAGTTTTTTCTCTATCTTCGACAGCTAGCTTAATCTGATTATACCCCACGTATCCATCCATGAAGGAATAGAGTGTGTTTGTGGCGGTGTGATCCACCAACGTGTCAATGTGTGGTAGGTGAAAATCGTCTTTTGGGCTCGCTCGATTTAGATCCCTGTAATCTACACACACTTTGATCTTCCCATTCTTTTTCATGACCGGCACGATGTTTGTCAACCATTCAGGGTATTTAGACACAATCAGGAATTAGCGTCCAATTGTTTTTGCACTTCTTCCTTAGTTTTTAAGGACCATTCGGGTTTCATCCTTCTTAGCTTTTGTTTTATTGGCCAGAAACCCTCTTTCAAGGGTAGTTTATGGTCCATTATACTTGCGTCGAGTTCGGGCATATCATGGTATGACCATGCGAATATGTCCATGTATTCTTCTAATAACTATATTAACCTTTCCCTGATGTCACTATCAATTTGAGTATCGATACTTACTTCTTTCTTATCGTCTTTCTGTCCCAAATTGACGGTCTCTTCCCCTTCCTGATAAGGCTATATGGAGCGAGCTTCTTTGTCTAGCAATCTTTGCATGTCCGGAGAGATGGTCTCCTGTTCACTGTCGGTTTCGACCCATTCGTCTTTGGCTTTCGGATTCCATAGAGATTCATCAATCATAGACATGATTGTTTTTAAGGGTTTTGTTTTAGGTATAGATTTTATTATTCAGTTATTTTGGAAGAATAATAAATAGAAGAGGGAAAAGAATAAATGTGAATATGGATGAAAAATGCCTCATGTATTGAAATAAAGGAAAAGGTACAAAATGGCCTTTTAATCGAGTATCCTACGGCCACGGGCTGGGACCGTAGGAAATACAAAGAAAGTCTTTTAAAAGGAAAGGAAACAACCCTAACAACTGGTCCTTCCCGTCCAACCCTATCACTCTGGTTGCGACAGAGGCTTGACTTCTATGCTGGGAGCAGGAGCTTCAAAGGTGACCCACCCGACGTCTATTTATTCCTGGACCTTATATTTTAAGGCCCGATAGTTCTCTACTAAATGCCCAGGAGCGCCTGAGTGGTAAGCGCATTTTTCATTAGGCTTATACCACTCGGGGTAAGGTGGGTCCATCTTCCTCGGTGGGACGTATGCAAGGAGCTTGGCCTCTACCAGTTTAGGCAGTAAAATCCCATAAGAAGTTGGAAGGGGGGTGAACTTCCTTTCCTGCCTCTGGGATTGCCTAGTTGGCTTTGCAGAGAAGAAGGAGCAGTGATGTTGATGGCATTTGTGTTCTCCTCCTTCTTCCTGCCCGGGGATTTCTTGAATGATGAGTTGGAGGAGGAAGGTTGCATTATCCTTCCACTTTTCAATCCCTGCTTCACCCTCTCGCCTATGGTGATTACGTTTGAAAAAAGAGTTGACGTGTTCCTTATCATTTTATCTTAATAGGGTCCAGTCAACGAATTGATGAATATAGACACAGTCTCCTTGTCTGATAGCGGAGGCTCTACTTGGGCGGCCAGCTCTTTGCATCGCTGGGCATCCGCTTTAAAGGATTCGTCGCTTCTCTTGCTTAGAGTTGGAGATCTGACCTATAGGGGGTCAGATCGATGTTGTATTTATAGCGACAAAGAAAGGCGTCTGCTAGCTGCTTCCAGCTCTGGACATGTCCCCTCTCTAACTGCATATACCAATTCAAAGCTGAATCAGTCAGGCTCTCCTGGAAGTAGTGTATTAGGAGTTCTTCATTGTCAGTGTGGGGAGCCATCTTGCGACAATACATGGTAAGATAGCTCTTGGGACAAGTCATTCCCATGTACTTCGGGAAGTCAGGGACTTTGAACTTTTGAGGGAGACGAATGTTCTTAACAAGGCACATATTGGTTGCCTCCTTCACGTCAAAGCTATGTCCCTCCATGGCCCTGAGCCTCTCCTCCAGAGCGGAGATTTGCTATTTGGAGACTTCAGGGGGCTGGATGAGTACAACTCTTTCCTCAGATTGCACGGGGGCCTTTTGCTTGAAGAGGAACTCCTCTTCCTCCTCTGCCTCGTGGCGAGAGACGCGATCGCCTTGAGTCTCCCCTTTGTTTTGTCTCTGTTGGCGCATCAACTCCAGCATTTGCGTCATTTTCTCTCTTAAGGAGTTGACCTCAGCAGTGATTTTGCGATTCTGTTCTTCCAAAATCTCCATAGCCTTTGCTTTTTGTGCTCGAGTTCGGACGGGGAGAGGACCAGCCACTTTCTTCGATGCACAAGAATTTTATTAATAAAATGAATGATAGGTGTGGGATTAGTATTTTCTAAGCCAATGATTTAGGTATCATCCTTTAAGCTTACGCTCTGCAGGATACCCTGCCCACTTTGGTGTAATGGTTCTTTCCCTGTCATGGTTTTGGACAAGTATGACGAAGATCACCATATACCTTAGTACATTTGTCCCTTCCCTGTGGATGGTTACAAATGCGCTTGGGGCCTCTTTCATCTTTGTCTTAGAGATATCTAATGTCCCCTAGCATGAATGTGTTTTATGCATGAGGGTTTTTTAGATAGATGTTTATGCGTACTTTCCTTTTATTTTTTCTCTTGGTTTTTCCACTTATGACATGATGCGGTATGAATGCTTTGACTTTGTCAAAATTGTCAAATAAGATACTCTTTTTATTTGATTTTGGTTTTTATAGCCTTTTATCTCTTTTGTCGCATTGCGTGGCTACTTAGTTTACAAAGAACTTGAAACCAGGCTAGCTAAAAGGCAGACTATCCGAGATAAAATGGTTTATTGAAAAAGAATGATTTTAACGTCCCTTATCTCTTCTGTCAAACTGCGTGGCTATTTAGCTTATAAAGAACCTGAAACCAGACTAGCTAAAAGGCAGACTGTCCAAGATAATGGTGTTTATTGCGAAAATTTTTTTGTGGTTTTTCTATTTATCTGTTGTTTGGTTATGCTATGCAATCAAATGCAATAAACAAATGTACACACACAATTTACTCATCCGCGATCAGGTAAGATGACGTTTAATTACGAGGTAGGATTTTCCTGCAGAAAAGTTTATTGGCAAAGGTAGGTTCTAACTGTTCACACCAAGGCTTAGGCCCCCAAGGTGCCCCCATTATAGGGTCCCCAGTCTCCAGCCTTCCGACCATGCTTAGCAATAAGGCCATAGTCAGTCTTTGTGCCAAAAGAGGAAGGTTATCACCTTGAGTGGTGGTTTCCGATCATACCGGTGGGCTCATGGCCCTCACTACGACAAACCGTACTTGCCACCCACTCCCTGAGGATTTCTCACTTGCCCCCGGGTATAGAGGGAACTATTTTGTGCAAGGGTTTGTGTACAATTTGTATTTCAAACAATTGTGTAAAATAAACAAACAACAGTTATTAAAGCCAAACAAATAAACATGTTATAAGACAAGGTAGGGTAAAAGCGAAATTTCTAAGTTTATTTACTAAACTGGCCCATCACTAAATGGGATAAACTCTCTAGGCTTCCCTAGTGGAGTAGCCATCTGTCGCTGCCGTCAAAAGAGGCAGTCGGAGCGATGTGATGGTTCCGACTTCCATTTTCGCATTTTAGAGGGGTGGTATTACAATGTCTTTAGGTTGTCCGATAACCGGGCTGCACCTAAGAGCGAGGTTTTCAAAAGGGAGCTTTTAGGTTGTCCGATAACCGAGCTGGACCTAAAAGCAAGTTTTTCGAAGAGGGGTTCATATGGAGTCGCCACCGATGTTTTTACCGAAAACATCAGAAAAGGAAAAAAGAAGGCGTTGGTTTTTAAGAAAACCAACTTTGG
This sequence comes from Sphenostylis stenocarpa, assembly GCA_963425845.1. Classification (NCBI taxonomy): domain Eukaryota; kingdom Viridiplantae; phylum Streptophyta; class Magnoliopsida; order Fabales; family Fabaceae; genus Sphenostylis; species Sphenostylis stenocarpa. Next base: position 16,742,949 of record OY731402.1, on the reverse strand, counting down.
TCATTATAACCAGAGTTGGGTAAGGGAGTTAGTTACGTGTGGGGAAGGTATTAGCACCCCCACAACGCCCCTTTCAGGTTCCTTATGATAGGCCGATTATTTCATAAATAAACTTTAAAATGACACTTTTACCCTTTTATTTGCGAAATTAAGAAAATAATGACTACATGACCCTAGTAGCTAATGTACAGGCAAATATAAATAAAAAAGGCAGTAAAAGAGAGGGAGAAGTGAAGAAACCTCCGGAGCAAGCTTTCTTGATTAATTCTTTTAAAATTGGACGCTTTGTTGCAGTCCTTCGCTCTCTAACACTATAAAAAGCTCTCTAAGAACACTCAGAAAACTTCGAAAATGCTTCGGAGGGGCTCTAGGAGAAGAATTTTGAGAAATGCTAGAAAGAAAGGTGGAAGAACGGTGTGAAATGAAGGGGAGAGCGCCCCCCTTTTATAGGGATATGCACCTGTCAGGTTGAGACCGCTGTCTCGCCTGGCAAGGTCGAGACCGCCGTCTCGCCTGGCAAGGTCGAGACCGCCGTCTCGCCTGGCAAGGTCGAGACCGCCGTCTCGCCAATTGGGACGGCGGTCTCGCCTTTGGCAAATGGCGAGACGACCATCTCGCCATTCGGGACGGCGGTATCGATTTGACAAATTGCGAGAAGGCCGTCTTGCCAAACGGGAAGGCGGTCTCCCATGGCAAGTAGCGAGACGACCGTCTTGCCAAACGAGATGACGGTCTCGCCCTTGCTAATGGCGAGATGGCGGTCTCGATAAGCAAGACGATGGTCTCGACCCTTTAGGTGGAAATCCTTATTTTTTCGTACAAAAAGCCTTCCTACTCTAATATGAGGGCCTAATAGTCTATCCTAAGGACCTTTTAGGACATTCCCATCTTCGAATTAGAGGTCTTCTGCTCTTTATTTTGCGACCGAAAAAGATTTGGGGTCTACAGTTGGTTTTTCTTAAAAAACCAATGCCTTCTTTTTTTCCTTTTCCGATGTTTTTGGTAAAAACATCGGTGGTGACTCCATAAGAACCCTCTTTGAAAACCTTGCTTTTAGGTTCAACCCGGTTATCAGACAACCTAAAGGCGTTATAACGTCACCCTTCTTAAACGTGAAAATGGAAGTCAGAATACCATCGCGTCACTCCGACCACCTCTTTTGACGGTGGTGATAGATGGCGACTCCACTGGGGAAGCCTAGAAAGTTGATCCCATTTGGTGATGGGCCAGTTTAATAAATAAACATAGAAATTTCGCTTTTACCCTACCTTGTGTTTATAACATGTTTATCTGCTTGGCTTTAATAACTGTTGTTTGTTTATTTTACGCAATTGTTTGAAATACAAACTGTACACAAACCCTTGCACACAACAGTTCCCTCTGTACTCGGGGGCAAGTGAGAAATCCATAGGTAGTGGGTGGTAGGTACGATTTGTCGTAGTGAGGACCATGAGCCCACTGGTATGATCGGAAACCACCACTCAAGGTGATAACCTTCCTCTTTTGGCATAAAGATTGACTATGACCTTAGTGCTAAGCATGGTCGGAAGGCTGGAGAGTGGGGACCCTATAATGGGGGCACCTTGGGGGTCTGGCCTTGGTGAGAACAGTTAGAACCTACCTTTGCCAATGCACTTTTCTGCAGGAAAACCCTACCTCGTAATCAAAATGTCATCCTACTTGTTCGCGGAAGAGTGAATTGTGTGTGCATTTGTTTGTTGCATTTGATTGCATAGCATAACGAAACAACAGATAAAAAAATAGAAAAAAATACAAAAAATACTTTCGCAATAAACACCCTTATCTTGGACAGTCTGCCTTTTAGCTAGCCTGGTTTTAGGTTTTTGTAAGCTATGTAGCCACATGTAGACCCCTAATTTTACCCGGCCTCTCAGTAAAGGCTAAGGAGACTTCCTACAACAAGATAAAGCTCGCCTGGCATCTCAATAAAGGCCAAGAAAACTTCCTATATGAAGATAAAGCTTCAACGGGCGCCTATCGACATCAACCGACGTCCGAATAAAGAAAGGAAAGCTTCCCGGGGGTCCCAGAACACAAAAGCTGGCCAAAATAAGTTGAGACAGCCGTCCCAAATGTGAGACGACCATCCCAAGCTACCCTGGCCAAGTGGGACGGCCGTCCCAAGTGAGACTGCCCGTCCCACTCTTCAAGGGGTGGACCCAAAGGTAAAAAATTCAAGTGGGACGGCCGTCCCAACCCAGATGGCCATCCCAAACTGCCAGGCTGCGAAAAACTATAAATAGGAGGCTCATTTGCCACTGTTTGAAACACCAGACAACTCCAAGTACTTGTCTTCTCTCCCTACTTCAAATGAACTCTCCGATTGCCTTTAAAAGGTAACAATCGGTTAAGGAATTGTATTCCAACATTCGATTCTTCTTTAAAATTTAGTCGAGTCGATACTGTATTCAGGGAGGAGAGTCTTTGTAGAGCGGGGGATTGCCAAAACGCATACTCACTGTAAAAGATTTGCAATACAAAGCTTGCTACGGAGGTTCTTTTCAATTCTCTTCTCTTTTATTGTTTTATTTATTGCTTTATGTATGCAATATGAAATAAAGTCATGTAGATAGCCATTTTTAATATTATGCAATAAAATAGGGTAATCGCGTAATTTCTTATAATCTTCACTTAAATGAATTAATCCGTCATAGGGAACTCGAAAGGGGCGTTGTGGGGGTGCTAACACCTTCCCCACACGTAACTAACTCCCTTACCTAACTCTGGTTATAATGGCCAAGTTTGGTTTTTATTAAAATCAACACCTTTTATCCTTTTCCAATGTTCACGGTCAAAACATTGGTGGCGACTCCAAAAGAACCCTTTTTCGAAAACCTTGCTTTTATTAGAGGATAGTTCAGTTGTTGAGCACCTCGGAAGCAATGAACACATTTTAACAGAAAGCGCGAGTCTAAACCATCTTTTCGTGACCGCTCGCATAAACGTTCGAGATGTCCCTGGACGTCGGACCGGACGGCGGCGACAGATGGCGACTCCACTGGGGAAGCTAGAGAGTTGATCCCATTTAGTGACAGATAAATTCAAACTAAGTAAAGATTTGAAATTACGCCTTTACCCTCTTCCGTATGTTTTATTGTATGGCTTTAATAATTGCTGTATGATTATTTTCTGCAAATTGTCTGAAATATAAACTGTACACAAAAACCCTTGCACACAACAGTCCCTCTATACCTGGGGGCAAGAGTGAATACCTATAGGGAGTGGGTGGCAGATACGACCGGCTTGTTGGCACACGGGGCTACAACTGTTGTCGGAAACCACCAACTCAAGGTGATAACTCTCTTCTTTTGGTCTAAGGATGTCGACACGGAGTTCCGTGCATGACCCGAGGACTGAGAGATTGAGAGGTCCCTATAATGGGGGCACCTTGGGGACCTTTGGCCTTGGTGAGAACAGTTTAGAACCACCTAAACCAAGCACATTTCTGCAGGAAAACCCTACCTCGTGATTAAATAAGCATGGCTCTGCTCGTGGATGTATGAATTGTGTGTGCATTCATTTGTTGCATTTGTATTGATGCATTAGCATAGGGTAATCATACAACAAACAAAATAGTGAAAAACCCTAAAAATCATAAAAGTGATAAGATAAACCATTTTTATCTCGGACAATCTTCAATTAAGCTAGCCTGGTTTTAGGTTCTTTGTAAGCTAAGTAGCCACGTTGACTGACAGAAGAGATAAAGGGTCATAAAAAATATATAAAAACAAATTAAAGCCATAAAAATATCTTTTACAATAAAAAGATTTTCGACAAAGTCGTATTATTCATACCACATCATCCAATAAGTGGTAAAACTAAGAGAGAAAATAAATGCACTAAGAAAAGTATGCATAAACATCATCATAATAAAGTCTCTCATAAGCACATTCATTCTAGGATGTATTAGATATCCTTAGACAATAGTGAAAGAGACCCAAGTGCGTTTATCACCTTCCTAGAAGAGATAAGTGCGCTAAGGTATGTTGGCAACCTTTGAAAAAAGGAAGTTAACACATTAAGGCGGGTATGGTACCCTTAAAACATAGGCTTTTGAGAAGATACCAAAGTTATTGTCTAAGGCATATCTATTTTACACTAATCATTTGAAATAAAAAGCTATAATAAAAATCATTTAGAAAGTGGTTGGTCTTCCGCCCGTCCTCACTCGGTCTCAGAAAGCTAAAAAGATGGAACAGTTAGAGGAGCAAAACCGAAAGCTCACCACTGAGCTTAATACGCTGAAAGAGCAAATGGCTCAGATGTTAGAAATGATGCGCCAACAGAATCTCCATAAAGAGGGTCCTCAAAGTGGACAAGCCTCTCATCAAGAAGAAGAAGAGGAACCTCAGGATGAGCATGACCAATCTGATACAAGAGCAGTACATATTCATGCTCCGGAAATATCAAAGCAACAAATTACTGCTCTTGAAGAGAGGCTGAGAGCCATGGAGGGGCATAACTTTGATGTAAAAGAGGCGGTTGATATGTTCCTCGTTAAAAACATCCAATTCCCTAACAAATTCAAAACTCCGGATTTCCCAAAATACATGGGACTAACTTGCCCCAAAAGCCATCTTACGATGTACTGCCGTAAGATGGCCGCATATGCTGACAATGAAAAACTCCTGATCCATTGCTTTCAGGAGAGCTTAGCTGAATCAGCCCTAAACTGGTATATGCAACTGCAAGGGGGGCAAGTCCAAACATGGAGACATTTGGAAGATGTTTTTCTTCGTCGCTATAAATACAATATTGATCTGACCCCTGAAAGAGCAGATCTACAATTGCTAAGCAAGAAAAACGATGAATCCTTTAAGGCATATGCCCAAAGATGGAGGGAATTGGCAGCACAAGTAGAACCTCCTCTGTCCGATAAGGAAACTACATCCATGTTCATCAATTCTCTAACTGGTCCCTATTATGACAAAATGATAGGGAACACGTCAACACTCTTCGTGAATGTGGTAATTATAGGAGAAAGAGTAGAGCAAGGTCTGAAAAGCGGAAGAATCGCACAACATACTTCCTCTAATTCCTCTACTCCAAATGTTAAAAAGAGCTTTGGAAAGAAGAAGGAAGGAACTGTGAATGCAATCAATATTGCCACTCCATCTTCTTCCTTACAACAAACCAAGCCACGCAGACAAGAGAGGAAATTCACTCCAATCCCAACCTCCTATGGAAGTCTGCTTTTGAAATTGTTGGATGCCAAACTCCTCATGTGCATCCCTCCCAAGAAAATGGAGCCACCATACCCGGAATGGTATAAAACTAATGAAAGTTGTGATTACCATTCAGGCTCTCCGGGACACTCCATTGAAAACTGTGTGGCCTTAAAGCACAAGGTCCAGAATTTGATAGAGGCAGGATGGATTACCTTTGACACATCTACTCCAAAAGTAGATGATCAGCCTCTTTCCAAACCCGAATGAAGGATGGGCTAAGGAAGATCAGCAAATTAGGGCTCATCATTTTTTGTCATCTCTAAAAAATAATAAAAATAAATACAAAAAATATATAATAAAAAAAATATATCGAAAAACTTCTGATGTATCTCTCGTGATCCCCGCCCATGATCACGAGATTTTTGATTAAAATGGGCTTTGTAAATATTTTCTTCTATCAATACAACGAGGCATTTTTTTCATAATATTCATATTCTCTTTCGTTCTTTTCCCTCTTATACACTTAATAGAGAAATCTAAAACTAAGCATAACCATACAGTCATGTCTGTGATTGAAAATTCTCTGGAAGATCCGAAAGCCGAAGGCGAATGGATTGAGTCAGATAGTGAGGAGGGGACCATTTCCCCGGACATGCAAAGACTGTTAGAAAAAGAAGTTCAATCAATACAACCCCATCAGGAGAAAACTGAGGCCATCAATTTGGGACAAGAAGATAATAAGAAAGAAGTAAATATTGGTACCCAAATTGATGATGATTCAGGGAAAGACTGATACAATTATTAAGAGAATACGTGGATGTATTCGCTTGGTCCTACCATGATATGCCTGGAATTGATAAAAATATAGTGGAGCATAGATTACCACTAAAAGAGGGATTCCGGCCTGTTAAGCAGAAGCTCAGAAGAATAAAACCAGAATGGTCCTTGAAAATTAAGGAAGAAGTAGAAAAACAGTTAGATGCCAATTTTCTAATCGTGTCAAAATACCCTGAATGGTTGGCAAACATTGTACCGGTTATAAAGAAAAATGGAAAAATCAGAGTATGCGTAGATTACAGGGACTTAAATCGTGCAAGTCCAAAAGATGATTTTCCCTTACCACATATTGATATGTTGGTAGATCATACCGCTACAAATACTCTCTATTCTTTCATGGATGGATATGCAGGGTATAACCAAATTAAATTGGCTGTTGAAGATAGAGAAAAAACTTCCTTCATTACGCCATGGGGTACATTCTGTTATAGAGTAATGCCTTTTGGACTTAAGAATGCAGGGGCTACTTATCAAAGGGCTATGGTTACGTTATTTCATGATATGATCCACAAAGAAATCGAAGTATATGTGGATGATATGATCGCCAAGTCCAAAAACGAGATAGATCACCTCCAGTACTTAAAGAAATTATTCAATCGACTTCGGAAATACCAGATTAAACTCAATCCGGCTAAATGCACATTCGGAGTACGATCAGGAAAACTCTTGGGGTTTATTGTCAGTAAAAAAGGAATTGAGGTAGACCCTGATAAAACAAAGGCAATCGTAGAAATGCCTCCACCAAGAACAGAAAAAGAAGTCAAAGGGTTCTTGGGCCGAATAAATTACATCGCACGGTTCATCGCGCAATTAACGGATAAGTGTACGCCCATCTTCAGGTTATTGCGTAAAAACCAACCGAAAGCTTGGAACGATGAATGTCAACAAGCTTTCGAAAAGATCAAAATGTGCCTAACCAATCCCCCAGTATTGGTACCACCTGTGGAAGGAAAGCCCTTGATTCTTTACCTTTCAGTACTCGACGAGTCCATGGGATGTGTGCTCGGTCAACAAGATGATACGGGTAAAAAAGAACAAGCCATATATTACCTCAGTAAAAAATTTCTAAATTATGAGACCCGTTATACACCACTCGAAAAAACATGTTGTGCATTGGTGTGGGCAACTCAGCGCCTTCGACAATATATGGTCAGACACACAACTTGGTTGATTTCTAAAATGGACCCAATCAAATACCTGTTTGAAAAACCCGTCTTGACCGGAAGGATAGCGAGGTGGCAGGTACTCCTCTCAGAATTTGACATTGTTCATGTCACTCAGAAAGCTATCAAAGGCAGTCCTTTAGCAGACTACTTGGCACATGGGCCAACTAACGAATATCAATCCCTCCAAGATGATTTTCCAGATGAGCACATAATGCACATTCAACATGAAGAGCTTGAAAATGATGAGTGGATCATGTTTTTCGATGGAGCTTCAAACTTACTGGGACATGGTATTGGAGCTATTTTAATATCTCCTGAAAAGAAGTATATCCTAGTAACAACCAGATTAAACTTTGATTGCACAAACAATATGGCAGAATACGAAGCCTGTGCTCTAGGTATTCAAGCAGCTCTGGATCATGGGGTGACTAAACTCAAAGTATTCGGTGACTCATCCCTTGTTATTTACCATCTCAAAGGTGAATGGGAAACTAGAAATTCCAAGTTAATCCCTTATCTGGAGCACATCCGTAATATGACTTCAAAAATGGAAAACATCAGTTTTGAGTACATCCTTCGGGAAGATAACCAGATTGCAGATGCACTGGCAACATTATCATCCATGTTCGTATTAGAACAAGAACATGAGATGTCCATCATCCAAGTCAAAAGGCACGATAAACAAGCCTTTTGTATGACGGTGGACAGTGAAAAAGATGAAAACCCTTGGTATCATGACATAAGGCGATACTTGATAAAGGGTGAATACCCCGAGGGAATCAATGACAATGACAAAAGGATCATTCAGAAAAGAGCTATAGGGTTTATGTTGATAGGAGAAACCCTTTATAAAAATAATTTTGATTCCACTTTGTTAAGATGCGTCAATCTCGAAGAATCACAGAAATTGATTAAAGAAATACATGAAGGAACCTTCGGGACTCATGCACCAAGGCATATCATGGCTAGGAAAATCCTCAGGGCAGGATACTTTTGGTCCACAATGGAAAAGGACTGTCATCAGCATGCTAGAAAATGTCACAAATGTCAGGTACATGCGGACAATGTACATGTTCCACTGGTACCTCTCAATGTTATGGCTATCCCTTGGCCATTTGCTATGTGGGGCATGGATGTTATCGGACCTATTGAGCCTAAGGCATCCAATGGCCATCGATTCATTCTGGTGGCTATCGACTACTTCACCAAGTGGGTAGAAGCTGCATCTTATGCACATGTGACTAAAAAGGTAGTGATCACCTTTGTTAAGAAAAATATCATATGTCGATATGGTATCCCACATCGTCTTATTACTGATAATGGAACCAACTTGAATAATAAGATGATGGAAGAATTATGCCAAGATTTCAAAATTCAACACCATAATTCTTCTCCCTATCGGCCCAAAATGAATGGCGCAGTGGAAGCAGCCAATAAAAACATCAAGAAGATTGTTCAAAAGATGGTTAAAACCTATAGGGATTGACATGAAATGTTGCCTTTTGCTCTTCATGGTTATCGAACGTCTGTACGAACCTCAACAGGAGCTACTCCATTCTCCCTTGTATATGGAATGGAGGTTGTATTGCCAATAGAGGTCGGAATACCTTCCCTGCGAATTATAATGGAAGCAAAATTAACAGAAGCCGAATGGGTTCAAAGTCGATATGACCAGCTAAACCTTATTGATGAAAAGTGGCTGAACGCTATATGTCATGGACAAGCCTATCAAAAGAAGATCAAAAAGGCTTATGATAAAAAGGTCCACTCTCATACTTATCAAGAAGGGGATCTAGTGATAAAGAAACTGCTTCCAGCCCAGAAGGATAAAATTGGAAAATGGGCAGAAAATTACGAAGGACCCTTTGTGGTCAAACGAGCTTTCTCAGGAGGGGCACTTATCCTCACTAATATGGATGGAGAGGAACTTCGACACCCGATCAATTCTGATGCGGTGAAGAAGTATTATGCTTGAAGACATTGCTCATGACCCGTCAGGAATGAAAACCCACAAAGGGCATCCCCGGGCAAAAGATAGGGTCTATATCCCTCGCTAGGATACGTCCTAGGCAAAAAGTAGAGGTAAAAAAAAAAGAGAAACTAAGGGCAATGGTTACTTTAGTCGAAAACCGAAAAGGCGACTAAGGTAACATTCTTCCAGAAGTAAGCAGTCTGCATAGTCTTCACTCTGAGCTCAGGCATCTCAACTGAAGCAATTAGGAGAACCAGGGGGCATATATCATGGACATGACTGTTTAAGCCTATACAGTATAGCCAACCCTAACCACCCATTCTTCTAAATATCCTTGAAATCCTTCTATAAAAGAAATAAACTTTTGATCATTTATCAATAAAATTCCCTTTCATTTCCTTTCTCTTGACCAAATATTATGGAAATGCCTCTTTATTGATAAATCATAAATATGCGCAAAGACCTTTAATCAAAGATCAAGCATGCATCTAAAAAAAAGAAGGAAGCATAAAAAATAATAATAAAGGAATAAAAGCCTGCTAGGATATTCTTAGGAAAAAACTAGGGTAGCCTGCTAGATCAGAAACCCCAAAAGAACGGTCTAGGCAAAAGATAAGGCAAAAGCCCCCTAAGATATTCTAGGCAAAAATTAAGGCAGCCCGTTAGATCGAAAACTCGTAAAGGGCGGTCTAGGCAAAAGATAGGGCCAAAACCAAGAGATGAATAAAAAAGGAGCCCATCATCATGGTCATAAAGGAGGAGCCCATCGGCGTATTCATAAGAAGCCAACGGGAGAAGGCCAGTTACTTTCTAAATGCATCAAAAATAAATAAATAATAGATTGCATTTAGGACATCCACACACAAAGTAGTTGCATAATATGACTTTGTCAAGATCAAGAAAAAATAATTTTCTTCAAACAAGAATAATAAACATGCACATAAGGAGTCTAGTCTCCATACTTGTGATTGAAAACAGGAGGCGCCAGAATCCAGTCTCCATATGAAAATCAAAATCGCGAAAGGCAAAATTAAAACCATTGCAGCAAAATGAAGAGCTTCAAGGAAACTAGCTCTAACCCTCTAACACCAATAAAAGAAGGTGCAAAGAGGCCAACGGAAAGGCTCGATGATCCCCAAGCGGATCCTTGCCTACTCCAGACGCAAAACAAAAATTACCTCACGACTCAGTTGTATCACCACATGAGTCATCGAGCAAACTCATCCAGAATCTCCGCCACTTCCCTGGAGGAGAATAAGGACTACACAAGAGTCCATCAAAGAAAATACGGAGTCAAATCCTCCATATCACCAGGGGGCAACAAAAAGAAATAAAAGAAAAACTTTCATTCCCCAATAGAGGCCACAACGAGAAAGGGCCAAATAAAATCTCCAAGTAGAAGCATATCAAGAAAAGTCTACAAAAAGACAAAAAGAAGAAAAATCTCTTCATCCGGCTAAAAAAGGAGCTTCACAAGACCAGGAGCCAAGACTCCATCATCAAAATTGGATCTCCAGGAAGCTGACAAACTCCTTGGTGAATCTCCAAAAAAGAAAAAAAGAAGAAAATTTCTTCATTCCGCTCAATAAAAAGCCTTACAAAGTCACGAGCTCAAGACTAAATCAAATCAAGGATTTGATCCCCAAGAAGTAAAAAAAAATTTCCCAGGGATCACCAAAAAGAAAAGAGAAAAAAGATATCTTTTCATCCAAAGAAAAAGCCAATGTGCATAAAAGGCGCACATATGTAAAAACCAAATCGCGAAAAAGAGATACAAATCATGAGAAAAAGGTAATAACCCATTCCCCAGCAGGAATAAGAGCATAGGCAAAGCCAGCTCAAACAACAGCATCCAACAAGGAGTCAAAAACTCCATTCCTCCTAGGGGGCAATTCAAAATAGATCTCCAGAAAACGATCAAATCCCTGGTGGATCACCAAAAGAAAATATCCCCAACGAGCCTACCAGCAAAGGCAAACTACAAATTCATATCCTCAGGGAGTTAATCACCTATGACACCCAATATGGATATCCCCAGTGAAATGCAAAGTCTTCACTCCCAAGAAAGCTGATACCCCCAAGAAATGGGAAATCAACCTATAAGAGGTAACACAAGTCCAAAGCACAAAACTTCCAATAAAGCATCTGCCTACTCAGAGGTATTATCAAGAGCGAATATCCTCAAGCAGAACATCGACCTATTCAGAGGCGAAAAAAAACGGTAAAGTCTTCACTATCGCTGAAGCACATGCCTAAAAACAAGAGGCACAATCAAAAAACCACAAATCCCCAGGAGATTATTGCCTAAAATAAGAGGCAACAAACAAATCATCCCCGGCAAGACTGGATAGCTAAGTAGAAAGGCCAAAAACAAAGAATCCCCGGCAAGACCGGATGGCTAAAAAGAAAAAGCCAAAAACAAAGAATCCCCAGCAAAGCCGGATGGCTAAACAGAAAAGCCAAAAACAAAGAAATCCCCGGTAAAACCGGATGACTAAAAAAGAAAAGTCAAAAATAAAATCAATCATTCCCCATGGAATAGGCGCATGATCAAAGACAATAAGCCGCCAACACATCTTCGAAAACCAGATGAGGGTTTGTACTCATCAATCAAAAGACTGAATGCCGAAAAAGAGCATCCCAAGAGCCTTATAGAATAGGGTACGTACCAGGTGGGGGTAGGTACCCACAAGAGCCTTATAGAATAGGGTTCGTACCAGGTGGGGGTAGGTACCCACAAGAGCCTTATAGAATAGGGTTCGTACCAGGTGGGGGTAGGTACCCACAAGAGCCTTATAGAATAGGGTTCGTACCACGTGGGGGTAGGTACCCACAAGAGCCTTATAGAATAGGGTTCGTACCGGGTGGGGGTAGGTACCCACAAGAGCCTTGTACCAGGTGAGGGTAGGTACTCACCAAAGCCTTATAAAATAAGGTTTATACCGGATGAGGGTAAGTACTCATCAGAATCTAGCAAAAGTGCAGATTCGTACCAGGTGAGGGTCGGTACTCACCAAAGCCTTATAAAATAAGGTTTATACTGGATGAGGGTAAGTACTCATCAGAATCTAGCAAAAGTGCAAATTCATACCAGGTGAGGGTAGGTACTCACCAAAGCCTTGTAAAATAAGGTTTATACCAGATGAGGGTAGGTACTCATCAAAATCTAGCAAAAAAATGCAGATTCATACCAGGTGGGGGTAGGTACCCACCAGAGCCTTATAAAATAAGGTTTGTACCGGATGAGGGTAAGTACTCATGAAAACCTAGCAAAATGCATCAGGTAGAGTAAAATACTCACCAGAGCATTGTCGCCACCGTAAAAAAGAAAGAGGCGGTCGGAGCGACGCGATGGTTTCGACCCTCTTGTTTTTGCATTTTTTATGGGTGGTTACAATGCCTTTAGGTTGTCCGATAACCAGGCTAACCTAGGGGTGAGGTTTTCGAAAGGTCGTCCTTGGGTTGTCCGATAACCGGGCTAACCCAAGGACTAATTTTGAGGGGTTCTGTGGAGTCGCCACCGATGTTTTTACCGGAAACATCGGAAAAGGGGTTTTAAAAGGCGTTGGTTTTCGAAAACCAACTTTGGTCATTAGAACTAGAGTTGGGTAAGGGAGTTAGTTACGTGTAAAGGAAGTATTAGTTTCTTTACTACGCCCCTTTCGGGTTCCCTATGATAGGCTAGCTACTTTGTTAATAAATAAACCGGAAAAATACGCTTTTGCCCTTTTTATTTTGCAGAATTTACAATTATGACTACATGGCCATAATATATTGCATAATTTAAAATTAAAGTAGTAAAAGTAGAGAGGGAGAATTTAAACCTCCGAAGCAAGCTTTCTTTTTTATTTCTTTAACAAAAATGGGTGCTTTTTGGCAGCCCTTCACTCTACACGACGCTGGAAACTCTTCTAGACGCCGAAAAAACGCTCACAAAGGCACTCAGAAGCTCCGGAAATGCGTTGGAGGGATTCTAGAGAGAAGTTTTAGAGAGAAGGGAGAGAAAAAGTTGTGTGGTGTGTGGAAATGAGGGGGGGGAGGCCCCTATTTATAGGTTTTCGCGTCTGACAGTGGCGAGACCGTCGTTCTCGTCTGGCAGGGTCGAGACCGCCATCTTGCCAAACGAGACCGTCGTCTCGTCCTTCGCAGGTGGCGAGACCGCCGTCTGGGAAAGCGAGACCGCCGTCTCGCCATTCGCAGGTGGCGAGACGGCGGTCTCGTCCCAAAAAGGCGAGAAAACTTATTTTTGTACTGAAAATCCTTCCTATCCTAGTATGGGGCCTAATAGTCTCTCCTAGTGGCTTGTTAGGCTTCGTCCATCTTCGAATAGGAAGTCTTTTACTCTTTATTTGGAGGTCGGGCAAGATTTGGGGTCTACAACTGCCCCCCCTTTACCTGACTAGTCAGTTGTTGGCCTGTTGTGCCAGACAGATTGACAGGAAGGTAAAGGAGTTGACCCTCTTGCCCGGTTGCCCTTCAGATGCTCCGTCTTGCGGCGGTTGATCTTCTGGGGAAAATGCTGTGTTGTGCACCTCTAGGATACTACTTCTGACGTAGCCGATCCCTTTGGTTAACACGTGGTAGAACCTCAGGATACTCCTTCTGACGGTAGCCGATCCTTCAGTTGATGGGTATAAACCCCCCATCAGGCTGGTAGTTGCAGTCCGTTGTGTGGGACTGGATGGGTATCAACCCCCCATCAGGCTGGTAGTTGCAGTCTGTTGCGTGGGACTGGATGGGTATGAACCCCCCATCAAGGTGGTAGTGCGACTTGCTGATCCGGCTCGAGCGCAGATCAGGCGCAACGCATGCGCAGGTTGATAGGTATGAACCCCCTATCAGGCTGGTACAATCCACTGCGTAGGATTGGTGGTGGAGGCGGCTTACTGCTTAGGTGGCTCATGTGCCGGTTGGGCACTCCTTGTGTGCTAGTTGATAGGTATGAACCCCCTATCAGGCTGGTACAGTCCACTGCGTAGGACTGGTGGTAGTGGCGGCTTACTGCTCAATCGCTCATGCGCCAATCAGGCACTCCTTAGGGAGTGATTTCTGCGTTGGTGAATGTTCTTGGACTTCTTTGAATGGTCATCTGGGTTGTGCCGGGGATTTTGCAGGTGCTCATCCAGCTTGCTTGTTTGCTGGGGATTCTTTGTTTTTGACTTTTGGTGGTGATCATCTGATTCTTGCGGGTTGGTCGGATGATTCTTGTTTGTTTGTTCGACTTTGATTTGGTAGTCAAAGTTTTGTTGGTTGACTTGTCTTAATCCTGCCTTTTTCTCGCGGTTTTATCTCTTTTTTCTCGCGATTTAGGATTTTGGCTTTTTCTTATGGAGCGTATGCCTTTTTCCTTTTTAAGTTTCTTTTTCGTTATGCTGGCTTTTTCCTTTCCCTTTGTTGAGCCCTTGATGGTTTGGACTCTTTTGACTGTTGGTGATGATGGGCTCTTGAAACCTTTATTCTCCCTTGGGGAGTGTGGAGAAGGCTTTTGTTTGACGGCGATGTTGAGCCATGATAATTTTTGTGTTGCCTTCAGGGACTCTTTTGGGGATGACTAAGCCTTTCCGTCGGCTTTTCTTTATTGATGTTGGATGATCGTACCCTCCTTCATTGGGTAGAAAAATGATGACTGGAGCCTTTGATTTCTAGAAGCTCCTGTTTTGATGAGTCGCTTGATTGACGACTAGCTCTGCTTTCTCGGGGGCATTATTTGGGGAGTTGGTCTTGATGATCCTGTTTTCAATCACAATCATGGAGCTAGTCTCCTTATATGTATGAATGCTTTTCATTTTTTGGTTTTTTATCTGAAGTAATTTCTTTCATTTTTGACAAAGTTATTTTGTGCGACTACTTGTGTGTGGATGCTTCTTTATGCAATTTGTTTTAGTTGAGGGCATCTAGAAAGTGACCGGTACTTTCTTCTTTTTTGCTCTATTCTTTTGCACTTTTCGTTTTAACCCTATTTTTTGCCTAGACCGCCCTTTGCGGGTTTTCGATCTAGCGGGTTTTGATTTTTGCCTAAGATATTTTGGTGGGTTTTTTTCCTTTTGATGAAAGCCTTATCTTTTTCCTGGACCGCCCTTTGCGGGTTTTCGATCTAGCAGGCTGCCTTGTACTTTTTGGCCTTGGTTGGTGTCATCCGTCTTGTTTTTATGCTTTCTTGAATTGCTTGTTTTATGCATGCTCATATTTCGTTAATACAGAGACATTCACACAAGTAGGTAATAGAGGAGAAAAGACAATTTTTATTGATATAAACAGATGGTTTATTTACATGGGGATTTACAAGAGAATTTGTAAGCAAGGTTGGCTGAGGTTGGCTAAACTGTGTGAGGGTGCCACAATCATGTCTGTGATCTTTGTTTCCCCATTTTTTCCGGTTACTTCAATTGAGATGTTCAGACCCGGAGTGAAGACTATGTGAAGTCCGCTTGTATTACCTTAGTCGCCTTTGCAGTTTTCGGCTAAGGTAATCATTGCTATGTTTTTCTTCTTTCTCTTTTTTTTTTTTTTTTTGGAAACCTCTGGTTTTTGCCTAGGACGTGTCCTAGCGAGGAATGTAGACCCTATCTTTTGCCCAGGACGCTCTTTGCGAGTTTTCATCCTGACGGGTCGTGAGCAATGTCTTTTAGGCGTAATATTTCTTTACCGCATCTAAGTTGACAGGATGTCGGAGTTCTTCTCCATCCATATTGGTGAGGATGAGGGCTCCTCCTGAGAAGGCTCGCTCGACCACAAAGGGTCCTTCGTAATTTGCTGTCCATTTCCCGATTTTGTCTTTCTGGGCTGGAAGCAGTTTCTTTATCACCAGATCCCCTTCTTGGAAAGTGCGAGGATTGAACTTCTTGTCGTAAGCTTTCTTGATCTTCCTTTGATAAGCTTGCCCCCGACATATGGCGTCCAACCGTTTTTCTTCGATTAAGTTCATCTGATCATACCGGTTTTGAACCCATTCGGCTTCTGTCAATTTTGCTTCCATGACAACTCGTAGGGAGGGTATTTCGACCTCTACTGGTAGTACGACTTCCATTCCGTATACGAGGGAAAACGGGGTAGCCCCTGTGGAGGTTCGTACCGACGTTCGGTAGCCATGTAAGGTGAAGGGAAGCATTTCATGCCAATCTTTGTAGGTTACTACCATTTTCTGGATGATTTTCTTGATATTTTTATTGGCTGCCTCCACTGCACCATTCATCTTTGGTCGGTACGGAGAGGAATTGTGATGTTGTATTTTGAGGTCTTGGCATAACTCCTCCATCATTTTATTATTGAGATTGGTCCCATTATCAGTAATGAGCTTATGAGGGATGCCGTACCGACATATAATGTTTTTCTTGATGAAGGTGGTCACCACTTTCCGGGTCACATGTGCGTACGATGCCGCCTCAACCCACTTGGTGAAGTAGTCAATTGCTACCAAGATGAAGTGATGGCCGTTAGATGCTTTGGGTTCGATGGGTCCGATGACATCCATGCCCCACATAGACAATGGCCATGGTGTAGCCAGGTTACTGAGAGGCGCGGGCGGCACATGAATATTGTCGGCGTATACTTGGCACTTGTGACACTTCTTCGCATATTGGTGACAATCAGCTTCCATTGTGGACCAAAAATACCCTGCCCTAAGGATTTTCTTTGCCATGACATGCCCGGGTGCGTGGGTCCCAAAATCTCCTCTGTGGATTTCTTTTATCAAGGTTTGGGCTTCTTCTTGGTCCACACACCTTAAGAGAGTGGAATCGGGGCTCTTTTTGTAGAGGGTTCCTTCAATCAATGTGAACCTGCGACCCTCTTGCGAATGGTTCACTTGTCATTGTCGCTGATTCCTTCGGGATATTTGCCCTTCATGAGGTACCGCTTGATGTCATGGTACCAGGGGTTTTGATCACGCTCGCCATTTACTGCCATGCAGAAAGCTTGTTTATCATGCAGCTTGACTTGAATAATTGGCATCTCATGTTCTTGATCCAGGGCAAACATGGATGATAGGGTGGCAAGGGCGTCGACAATTTGATTGTCTTCCCGGGGGACGTACTGGAAGGTGACACTTTCCATTCTTGAGACCAAGTCCTGAATGTATTCTAGATATGGGATTAACTTGGAGTTTCAGGTTTCCCATTCACCTTTAAGTTGGTCGATGACGAGGGATGAGTCACCGAATATTTTGAGCTTAGTGACCCCATGATCTAAAGCCACTTGGATCCGTAGCGCACATGCTTCGTATTCGGCCATGTTGTTGGTACAATTGAAATTAAGCCTGGCCGTTACAGGGATGTGTTTCTTTTTGGGGGATATCAAAATAGCTCCTATCCCGTGTCCAAGCATGTTTGAGGCCCCATCGAAAAACATAATCCATGCTTCTTCTTTGGTCTCTTCGTGTTCAATGTGCATGATATGTTCGTCGGGAAAGTCATCCTGTAGGGACTGGTATTCGTTCGTTGATCCATGGGCTAGGTAATCTGCTAGAGGACTACCTTTAATAGCTTTCTGGGTGACATGAATGATGTCGAACTTTGAGAGGAGCACTTGCCACCTGGCTATTCTTCCGGTCAAGATAGGCTTCTCGAAGAGATATTTGATTGGGTCCATTTTGGAGACCAACCATGTTGTATGTCGAGCCATGTATTGTCTGAGACGTTGAGTGACCCACACCAATGCGCAACAGGTTTTTTCGAATGGTGTATAGCGGGTTTCATAATCTAGGAATTTCTTATTGAGATAATAAACGACTCGTTCTTTCTTCCCAGTTTCATCTTGTTGGCCGAGCACACATCCCATGGACTCTTCAAGTATTGACAAATATAGGATGAGTGGTCTCCCTTCAACGGGTGGTACCAATACTGGCGGATTGGTTAAACATGTTTTGATCTTATCAAATGCTTGTTGGCATTCTTCATTCCACATCGTTGGTTGAGTTTTGCGCAACAACTTGAAGATGGGGATACATTTATCCGTTAACTGCACGATGAAACGGGCAATGTAATTGATCCGGCCCAGAAAACCTCTGACCTCCTTTTCTGTGCTTGGTGGAGGCATTTCCAAAATTGTCTTTGTTTTGTCGGGGTCCACCTCAATTCCTCTTTCACTGACAATGAACCCTAGGAGTTTTCCTGATCGTACTCCGAAAGTACATTTTGCTGGGTTTAATTTGAGTTGATACTTTCGGAGTCGGTCAAAGATCTTTTTGAGGTATCGAATGTGGTCCATTTCATTTCTGGACTTGGCAATCATGTCATCCACATATACTTCTATTTCATTGTGGATCATGTCATGGAATAGCGTGACCATAGCCCTTTGATAGGTAGCCCCTGCATTTTTCAGTTCGAAGGGCATTACTCGGTAGCAAAAGGTACCCCATGGCGTGATAAAGGAGGTTTTTTCTCTATCCTTGACGGCCAACTTGATTTGGTTGTACCCCACGTACCCATCCATGAAGGAATAAAGCGTGTTGGTAGCGGTATGGTCTACCAACGTGTCTATGTGCGGTAGGGGAAAGTCATCCTTTGGACTTGCTCGATTGAGGTCCCTATAATCCACGCAGACCCTGACCTTCCCGATTTTTTTGATGACGGGTACTATGTTGGCCAACCATTCTGGGTATTTGGAAACTACAAGAAAGTTGGCATCCAACTGCCTTTGCACCTCCTCCTTTATCATTAGGGACCAATCTGGTTTGATTCTCCTGAGTTTCTGCTTTACAGGTCGGAACCCCTCTTTTAAGGGCAATCTATGCTCCACTATACTCGTGTCGAGCCCAGGCATGTCATGATACGACCAAGCAAATATATCCATATATTCCTTCAGCAATCGTATCAATTCTTCCCTTATGTTACTTTCTATTTGGGTGCCGATGTTCACCTTTTTCTCCTCATCCTCTTTTCCCAAATTAACGGTTTCTATTTCCTCCTGATGCGGTTGTATGATACGTTTTTCCTTTTCCAGCATTCTTTGCATATCTGGAGAAATGGTCTCCTGCTCACTGTCGGACCCGACCCATTCGCTTTCCGTTTCCGGGGTCCACGGAGATTCATCAATCATAGACATGATGTGTTTTAGGTTCTGTTTTAGTCATAGATTTTATTATTCAATTTACCTTTGAAAGAATAATAAATAGAAGAGGGAAAAGAATGAATATGACAAAATGCCTCGTATATTAATGAAAATGAAGATGTATGTACAAGCCCTTTTAATAAAAAATTCCTGCGGCCACGGGCGGGGACCGCAGGAGATGTAGAAAAAGCTAAAAAAAAGGACACCCCATGGCTGATCCTCCCAGTCCTCCTTTTCTGCTACTCTAGCTTCGATAGAGGTTTGGCGTCGACATCGGAAGTAGAGGCGTCGAAAGTTATCCACCCGGCGTCGATTAATTCTTGAACCCGATACTTAAGGGTCAAGCAATTTTCTATAGAGTGCCCGGGTGAACCCGAGTGGTAAGCGCATTTCTCATTTGGCTTATACCATTCGGGGTAGGGAGGCTCTAACTGCTTCTTGGGAGGAACGCAGGTCAGGAGCTTAGCCTCCAACAGCTGAGGCAACAACAGTCCATAGGAAGTGGAGATTGGAGTGAACTTTCTCTCTTTCTTGTGGGACTGCCTGGGCGTTTGCGGGGTAGAAGGAGGAGTGGCAAAGTTGATTGCATGCACAGATTCGTCCTTCTTCTTGCCAGCAGGCTTCCTGAATGAGATGCAGCTTGGGAAGACTGTGCTATCTTCCCGCTCCTCAGCCCCTTCTCTACTCTTTCCCCCACAGTGACTATGTCCGAAAAGAGATTGGAGGTACTGGCTATTGCCTTATCGTAGTACGCTCCGGTCAACGAATCGATGAACATAGCCACTGTCTCCTTGTCCGTCAAAGGAGGCTCTATTTGGGCTGCCATTTCCCTCCACCTTTGGGCGTACGCTTTAAAAGGCTCGTCGTTCCTTTTGCTCAGAGTCCTGAGATTTGACCTATCGGGGGTCAGATCGATGTTGTATCGGTAACGGCGGAGAAAAGCGTCAGCCAGTTGTTTCCAGTTCTGGACCTGCCCTCTCTCTAACTGCATGTACCAGTTGAGAGTTGTATCCTCCAGACTCTCCTGGAAGCAGTGGATCAGGAGTTTTTCGTTCTCAGCATGGGCGGCCATCTTACGACAATACATCGTAAGATGGTTCTTTGGGCAGGTCATCCCGGCGTACTTGGGGAAGTCCGGGATCTTGAATTTGGGAGGGAAATGGATGTTCTTTACCAGGCACATGTCCGCCACCTCCTTGACGTCGAAGTTGTGCCCTTTTACTGCCTTGAGCCTCTCTTCCAGGGCAGAGAGTTGTTGTTTAGATACTTCTGGGGTAAGGATGCGTGCAGTTTTGGCATCCTTCTCGTCATAGAAGTATTCTTTTTCATCCTCCTCACGGTGAGGGATGTGTTCAGCCTGGCCTTCGCCCTTACTCTGTCCCTGGCGCACGACCTCCATTAGTTGGGTCATCTGCTCGCAGAGGGTATTGACCTCCGCAGTGAGCTTTTGGTTCTGCTCCTCCAAATTTTCCATTGCTCTTGCTTTTTGTGCACGAGTGCGAGTGGGGAGAGGACCAGCCACTTTCTAGAATGCCCGGAAGAACTTTATTAATGCATGTTGAGTGCTTAAAAAAATGGGTATGTTTATGCATGAGAGATTCTGTTTGAATGATGCTGCATGCACTCTCAGTTTTTATTTTCTCTCTTGGTTTTTCTTCGCTCATGGTATGATGTAATATGAATGTTTTGACTTTGTCAGATGTTTATTTATTTATTTTTTGGTATTTTTGTATTTTGATTTTTATTTGATGTTTATTTGCTTATTTTATAGCCTTTTATCTCTTCTGTCGGAACTGCGTGGCTACTTAGCTTACAAAGAACCTGAAACAGGCTAGCTAAAAGGCAGACTGTCCGAGATAAAATATGGCTTTATGCAAAAGAAATATTTAGCATCCCTTATCTCTTCTGTCGGAACTGTGTGGCTACTTAGCTTGCAAAGAACCTGAAACCAGGCTAGCTAAAAGGCAGACTGTCCGAGATAAGGGTGTTTATTTGCGAAAGTATTTTTTGTGATTTTTTTTGTTGTTGTTTGTTTATGCTATGCAACAGACAAATGCGACAAACATATGCACACACAATTCAGTCATCCGCGAACAGGCGAGAATTCGTTTTTTATCACGAGGTAGGGTTTTCCTGCAGAAAAGTGCATTGGCGAGGGTTGGTTCTAACTATTCTCACCAGGCTAAGGCCCCCAAGGTGCTCCCATTATAGGGTCCCCACTCTCCAGCCGTCCAACCATGCTTAGCACTAAGGCCATAGTCAGTCTTGTTGCCAAAAGAGGAAGGTTATCACATTGAGTGGTGGTTTTCGATCACACTGGTGGGCTCAAGGCCCTCACTATAGCGAACCGTACCTGCCACCCACTCCCTATGGTTTTCTCACTTGCCCCCGGGTATAGAGGGAACTGTTGTGTGCAAGGGTTTGTGTACAGTTTGTATTTTCAAACAATTGCGTAAAACAAGCAACAGTTATTTAAAGCCAAACCATAAAACATGTTATAATACAAGTTAAGGGCAAAGGCGTTATTTTCTTGGTTTATTTATTTTTAAGCCGGCCCATCACTAAATGGGATCAACTCTCGAGGCTTCCCCAGTGGAGTCGCCATCTGTTGCCGCCGTCAAGAAGAAAGAGGCGGTCGGAGCGACGCGATGGTTTCGACCCTCTTGTTTTCGCATTTTTTATGGGTGGTTACAACGCCTTTAGGTTGTCCGATAACCAGGCTAACCTAGGGGCGAGGTTTTCGAAAGGTTGTTGTCGCCGTCGTCCGTTCCGACGTCTAGGGACATCTCGAACGTTTATGCGAGCGGTTGCGGAAAGATGGTTTAGACTCGCGTTTTGTATTTAAAATATGTTCATTGCTTCCGAGGCGCTCAACACTGAACTATCCTCTAATAGAAGCAAGGTTTTCGAAAAGGGTTCTTCTGGAGTCGCCACCAATGTTTTGACCATAAACATTGGAAAAGGAGAAAAAGGCATTGATTTTAATAAAAACCAAACTTGGCCATTATAACTAGAGTCGGGTAAGGGAGTTAGTTACGTGTGGGGAAGGTGTTAGCACCCCACAACGCCCCTTTCGGGTTCCCTATGACGGATTAATTCATTTAAGTGAAGATTACGAGAAATTACGCTATTACCCTATTTTATCCGTACAATAAATATGGCTATCTACATGATTTTATTTACATTTCATAAAGCAATAAATAAAGCAGTAAAAGAGAAGAGATTTGAGAAGAACCTCCGTAGCAAGCTTTATATAGCAACTCTGTTACAATAAGGACGTGTTTCGGCAGTCCCTCGCTCTACAACGACTCTCCTCACGACAAAACTCGACTCGACTAAAATTTTCTAGAAGAATCGAATGCCAGAATATAATTCCTTAACTGATTGTTACCTATATAAGGCAATCAGAAAGATCATTCGAAAGAGGGAGAGAAGTAGACAAGTGCTCTGAGTTGTCTGGAGTGTCTGAGGTGTGGAAAATGAGCAAATGAGCCTCCTATTTATAGTTTTTGCTGCCTGGCACATTTGGGACGGCCGTCTGGGTTGGGACGGCCGTCCCACTTGAAATTTTTACACAGAGCCAGCCCCCCTGGGAAGTGGGACGGTCGTCCCACATTTGGGACGCGCGTCTCACTTGTCCCAGGATAGTTGGGACAGCCGTCCCAACTTTGGGACGGTGGTCTCGACCTGTTTTGTCCAGTTTTTGTGTTCTGGGACCCCGGGAAGCTTTCCTTGCTATATTTGGACATTGGTTGATGCCAATAGGTGTCCGTTGAAGCTTGATCTTCTTATATGAAGTCTTCTTGGCCCTCATTAAGATGCCGGGCGAGCTTTATCATCGCGTAGGAAGTCTCCTTAGCTTTTTGTCGAGTGACTGGGTGAGCTCTATCTTGTTGCGAGAGGTCTCCTTTTCTTTTATTAAGAAGCCGGGCAAAATTAGGGGTCTACAGCTGCCCCCCCTTCACCTGCCTAGCTAATTTGTTGGCTTGATATGCTGACAAAATTAGTTGGTAGGGGAAGGAGTTAACCCTTTTGCCCGGTCATCCTTCGGATGCTGCTCCTTGTTGATCCTCCGGATGATAAATATTTTGATAGGTACCAACCCCTATCTGGTTTGAGCCTTCTTTTATAAGGCTCTGGTGAGTATTTACCCTCACCAGGTATAAGTCTGTATTTTACTAGACTTTAGTGAGTACCTACCCCCACTAGGTATGAACCTTGTTCTGCAAGGTTTTGGTGAGTACCTACCCTCACCTGGTATGAGTTCGCATTTTGCTAAACTCTTGTGGGTACTTACTTCTGAGGAGCTCAACATTGAACTATCCTCTAATAGAAGCAAGGTTTTTGCACCCGTTTTTTGTAATGCTTCAGGTGAGTATTTTACTCTACCCGATGCATTTTGCTAAGTTTTGATGAGTACCTACCCTCATCCGGTACAAACCTTATTTTATAAGGTTTTGGTGGGTACCTACCCCCACCTGGTACGAATCTGTATTTTGACAGATTCTGATGGGTACCTACCCCCACCTGGTCCGAATCTGTATTTTGACAGATTCTGATGGGTACCTACCCCCACCTGGTCCGAACCTCGTTTTGCAAGGCTCTGATGGGTACCTACCCCCACCTGGTCCGAACCCCGTTTTGCAAGGCTCTGATGGGTACCTACCCCCACTTGGTCCGAACCCCGTTTTGCAAGGCTCTGATGGGTACCTACCCCCACCTGGTCCGAACCCCGTTTTGCAAGGCTCTGATGGGTACCTACCCCCACCTGGTCCGAACCCCGTTTTGCAAGGCTCTGATGGGTACCTACCCCCACCTGGTCCGAACCCCGTTTTGCAAGGCTCTGATGGGTACCTACCCCCACCTGGTCCGAACCCCGTTTTGCAAGGCTCTTAGGATGCACTTTTTGTTAGTCCATCCTATGGTTATTTGGTTTTGGAAATGTGTTGGCGGCTTATTGTTTTCTTATCATGCGCCTATTCCGTGGGGAATGATTGATTTTTCCTTTTTGACTTTTCTGTTGTAGTCATCCGGTTTTACCGGGGATTTTGTTGTTTCTGGCTTTTTAGCCATCCGGTCTTGGCTGGGGATTCTTTGTTCTTGGCTTTTTCTTTTTAGCCATCTGGTCTTGTCGGGGATGATTTGTGTTTGGCTTTTCTTGTTTTGCCGTCCGACTTTTGCCAGGGATTTTTTGCTTTTGGCTTTTCTGTTTAGCCGTCCGGCTTTGCCGGGGATTCTTTGCTGGTTGCCTCTTATTTAGGCGGAAATCCACTGGGGATTTGTTGATTTTTGTTGATTATGCCTCTTGATTAGGCGGATGCTCCACTTAAGGATATTTGCTCTTGATAATACCTCTGAGTAGGCGGATGCTTTATTGGAAGCATTGTGCTTTGGGCTCATTTTACCTCCTGCATAGGTTGATTTCCCGTTTCTTGGGGATATTGGCTCTTTGTTTGCCTCTGAGTAGGAAGAGACTTTCTTGGGAGTGAAGGTTTTGCATTTCACTGGGGATATTCATGTTGGGTGTTTAACTCCCCGTGGATTTGAATTTGTAATTTGCCTTTGCTGATAGGCTTACTGGGGAAAAAAAAATTTTCTTTTTGGTGATCCACCGGGGGATTGATTTGCCCCCTGGGGAGGAATGGAGTTTTGACTCCTTGTTGGATGTTTGCTGTTTTGAGCTGGCTTTGCCTATGCTCTTATTCCATTGGGGAATGGGTTTTTGCTTTTTTCTTGTGATTGTGCTTTTTTGTGATTTTGGATTTTTTATTTTAAATGCGTGTGCCCTTTTTCTTTTGTGCACGCAGGCTTTTTATCATCTGCTGGGGATGAAGAGGTTTTCTTTTCTTCTCTTTCCTTTTTATCGGCCTTGGGGAATTTGTTGGCTTCCTGGGGGTATGATGAAGTTCTGGCTCCTGACTTTGTGAGGCCCTTTATTGAGTGGGGTGAAGATATTTTCTTCTTTTTTCTTTCTTTTTGTAGACTTTTCTTGATATGTTCTTCTTGGGGATCTTCGTGCAGCCTTTTTCTGTGGTGGCCTCCGTTAGGGGATGAAAAGTCTTGTTTTCTTTTCCTTCTGTTGCCCCCTGGTGATGTGGAGGATTTGACTCCGTATTTTCTTTGATGGACTTTTGAGTAGTCCTTATTCTCCTTTGGGAAATGAAGTGGAGATTCTGGATGAGCTTGCTTGTTGACTCATGTGGCGATGTAGCTGAGTCGTGAGGTAGTCTTTTTGCTTTGCCTCTGGAGTAGGCGAGGATCCTTTTGGGGATAATTGAGCCCTTCCATTGGCTTTTTCATTTTGATGCACCTTCTTTATTGGTGTAGAAGGAGAATGATTAGAGCTATTTCTTTGAAGCTCTTTATTTTGCTGAAATGGTTTTGATTTCGCCTTTTTCTTTCGCGATCTTGATCTTTATCGCGAGTTATTTGAAATCTGGTTTTTTAATATATCACGTGTGCCTTTTAAGTTTGTACACGTGGGCTTTTCGGAATGTAAACAGAAATAACAATTTTTATTTATTACTTCGCTTTTTTTTTTGTGGTACATTCAAGCATTTTTAAAATACTAAAAGTTATTTTAAAACTACTCCTACTCGTCTGCCTCGGGGCTGGAATGGGAGGATGGTGCTGGTGAAGGAATGCGGTGGAGCAAGCGTCGCTGGAACCTCGCCTGAGTCTGGATCAAGCCTTCTATCTGGCGGTCCGTCCTGTCCTGCCTCATGGTCAGCTGGCTGAACTGCTCTCTCATGAACTGGAACTGCCCTTCCATGTAGGCATGTTCGTCGTCCAGGCGTCGGTATAGGCCAGCATAGTCAGGATCATATGACTGCTGCTGGGATTCTGAGGTCGCAGGGATGTCCTGCGGTGTGTCGAAATCCCGCATATCCATCGAGATCGAGACGATTGGGTTTAATATGAACCCTGATCCTTGCCTGCTGAGAATGTTCATGTGGGTCAGCATCGCGCCATTGATCGGCTCTGGTTGGAGGCTAGCCGGGATGTCTTCTCCATCAGTACATCCCCAATATTCAGCTAGAGGGGTGAGAAGGGGAGCTATTATGATGGCTCCTGCTGGACCACGAGTTACGTAGTCCTTAATAGCTTTCAGAAAGGCATAGCCGGGGTTGCACCTATGCCCCTGATGCATGCAGTAAACGATGAAAAGGTCGGCTAATGTTACCTTCCCCTGGCTCTCCTTCCGGCCATGTAAGGTCCCGGCTAGCATCTTATGGCATATGCGAAGCGGGGGAGAGAAGGATGCCCCTTTCAAGTGTGTTGGCAGGTTGTGAGCTCCAGTGACCTCCTTCCACATGTTGGTGGTGGTGAGGGTAGCTGGCTTCTCGAGATATGCCGCCCTATATTCCGGCGTCCTGGTGTCTGCCCTCTGACAAAAGCCCATGATGACATTGAAGTCATCTAGGAAAGTGGTCTGATAGGCACCGTCCATCCAGTAAGAGACGGCTTGAGTGGGCGGCACTCCGGGCATGGTAGAAGGCAATTCGGCCAGATTGACCGAAGCAAGGAATTCCATCGTAGTTGTACGGTGGATCCGGGTAGGTGGCTCGCGGAGCAGAAAGTCCCATCCTATATTGTGGATGAACCTTCTGACATCTTGATCCCAACCAAACATAGCCAGGATTTCAAAATCCAGACGCAGCATGGGATACCAGGAGGATTGCTGGATATTCGCCAATCTTTGTTGGTGTGGCTCTGCCAGCAAATTGTTGGTAACAGTAGTTCCTCTGGCAGCGTTTCTAGTGCGCTTTCTCCTGGATGAGGCTTCTCCACGCTCCATTGTATGCTCCGATTACTTAAGAAGGCTAGGAGTGTGTGAAAAAGGGAGGAGAAGTGAAATAGGAGGCTCGGAATGAGGTGCTAGAGCCAAAACTCGCGTCCCACATATATAGGCCGCGCATGGACGTTTGGGACGATCGTCTGGGTTGGGACGGCCGTCTCATTTGAAATTTATGCACATGGGTCACCAGCTGGAACGTGGGATGGTCGTCTCGTCTGGGACGCGCGTCCCAATTGAATTAGACCACTTGGGACGGCCGTCTCGACTTTGGGACGGCCGTCTCGAGCTCCCTGGGCTGGTTTTTTGTTTTTTTGCGTTAATTTTCATGTTTTTTGATGAAATTGAAGATAGGATTCCCTTCATTTAGCTTTAATGCATGTAATGTTTCATGATATGCATCCTATGATCTATTTTAGTTAATATTTCGAAAGTTTTAACTTGATGTGCTTTGACTTCAGGCGCATTCTTGCTGTTGTGCCTTTATGTCATCTTGTTTCTTGATCAATAAGCTAAGTTGTACTGATTTGCCGTTATGGACCTTTCTTGCTATAGCCGAAGAACAATCTTTTGTTCGTAGGGCAGCTGCCATATCGATGTCCTCCTTCCTTTCCTTAGGGATTTCAACCTTCCTATTGATCACTATGATTCCACATTCCCCTTTTATTACTTGAATGCTTTATAGTGAAATGGTCAAGAGAAGAGAAAGAAAAGGATTTACAACAAAGGCTTGTGTTTTATAGGGATATTTTTTGTAGTAGAGGTTTCTGTAAGAATGGCTAGCCAAGGTTGGTCGGTGTTTAGGCTAGTTCAGATAAACATTTTATTCTTATGATGTGGCGTCGTTGTTTACTGATTTGTGGTGCCTTTTTGTGATTGACTAACTTCCCTAGTCCGCCCTTTCGGGTTTTCAGCCTAGGATGTTGTGCTTTTGTCCTAACTTTTGTCTAGGTTTCCTTTTTGTATTTATTTTTTAGGAATACCTAGCGGACTTTTCATAACCCTAACTTTTGCCCAGGCTACCCTTTATTATTGTTCGGGTTTCCTGTCAGGTTTACCCTAACTTTTGTGCAGCACCCTTTGTGGGTTTCCCGCCGAGTATTTTGCCCTTTTATTTTCTTGTTTTGGCCTTTGGCCTTGACGGGCATCGCTTTTTTTTGTATAGGTATATATTTTTTGCACAACATTGTCAAAACTTGAATTTTATTGAGATAAATTTTATCTGTGTTTCTAGTTAATCAATAGTATATGACTTTGCTTTATGACGCGTTGCTTGTTCTGACGCAATTTGGAATAAAACATTTATCTAAACCTTGTTTATTAAATGGGGTATAGACATATTTAGCAAGAGAAGAAGCAGATAGTAAGAATAACATTCTTTTGTAATTTCGGGGAAATGTGTGCCCTAGAGATGCTCGGGGGCCGGGCATACCCCGAGGAGTGATCTCTAATAGTCATTAGGTTTACGTCTTTTAGAATTAGAAGAAGGACACCTAATGACTAATGCTACCCTTTGCGCTAATATCCCTCCTTTTCGGAATATCATCTTCGAGGGGTAAGACTTCCCTGTTTGCCGTATGGTTTGATCTTTCGTGGGGTCGTACCCTAAACCATACTTTAGAGGATTATCTTTGAAATCTGGTGGCTCTTTTATTCCTTTAGCATTTTTTCCGAGCCCCTGTCCTGGGCGATATCCATATCTTTTCATCATATGGGCCACCTTTGTATTACCAGGGAGTCTTTCTATGTTGGCAATTTCGAGCGCTTGAAAAGATGTTTCAAGAGCCTCTTCAGCCGCATCCACATATGGCTGGACAGACGGTTTGCTAATTAGAAAGTCTTCTTTAGCTTGAACTGTGACTAGTTTATCATTTGTCACAAACTTGACTTTCTGGTGGAGCGTTGAAGGTATTGCCTTAGCGCTATGAATCCAAGGTCTCCCAAGGAGACAACTATATGCCGGCGTGATATCCATCACGTGGAAGTCTATGTTAAAAATAGTAGGACCAATTTGGATTGGTAGACTGATCTCTCCTACTACTTCTCGTCTTGACCCGTCAAAGGCTCGAACAATTGTATTACTCGGACGCATGTGGGTTCCTTGCACTGTGATCTTGTCGAGTGTGCCTTTAGGCATGACATTTAAGGATGACCCATTATCCACAAGAACTTTGGAAATGAGATATTCCTTGCATTTGACGGAGATATGCAAGGGCTTGTTATGATTTTACCCTTCCAAAGGGAGTTCTTCATTAGTGAAGGTGAGATGATCGTTGGCTGTAATATTACCAATAATTCCTTCAAACTTGTCTTGGGATATTGCATGCGGAACGAATGATTCATTCAAAACCTTTAACAGTGCGTTTCGATGTGGTTCCGAACTCATTATGAGTGATAACAAGGTTATCTTTGCAGGAGTGCGATAGAGTTGATCTATGATGGAGTACTCGCTTTGTCTTATGTACTGGAGTAACTCGTCTGTCTCCTCCTTGGATTCCTTTTCTTCTTCGGCTTTATTTTTCATTTTATCTTTAGGAATATTATCTTGTAATTCCTTGGGGGAGTATATTCTTCCGCTTCTTGTCATGCCACCGATACCGGCTATGTTGGAGATATCTTGATTGGCTGACGATTCTTCTGAGTATCTCCAAGGTACAACTTTATTTGATTCATAAGGGAAAGGTCGAGGTACGAATAATCGTAAATGTGTTATTGCCTCTTCCCTTTTATTGATTGGAATAACCAACGGTGCTTGTTTATTATCATCTTTGGGTCTATCGACCGTTGTAGAGATTTTGATGACGAAAGGCTTCCTTTCCATTTATTCTGATTTGTGGAAAGCACATCAATTAATCCTTTCTTTTTATTATCTTTATTATTAAAATGAGGAGGGATGTATGAATGTATGCAACTTATAAATGCAATAGACAGTTTAAGGAAAAAAAACTTTTTATTTCAACTAGAAAGTGTTTATCCTTCTATACAATGCTTTGAAGCAAGTGTTGACAGAAACGGAGAAGCTTGAAGAATCCTATGGGTAAATTAGGCTTTCTTCGTAATTCGTCTTCAGCTGTTCTCACATGGTTTCTAAGTGTCTTGATTTGTTCATGTACCGCCTGGCTCATATCTTCACTATATTGACGAGCCTCTTTTATCTTTTCTTCTTGATGTACGATCAAGGCTTGCTGTTGGTCAGACCTCTCTATTACTTGGTCTCTTTCGTGAAGCAATTGACCATATTGAGCTAATCCATCTCTTTCTTTATCATGTAGCTCCTCTAGGTCTTCTCTGTATCTTTCAGCGGTTTCCCACCACTTTTGCGCTTCTGACCGAGTTTCTGCTAGGTCATCCTGTATTAGCTTGATCATTTTTGCCTGTTCTGCAAGCGCACTCTCAAGATGTGTTATTTCGTCGTTCATGTCCCGGAATAGACCATCTTGTTCAAGCCTTGGAATTTTATATGCTTGTTTGGTCTCTTCTTGATAGTCAGCACAATCGTTCTTAAGGCGCTCTATTTCATGGTCCTTCTTTTTACATTGCCTTTTTAGACCATCTATTATAAGGGTTGCTTCTTGCTCTTTTTCTTTGAAGGCCCTTAGCTAAGCTTTCATGACTTCAACCCTTTTATTTAAGGCATTGACCTGCAATTGTAGCTCTTCATTTGTTAATGTCGTAGTGATTGTAGCAGATGGTTGGGGTATCCCTCTACTTTTCCTCCATTCTTCATATTCATGGGATGTAGATACCTGAACCTTTCCGAGTTCTTTATCCCCCATGTAGACTGGTCTTTCCCATGCTTTCCGAACAGCGGATACTTCTTCAAAGCTATGGGAATAATGGCATAGACTCAGCCCTCTGAGCTCTTCTTGAGTTGGCACAGTTTGGGTTCTCATGAGTTGTCTCATAGCTATTTTAGGAGAGTATGCTATGCAACCCCTGAGGCCTAGTAATGGTATGCTCAGGTAATCTCCGCATCGTATAAGGATATAACCGGGTCGGAACCAAGGGCAAACCCATGATACATGCTCGATGTTCCAATTTTCTAACTCGGTTTTCCACTCTAAAGCTTGACGATGTTGAAGAGGGATCTTTGCAAAACTCCTTAAAGGATCGGGGAATACGCCCATGTGACTTGAAGCGTAGAAGTGAGTGACGCCCCATACGTATAGCAATGAAGTGCAGCATCTAAGTGTTTTCCCCTGTTTCTGTCGGCAGAAGTTTACTGAAAGCAGGGTATCAGCAAGAATTGCAGGTATAGGACTCTTAGAATATACGTCCCAGGCAAAGAATGCATCTATTGCAGCATGATCCACAATGTTCACATGAAATGGGAATAGCATGATTCCGAACATTGCTAATGCTAGAGTTTTGTTGAAAGTAGACCAATCTTTCTTTTCAGCCAAAGAGATTAAGTGGTCTTCTATTATAGCCATTTTCCAACCTCGGATGTTCCCTTTCCCCTCTAGGGTGGATTGATGAGGAGGCAGTTGTATAATAGTAGCAACCTTACTCACGGCTACATATACTCCTGAATAGACATAGACCCCAGCTGACTGAGGCCATCTAACCATGAGTTCATATTCTTCTAAGGTTGGTACTAAGTCAAACTGCGAAAACTCAAAGCAGTGCAGATTGGGATTCCACAAGTGGACCAACACTCTAACAAAAATTGGATCGATGCTGATTTTCAGGAGGTCAAGAATTCTTCCATAAGATTTCTCGAAATTAGCAATGACCTCTGGCGGCATATATGTACTCAACTGCCTTAACTTCTCTACACGACATAGAAGGATTTCCACTTTCTTTAACTGTCTATTACCGGATCCCTCCATTATCTAGAAGAAATGAAAAATGCATGATATGAGGATGAGCTCTTGTAAATGCATGCATGTAAGTGTTTGTTTTTCTAAGTATTATCATGTTTTATTCCTAATATGATACATGATAGTACTTGGTTTTTTCTTTTGGAAACAAACTATCTATATGGATGTTTATGAGTTTTGATGAAGAGAGTCCTATTTTCGTCTCTTATTATTTTGATGAACAAAGGTTGTATTCATTGTAAGACCTTTATCAAGAATCTTTTTATTATTAAAAGGTATTTTTATGGCTTTAAATTGTTTTTATGTTTTTTATGACCCTTTATCTCTTCTGTCGGTCAACGTGGCTACTTAGCTTGCAAAGAACCTGAAACCAGGCTAGCTTAACTGAAGACTGTCCGAGATAAAGGTGGTTATATTATCACTTTTTGATTTTTAGGGTTTTTCATTTTTTGTTTGTTATATGATTACCCTATGCTAATGCATCAATACAAATGCAACAAACGAATGCGCACACAATTCATACATCCACGAGCAGAGCCACACTTATTTAATCACGAGGTAGGGTTTTCCTACAGAAACGTGCTTGGTTTGGGTGGTTCTAAACTGTTCTCACCAGGCCAAAGGTCCCCAAGGTGCCCCCATTATAGGGACCTCTCAATCTCTCAGTCCTCGGGTCATGCACGAAATTCCGTGTCGACATCCTTAGACCAAAAGAAGAGAGTTATCACCTTGAGTTGGTGGTTTCCGACAACGGTTGTAGCCCCGTGTGCCAACAAGCCGGTCGTATCTACCACCCACTCCCTAAAGGTATTCACTCTTGCCCCCGGGTATAGAGGGACTGTTGTGTGCAAGGGTTTTTGTGTGCAATTTATATTTCAAACAATTTGCAGAAATAATCATACAGCAATTATTAAAGCCAGACAATAAAAATACAGAAAAGGGTAGAGGCATAATTTCAAATCTTTACTTAGTTTGAATTTATCTGTCACTAAATGGGATCAACTCTCTAGCTTCCCCAGTGGAGTGGCCATCTGTCGCCACCGTCCGTTCCGACGTCCAGGGACATCTCGAACATTTATGCGAGCGGTTGCAGAAAGATGGTTTAGACTTGCGTTTTGTATTTAAAATATGTTCATTGCTTCTGAGGCGCTCAACACTGAACTATCCTCTAATAGAAGCAAGGTTTTCGAAAAGGGTTCTTCTGGAGTCGCCACCAATGTTTTGACCATAAACATTGGAAAAGGAGAAAAGGGCATTGATTTTAATAAAAACCAAACTTGGCCATTATAACCAGAGTCGGGTAAGGGAGTTAGTTACGTGTGGGGAAGGTGTTAGCACCCCACAACGCCCCTTTCGGGTTCCCTATGACGGATTAATTCATTTAAGTGAAGATTACGAGAAATTACGCTATTACCCTATTTTATCCGTACAATAAATATGGCTATCTACATGATTTTATTTACATTTTCTAAAGCAATAAATAAAGCAGTAAAAGAGAAGAGATTTGAGAAGAACCTCCGTAGCAAGCTTTATATAGCAACTCTGTTACTATAAGGACGTGTTTCGGCAGTCCCTTGCTCTACAACGACTCTCCTCACGACCAAACTCGACTCGACTAAAATTTTCTAGAAGAATCGAATGCTGGAATATAATTCCTTAACTGATTGTTACCTATATAAGGCAATCAGAAAGATCATTCGAAAGAGGGAGAGAAGTAGACAAGTGCTCTGAGTTGTCTGGAGTGTTTGAGGTGTGGTAAATGAGCAAATGAGCAACCTATTTATAATTTTCACTGCCTGGCACATTTGGGACGGCCGTCTGGGCCGGGACGGCCGTCCCACTTGAAATTTTTACACAGAGCCAGCCCCCTTGGGAAGTGGGACGGCCGTCCCACATTTGGGACGCGCGTCTCACTTGTCCCAGGATAGTTGGGACGGCCGTCCCAACTTTGGGACGGTGGTCTCGACCTGTTTTGTCCAGTTTTTGTGTTCTGGGACCCCGGGAAGCTTTCCTTGCTACTTTTGGACATTGGTTGATGCCAATAGGTGTCCGTTGAAGCTTGATCTTCTTATAGGAAGTCTTCTTGGCCCTCATTAAGATGTCGGGCGAGCTTTATCGTCACGTAGGAAGTCTCCTTAGCTTTTTGTCGAGTGACTGGGTGAGCTCTATCTTGTTGCGAGAGGTCTCCTTTTCTTTTATTAAGAAGTCGGGCAAAATTAGGGGTCTACAGTCGTCCTTGGGTTGTCCGATAACCGGGCTAACCCAAGGACTAATTTTGAGGGGTTCTGTGGAGTCGCCACCGATGTTTTTACCGGAAACATCGGAAAAGGGGTTTTAAAAGGCGTTGGTTTTCGAAAACCAACTTTGGTCATTAGAACCAGAGTTGGGTAAGGGAGTTAGTTACATGTAAAGGAAGTATTAGTTCCTTTACTACGCCCCTTTCGGGTTCCCTATGATAGGCCAGCTACTTTGTTAATAAATAAACTGGAAAAATACGCTTCTGCCCTTTTTATTTTGCGGAATTTAAAATTATGACTACATGGCCCTAATCTATTGCATAATTTAAAATTAAAGCAGTAAAAGTAGAGAGGGAGAATTTAAACCTCCGAAGCAAGCTTTCTTTTTTATTTCTTTAACAAAAATGGGTGCTTTTTGGCAGTCATTCACTCTACACGACGCTGGAAACTCTTCTAGACGCTGAAAAAATGCTCACAAAGGCACTCAGAAGCTCCAGAAATGCGTCGGAGGGATTCTAGAGAGAAGTTTTAGAGAGAAGGGAGAGCAAAAGCTGTGTGGTGTGTGGAAATGAGGGGGGGAGGCCCCTATTTATAGGTTTTCACGCCTAACAGTGGCGAGACCGCCGTTCTCGTCTGACAGGGTCGAGACCGCCGTCTTGCCAAACGAGACCGTCGTCTCGTCCTTCGCAGGTGGCGAGACCGCCGTCTGGGAAAGCGAGACCGCCGTCTCGCCATTCGCAGGTGGCGAGACCGCCGTCTAGGAAAGCGAGACCGTATGAGATGGCGGTCTCGCCACTTGCCTGAGGCGAGACGGCGGTCTCGATTTCGAGACGGCGGTCTCATCCCAAAAAGGCGAGAAAACTTATTTTTGTGCCGAAAATCCTTCCTATCCTTGTATGGGGCCTAATAGTCTCTCCTAGTGGCTTGTTAGGCTTCGTCCATCTTCGAATAGGAAGTCTTTTACTCTTTATTTGGAGGCCGGGCAAAATTTGGGGTCTACAAGCATTACAAAAACGGGTTGCAAATACCTTGCTTCTATTAGAGGATATTTCAAGTGTTGAGCACCTCAGAAGTAAGTACCCATAAGAGTTTAGCAAAATGCGAACTCGTACCAGGTGAGGGTAGGTACTCACCAAAGCCTTGCAAAACAAGGTTCATACCTAGTGGGGGTAGGTACCCACAAGAGTCTAGCGAAATGCAGACTCATACCTAGTGAGGGTAAGTACTCACCAGAGCCTTATAAAGTAAGGCTCAAACCAGATAGGGGTTGGTACCTATCAAAAATATTTATCATCCGGAGGATCAGCAAAGGAGCATCTGAAGGATAACCGGGCAAAAGGGTTAGCTCCTTCCCCTACCAACTAATTTTGTCGGTACATTAAGCCAACAAATTAGCTAGGTAGGTGAAGGGGGGGCAGCTGTAGACCCCTAATTTTGTCCAGCCTCTCAATTAAGGCTAAGGAGACTTCCTACAACAAGATAAAGCTCGCCTGGCATCTCAATAAAGGCCAAGAAGACTTCCTATATGAAGATAAAGCTTCAACGGGCATCTATCGACATCAACCGACGTCCGAATAAAGAAAGGAAAGCTTCCCGGGGGTCCCAGAACACAAAAGCTGGCCAAAACAAGTTGAGACAACCGTCCCAAATGTGAGACGGCCGTCCCAAGCTACCTTCGCAAAGTGGGATGGCCGTCCCAACCCAAACGGCCATCCCAACCCAGATGGTCGTCCCAAACTGCCAGGCTGCGAAAAACTATAAAATAGGAGGCTCATTTGCCACTGTTTGACACACCAGACAACTCCAAGTACTTGTCTTCTCTCCCTACTTCGAATGAACTCTCCGATTGCCTTTAAAAGGTAACAATCGGTTAAGGAATTGTATTCCAGCATTCGATTCTTCTTTAAAATTTAGTCGAGTCGATACTGTATTCGGGGAGGAGAGTCTTTGTAGAGCGGAGGATTGCCAAAACGCATCCTCACTGTAAAAGATTTGCAATACAAAGCTTGCTACGGAGGTTCTTTTCAATTCTCTTCTCTTTTATTGTTTTATTTATTGCTTTATGTATGGAATATGAAATAAAGTCATGTAGATAGCCATTTTTAATATTATGCAATAAAATAGGGTAATCGCGTAATTTCTTATAATCTTCACTTAAATGAATTAATCCGTCATAGGGAACCCGAAAGGGGCGTTGTGGGGGTGCTAACACCTTCCCCACACGTAACTAACTCCCTTACCTAACTCTGGTTATAATGGCCAAGTTTGGTTTTTATTAAAATCAACACCTTTTATCCTTTTTCCAATGTTCACGGTCAAAACATTGGTGGCGACTCCAAAAGAACCCTTTTTCGAAAACCTTGCTTTTATTAGAGGATAGTTCAGTTGTTGAGCACCTCGGAAGCAATGAACACATTTTAACAAAAAACGCGAGTGTAAACCATCTTTTCACGACCGCTCGCATAAACGTTCGAGATGTCCCTGGACGTCGGAACGGACGGCGGCGACACCACACAGTCCGACAGAAGAGATAAGGGATGCTAAGACCATTCTTTCGCAATAACCATTTTTATCTCGGACAGTCTGCCTTTTAGCTAGCCTGGTTTCAGGTTCTTTGTAAGCTAAGTAGCTACGTAGTCCGACAGAAGAGATAAAAGGCTAATAATAATAATAATAATAACAAAATCAAAACATTTATAAAAAGAATTTTGACAAAGTCGTATCATTTATATCGCATCATGTCATAAGTGGAAAAACCAAGAGAGAAAATAAATGCATAAGGAAAGTATGCATACGCATCATCTTAATAAATCTTTCAAAAAATGGGTCTTAGGAGTGTCTTTTGGCAAAATTGTTGGGGCAAATCCCTTTGGGTATTTGCGACCTGTTCTTCACCTTTTCCTCTTCGTTTTGATATGTTGTGTGTCCAAATCGGACATCCCAGTCAAAAGTTTGAACATCTGCCACCCCTTTTATCATAAAAAGTCCTTTTTTTTACTAGTGCATGCGTAAATACATTCATTCTAGGGGGCATTAGATATCCTTAAGACAAAGGCGAAAGAGACCCAAATGTGCAGAAAGGCAAGAGGATGGAGAAATTGGAAGAGCAAAATCGTGAGCTCACCATTGAGCTTAACACCATAAAGAAGCAAATGGCTTGGTTAATGGAGCACATAAAAGAATAGAACTGCAAGCTCATCGCTGTAGACCCCTAATTTTGCCCGGCCTCTCAAATAAAGATAAAGGAGATCACCCGTAACAAGATAAAGCTCGTCTAGCATTACAAATAAGAGCCAAGGAGACTTCCCATATGAAGATAAAGCTTCAATAGACACATATCGGCATCAATTGACGTCCAAAACAGGCAAGGAGAGCTTCCCGGAGTCCCGAAATGCGCGAAACTGGCCAGAACAGGTTGAGACGGCCGTCCCGGTTGGGACGGCCGTCCCAACCTGCCCAGCCAGTTGGGACGCGCGTCCGAAGTTGGGACGGCCGTCCCGAGCCCTGATTATGTGGGACGGCCGTCCCGGGTTCCCGGGGGTCCCGGCTGTGTAATTTTGCCATTTGGGACGGGCTGTCCCAGTCCGGACGGCCGTCCCACCCCGGACGGCCGTCCCAAAGTGCGCTAGCTGCGAAAAACTATAAATAGGAGGCTCCTTTGCCACTTTTTCACACCACGGACACTCCGAGAGCTCGAAACACTTTCTAAAACTCGGAGCACTTGTCTACTTCTCTCTCTCTCTCGAATGATCTTTCCGATTGCCTTAAATAGGTAACAATCGGTTAAGGAATTATATTCAGGCATTTGATTCTTCTTTAAATTTTTAGTAGAGTCGATCTTGTATTGGTGAGGAGGGACTGTGTAGAGAGAGGGGTTGCCAAAACGCATCCTCACGGTTCGAGGTTCTCAATATAAAGCTTGCTACGGAGGTTCTTTTCAATTCCCTTCTCTTTTATTGTTTTATTTATTGTTTTATTGTTTTATTTAGCTTTATTATGTCATGTAGAATAGGATCATGTAGATAGCTATTTTAATATCTCTTTTATTGCTTTATCTAGCTTTATTCATCATTTTATACATGCAACATAGAATAAAATCATGTAGATAGCCATTTAATATTATGTAATAAAATAGGGTAATCGCGTAATTTCTCGTAGTCTTTATTTAAATGAATTAATCTGTCATAGGGAACCCGAAAGGGGCGTTGTGGGGTGCTAACACCTTCCCCACACGTAACTAACTCCCTTACCCAACTCTGGTTATAATGGCCAAGTGCGATTTTTCTTAAAATCAACATTTTTTCCTTTTCCAATGTTTATGGTCAAAACATTGGTGGCGACTCCATAAGAACCCCTTTTCGAAAACCTTTTAAAACAAATACGCGAGTCCAAACCATCTTTTCGCGACCGCTCGCATAAACGTTTCGAGACGTCCCCCCGGACGTCGAAAGGGACAGCGGCGACAGATGGCGACTCCGCTGGGGAAGCTAGAGAGTTGATCCCATTTAGTGACGAGATAAATTCAAACTAAGTAAAGATTTGAAATTACGCCTTTACCCTTACGTATGTTTTTATTGTATGGCTTTAATAAGCTGCTGTATGATTATTTACGCAATTGTTTGAAATATAAATTGCACACAAAACCCCTTGCACACAACGGTCCCTCTATACCGGGGGCAAGAGTGAATATCTATAGGGAGTGGGTGGCGGATACGATCGGTTAGTTGGCACACGGGGCTACTGCCGTTGTCGGAAAACCACCAACTCAAGGTGATAACTCTCTTCTTTTGGTCTAAGGGTGTCGCCACGGAGTTCGTGCATGACCCGAGGATTGAGAGATTGAGAGGTCCCTATAATGGGGGCACCTTGGGGACCTTTGGCCTGGTGAGAACAGTTAGAACCACCTAAACCAAGCACGTTTACGCAGGAAAATCCTACCTCGTGATTAAATAAGCGTGGCTCTGCTCGTGGATGTATGAATTGTGTGTGCATACGTTTGCTGCATTTGTATTGATGCATTAGCATAGGGTAATCATACAACAAACAAAAAAAATGAAAAACCCTAAAAATCATAAAAAATAAAAAAACAAGTTAAAATCATAAAAATACCTTTGTTATAAAATAAAAAAATTATTAATAAAAGTCTCATAATTCATATCACCTTTTCTTCATCAAAAATAAAAAGAGAAGAAAATAGGACTCTCTTCATCAAAATCCATAAACATTCATATAGGTAAGCTTTCTTTTCCAGAAAAACCCGGTATTATCATACATCATATTAAGAACAAAACATGATAATACTTAGAAAAACAAACACTTGCATACATACATTTACAAAAACCCATCCTCATATCATGCATTTTCATTTCGCTAGACAATGGAGGGATCCGAGTAATAGACGAGTTAAAGAAAGTGGAGGTCCTTCTATGCCGGTGTAGAGAAGTTAAGGCATTTGTGTACATATATGCCGCGGAGGTTTATGCTAACTTTGAGAAGTCTTATGGAAGAATTCTTGACCTCCTGAAAATCGGCATTGATCCAATATTTGTTAGAGCATTAATCCACTTCGGAGTCCTGATTTACACTGCTTCGAATTCTCGCAATTTGACTTGGTACCAACCTTAGAAGAATACGAACTCATGGTTAGATGGCCTCAATCGGTTGGGGTTTATGTCCGCTCAAGAGAATATACGGCAGTGAGTAAGATTGCTACTATCATACGGCTGCCTCCTCATCAATCTACCCTAGAGGGAAAAGGGAATATCGGAGGTTTGAAAATGGCTATAATAGAAGACCACTTAGTCTCTCTAGGCTGAAAAGAAGGACTGGTCTACCTTCAACAAGACTCTAGCATTAGCAATGTTCGGAATCATATTATTCCCATTCCATGTGAACATCGTGGATCATCTTCGCAATGGATGCATTCTTTGCACGGGAGGTATATTCACGGAGTCCTATACCTGCAATCCTTGCTGATACCCTACTTTACGTAGAATTTTGCCGACGAGAGACAGGGAAAAACACTCGGATGTTGTACTTCACTACTATATGTATGGGGTGCTACTCACTTTTACGCCTCAAGCCACATGGGTGTATTTCACGACCCTTTAAGAAGTTTCTCAAAAATCCCTCTTCAACATCGTCAAGCCTTAGAGTGGAAAACTGAGTTAGAAAACTGGAACATAGAGCATGTATCATGGGTTTGTCCTTGGTTCAGACCGGTTATATTCTCATACGATGCGGAGACTACCTAAGTATACCACTTCTAGGTCTTAGAGGTTGTATAACATATTCTCCTAAAATAGCTATGAGGCAACTTATGAGAACTCGAGATTGCGCCAACTCAAGAAGAGCTCGGAAGTCCGAGTCTATGCCACTATTCCCATAACTTTGAAGAAGTATCTGCTGTCCGGAAAGCATGGGAAAGACCGGTATACACTGGGGGATAAAGAACTTGGAAAGGTTCAGGTGTCTACATCCCACGAATATGAAGAATGGAGGAAAAATAGAGGGATACCCCTACCATCGATGCATTCACTAAAGCGTTGGTCAACGAAGAGCTACAATTGCAAGTCAATACCTTAAACAAAAAAGTTGAAGTCATGGAAACTCGGCTAAGGGCTTTTGAAGAAAAAGAGCAAGAATCGGCCATTATAATAGACGGTCTAAAAAGGCAATGTAAAAAGAAGGATCATGAAATAGAGCTTCTCAAGAATGATTATGCTTGACTACCAAAGAGAAGCTAAACAAACAATGAAAATTCAGAGGCTTGAGCAAGATAGTCTTTTCCAGGACATGAATGACGAAATAGCACGTTTTGAGAAGGTACTTGCGAACGAGGAAAAATGATCAAATTGATACGGGATGACCTAACGGGAACTCGATCGAAGCACAAAAGTGGCGGAAAACCGCTGAAAAATACAAAAAAAGCCTGGATGAGCTGCACGATAAAGAAAAAGAAGGATTAGCTCGGTATGGTCAATTGCTTCGTGAAAATGACCAAATAAGAGAAAGGTTTGACCAACAACACGCTTTGATCGTTCATCTAGAAGAAAAGATGAGGGAGGCTCATCGATATAGTGAAAATATGAGTCAAGCGGTACATGAGCAAATCAAGATACTCGGAAACCATGTGGGAACAGTAGAAGATGAATTACGAAGAAAGCCTAATTTACCTATAGGATTCTTCAAGCTTTTTCGCTTTTGTCGGCATTTGCTTCAAAGCATTGTATAGAAGGATTTACACTTTCTAATAAAAGGACTTATTTTTCTCTCCTTAAATTGTCTATTGCATTCATAAGCTGCATACATTCAATATCCCTCCTCATTTTAATAATAAAGATAATAAAAAGAAAGGATTAAGCTGATGTGCTTTCCACAAATCGAGAAAAATGGAAAAGAAGCCCTTCGTCATCAAAATCTCTACGACAATCGATAAACCCGAAGATGATAATAAACAAGCACCGTTGGTTATTCCAATTGACAAAAGTGAGAAGGCAATAACACCTATACGTTTATTCGTGCCTCGTCCTTTCCCTTATAAATCAAATAAAGGCTGTACCACTGGAGATACTCGGAAGAATCGCCGATCAACCAAGATATCTCCAACATAGCCGGTATTGGGGGCATGACAAGAAGCGGAAAAATATACGCCCCCAAGGAATTACAAGATAATATTCCTAAAGATAAAATGAAAAATAAAGCCGAAGAGAAAAAAGAATCCAAGGAAGAGACGGATGAGTTACTCCGATACATAAGACAAAGTGAGTACTCCATCATCGATCAACTCAATCGTACTCCTGCAAAGATAACCTTGTTATCACTTATAATGAGTTCGGAACCACATCGAAACGCATTGTTAAAGGTTTTGAATGAATCATTCGTTCCACATACAATATCCCAAGACAAGTTTGAAGGAATTATTGGTAATATCACGACCAATAATCACCTTACCTTCACAAATGAAGAACTCCCTTTAGAAGAGTTCGATCACAACAAGCCCTTGCATATTCTTGTTAAATGCAAGGAATATCTCATCTCCAAAGTTCTAGTGGATAATGGATCATCCTTAAATGTTATGCCTAAAAGTACACTCGACAAGATAACGGTGCAAGGAACCCACATGCGCCGAGTAATACAATTGTTCGAGCCTTTGATGGATCAAGACGAGAAGTAGTAGGAGAAATCAATCTACCAATCCAAATCGGCCCTACTATCTTCAACATAGACTTCCACGTGATGGATATCACACCGAGCATACGATTGTCTCCTTGGTAGACCTTGGATTCATAGCGCTAAGGCAATACCTTCAATGCTCCACCAGAAAGTCAAGTTTGTGACAAATGATAAACTCGTCACGAGTTCAAGCCGAAGAAGACTTTACGATCGGCAAGCCGCTCTGTCCAACCATATGTGGATGCGGTGAAGAGGCTCTCGAAACATCTTTTCAAGCGCTCGAGATTGCTAATATCGAAAGACTCCCTAGTAACATGAAGGTGGCCCATATGATGAAAAGATATGGATATCGCCCGGGACGGGGGCTTGGAAAGAACTCTCAAGGAATAAGAGAGCCACCGGATTTCAAAGATAATCCGCTAAAGTATGGATTAGGGTATGACCCTACAAAAGATCAAACCATACGAACAATAGGGAGGTCTTACCCCTCGAAGATGATATTACGAAAAAGAGGGATATTAGCACAAAGGGT
Source organism: Sphenostylis stenocarpa (assembly GCA_963425845.1). Taxonomy (NCBI): domain Eukaryota; kingdom Viridiplantae; phylum Streptophyta; class Magnoliopsida; order Fabales; family Fabaceae; genus Sphenostylis; species Sphenostylis stenocarpa. Next base: position 16,700,176 of record OY731402.1, on the reverse strand, counting down.
AGCATTAGTCATTAGGTGTCCTTCTTCAGATTCTAAGGGATGTAAATCTAGTGACTATTAGAGATCACTCCTCGGGGTTTGCCAGTCCCAGAGCATCTCTAGGGCACACATTTCCACTGAAATTACAAAAGAGTGCTATTCTTACTATCTGCTTCTTTTCTTACTAAATGTATCTATACCCCATTTTAATAAACACGGTTTAGATAAAACGTTTTATTCCAAATGCGTCGAGAATAATTAAAGCGCTAGTAAAGAAAAGCAAAAAAATGATTGATTAACTAGAAATACAAATGAAATCTATCTTGACAAAATCAAAGTTTCGACAATGTTGTGCAAAAAAATATATATATATATATACATAATAAAAAAGAAAAGCCCGTCAAGGTCAAAGGCAGAGACAAGAAGATAAAAGGGCAAAATACCGGCGGGAAACCCACAAAGGGGGCTGCACAAAAGATAGGGTAAACCGGCGGAGACCAGAACAATAATAAAGGGTAGCCTGGGCAAAAGTTAGGGTTATCAAAAGTCCGCTAGGTATTCCTTAAAAATAAATATAAAAAGGAAACCTAGACAAAAGTTAGGACAAAAAGCGCAGCATCCTAGAGCTGAAAACCGGAAGGGCGGACTAGGGAAGTTAGTCAATCAACCAAAAGGCGCTACAAACCAATAAACAACGACGCTACGTCATAAGAATAAAATGTTTTGTCTAAACTAGCCTAAACACGAGACCTACCACTGGCCGACCATTCTTACAAAAACCTTTATTACAAAAATATCATTCTAAAACACAAGCCTTTGATATAAATCCTTTTCTTTCTCTTCTCTTGACCATTTCATTAAAAAGCATTCAAGTAATAAGGGGAATGTGGAAATATAGTGATCAATAGGAAGGTTGAAATTCCTAAGGAAAGGAAGAGGGGCATTGACATGGCGGTTGCTCTACGAACGAAAAATTGCTCTTCGACCATAGCAAAGGAAATTCCAAGACGGTAAATTATGTACAACCAAGCTTGTTAATCGGAAGAAACATGGTGACGGAAAGGAACAACACCAAGAATGCACCGAAGTTAAAGCACATCGGTTAAAACTTTCGAAATATTAAGCTGAAATAGATCATAGGATGCATATCATGAAACATTACATGCATTAAAACATCAATGAATGGAGTCCCATCTTCAAATTCATCAAAAATCACTCAAAAAATCAAAAAATCCCATCCGGCGGCTCGAGACGGCCGTCCCGAAGTCGAGACGGCCGTCCCGAGTCCCCAAATCAAGTTGGGACGCGCGTCCCAAGTGGGACGGCCGTCCCACTTACCCGCTGATGGCCCATGTGCAATTTTTTCAATTGAGACGGCCGTCCCGATCCAGGACGGCCGTCCCAAACGTCTGGCGCGCTCTATAAGTGCTTGGGCGCGGATTTGAGCTTACGCATCCCATTCCGGGCTTTCTATCTTGCTTCTTCTCCCTTTCTACACATTTCTAACACTCTTAAGCGAGTATGGAGCACGGAGAATCTTCATCTAGGAGAAAACGCTCTAGAAACCCTGCTAGAGGAACTACTACGATCGGTACTCAACTAGCGAGAATCGCACCAATTACGAGCTGGTAAATATCCGGCAATTCTCCTGGTACCCCACGCTGCAATTGGACTTCGTAATCCTATCTACATTCGGTTGGGATGAAGATGTCGGACGATACATCCACAACATAGGATGGGATTTTACGCTCCGCGAGCTACCTACTCGGATCCATCGCCTTCGCCACGATGGAATTTCTTGCTTACGTCAACATGGTGGAAATGCCATCTTCAATTCCTGGGGTGCCACCAACCCAAGTCTGTCTCCTCTTGGATGGATGGAGCTTATCGGACCATTGCTCTGGATGACTTTAATGTCATTATGGGTTTTACCGGCGAGCGGATACAAGAACTCCAGTGCCGGTGCAGCGTATTTGGATAAGCCCATTGCACTCACCACCGCTACCATGTGGAGGGAAATCACTGGGCTGTCATTACGCCATCAAATGCGAAGGGTGCGGCTTTTTCCCCTCCACTCCGCGTATGTCATAAATTGCTGGCCGGGACCATACACGTCGGAAAGAGAGCCAAGGAAAGGTAACTCCGGCTGACCTTTTCATTGTTCTTGTATGCACCGGGGGCATAGGTGCAACCCGGGGTATGCCTTCCTCAAAGCCGTCAAGGATTGCGGCACTCGCGGTCCGAGCGGGAGCGATCATAATAGCTCCCTTTCTCACCCCTCTAGGCGAGTATTGGGGATGTAGCGACGGAGAAGACATCCCGGCTAGTCTTCGGCCGGAGCCTATCAATGGCGGAGTCTGCGCTCATATGAACATCCTCGGCGAGGCAAGGTACGGGGTTTATCTTAAACCCAATCCTCTCTATCTCGATGGACATGCGGGATTTCGACACGCCACGGGATTTCCCCACCACTTCGAGTCCCGGCGGCGGTCCTACGATCCCGACTACGCCGAAGCTTATACGGGCGCACTGGATGATGAGCATGCCTATATGGAAGGAGAGTTCCGGTTTATACGCCGGCGGTTGGCTGGCTCAGCGTCGGGCAAGACGGGACGGACCGCCGGATAGAGAGCCTGGTCCAAACTCAAGCGAGATTCCAGCGCCGCCTACTCCGCCGCTTCCCTTCGCCGGCACCATCCTCTCACTCCGAGTCCAGGCGAGACGATTAGGAGATTTTCGATGCTTTCTAGTAGTTTAAAAAATGTTTGAATGTACTATCAAAAAAACAAAATATATAATAAATAAGAGTTGTTATTTCCATTTGCATTTTGAAAAGCCTACGTGTAAAATAAAAAGGCACACGTAATATAGCAAAAAGCCGGATTTTAAATAACCGCGTTGATCGCGAAAGAAAAAGGCAAAATCTGAACCATTTCAGCGAGAATAAGGAGCTTCAAGGAAAATAGTTCCAACCATCAATAAAAGAAGGTACATCAAAAACGGAAAAGAGCCAACGGAAGGGCTTGATAATCCCCAAGCGGATCCTTGCACTGCTCCAAAGGCAAAACAAAATTTCTCCATGACTCAACATCTACACTACATGAGTCATCAAGCATAAATCACTTGGAGCTGCAATCAACATCCACCACATCCGAGAAAAGTCATCAATGTAGAAAAGCCAACGGAAAGGCTCAATTATCCCCAAGCGGATCCTTGCCTACTCCGGAGGCAAAACAAAAAGAATACCTCGCGACTCATCTTCGTCGGCACATGAGTCATCAAGCACACTCATATAAGGATCTCCACTTCATTCCCCAACGGAGAATAAGGGTTACACAAGAGCCCATCATACAAAGTCAAGTCCTTTACATCACTGGGGGCAACAAAAAGAAAGAAGAGAAAAGCCTTTCATCCTCGACAAAGGCCACTACAAGAAAAAGCCGAAAGAAAATCCCCAAGAAGAACACATCAAGAAAAATCTATAAAAGAAGAAAATGAGAAAATTCCATCCACGGGAAGGCAAATCAACCCCCGGTGGATCATCAAAAAGAAAATTTTCTCCCCGAGTAAGCTCTAACAGCAAAGGCAAATTACAAATTACAAATCCACGGGGAGTTAAGCACCCAATATGAATATCCCCAGCGAAGTACAAAACCTTCACTCCCAAGAATGCCTATGCTTACTCGAAACAAGCAAAGAGCCGATATTCCCAAGAAACGGGAAATCAACCTAAAAGAGGTAATACAAGCAAAGCTTTCAAGAAACATCTACCTACTCGGAGGTATTGTCAAGAACGAATATCCTCAAATAGAACATCGGCCTATTCGAGAGGCAAACAACAAGTAAAAAGCCTTCACCACTATTGAAGCACACGCCTAATCAAGAGGCACAATCAAGAATCAACAAATCCCCGGGGATTCCAGCCTAATCAAGAGGCACAACCAAATAGAAATCACATCCCCAAGTGGGCTTTCGCCTAATCAAGAGGCACAATCAAGAATCAATAAATCCCCGGTGGATTCCAGCCTAATCAAGAGGCACGACAAAATCCTCAAGTGAATCTTCGCCTAATCAAGAGGCACAATCAAAAAGAAAAATTACTCCCCATAGGCGCATGATCGGAGACAATAAGTCGCCGGAAACCGGATGAGGGTTCGTACTCATCAATCAAAAAGATATTCCAAAAAGAGCATTCCAAGAATTTGTCAAAATGCGGATTCGTACCGGATGGGGGTAGGTACTCATCGAGTACGTCGAAATGCGGACTCGCACCCGGTCGGGGTGTAAAAACCATTAGAGTCCGGCAAGATGCGGACTCGCACAATAGAGCCTTGTCAAGATGCGGGTTCGCACCCGGTGGGGGTGTAAAAACCATTAGAGTCAGGCAAGATGCGGACTCGCACAATAGAGCCTTGTCAAGATGCGGGTTCACACCCGGTGGGGGTGTAAAAACCATTAGAGTCCGGCAAGATGCGAGACTCGCACAATAGAGCCTTGTCAAGATGCGGGTTCGCACCCGGTGGGGGTGTAAAAACCATTAGAGTCAGGCAAGATGCGGACTCGCACAATAGAGCCTTGTCTAGATGCGGGTTCGCACCCGGTGGGGGTGTAAAATCCACTAGAACCTAGTCAATATGCGGGTTCGCACCCGGTGGGGGTGTAAAATCCACTAGAACCTAGTCAATATGTACGGGTTCGCACCCGGTGGGGGTGTAAAAACCACTAGAATGCGGCAAAATGCGGATTCGTACCAGGTGGGGGTAAGTACCCACCAAAACCTTAAAAATGCGAGATTCATACCGGGTGGGGGTAGGTACCCACCAAAACCTTAAAAAGAAAGCTCAAACCGAGATAGGGGTTGGTACCTATCAAAATATTTATCATCCGGAGGATCAACAAGGAGCAACATCAGAAGGATAACCGGACAAAAGGGTTAACTCCTTCCCCTACCAACTAATTTTGTCGACATATCCAGCCGACCAATTAGCTAGGCGAGGTGAAGGGGGAGCAGTTGTAGACCCCTAATTTTGCCGGCCTCTCAAATAAAGATAAAGGAGATCACCAGTAACAAGATAAAGCTCGTCTAGCATTACAAATAAGAGCCAAGGAGACTTCCCATATGAAGATAAAGCTTCAATAGACACATATCGGCATCAATTGACGTCCAAAACGAGCAAGGAGAGCTTCCGGAGTCCGAAACGCGCGAGCTGGCGGAACAGGTTGAGACGGCCGTCCCGGTTGGGACGGCCGTCCCACCTGCCCCGGCCGGTTGGGACGCGCGTCCCGAAGTTGGGACGGCCGTCCGAGCCCCGGTTATGTGGGACGGCCGTCCCGGGTTCCCGGGGTCCCGGCCTGTGTAATTTTGCCATTTGGGACGGGCTGTCCCGGTCCGGACGGCCGTCCCACCCCGGACGGCCGTCCCAAAGTGCGCCAGCTGCGAAAAACTATAAATAGGAGGCTCATTTGCCACTTTTTCACACCACGAGACACTCCGGAGAGCTACGAAACACTTTCTAAAACTCAGAGCACTTGTCTACTTCTCTCTCTCTCTCGAATGATCTTTCAGATTGCCTTAAATAGGTAACAATCGGTTAAGGAATTATATTCGGCATTTGATTCTTCTTTAAATTTTTAGTAGAGTCGATCTTGTATTGGTGAGGAGGGACTGTGTAGAGAGAGGGGTTGCCAAAACGCATCCTCACAGTTCGAGGTTCTCAATATAAAGCTTGCTACGGAGGTTCTTTTCAATTCCCTTCTCTTTTATTGTTTTATTTATTGTTTTATTGTTTTATTTAGCTTTATTATGTCATGTAGAATAGGATCATGTAGATAGCTATTTTAATATCTCTTTTATTGCTTTATCTAGCTTTATTCATCATTTTATACATGCAACATAGAATAAAATCATGTAGATAGCCATTTAATATTATGTAATAAAATAGGGTAATCGCGTAATTTCTCGTAGTCTTTATTTAAATGAATTAATCTGTCATAGGGAACCCGAAAGGGGCGTTGTGGGGTGCTAACACCTTCCCCACACGTAACTAACTCCCTTACCCAACTCTGGTTATAATGGCCAAGTGCGATTTTTCTTAAAATCAACATTTTTTCCTTTTCCAATGTTTATGGTCAAAACATTGGTGGCGACTCCATAAGAACCCCTTTTCGAAAACCTTTTAAAACAAATACGCGAGTCCAAACCATCTTTTCGCGACCGCTCGCATAAACGTTTCGAGACGTCGAAAGGGACGGCGGCGACAATCGCTGAGCTTAATTCCATGAAGGATCAGATGATGCGGTTAATGGAACTAATGCTCCATCAACATATCCACCATAAAGGACTAAAGAGCAGAAGGATCACTCAACATCTCGCTCCTAGTGAATCATTCAAGAAGTTTCTTAGCTAGAAGGAGGAGAGAAGCGTGAATGCCATCAACCTTACTACTCCTTCTACCCTTGCACAACAAGCTAGGCAACCAACCTCCTATGGGAGTCTGCTACCGAAGATGTTAGAGACCGAGCTCCTAGCACGCATCCCTTCGAGGAAGATTGATTCACCCTACCCTGAGTGGTATAAGCCTAACGAAAAATGCGCTTACCACTCAGGCGCTCCTGGGCATTCTGTGGAAGATTGTCGGGTCTTGAAATACAAGGTCCAAGAGTTGTTGGATGCTGGATGGCTCACTTTCGACTTTGCCACTCCTAACATGGATATCAAGCCTCTATCGCCTCTAGAGTATTGAGGAGGGATAAAGGAAGCTACCTGAATAGGGCTCTTCATGTTTTTTTAAGCTTCCTGCATATCTCTCGCGATCCCCACCCGTGGTCGCGAGATCCTTGATTAAAAGGGCTTTGTAAATACTTTGTTTTCATCAATACAATGAGGCATTTGCATAAACATTCATATTCTTTTTCATTCTTTTCTCTCTCTCATTATTATTTCAAAATAAATGATGATAAAATCTAAGCCTAAACAGAACCAAATAAAAACAATCATGTCTGTGATGGATAACTCTTTGGGGATCCGAAAGTCGAAGGCGAATGGACCGAGTCAGACAGTGAGAAGGGGACCGTCTCCCCGGACATACAAAGGCTGTTTAAAAAAAAAAAAAAAAGCTCAATCTATATGGCCCATTTAGGAAGAAACCAAGGTCATCGATTTGGGGGCGAGGAAACGATAAGAAGGAAAATACCCGAATCGACAATAATGTGAGGGAAGGATTGGTACAATTACCAAGAGAGTATGTGGATGCATGTGTATGACATGCCAAGTGTCGCCACCGTCAAAAGAGGCGGTTGGAGCGACGCGATGGTTCCGACTTCCCATTTTTTGCATTTAATTATGGGTGAGGTTACAACGCCTTTAGGCTGTCCAATAACCGGGCTGAACCTAAGGGCGAGGTTTTTAAAAGGGTGTTCTTAGATCGTTCGATAACCGGGCTAATCTAAGAACAAATTTGAAAGGGTTCTTATGGAGTTGCCACCGATGTTTTTACTAGAAACATCAAAAAAGGAAAGAAAAAGGCGTTGGTTTTTAAGAAAAACCAACTTTGGTCGTTAAAACTAGAGTTGGGTAAGGGAGTTAGTTACGTGCAAGGGATGTATCGGCTCCCTTACGACGCCCCTTTCGGGTTCCCTATGATAGGCCAGTTATTTTATAAATAAACTTTTTGAAATGACGCTTTTACCCTTTTATTTGTGGAATTAAAATGATGACTACATGGCCCTAATAGCTATTGCGCAATTTAATATAAATAAAAAAGACAATAAAAGAGAGGGAGAGAGTGAAGAAACCTCCGGAGCGAGCTTTAATTAATTCTTGTAAAAAAAATGGTGCGTTTTGGCAGCCCTTCACTCTTTACAATGTCAAATTCTCTCCAAAAATGCTATAAAAACACTCTTAAACACAGAAACTCCAGAAATGCCTCAGAGGGGTTCTAAGAGAAGAATTTTAAGAAATTACAGGAGGAAATGTGGAAGAACTGTGGGAAATGAAGGGGAGAGCGCCCCCTATTTATAGGGATTCACACCTGTCAGGTCGAGACCGCCGTCTCGCCTGGCAAGGTTGAGATGGCGGTCTCGCCATTTGGGACGGCGGTCTCGACTTGGATAAGTGGCGAGACCTTCATCTCGTTTGGCGAGACGGCGGTCTCGACTTACCAAATGGCGAGAGGGCCGTCTCGCCAAACAGGAGGGGGGTCTCGCCAATGGCAAGTGGCGAGACGACCATCTCACCAAACAAGACGGCGGTCTCGACCCCAGAAGGTGGAAATCCTTATTTTTTGTACAAAAAAACCTTCCTACTCTAATATGGGGCCTAATAGTCTCTCCTAGTGGCTTTTTAGGCTTTGTCCATCTTCGAATAGGAGGTCTTCTGCTCTTATTTTGAGGTCGGGCAAGATTTGGGGTCTACAGCTGCCCCCCCTTCACCTGACTAGCCGAGTGTTGGCTCAATATGCCAAAGGATCAGCTGAAGGGTGAAGGAGTTGACCCTCTTGCCTGGTTGTCCTTCGGATGCTCCGTCTTGCGGTGGCTGATCCTCTGGGAAAAAGTGTATACCTCTGGGATGCTCCTTCATGTGGTAGCTGACCCCTTCGATTGATGAGTACGAACCCCCATCTGGTTTTGACGAATATGAACCCCCGTCTGGTAAGCCCCCTTTTGTAAGGCCTGATGAGTACACACCCCCATCTGGTGTTTGACGAGTATGAACCCCCATCTAGTAAGCCCCCTTTTGTAAGGCCTGATGAGTACACACCCCCATCTGGTGTTGAGTCCACTTCGTGGGACCGGTTGCGACTTACTGCTCTAGCTCATGCGTAGTGTGAGAAACCTTAGGATGCTCCTTTGATGCGGTAGTTGACCCCTTGGTTGATGAGTACAAACCCTCATCTGGTTAGGTGCCTCAGGATGCTCCTTCGATACGGTAGTTGACCCTTTGGTTGATGAGTACGAACCCTCATCTGGTTAGGTGCCTCAGGATGCTCCTTCAATACGGTAGCTGACCCTTTGGCTGTTGTGGTGGCTTACTGTTTCTGATCATGCGCCCTGCTGCGATGCGTTCTCTTGTTTTCTGATATTTATTTTTGACTTTTATGGGATAGTCATCCGGTTTTTGGCGGGGATTATTTCGACCCTTCTGGTGGTCATCCAACTTGTTGGTTGCCGGGTAGTCTTGTTTTTTTAGTTTGACTTTGCTAGTCGTCGAAAATTATTAATTAATGTGGTTGATGCGTGTTTTCGGTAGAATAAGTGAAGTCTTACCGGGATGCCTTTGGGTGCTTCCCTTTTTTTTTCGAATGTAAGCACAAAGCTAATTTTCTTATATGAATGCTCTTTTGTTTTTTTATTTGCTTGAAGCATTTTTTCGTTTGTTTCGGTTTTGACAAGGTCGTTTTTTGTGTGACTATTTGTGTGTGGATGCTCTACATGCAATTTATTTTTAGTTGGGGCACCTAGAAAGCGACTGGTATTCTTTTTTTCTGGTGATTACTCTGATGGGTTTTTACTTTGGTTTTAGCCCTATCTTTTGCCTAGACCGCCCTTTGCGGGTTTTCGGTCCAGCGGGCTGCCTTAATTTTTGCCTAGGATATCTTAGCGGACTTTTTCCTTTTTACGAAGGCCTTAACTTTTGCCTAGACCGCCCTTTGCGGGTTTTGGATCTAGCAGGCATCTTTCTTTACCTTTCCCTTTTTTTCTTATGATTTCTTGTATTGAATCTTTATGCATGCTTGTGTTTCGTTAATATAGAGACATTTTCATAAGTTGGTCAAGAAAAGGGAGACAATTTTTTATTGATATAAACAAGTGGTTTATTTTTACAGAAGGATTTACAAAGGAATTTATAAGCAGAGCTGGCCAAGGTTTGCTAAACTGTATAGGATATAACAATCATAACCCTGATTTCTATTTCCCTATTTTTCCTGGTTGCTTCAGTTGAGATGCTCGAGCTTGGAGTGAAGATCATGCGAAGTCTGCTTGCTTCTGGGAAGGTATTACCTTAGTCGCCTTGCGGTTTTCAGCTAAGGTAATCATTGCTCTCTCTTTCCCCCCTTTTTTTTGTTGTTGTTGTTTTTTTTTAACCTCTAATTTTTGCCTAGGACGTATCCTAGCGAGGAATATGGACCCTATCTTTTTCCCAGGATGCTCTATGCGAGTTTTCATCCTGACGGGTTGTGAGCAATGTCTTTAAGCGTAGTATTTCTTTACCGCATCTGAGTTGATTGGATGTCGAAGCTCTTCTCCGTCCATGTTGGTGAGGATAAGGGCTCCTCCTGAGAAGGCTCGCTTAACCACAAAGGGTCCTTCATAGTTCGTTGCCCATTTTCCGATTTTATCCTTCTGGGCTAGAAGCAATTTCTTTATTACCATATCCCCTTCTTGGAAAGTGAGGGGATTGATTCTCTTATCGTAGGCTTTCTTGTTCTTCTTTTGATAAATTTGCCCCCGACATATGGCATCCAACCGTTTTTCTTCGATTAGGTTCAACTGATCGTACCGGTTTTGGACCCATTCTGCTTCTGTCAACTTTGCTTCCATAACAACTCGTAGGGAGGGTATTTCAACTTCTATTGGTAGTACGACCTCCATGCCATATACGAGGGAAAACAGAGTGGCCCCCGTGGAGGTTTGTACAGAAGTTCGGTATCCGTGCAAGGCAAAGGGTAACATTTTGTGCCAATCTTTGTATGTCACTACCATCTTCTAGATTATTTTCTTGATGTTTTTATTGGCTGCCTCTACTGCATCGTTCATCTTAGGTTGGTATGGAGAGGAATTGTGGTGCTGAATTTTGAAATCTTGACATAATTCCTCCATTATCTTATTATTGAGGTTGGTCCCATTATCATTAATGGGCCGATGAGGGATGCCATACCGACATAGAATATTTTTCTTGATGAAGGTGGTCACCACTTTTCTAGTCACGTGTGCGTATGATGCTGCCTCAGGCATTTGGTGAAATAGTCAATGGCCATCAAGATAAAACGGTGACCATTAGATGCTTTGGGCTCGATGGGTCTGATGACATCCATGCCCCACATAGAGAATGGCCATGGTGTGGACAAGGTGCTAAGAGGTGTGGGCGGAACATGAATATTATCGGCATAGATTTGACACTTGTGACATTTTTTAGCGTATTGGTGGCAATCGGCCTCCATTGTGGACCAAAACTACCCTGCCCTTAAGATTTTCTTTGCCATGACATGCCTAGGTGCTTGGGTCCCAAAAGCTCCTTTGTGAATTTCTTTTATCAAGGTTTGGGCTTCCTTATGATCCACACACCTTAATAGAGTGGAATTGAATCTCTTTTTATAGAGGGTTTCTTTAATCAACGTGAACCCTACTGCCCTTTTACGAATGGTCCGTTTATCATTATCATTGATTCCTTCGGGGTATTTGCCTTTCATGAGGTATTGCTTGATGTCGTGATACCAGGGATTTTGATCGTGCTCGCCATTTACTGTCATGCAAAAAGCTTGTTTGACATGCAGCTTGATTTGAATGGTCGGCATCTCATGCTCTTGATTTAAGGAGAACATGGATGATAGAGTAGCGAGGGCGTCAGCAAATTGATTGTCCTCCCGAGGAATGTACTTGAAGGTGACGCTTTCCAACCTCAAAACTAAATCACGGATGTGCTCTAGATATGGGATTAATTTAGAGTTCCGGGTTTCCCACTCTCCTTTAAGTTGATAGATGACAAGGGATGAATCATCGAAGACTTTAAGCTTGGTAACCCCATGATCTAGAGCTGCTTGGATTCCTAGTGCACACGCTTCGTATTCGGCCATGTTATTAGTACAGTCAAAATTCAACCTGGTCGTTACGGGGATATATTTCTTTTCAGGGGATATCAAAATAGCTCCTATCCCGTGTCCAAGCATGTTTGAGGCTCCATCGAAGAACATGGTCCATGCCTCTTCTTTGGTCTCTTCGTGTTCAATATGCATGATATGTTTATCGGGAAAATCGTCCTGTAAGGACTGATACTCATTTGTCGTTCCATGGAGTAGATAGTCCGCTAGGGGGCTACCTTTAATAGCTTTCTGGGTGACATGAATAATGTCGAACTCTGAGAGGAGTACTTGCCACCTAGATATTCTTCCGGTCAGAATAGGCTTTTCGAAGAGGTACTTGATTGGGTCCATTTTAGAGACCAACCATGTTGTGTGTCGAGTCATGTATTGTCGGAGACGTTGAGTGACCCACACCAATGCCCAACAAGTTTTTTCAAATGGCGTATAACGGGTCTCGTAATCTAGGAATTTTTTGCTGAGATAATAAATGGCTCGCTCCTTCTTCCCGGTTTCGTCTTGTTGACCGAGTACACATCCCATGGATTCTTCGAGTATTGACAAATATAGGATCAGAGGTCTTCCTTCAACGGGTGGTACCAATACTAGTGGATTGGTTAAGCATATTTTGATTTTATCGAACACTTGTTGGCATTCTTCATTCCACACCGTTAGTTGATTTTTATGCAACAGTTTAAAGATGGGTATGCATTTATCCGTTAACTGTGCAATGAAACGGGAAATATAGTTGATTCGGCCCATAAATCCTCTGACCTCCTTTTCCGTGCTTGGTGGGGGCATTTCCAAAATTGCCTTAGTTTTGTCAAGGTCCACCTTGATTCCTTTTTTGCTGACGATAAACCCCAAGAGTTTGCCTGACCGTACTCCAAAAGTACATTTTGTCGGGTTCAGTTTGAGTTGATACTTTCAAAGTCGATCGAATAGCTTCTTGAGATATTGAATGTGGTCCATCTTGTTTCTGGACTTGGCGATCATGTCATCCACGTATACTTCTATTTCCTTGTGGATCATGTCGTGGAATAGTGTGACCATAGCCTTTTGATAGGTAGCCCCTGCATTCTTGAGTCTGAAAGGCATTACTCGATAGCAGAAGGTACCCCATGGTGTGATGAAAGAGGTTTTTTCTCTGTCCTCGACGGCCAATTTAATTTGATTGTACCCCGCATATCCATCCATGAAGGAATAAAGTGTGTTGGTAGTGGTATGGTCTACTAGTGTGTCTATATGTGGCAGCGGAAAGTCATCCTTTGGACTTGCTCAATTGAGGTCCCTATAATCCATGCATACCCTGACCTTACCATTCTTTTTTATGACAGGCACTATGTTGGCCAACCAGTCAGGGTATTTGGACACCACTAGGAAATTGGCATCCAATTGTCTTTGCACCTCTTCTTTAATCATCAAGGACCAATCTGGTTTGATTCTTCTGAGTTTTTGTTTCACAGGTCGGAATCCTTCCTTTAATGGCAGTCGATGTTCTACTATACTTGTATCAAGCCCAGGCATGTCATGATAGGACCAAGCGAATACATCCATATATTCTTTTAAAAGCTGCGTGATGAGACATTATTTTCTCGCATTTTCTTATCTTTCTGTACTTATCTTAATTGGTGCATTGTGTTTAATTGTCTATTATTAGTGCATTTTCATTGATTGGGCTTCATTGGGCCATTATTCCAAATTTTGCTTAATTTAGCATTAATTGGTCTAATTTTCGTTTCTAATTATTTTTAGGTATTTTTGGTGAAACAATTTTGAAGTATGGACATTAATATTGAGATGAAGAGAGTTTTCACATCATTGCCATGTCAGTTGCCACGTCACCTGCCATGTCACTGCCCTATCACTTGCCATGTCAGCTGCTATTTCCACATCATATTAATGATTGCCACGTCAACTAGGGTTTGTTTGATGTGTAATCCCGTATGGGCCAGCTTGGGCCCATTCCTAGGGGACTCTAGGGTTAGGGTAGGCTGGTATTTTTAGAGGAGAAATAGGAGGAGGAGGTAGGCAGCCACTGTAGTTCTGTTTCACGTTTTTTTCATGCTGGTTTTCTCTGCATTTTAATTTGGACTGCTCAAGGCTCATTAAAAGTTTGGTTCAATTTCGTTTTCTGCTGCCATGAAACCACCACACAGCCGCCGTTCATCTTCTGCAATTTATATTCAAGTTTGTTTACTTTTCTGTCATTATTTTTAAATTCTTGTTTCGATTTTAATTGTGTTTCTTCTATTGCGTTTTCAACTTTTCATGGATAGCTAAATCTTTGTATTGATTTTCTGAGAAGAATGCAAGTAGATATTTGAGGTTTTGTTCTTCAATTTCATTTTGTTTGTTCTCTTAACTCTTCATCTTCTTATCTCAGTGTTGAATTATAATCTGTTTATGCTTAATAAACCGAAACTAATATCACAGTTTGCTTAATTCTGTGTTAGAGATGAGATTATGTGATGTATGCAATGCTTAATTGTATAAGGATAATTTGGGGTTAATATTCGCTTAGTTGGTTAATTTCATGTTGGAATAAGGGTTAAGGAAAATTTGGGATTAATCTTCGCTTAGTTGGTTAATTTCGAATTGGAACAAGGGTTAAAACTAATTTGAGATTAATCTTCGCTTAGTTGATTAATTTCGAATTAGAATATAATTTGGGATTTATCTTCGCTTAGTTAGTTAATTTCGAATTATTTTTGTAATCTAGGATAAGTGACACTGCATTAGAATTAGGAAATCAATTGCATTTTAATCTGTTTTTAATCCGCATTTTCATAATCTGCTTTTGTTCTATTTCATCTAATATTTTAATTTTGAAAAACTTCTGTTTTTTTGTTCCTGTTCTAAATTTAAAAATTGATAAGCTTTGATAGAAATTTGTGGTCTTTGGGAGACGACCTAGGAAAGCTTCCTAGTACTACATTTATCTGTTTTAATTATTTGACCAAGTACGACATCGATCAAATTTGGCGCCATTGCCGGGGACCAAGATTTTTGTCTAGGTTTTCAATTTTTATTTTTTGTTTATGTTTTCGTTTTTTTTGTTTTTATTTTATTTTATTTGAATATTTTATTTGATTTTTAGTTATTTAAATATTTTATTTGATTTTTAGTTATTTAAATATTTTATTTTATTTTCAGTTATTTGAATATTTTATTTGATTTGCTGTTATTTGGATATTTTATTTGATTTTTAGTTAATTGAATATTTTATTTGATTTGTTGTTATTTGGATATTTTATTTGATTTTCTATTTAATTTAACATTTTTACTTCTCTTAATACTATTTTGATAGCCCACTGTTGTTCTAAAACTCTTTTGGATTAAAAAAAAATAATAATTCAAAAAACAATTTCATCTATAATTTGTTTTTCTAGCTTTATTTAAAAAAAATTATAATTTCCATTCTCATAGGAAACTCGCATATAACTTGGTAGTGTGAGAGTGCATGTCTAGGAGGGTTCTGGCTAGGAAAGACTTGGTACTTAAGTGTGTCCATTAATGTCCCACCTCTCTTTCTTGGGAACCTACCTGGTGTACTTATTCACGATCTACCGTTGTCATTCTACTAAATAATTGATTTCTTTTTAGAATCTTTTTTTAACTCTTGGGAAATACATGAATTGTTGAATATAGTGCATGACTAGGAGCAATCCTGACCTTTTACAACCTTTTGATCCCGAGATAGACAGAATCTTTCATAGATTAGTTAGACATTCTAGGAATTCATCTCTTGAGTCTGAACCATTAGATAGTCATAGTGAGAGTACTGCACCTAATATACCTTCGTCTGATAATTTCCAAACTAATAACATGGGTGATCAACCTATTGGACCTCGTGAGAAGACTCTTAGGGAGATGGCTGCACCTGATTTCACTTATGCAAATTTATGTATCCAATACCCTGAAGAGGATGTACCATTTGTGCTTAAAACTGGACTAATCCATTTGTTGCCCAAGTTTCATGGTCGTGTAGGTGAGGATCCACACAAGCATCTCAAGGAGTTCCATATAGTCTGCTCCACCATGAAGCCACAAAATGTTCCTGAATATCACATATACCTGAAGGCTTTTCCTTTCTCTTTGGAGGATCTTGCCAAAGACTGGTTGTACTACTTAGCTCCTGGTTCCATAACGAGCTGGGATGATCTGAAGAGAGTCTTTCTAGAGAAATTTTTCCTTGCTTCCAGGACCACTGCCATCAGGAAGGATATATCAGGTATCAGGCAACAGATGGGAGAGAGCTTATACGGGTATTGGGAGAGGTTCAAGAGACTTTGTGCAAGTTGCCCTCACCACCAAATATCAGAACAGCTACTGCTACAGTACTTTTATGAGGGGATGAACACAATGGATAGGAGTATGTACATGAGGAGTGATGCCATAGTCCTTAGAGGTGTACATGATGTGGGTTCATCAGATTTAGTGGAGAAGAAGCTAGAAAGTAAGATTGATGCCCTCACCACCCTAGTCTCCCAACTTGCTGCAAATCAGAGACCTGCACCACCTGCAAGGGTTTGTGGCATTTGTACTTCAATTGAGCATCCCACTGATTGCTACCAATTATTGCATGAGTCTACAGGTTCTGGAGCTCCACAAGCTTATGCAGCAAACATTTTCAATAATAGGGCTTCGAACCAACAACATAATTCTGACCTCTCAAGCAATAGATACAATCCAGGGTGGAGGAATCACCCAAATCTGAGATGGTCCAATCAGCAGCACCAACAGCAACAAAATCCCTTGCCACCACCACCATTTCAGAATTTTGTTGGTCCAAGCAGACCTTATATGCCTCCACCAATGCAACAACAATATCAGAGGCAGCAAAATGAAGCACCAGCTCCTCAACCTTCTTCACCTTCATTAGAGGAATTGGTCAAACAAATGGCTGAGATGAACATACAATACCAACAGAAAAATGATGCCTCCATTCAGAGTTTAACCAACCAGATTGGTCAACTAGCTACTGTTATGAATCAATTGCAAAATCAAAATTCAGACAAGCTCCCTGCACAGACTGTGGTTAATCCTAAGAATGTGAGTGCCATCACATTGAGGTCAGGGAAACAGATTGACATACCCACTGCAACACCTCCACCCTCATCTGTAGCTGCTTCAGTTCCTACACCTGAGCAACCAGTTGGTAGCCGAAAATTTCATATAGATGGACCTTCTTCCAGCCCCAGTTCTGACCTGCAACAGACTCCTATCCCTCTTCCATTCCCTCCCAAAGCAATTCCAAGCAAAAAGATGGAAGAGGTCAATAAAGAGATTCTAGAGACCTTCAGGAAAGTTGAGGTGAACATACCTCTTCTTGATGCCATCAAGCAAATTCCCAGATATGCTAAATTCCTGAAGGAGCTGTGCACCCACAAGAGGAAGATGAAGGGCAGTGAGACAATCAGCATGGGCAGAAATGTGTCTGCTTTGATAGGTAAATTTGTTCCTTACATTCTTGAGAAATGTAAGGACCTAGGTACATTCTACATACCTTGTATTATTGGCAATAATAAATTTGAGAATGCCATGCTTGATTTGGGTGCTTCAATTAATGTTATGCCTTTGTCCATTTTTAATTCTTTATCTCTTGGACCTCTGCAACCTACAGGTGTGGTGATACAACTGGCAAATAGGAGTGTAGCCCACCCTACAGGTTTCATTGAGGATGTCTTAGTTCGGGTTGGTGAACTCATTTTTCCTGCTGATTTCTATGTGCTTGATATGGAGGAGGGATTCTCCCATGGATCTATCCCAATCATTTTAGGCAGACCATTTTTTTAAAATAGCCCGAACCAAGATTGATGCGTATGATGGTACATTGTCCATGGAGTTTGGTGATATTATTGTCCATTTCAATATTCTGGATGCCATGAAACATCCATTTGAGTGTCATTCTGTTTTTCGTGTTGAGATCATTGATGATGTTATTGATGAATATGTTTCTGATTTTCATTCCTTACATGCTAGAAAACATTGTTTTCTTTCTGATCTGTATACTTCTTTTGCATGCACCGAATCCGAATCTGATTTTGATATTAACATTGATCTTCATTCTAATCCTGAGTTATATTCTGAATTTAAATCTGATCATATGTCTAGTGTTTTGGGTGTTGTACCTCCTATGGATATAAGTTCTTTAGAGTTAGAATGCATTAACCATGTTGCAGGAAGTATAAATGAATCTGACTTGCAGGTTGAGGTACAGGCTGTGGAACCCATTCTTCTTTCCTCTCTGGTTCCTTCTGTTCAGCCAGCACCCACTCTAGAACTAAAGACTTTACCAGAAAACCTCAAGTACGCTTATTTGGAGGATGATGAGAAGTTTCCAGTGATCATTTCCACCTCCCTTGATGCTATTCAAGAGGAGAAACTGTTGCATGTTCTGAAAAGGCATAAGAAAGCCATCGGCTAGACCCTGGCGGACATTCCTGGTATTAGCCCATCCACATGCATGCATAGGATATTATTGGAGGATGGAGCCAAACCAAGTGAGACAGATCACGAGACGACTCAACCCCGTGATTTTGGATGTTGTGAAGAAGGAGGTGACCAAGCTTCTTCAGTCGGGATCATCTATCCTATATCGGATAGTCGGTGGGTGAGTCTAGTCCAGGTGGTCCCCAAGAAGACGAGCCTCACTCGTTGTGAAGAATGAGAGGGGTGAGCTCATTCCCACCGAATACAAAATAGTTGGAGGGTCTCGTATCGACTACCGCAGGCTCAATCGAGCAACACGGAAGGACCATTTTCCACTCGCCTTTCATTGACCGGATGCTTGAGCGTCTGGCGGGTAAATCTCATTACTCGCTTTCCGGATGGTTTCTCCGGTTATTTTCGGATCCATATTGCTCTTGAGGATCAGGAGAAAACCACATTCACCTGCCCCTTTGGCACTTTTGCCTATTGGAGAATGCCTTTTGGCCTATGCAATGCCCCTAGTACCTTCCAGCGATGTATGCTTAGTATCTTTTTAGATTTCCTTGAAAATTGTATAGAGATGTTTATGGATGATTTCACTGTGTATGGATCCTCGTTTGATGCATGCTTAGATAATTTGGATAGAGTGCTTAATAGATGCATTGAAACTAATCTTGTTCTGAATTTTGAAAAATGTCACTTCATGGTAGAATAGGGTATAGTTTTAGGGCATATCATTTCTAGTAAGGGCATAGAAGTGGATCCTGCAAAAATCTCTGTTATTTCACAATTGCCTTACCCCTCTTGCGTGCATCTTTTCTTGGCCATGCAGGTTTCTACATGCAGTTCATTAGAGACTTCAGTAAGAAGGCCCTTCCACTATCCAATCTGCTTCAGAAAGATATTGAATTTGATTTTGATGACAGGTGCAAAAAGGCGTTTGACTGCCTCAAGGAAGCATTGACCACCACTCCTATCATCCAGGCACCTGACTGGACAGTCCCATTTAAGTTGATGTGTGATGCATGTAATTATGCATTGGGGGTTGTCCTAGCACAGAGAGTTGATAAGCTGCCTCGGGTAATATATTATGCTTCCAGGACTTTAGATGCTGCCCAAGCAAACTATACCACCACTGAGAAAGAGCTTCTTGCCATTGTGTTTGCTCTTGATAAATTTAGATCAGCTCGCAAGGTGCTTGACTATGGTTTCTATTGGCCCACCATCTTCAAGGATGTGTTGAGAATTTGCAGCACTTGTGAGCAGTGTCAGAGAGCAGGAGGGTCCCTTACATGGAGACAGCAGATGCCCCAACAACCCATGTTGTTTTGTGAGGTGTTTGATGTCTGGGGTATCGATTTCATGGGTCCCTTCCCTATTTCTTTTGGTTTTTATTATATTCTCCTTGCTGTTGACTATGTTTCAAAATGGGTGGAAGCCAAAGCCACCAGGACTAATGATGCTCGGGTTGTTGTGGATTTTGTCAGATCTAACATCTTTTGCAGATTTGGAGTACCCAGAGCCATTGTTAGTGATCAAGGCACCCATTTCTGTAACAGGTCCATGCAGGTCTTGCTCAAGAAGTATGGGGTTGTTCACAAAGTCTCTACACCTTACTGAAAGTGATGAAGATCTTATTGAAATACTCTGGCAAAGATCCTGTTGATTTGATGAAGTCAAAGATAAAGTCAAAGTCAACTTTGTAGCGGTCAACAGTCACTTAGATAAAAGAATAGAGAGATTAGTGTGTCCGCTGTTATGATTAGGTATAATCATTTTTATCTTTTCTGTTGCATGAGGTTTCTTCACTTAAAAGATTTTACAAAATGCCTCTAAAATCGTTTAAACAAGTTAAAAACAAAGTATTTTGACAAAAGCTTTCTTAAACAAGTTTTTAACTGATACAGTTTTGAAATAATCGATTAAAATCACTTAGAATGTTCAGAGAAGTGTTTTTGCAGTATTTTAATCGATACAACTTGGTTTTAATCGATTAAATCCACTTAACATTCAGGATGATCGATCAGAATGCAATTATGACCAATCAGAATCAGATATGATTGATCAGAATTGAGTTATGACCGATCAGAATCAGATATGATCGATCAGAATTGAGTTATGAATGATCAGAGTTTTTTTTAATCGATTAAAACAACTTAGAAAATTTCTACACAGTGTTTTAATCGATTAAAACTTATTTTTATCAGTTAAAATAACTTGGAAAGTTTTACAAGAAAGTTTTGCAGTATATTAATCGATTGAAACACGAAACAATCGATTAAATCAAATTAGAAGATTTTTTGTAAAGAGTTTTAATTGATACAAACGTTGTCGTATCAGTTAAAACAAATCTGTTAAATAATCAAGAACGCTTTAATGGATTAAAAGAAGTTTTAACAGATTAAAACTGCACTTTTAACAGATTAAAAGATTTTTTAACAGATTCATTAAACCAGCAGTTTTGAAAATCTTCTATAAAAACAATTTGGCTTGAACATTTTAAACACAACATTTGAACATCAATCTTAAGCAATCAAGCAAGCAAACTTTAGCATCTTTTCAAGAAAGATTCGCGTCAGTTTTTGAGAAGTTCTTTGAAAATCTTTCTTGAGGCAACTTGATTTCTCCTGAAGAAGAAACACTTACAGCAGAATTGCATAAACTGGTTTGAGCATTCTAGTTTCTTCTTTTTCATTTCTTTACATTCTTTTTGTATTGTTTGGTGCCTGGAATTTGGGCACTGGTTTCTCTGCAGCTGGAATTTGGTTGTAGAGGTTATCAAGAACTGGAATTTGGTTCTTGGTGACAGGTTGAGTGCAGAAACTGGAATTTGGTTCTTGTGGTAGATTAAGTGAAAGATTGTAAATCTGTAAAACATTTGATCTAGTGGAACCCAGCTGGAATTTGGCTGAAGACTGGACGTAGCCCTGGTATTGGGTGAACCGGTATAAAACACCGATGTTATCTTTCTTAACCTTTCTCTCCTTTAATTCTGTTGTTGCGTTTATATTTGATTGATTGCTTTGTGATTCAAGAACAGATCTGAAATCTTATTTTTACAAATAGATAATCTGTTATTTGCAAAAAACTTTCAAAGATCAATTCACCCCCCCCCCTCTTGATCTAAAACTACTTTTCTAACAATTGGCATCAGAGCGAGGTGCTTGAAAGTTATTCAAGTTCTTCGATCCATGGCTGAAAACAGATTACCGTTTTCTGAGGGAGCTTCTATTAACAGACCTCCACTGTTTTGTGGAACATATTATCCTTTTTGGAAAATTAGGATGAAGATCTTTATTGATTCTATTGATAGAAATGTTTGGGATGTAATTGCTAATGGACCTTTAATTAAAGAAAAAGAATGGTCCAGTCTAAATGATGAGGAAATGAAAAAAGTTTAAAATGATTACACTGCTAAAAATATAATTACTTCTGCACTTAACATGGATGAGTTTTTCAGGGTCTCCCAATGCAAATATGCCAAGGAGATGTGGGATGTTCTTGAGGTTACTCATGAAGGGACAGCAGATGTAAAGAGAGCCAGAAAGCATACTCTCATAAGAGAATATGAGTTGTTCAAAATGCAAACTGGTGAAAGTTTTGCGAGACGTGCGAAGCGATTCACTCACATCATTAATCATCTAATGGGCCTAGGTAAAACCTTTGATAAAGAAGAATTAAATATTAAAGTCTTGAAATGTCTTGACAGGTCTTGGCAGCCAAAGGTCACAGCAATTTTAGAGTCAAAAGATCTGTCCGTAATGACAACAGCTTCTCTGTTTGGCAAACTCAGAGAACATGAAATGGAAATCAACAGATTTAATGAACAAGAAGTCTCTGAGAAGAAAAGCAGAAGTATAGCACTCAAAGTTGAAGAAAAAAAATCAAGAATCAGAGGAGGAAAGTGAGAACCTTGGACTGCTTGTCAGAAAATTCAACAAGTTTCTCAAGAAAAAGATTCAAGACAAGGAAAAACATAAAAGTTATGAGAAAAAAACTGATTCTTCTAACTTTAAATGTTATGGCTGTGGTAAGCAGGGCCATGTAAGGATGGAGTGCCCAGAAAAGAACAAACATAATGACAAGAAAGAAGAGAAAGTAAAAAGAAGAGCCTATATAGCATGGGATGACAATGACACTTCATCAACGGACAATTCGATAATGAAGAAGCCAACTTATGTCTAATGGCAAGTCAAAATCCTCAATCCAGCAGTGTAAGTTCTAGTTCTTCTTCAAATTTAGTGAATTATAATTCATTACAAGAAGCATTTAATGAAATGCATGAAGAGGCTAAGAAACTACAAAAAGAAAATGATAGGCTAAAAGGATTGAATAATTGGCTAGTAAATAAAGTAGACTCTCTTGAAAAGAGAATTCTTGAAGATGAAGCTGATTGTGATTTCTTAAAATTAATTCATGATAATTCTGATTGTGCATGTAATAAACCCTGTAATAATTGTTCGAAATTACAAAAGAAAATTGATTTTTTATCACAAACCGTTTCAAGGTTTACACAAGGTCAAGCTAATCTTGACGTTTTACTTGGGTCACAAAAACTAATTTTTGACAAATCGGCATAGGATTTAAATCTAGGATGAAAGTCAGAAAAACAAATGTAAATAGGAAATCATACTCTGTGATTAAATGTTTTTACTTGCATGTAAAGAGGTCATTCAAGTAAAATACTGTAGAATTAAAAAGTATGTTATTCCTAAAGGTAGAATGAAATGGATTCCAAAGTTAAAGTCATTTCAAATAACCTAATTGGACCCAAGTAATTATAAAGGGTACCGAAACATGTTAAATTTGTTTTGCAGGAACAAAATCTGGGAGTCCCTTGGTATTCAAAAACAAGAAATCGAGTTCTCGCTTTCATAAACTGATTGTTTTAATTGATATAAAACAGTATTAATCGATTAAAATAACTTAAAGAGGATATCGGAAATCTGTCCGTATCTGCTTTAATCGATTGAAATGCGAATTAATCGATTAAAATGTTCTTAGGATTTGAGTCTAGCTATTTTAATCGATTAAAAAGAATTTATATCAACTAAAAACACTAAGATGTCAAAATTAATCGATTCTTTTTGTTTTAATCGATTTAAATTCTCGTTATCATTTTATTAATTTCATCTTGTACAAGACTAATCGATTCCTTTATGAATTAATCGATTATTTCACTCGTAGCATTTTCAAATCTAGTATTAAAGATCAAATTAATAGGTTAATTAGTTGGTTAATCGATTAATTTGTTTCGAAAATTAGTTTTATAACATCCAATTGAAAATTGGTAAGCAAATCAAAGTTAAAATCCCAAGTTTATATGGTAATCAAAATCTGCATAATACTTTTAAATATTCTTTGACCAAGTCAAACATCTTCCCAAGAACAAGTTTAGCTGATACACCCATTGTACAAGAATCTGTGCCCGTGTTCTCGATCAAGGGGACATATGCAATTAAAGCCGATTTTGCGGTGTTCGACGAATTGGACTACAATTCACAAAATTTGACATCCGTGACTCTTCTTGCTCACTTGAAGACCATTATTCTAATTCTTCAGTCTCTAGTTCAAGTTTATTCTTTCTTTCTTCTTGTACTCACGTTTCAAAATCCCTCTCTAAAACTATTCAACAAGATGCTCAGAAGATCAAAATCAAGAAGGAAGCAGAAAGGAGATAGAGATAAGATGAATAACTTCATCACTAATTTTAGTCAAAAGCAGCTTGTAATCCCCAAATTCATAAGGTTCGCGTGGTTGGATGAAGAAGGATTCACTTCATTAAGAAGGAAACTAAAGAATAAAAAACTGAAGAATTTTCTGGAATATACTGGCAATATTCAAACAGATCTGGTAAGAGTTTTCTGTGCAAATCTCACTGTCAGTGGCTCAACCTTAAGGTCTTAGATAAAAGGAGTCAATTTGGTCATTACTCCTGACATTTGGGATGAAGTTGCTGGCCTCAAAGATGTTGGGGTAAAAATCTCTAGAGGTAATATTGTTGAATTACCAGAGTTTAATAAAACTCAATTTTTTCGCACCTGTCTTAAAGACCAAAATGATTCGGCTAAAATTTTCTGCTGCATGAGGTTTATTCACTTAAAAGATTTTGCAAAATGCCTCTAAAATCGTTTAAACAAGTTTTTAACTGATACAGTTTTGAAATAACCGATTAAAATCACTTAGAATGTTCAGAGAAGTGTTTTTGCAGTATTTTAATCGATACAACTTGGTTTTAATCGATTAAATCCACTTAACATTCAGGATGATCGACCAGAATGCAATTATGACCAATCAGAATCAGATATGATCGATCAGAATTGAGTTATGACCGATCAGAATCAGATATGATCGATCAGAATTGAGTTATGACCGATCAGAGTTTTTTTCAATCAATTAAAACATGTTTCAATCGATTAAAACAACTTAGAAAATTTCTACACAGCGTTTTAATCGATTAAAACTTATTTTTATCAGTTAAAATAACTTGGAAAGTTTTACAAGAAAGTTTTGCAGTATATTAATCGATTGAAACACGAAACAATCGATTAAATCAAATTAGAAGATTTTTTGTAAAGAGTTTTAATTGATACAAACGTTTTCGTATCAATTAAAACAAATCTGTTAACTAATCAAGAACGCTTTAATGGATTAAAAGAAGTTTTAACAGATTAAAACTGCACTTTTAACAGATTAAAAGATTTTTTAGCAGATTGATTAAACCAGCAGTTTTGAAAATCTTCTATAAAAACAGTTTGGCTTGAACATTTTAAACACGACATTTGAACATCAATCTTAAGCAATCAAGCAAGCAAACTTTAGCATCTTTTCAAGAAAGATTCGCGTCAGTTTTTGAGAAGTTCTTTGAAAATCTTTCTTGAGGCAACTTGATTTCTCCTGAAGAAGAAACACTTACAGCAGAATTGCATAAACTGGTTTGAGCATTCTAGTTTCTTCTTTTTCATTTCTTTACATTCTTTTTGTATTGTTTGGTGCCTGGAATTTGGGCACTGGTTTCTCTGCAGCTGGAATTTGGTTGTAGAGGTTATCAAGAACTGGAATTTGGTTCTTGGTGAGAGGTTGAGTGCAGGAACTGGAATTTGGTTCTTGTGGTAGATTAAGTGTAAGATTGTAAATCTGTAAAACATTTGATCTAGTGGAACCCAGCTAGAATTTGGCTGGAGACTGGACGTAGCCCTGGTATTGGGTGAACCAGTATAAAACACCGGTGATATCTTTCTTAACCTTTCTCTCCTTTAATTCTGTCACTGCGTTTATATTTGATTGATTGCTTTGTGATTCAAGAACAGATCTGAAATCTTATTTTTACAAATAGATAATCTGTTATTTGCGAAAAACTTTCAAAGATCAATTCACCCCCCCCCTCTTGATCTAAAACTACTTTTCTAACAATTGGCATCAGAGCGAGGTGCTTGAAAGTTATTGAAGTTCTTCGATCCATGGCTGAAAACAGATTACCGTTTTCTGAGGGAGCTTATATTAACAGACCTCCACTGTTTTGTGGAACAGATTATCCTTTTTGGAAAATTAGGATGAAGATCTTTATTGAGTCTATTGATAGAAATGTTTGGGATGTAATTGCTAATGGCCCTTTAATTACGTAAAAAGAATGGTCCAGTCTAAATGATGAGGAAAAGAAAAAAGTTCAAAATGATTGCACTTGCTAAAAATATAATTACTTCGCACTTAACATGGATGAGTTTTTCAGTGGTCTCCCAATGCAAATCTGCCAAGGAGATGTGGGATGTTCTTGAGGTTACTCATGAAGGGACAACGAGATGTAAAGAGAGCCGGAAAGCATACTCTCATAAGAGAATATGAGCTGTTCAAAATGCAAACTGGTGAAAGTATTGCAGACGTGCAGAAGTGATTCACTCACATCATTAATCATCTAATGGGCCTAGGTAAAACCTTTGATAAAGAAGAATTAAATATTAAAGTCTTGAAATGTCTTGACAGGTCTTGGCAGCCAAAGGTCACAGCAATTTCAGAGTCAAAAGATCTGTCCGTAATGACAACAGCTTCTCTGTTTGGCAAACTCAGAGAACATGAAATGGAAATCAACAGATTTAATGAACAAGAAGTCTCTGAGAAGAAAAGCAGAAGTATAGCACTCAAAGTTGAAGAAAAAAATCAAGAATCAGAGGAGGAAGGTGAGAACCTTGGACTGCTTGTCAGAAAATTCAACAAGTTTCTCAAGAAAAAGATTCAAGACAAGGAAAAACATAAAAGGTATGAGAAAAAAACTGATTCTTCTAACTTTAAATGTTATGGTTGTGGTAAGCAGGGCCATGTAAGGATGGAGTGCCCAGAAAAGAACAAACATAATGACAAGAAAGAAGAGAAAGTCAAAAGAAGAGCCTATATAGCATGGGATGACAATGACACTTCATCAATAGACAATTCTGATAATGAAGAAGCCAACTTATGTCTAATGGCAAGTCAAAATCGTCAATCCAGCAGTGTAAGTTCTAGTTCTTCAAAGGCACATATAGGGATGTCTCCCTATCGGGTTGTCTTTGGTAAACCATGCCACCTACCAGTGGAGATAGAGCACCTAGCATATTGGGTTGTGAAATCATGCAACTTCTCACTTGATGAAGTTGGAGAGGAGAGGAAGCTACAGATAAATGAATTGGATGAGATCCGTTTGGTAGCTTATGAGAACTCTGTTGAAACATTCAAGGACTTGATGTTGATCTTGATGGACATGAAGCTTGTTGATTTTGATGATGATTCAAGAACACAAGACTTAGAGAGTTGAAGACTTGTTTTGTAGTGTAATAAATCAGTTTTGTTTAGATTGAGTCTGTAATATTAGAGTTTGAGATAGCCGGTACATAGTCTGCACCTTAGAAGCTTCAAAAAGCTCAAATTTATCAAAGTGGCTCGACTTTAATCGATTAATTGGTGAAATAATCGATTAAAACAGTGAGAAAAACCATTTTTTGTATCTGCTCACTGGTTTAATCGATTAACACCCCTGTTAATCGATTAACAGGCCTGTTAATCAATTAACAGGTCTTTTAATTAATTAAAACAGAGAGTTTTGGGGTTCTGTTGATTTTGGCTCTGTAATAATCGATTAACACTTCATTTAATCGATTATTTCAGTCAGATTTTTATTTTTAACTTCAAATCAACCCTATTTTCGAAAACCCTATTTCCAAGAACCCTAGTTTCGAAAATCCCAATTCCTAAACCCTAATTTCTCTACTTAAGCTTCTCTATGGCACTCAGAAAATAAGAACAACCTTTTTCATACAAAAGTTAAGTGTTGTGAGTGCCAGAGAACTATTTGTTGCAAGAAAAAGGGGCTTTTGGAACCTGGTGTGGGCTAGAAGCGATAAGAATCACTAAGTGGAGTTCTTAGTGGATTGTGTGTTGTGCCGTCTCTGGGGAAAGTTGTTCTTCATCTCTTGTGGATTTCAAGAGAGGTGTTTTCTTTACTTTATCTTTTCCATTGTAATTTGTCTGTAACAACTTTGATTATAGTGACAGCGTTAATCCTCTATTTGAGTGATTAGCAACTGGACGTAGGGTCTTTTGATCCGAACCAGTATAAATCTCCTGTGTAAGATTCTATCTCTACTCTATTTACATTTACACAGTTTTTAATCGGTAAAATTTGGGGAAAATTTTGAAAACCTAATTTTTGTTAAGAAACCAATTCACCCCCCCTCTTGGTTTTTGTCCGACCACGCGAACATTCCGTTGCGCGATTATAACAAACTCCATGTTCTAGAAAGAGAAAACTAAGATATTTCATGATAGCTCCATAGCTAGGAAGGAGTTCTTTGTTGGTCAGCAAGTGTTATTGTACAATTCCAGATTGGGTCTCATGGGTGGTAAATTGCGTTCAAAGTGGATTGGACCTTTTATTGTTACTAATGTTTATCCTTATGGTGCAGTTGAAATTAAAAGTGAATCCATAGAAAAGAGCTTCAAGGTTAATGGCCATCATTGAAACCATTCCTCAACAATCCTGCTCTAGTGGATGTAGTTGTGGAGGAGATATCCCTGATTGATCCCACTTACCTTCCACCATGACTTAGGGAGTTCTCTTTTTCCTTCTCTTTACTTTTATTGCACTTGTCCAATTGGTGATTTGATTGCTTGACTTGATGTTATGCTACATTGGGACAATTTGTAGTCTAAGTGTGGGGGAGATTATTCTTTGTTTAGGACTTTTAGTTTTCTTTGTATTTCAGGTTCGTGTTTTGTGTACAGTTTGCATGTTTCTTTTGGATCTCTGGGTTTTGTTTAGGTTTCGGGCACTTTCTTCACTCTTGGGATAGGAGTTGCTTTATGCTTTTTGGATTGAAATCCCTGTTTTTCTCTGCTTGTCAAGTTGGTTACGATGTTTGAGAGGTTGAATTGAAGGCGACAATCTTACCCTTTGTGAGGAATTGAGCCACTACCTATTATTTCTTGAGTGTTATGCCTCTTGATTGCTTGCACAGTAGCCTTGGCTTGACTCTGATTGATACTTCTTGATTCACATGCATGTTTGGAGATGATTAAGGCATTTTTGTTCTGATTAGCCTCTAGCCAAATGAGCCTACCTTGAATTAATTCCTTTGATAGCCCCTTTGAGCCTATGTGTCCCTTTATTTCTTTTGAAGCTCATTAAAAGCCTTAAGTGAAAAACCATGATTACCTTAACCTTAGAGATTTTTGGAGCTTTGGAATTGTTTTGGGAATAAGTTATTGAATAAGTGTGGGGGTGCATTTTGTATTTCATTGGATGATGTACTGGCTAGTTGGTTATCTCTGTTGTATAGTTTTTGTGTTTTCCTTTCAGTGTATTTCATGTAGTTAAAAAAAAGGATATATATATATATAAAAAGAGAGAAGAAGAAGAAAGGAAAGTTGTGGTCGAGGCAAAAGACAATAGAGGAGGTTTGATATTAGAGGTTTGTTAGAGGTTTTTGGGCATGCATCTTGTGCTTCTTTTTGACTTATTCTGAAAGTGATGAAGATCTTATTGAATTACATTGGCTAAGATCTTGTTGATTTGATGAAGTCAAGAATGAAGTCAAAGGCAACTTTGTGGCAGTCAAAGGTCACTTGGATAAAAGAGTAGAAGGATTAGTGTGTCTGCAGCTCTGCTTAGGTATAATCAGTTTTATCTCTCTGCTGCATGAGGTTTCTTCACTTAAAAGATTTTGCAAAATGCCTCTAAAAGTGATTAAACGATCAAAACCAAAGTATTTTGATAAAAGATTTCTTAATCAACTATTTTAACTAATAACATATAAGCTTTATCAACTAAAATGTTCTTCACACTTTTATAACAGGTTTTTAACTGATATAACTTCGAAATAACCGATTGTTTTCATTAAAGAAAGTTTTGAAAACCTTCAGTCAATATTTTAACTGATACAATTTCTAAATAACCGATTAAAATCACTTAAAATGTTCAGAGAAGTGTTCTGGCAGTATTTTAATTGATACAACTTCGTTTCAATCGATTAAAACCACTTGGAGTAGCAGATGATCGATCAGAATGGGTTTATGACCGATCAGAACCAGATATGATCGATCAGAATTGAGCTATGACCGATCAGAATTATTTCAATCGATTAAACTGCGTTTCAATCGATTAAATCAACTTAAGAAAATTTCTGCTTAGCGTTTTAATCGATTAAAACATATTTTTATCAGTTAAAATCACTTGGAAAAGTTTATAAAAATGTTTTGCAGTGTTTTAATCGATTGAAACACGAAACAATCGATTAAAACAGTTTGGAAGATTTTTTGTAAAGATTTTTAATTGATATAAACGTTGTCGTATCAGTTAAAACAAATCTAGAAAATAATCAAGAACGTTTTAATGGATTAAAAGAAGATTTAACAGATTAAAACAAGACTTTCAACAGATTAAAAGATTATTTTAACAGATTAATTAAACCAGCAGTTTTGAAAATCTTCTATATAAACAGAGTTGCTTGAACTTTTTATACATCATCTGAAATACATCTTTTGGCAATCAATCAAGCAATCAATAGTACTACTTTTAAGAAATAATCACGCTAGTTTTTGTGAAGTTCATCAAAGTTCTTTCTTGAGGCAACATTGCATTCTTTTGGAGAAGAAACACATATTGCAGAACTGCATAAAACTGGTTTGAGCGTTTTAGTTTCTTCTGTTTGTTTCTTTATTTTCTTTTACAATATTGTGAGTGCCTGGAATTGTGGGTACTGATTTCTGTAGCTGGAATTTGGCTGCAGGGTAGGTCAAGAACTGGAATTTGGTTTTTGGTGAAAGGTTAGGTGCAGGAATTGGAATTGTGGTTCTTGTGGTAGATTGAGTGTGTGATTAAGGTTGTAATCTGTAAAACATTCAATCTAGTGGAACCCAGCTGGAAATTGGCTAGAGACTAGACGTAGCCCTAGGATTGGGTGAACCAGTATAAACCTTGGTGATATCTTTCTAAACCTTTCTCTTCTTTAATTCTGTGACTGCATTTATTTTTGATTGCTTGCTGTGTGATTCAAGAATTGGTCAGATTTCTTAATCTTTGAAATAGATAATCTGTTAATTGCGAAAATCTTTTAAAGATCAATTTACCCCCCCCTCTTGATCTCAGCCTCTTTTTCTAACAATTGGTATCAGAGCAAGGGTCTTGAAAAATACTCAAGGCTTTCGGTCCAAATTTTTTTAATGGCTGAAAACAAATTACTTTTTTCTGAGGGGGCTTCTATTAATAGACCTCCACTGTTTTGTGGAACAGATTATCCTTTTTGGAAGATTAGGATGAAGATATTTATTGAATCTATTGATAGAAATGTTTGGGATGTAATTGCTAATGGTCCATTAATTACAGAAAAAGAATGGTCCAGTTTAAATGATGAAGAAAAGAAAAAAGTTCAAAGTGATTGTACTGCTAAAAATATAATTACTTCTGCACAAAATGTGGATGAGTTTTTTAGGGTCTCCCAATGCAAATCTGCCAAGGAAATGTGGGAGGTTCTTGAGGTTACTCATGAGGGAACAACTGATGTAAAGAGAGCCAGAAAACATACTCTCATAAGAGAATATGAGCTGTTCAAAATGCAAACTGGTGAAAGTATTGCAGATGTGCAGAAGCGCTTCACTCACATCATCAACCATCTAATGGGCTTAGGTAAAAATTTTGATAAAGAAGAATTAAATATTAAAGTTCTGAAATATCTTGACAGGTCATGGCAGCCTAAGGTCACAGCAATCTCAGAATCAAAAGATTTATCAGTCATGACAACAGCTTCCTTGTTTGGCAAACTCAGAGAACATGAAATGGAAATTAACAGATTCAATGAGCAAGAAGTCTCTGAGAAGAAAGGTAGAAGTATAGCACTCAAGGTTGAAGAAAGAAGTCATGAATCAGAGGAAGAAAGTGAAAATCTTGGACTGCTTGTCAGAAAGTTCAACAAATTTCTCAAGAAAAAGATTCAAGATAAAGAAAAACACAAAAGGTATGAGAAAAAAATCTGATTCTTCTAAATATAAATGTTATGGCTGTGGTAAGCAGGGTCATGTAAGAATGGAGTGCCCAGAAAAGAACAAACACAATGACAAGAAAGAGGAAAAAGTCAAAAGAAGAGCATATGTTGCATGGGATGATAATGATACTTCATCAACAGAAAACTCTGATAATGAAGAAGCTAACTTGTGTTTAATGGCAAATCAAAATCATCAAACCAGCAGTGTAAGTTCTAACTCTTCTTCAAATTTGGTGAATTATAATTCATTACAAGAAGCATTTAATGAAATGCATGAAGAAGCTAAGAAACTGCAAAAAGAAAATGATAGGCTAAAAGGCTTGAATAATTGGCTAGTAAATAAAGTAGACTCTCTTGAAAAGAAAATTCTTGAAGATGAAACTGATCTTGATTTTTTAAAACTAATTCATGATAATTCTGATTGTATATGCAATAAACCATGTAATAATTGTTCAGAATTACAAAAGAAGGTTGATTTTTTATCACAAACTGTTTCAAAGTTTACACAAGGTCAAGCTAATCTTGATGTTCTTCTTGGGTCGCAAAAACTAATTTTTGACAAGTCTGACATAGGATTTAAAACGAAATTCAGAAAAACACATGTAAACAGGAAATCATACTCATCATCAATGGTTAAATGTTTTTACTGCATGAAAAAAGGTCATTCTGTAAAATACAGTAGAATTAAGAAGTATGTTATTCCTAGAGGTAGAATGAAATGGATTCCCAAGATAAATTCATTTCAAATAGCCTGATCGGACCCAGTGATTATAAAAAGGGTACCAGAAACATGCTAAATCTGTTTTGCAGGAACAAAATCTGGAAGTCCCTTGGTGTTCAATATAGCAGAATTGATTCTGGTTTGGTTAACTGAATGTTTTAATTGATATAAAACAGATTTTAATCGGTTAAAAT
Organism: Sphenostylis stenocarpa; assembly: GCA_963425845.1. Taxonomy (NCBI): domain Eukaryota; kingdom Viridiplantae; phylum Streptophyta; class Magnoliopsida; order Fabales; family Fabaceae; genus Sphenostylis; species Sphenostylis stenocarpa. The sequence continues at coordinate 16,667,547 of OY731402.1, read as the reverse complement.
CACTTACAGAGAATATCAAAAAATCTGTCCATACAGTATTAATCGATTGAAATACGAATTAATCGATTAAAATTCTGCCAGGAATTTTAGTTTAGCTGTTTTAATTGATTAAAAATGATTTATATCAGTTAAAATCACTAAGAGGTCAAATTTAATCGATTCTTCTTCATTTTAATCGATTTAAATTCTGGTATCATTTTCTAAATTTCTTCCAGTACAGAAACAATCGGTTCTTTTATGTATTAATCGATCATTTTACTATTGCATTTTCAAACCTAATATTAAAGATCAATTTAATAGGTTAATTTGTTGATTAATCGATTAATTTGTTCCTGAAAATCATTTTTATAACATCCAATTGAAAATTTGTCAGCAAAACAGAGTTAAAAATTCAAGTTTTGTGTTAATCAAAATCTGCATAATACATTTATTGCATCTGTTGACCAAGTCAAAAGTTTATCAAAGAACAAAATAGTTGATGTACCCACTGTCCAAGAACCTGTGCCTCTGCCTTCAGTCAAGGGGACATGCACAATTAAAGTTGTTTTATGCAGGTTCTGTCAAATTGGACTACAATTCACATCCGTGACTCTTCATTCTGCTCACTTGAAGTCCATCATTCTCATTCATCAGTTTCTGGTTCAAATTTCTTCTCTCTTCTTTCTTGAACTCACATTTCTCTTCTGTTTTCATATTTTTCAAAATCTTCTCTCGCAATCTCTGCTGCAATCATGTTCAAAAGATCAAGATCAAGGAAGAAACAAAAGGGAGAGTCTTCCTCTGCTGGAAATCAGGGAGGCCACCTTGAAAATTGGTTCAATGGTGATATAGATAAGATGAATAATTTCATCACTAATTTTAGTCAAAAGCAGCTTGTAATTCCCAAATTCATAAGGTTTGCTTGGCTAGATGAAGAAGGATTCACTTCGTTAAGAAGGAAACTGAAGAATCAAAAACTGAAGAATTTTCTGGAATATACTGGCAACATTCAACCAGATTTGGTAAGAGTTTTTTATGCAAATCTTACTGTCAGTGGTTCCACTTTAAAGTCTCAAGTAAAAGGAGTTAATATGGTCATTACTCTTGACATTTGGGATGAAGTTGTTGGCCTCAAAGATGTGGGTGTAAAAGTCTCTAGAGGTAACATTGTTGAATTGCCAGAGTTTAATAAAATTCAATTTTTTCGTACCTGCCTCAAAGACCAAGATGATTCGGTAAGAATTTTCAATGCTGGGAAAATGAGGCTTGAATCAAGGATTCTTGCCTTCATTATTGCTTGGATGCTGACTCCAAGGGGGAGTAATCATGCTATACTCAATGAGGGTGATTTAGCTCTCATGTATTGCATTGAAAATAGGATTCGAGTTAACTGGGTCTATGTTATTAAAGACCACATGGTAAAAGCCAAGAGGCTTACTGATTATAAATTGCCTTATGCTTTGTTGATAAATAAATTTTTTAGACATTTTGCAGTGGATTTGGAAGGGGAGTATGTGGAAACTCCAAAAGCTTCTAATGAGATTGATGACTCAACCCTACGAAAAATGGGGTTTATTAAAATTGATGATGAATGGATTTCTAAGGTTGATGCTGGAATGTCTGAGGATGAGGAAGACAATGATGAAGAAGATGAGCAAGGTCAAATTCCTTCCTCTCCAACTGCTGTAGAGGTTCCCGAATCCACCAGTGGTCAAGCTTCATATGAAAATATGGAGATCATCCCCTACATAGAGCAGCCTGACCGTGGGACTCCTCTGTCTCAATTTGAAAGGACAATGCTTTCTCAAATGGTCACAATGCAGGAAAACCAGAGAAAGCATATGCAGATGACATATCAACATTTTCAGCAGACAAACAATCAGTTCACAACCCTTGGAAACCAGATTGCTGATATCTACACCAAACTGGAAGATATGCAGCTCAACCAAGGAAACTGGGATGATTGAGTTTTTTTTGGACAAAAAGGGTCCATTCTTATCTTTTTTTTACTCTTTTGCTTCTAATTTTCTTTTATGGACTGTAATATTAACTGGTTATTAACCAGAAACAATACTTTTAGCTTTGATTAATATAATGTAGGTTTTCAGCCGAATCAAGAAAACCTAGATAGAATTAACATAGATCCCTCATAATTTTAGCTGATACAAAATGTTTTTAATCGATTAAATCAATTAAAAGAAACACTTACATAGGAAATTCACAACAAGATAATCGATTAAACTGCGTATCAATCGATTAGAATCCTAAAACTAGTTTACATCAGTTAAATTAGCTAAATAAGATACTATTCTGATTTTGATGAATCTGTTGGTTAAAATTTAATCGATGTAGTTGATATTATTGTACAACATTTTTCTAAATGATCGGTTTTACAAAATTTGCACTGGATTAGCCATGATATATACATAAACATTGCTTAAATTTCAAAACTAATTGTTTTAATCGATACAAACAAGTTTTAAATCGATTAAAAGCACTTATACATCATTTTTCTTTACTGTTTTAATCGATTAAATGTCGATTTAATCGATTATATCAACTTATGTTTTAAACTTTCAAATTTTATCACTGTTTTAATCGATTAAAACTTTATTTCAATCGATTAAAACCATTAACAAGAACTTTTTAATCGATTTTGTCCTGTTTTTAATCGATTATTACTCTGGGAAGAAAAATTAAAGGCTTTAGTTAATGGTTGTTCTTGTAACATGCTACTAAAGTGTGGTTCCCTTATCTTTACACGTGTTAATTGTATTCATTACAAACATGTTAATGAAGATAAGTTTGAATCAACTTTGATTGGTCTTCACATGAGTAAAGTATCATATTCATATTTTTTTTTCTTACTATTTTCAAAATCTAAAACTTTGGTACATACCATGCATAATGTTGTTCCTCTGTTCCCTATTTTTGATGAAGTCAAAAGGGGGAGAAATAATTGCTTTACTTTTGATCGATTTAGGGGGAGAAATAATTCCTTATTTAGGGGGAGAAATAGATAAAATGATTATTTTTTTATTTTTTTTTTATTACTCACTAATCTATTTTATCAAGTGACTTCTTCTGCAGAGTTATTTTTCAAAGTGATGTTTGTCTTCATCAAATAGGGAGAGACTCGAAAGTGATGAAGATCTTATTGAATTACGTTGGCAAAGATCTTGTTGATTTGATGAAGTCAAGAATGAAGTCAAAGGCAACTTTGTTGTAGTCAAAGGTCACTTGGATAAAAGAGTAGAAGGATTAGTGTGTTTGCAGCTCTACTTAGGTATAATCAGTTTTATCTCTCTGCTGCATGAGGTTTCTTCACTTAAAAGATTTTGCAAAATGCCTCTAAAAGCGATTAAACGGTCAAAACCAAAGTATTTTGATAAAAGCTTTCTTAATCAACTATTTTAACTAATAACATATAAACTTTATCAACTAAAATGTTCTTCACACTTTTATAACAGGTTTTTAACTGATATAACTTCGAAATAACCGATTGTTTTCATTAAAGGAAGTTTTGAAAACCTTCAGTCAATATTTTAACTGATACAGTTTCGAAATAACCGAGTAAAATCACTTAAAATGTTTAGAGAAGTGTTCTGGCAATATTTTAATCCATACAACTTCGTTTCAATCGATTAAAACCACTTGGAGTAGCAGATGACCGATCAGAATAGGTTTATGACTGATCAAAACCAAATATGATCGATCAGAATTGAGTTATGACCGATCAGAATTATTTCAATCGATTAAACTGCGTTTCAATCGATTAAATCAACTTAAGAAAATTCCTGCTTAGCGTTTTAATCAATTAAAACAGATTTTTATCAGTTAAAATCACTTGGAAAAGTTTATAAAAATGTTTTGCAGTATTTTAATCGATTGAAACATGAAACAATCGATTAAAACAGTTTGGAAGATTTTTTGTAAAGAGTTTTAATTGATATAAACGTTGTCGTATCAGTTAAAACAAATCTGGAAAATAATCAAGAACGTTTTAATGGATTAAAAGAAGATTTAACAGATTAAAACAAGACTTTCAACAGATTAAAAGATTATTTTAACAGATTAATTAAACCAGCAGTTTTGAAAATCTTCTATATAAACAGAGTTGCTTGAACTTTTTATACATCATCTGAAATACATCTTTTGGTAATCAATCAAGCAATCAATAGTACTACTTTCAAGAAAGAATCACGCTAGTTTTTGTGAAGGTCATCAAAGTTCTTTCTTGAGGCAACATTGCATTCTTTTAGAGAAGAAACACATATTGCATAACTGCATAAAAGTGGTTTGAGCGTTTTAGTTTCTTCTGTTTGTTTCTTTACTGTCTTTTACTATATTGTGAGTGCTTGGAATTGTGAGCACTGGTTTCTGTAGCTAGAATTTGGCTGCAGGGTAGGTCAAGAACTAGAATTTGGTTCTTGGTGAAAAGTTAGGTGCAGGAACTGGAATTGTGGTTCTTGTGGTAGATTGAGTGTGTGATTAAGGTTGTAATCTGTAAAACATTCAATCTAGTGGAACCCAGCTGGAATTTGGCTGGAGACTGGACGTAGCCCTGGGATTGGGTGAACCAGTATAAACCTTGGTGATATCTTTCTAAACCTTTCTCTTCTTTAATTTTGTGACTGCATTTATTTTTTATTGCTTGCTGTGTGATTCAAGAATTGGTCAGATTTCTTAATCTTTGAAATAGATAATCTGTTAATTGCGAAAATCTTTTAAAGATCAATTCACCCCCCCTCTTGATCTCAACCTCTTTTTCTAACATATTCCCCATTGCTCCTCTAGTTCCTCTGGTTCACAGCTACTTATCCCATATGATATCCTCTACCTTGTCCCTACCCCCATTACAACCTGAAAAGACCTTTTGATCTTTTTGTGCATGTGCGTTGGGTGTTGAGTTTAGAGGCTTGCCAAGTCTATCTGTTATTTGCTTTTCTTAAGTATTTTGAGAGTATATAGTAGCCTAGACACATGAGAGATACAATGCATCTTGTGAGGTTTTGTCACTTTGATTCACCTTTTGACCTGATTGAGCTCTTGCCAGGTTTTGAAATGCTTGGATGATTTCCATGAGTATTTGGTTCCTCTGACTCTTTGTGTGTTGGATGTTGTCTACTCCTTTCTTTTCCCAGGATTCGTTAAGGATTGTGTAAATTTGTTTGTGTTTTGTGTGTCTTCTTGTTCCTGCTCCTTTTTGTTATGTCACTCTCTTCGATGTCTTTGGAATTGCTCCTTGCTTTGCTTCTTGATTTTGCCCGGGAGTGCAAAAGGTTAAGTGTGGGGGAATTTGATGAGCCATTATTTTTCCGCATTTTCTTATCTTTCTGTACTTATCTTAATTGGTGCATTGTGTTTAATTGTCTATTATTAGTGCATTTTCATTGATAGGGCTTCATTGGGCCATTATTCCAAATTTTGCTTAATTTAGCATTAATTGGTCTAATTTTCGTTTCTAATTATTTTTAGGTATTTTTGGTGAAACAATTTTGAAGTATGGACATTAATATTGAGATGAAGAGAGTTTCCACATCATTGCCATGTCAGTTGCCATGTCGCCTGCCATGTCACTGCCACATCACTTGCCATGTCAGCTGCTATTTCCACATCATATTAATGATTGCCACGTCAAATAGGGTTTGTTTGATGTGTAATCCCGTATGGGCCAGCTTGGGCCCATTCCTAGGGGACTCTAGGGTTAGGGTAGGTTGGTATTTTTAGAGGAGCAATAGGAGGAGGAGGTAGGCAGCCACTGTAGTTCTGTTTCACGTTTTTTTCATGCTGGTTTTCTCTGCATTTTAATTTGGACTACTCAAGGCTCATTAAAAGTTTTGTTCAATTTCGTTTTCTGCTGCCATGAAACCACCACACAGCCGCCTTTCATCTTCTGCAATTTATATTCAAGTTTGTTTACTCTTCTGTCATTATTTTTAAATTCTTGTTTCGATTTTAATTGTGTTTCTTCTATTGCGTTTTCAACTTTCCATGGATAGCTAAATCTTTGTATTGATTTTCTGAGAAGAATGCAAGTAGATCTTTGAGGTTTTGTTCTTCAATTTCATTTTGTTTTTTCTCTTAACTCTTCATCTTCTAATCTCAGTGTTGATTTATAATCTGTTTATGCTTAATAAACCGAAACTAATATCACAGTTTGCTTAATTCTGTGTTAGAGATGAGATTATGTGATGTATGCAATGCTTAATTGTATAAGGATAATTTGGGGTTAATCTTCGCTTAGTTGGTTAATTTCATGTTGGAATAAGGGTTAAGGAAAATTTGAGATTAATCTTCACTTAGTTGGTTAATTTTGAATTGGAACAAGGGTTAAAGCTAATTTGAAATTAATCTTCGCTTAGTTGATTAATTTCGAATTAGAATATAATTTGGGATTTATCTTCACTTAGTTGGTTAATTTTGAATTAATTTCGTAATCTAGGATAAGTGACACTACATTAGAATCAGGAAATCAATTGCATTTTAATCTGTTTTTAATCCGCATTTTTATAATCTGCTTTTGTTCTGTTTCATCTAATATTTTAATTTTGAAAAACTTCTTTTTTTTTTTGTTACTTTTCTAAAATTAAAAATTGATAAGCTTTGATAGAAATTTGTGGTCTTTGGGAGATGACCTAGGAAAGCTTCCTAGTACTACATTTATCTATTTTAATTATTTGACCGAGTACGACATCGATAAATTGTCAATCTTTCCCTTATGCTACTATCTATTTGGGTGCCGATATTTATCTTTTTCTCATCATCCCCTTCTCCCAAATTGATGGTTTTCATTTCCTCTTGATGCGGTTGTATAATGCGTGCTTCTTTTTCCAACATTCTTTGCATGTTCGGGGAAATGGTCCCCTGCTCACTATCGGACTTGATCCATTCGCCTTCGGCTTTTGGGGTCCACAGAGATTCATCAATCACAGACATGATGTGATTTAGGTTTAGTTTTAGTCATAGATTTTATTATTCAACTATTTCTGAAAGAATAATAAATAGAAGAGGGAAAAGAATGAATATGACAAGAAAATGCCTCATGTATTAAAAAATGAAAGCATATTTACAAGCCCTTTTAATCAAAATTCCCGCGGCTACGGGCGGGGACCGCAGGAGATACAAGAGAAAGCTTAAAAAAAAAAGAACCCTAGGGGCTGATTCTCCCAGTCCTCCCTCTCTGCTACTCTGGTTTTGACAGAGGTTTGGCGTCCACGTCGGAGGTAGAAGCGTCAAAGGTTATCCACCCTGCGTCAATTAGCTCTTGGACCTTATATTTCAAGGTTAAGCAATTATCCATTGAATGCCCAGGTGCATCTGAGTGGTAACTACATTTCTCGTTGAGCTTGTACCACTCGGGGTAGGGAGACTCCATTTTCTTAGGAGGAACACGTGCCAAAAGGTTGGCCTCCAGCAATTGGGGTAACAACTTTCCATATGAGGTGGAGATAGGGGTGAACTTCTTGTCGTTTCTTCGTGGCTGCTGATCTGTTTGCGGGGCGGAGGAAGGAGTCACGAAATTAATGGCATGTACAGCCTCCTCCTTCTTCTTAAAGGGTTTTTTGAATGAGACGCTGGAAGAGGAGGGTCGCGTTATCTTCCCACTCCTTAGCCCTTGCTCCACCCTTCCCTCGATGGTGACCACATCTGAAAAGAGGTTGGACGTAGTTGCTATTGCTTTGTCATAGTAAGGTCCAGTCAGTGAGTCAATGAACATGGCCACCGTCTCTTTATCTGCTAGCGGGGGCTCTATCTGTGCAGCAAATTCCCTCCAACGTTGGGCATATGCCTTGAAAGGTTCGTCGTTCTTTTTGCTTAGGGTCCTAAGATCTGACCTGTCGGGGGTCAGATTGATGTTGTATCGGTAACGATGAAGGAAAGCGTCAGTCAGCTGCTTCCAGTTTTGAACCTGCCCTCTTTCCAACTACACATACCAGTTGAGAGCCGAGTCGGCTAAACTCTCCTGGAAACAGTGAATCAGGAGTTTTTCATTCTCAACGTGCACAACCATCTTACGACAGTACATCGTAAGATGGTTCCTAGGGAAGGTCAGCTCGGCATACTTTGGAAAGTCTGGGATCTTGAATTTTGGAGGAAAATGGATATTCTTTACTAGGCACATATCAGCCACCTCTTTGACGTCAAAATTATGCCCCTCCACTGCCTTTAGTCTCTCCTTTAGGGAGGAGATTCGTTGTTTGGACACTTCTGGGGTGTGGACGTGCATGGTCCGAGCATCAGATTGGAGAGGCGCCTTTTGATCGAAGAGGAACTCCTCTTCCTCTTCTCTTCGTGGGTGGCATGCTCGGCTTGGGTCTCGCCTTTATTTTGGCCTTGGCGCATGGCCTCCATCAGCTGCGCCATCTGCTCTCGGAGGGTGTTAACCTCTACAGTGAACTTGCGATTTTGTTCTTCCAGGTTTTCTACATCTCTTGCTTTTTGTGCGCGGGTTCGGACGGGGAGAGGACCAACCACTTTCTAGAATGCCCCAAAAGAAGTTTATTAATGAATGTTGAGTGTGGGACTAGTATTTTTCAAGACAATGACTTAGGTACCATCCTTTAAGCTTACGCTTTATGGAGTACCCTACCCACTTCGGTGTAATGGTTCCTTCCTTGTCATGGTTTTTGACAAGTATGACGAAGATCACCATATACCTTAGTACATTTGTCCATTCCTTATGGATGATTACAAATGTGCTTGGGGCCTCTCTCATCTTTGTCTTAGAGATATTTAATGCCCCCTAGCATGGATGTATTTTATGTATGATAGATTCTATTTAGATGATGCTAATGCGCTCTTTCCTTTTATTTCCTCTCTTGGTTTTCTCTGCTCATGGCATGATGCGACATGAATGTTTTGACTTCGTTGAAAATCAATTTTTTTTGGGTTTATTTGATTTTACTTTGTTTTAGAGCCTTTTATCTCTTCTGTCGGACTGCATGGCTACTTAGCTTACAAAGAACCTGAAACTAGGCTAGCTAAAAGACAGACTGTCCGAGATAAGAATGTTTATTGTAAAAATTTCTTATCTGTTGTTTGGTTATGTTATGCAATCAAATGCAACAAACAAATGCACACACAATTCACTCATCCGCGAATAGGCGAGAAGTCGTTTTAATCAAGAGGTAGAGTTTTCCTGCAGAAAAGTGCATTGGCAAGGGTAGGTTCAAACTGTTCTCACCAAGGCTTAGGCCCCCAAGGTGCCCCCATTATAGGGTCCCCACTCTCCAGCCTTCTGACCATGCTTAGCACTAAGGCCATAGTGAGTCTTTGTGCCAAAAGAGGAAGGTTATCACCTTGAGTGATGGTTTCCGATCATACCAGTGGGCACATGGCCCTCACTATGGCAAACCGTACCTACCACCCACTCCCTATGGATTTCTCACTTGCCCTCGGGTATAGAGGGAACTATTGTGTGCAAAGGTTTGTGTACAATTTTTATTTCAAATAATTGCGTAAAATAAACAAACAACAATTATTAAAGCCAAGTAATTAAAGCATATTCTAATACAAGGTAAGGTAAAAGCGAAAATTATAGGTTTATTTATTAAACTGGCCCATCACTAAATGGGATCAACTCTCTAGGCTTCCCTAGTGGAGTCGCCATCTGTCGCCGCCGTCAAAAGAGGCGGTCGGAGCGACGCGATGGTTCTGACTTCCCATTTTTCGCGTTTAATTATGGGTGAGGTTACAACGCCTTTAGGCTGTCCGATAACCGGGATGAACCTAAGGGCGAGGTTTTTAAAAGGGTGTTCTTAGATCGTCCGATAACCGGGCTGACCTCAGAACAAATTTGAAAGGGTTCTTATGGAGTCGCCACCGATGTTTTTACCAGAAATATCGAAAAAGGAAAGAAAAAGGCGTTGGTTTTTAAGAAAAATCAACTTTGGTCATTAAAACCAGAGTTGGGTAAGGGAGTTAGTTACGTGCAAGGGAGGTATCAGCTCCCTTACAACGCCCCTTTCGGGTTCCCTATGACAGGCCAGTTATTTTATAAATAAACTTTTGAAATTACGCTTTTACCCTTTTATTTGCGAAATTAAAATGATGACTACATGGCCCTAATAGCTATTGCGCAATTTAATATAAATAAAAAAGACAATAAAAGAGAGGGTGAGAGTGAATAAACCTCCGGAGCGAGCTTTAATTAATTCCTGTAAAAAAAAGGGTGCGTTTTGGCAGCCCTTCGCTCTTTACAATGGCGAATTCTCTCCAAAAACGCTATAAAAACACTCTTAAACACTCAGAAACTCCGGAAATGCCTCGGATGGGTTCTAAGAGAAGAATTTTAAGAAATTGCAGGAGGAAATGTGGAAGAACTGTGTGAAATGAAGGGGAGAGCGCCCCCTATTTATAGGGATTCGCGCCTATCAGGTCGAGACCGCCGTCTCACCTGGTAAGGTTGAGACGACGGTCTCACCATTCGAGACAGCGGTCTCGACTTTGATAAGTGCCAAGACGACCGTCTCGTTTGGCGAGACGGCGGTATCGACTTACCAAATGGCGAGAGGGCCGTCTCACCAAACGGGAGGGGGGTCTCGCCAATGGCAAGTGGCGAGACGACCGTCTCGACTTGCCATTAGTACAGACGGCAGTCCCGAAAGTCGAGACGGCGGTCTCGACCCCTGAAGGTGGAAATCCTTATTTTTTGTACAAGAAAGCCTTCCTACTCTAATATGGGGTCTAATAGTCTCTCCTAGTGGCTTTTTAGGCTTTGTCCATCTTCAAATAGGAGGTCTTCTGCTCTTATTTTGAGGTCGGGCAAGATTTGGGGTCTACACCAAGATCTCAAAATCCAAAACCATAAACCCTCTCTCTATCGACCTAAATTGAACAATGCAGTAATGGGCAACCAATAAGAACATTAAGACGATCATCTGGAACATGGTCTAAACCAACAAGGATCGTTATCCTTTGCCCTTCATGATTATCAAAGTTTCGTACGGTCCTCCACAGGAGCCACTCCATTTTCCCTTGTATATGGCATGAAGTGCGTACTACCAATAGAGGTCGAAATTCTTTCCCTAAGAGTTACCATGGAAGCAAAATCGACAAAAGCTTTGTGTGTCCAAAGCCAATGCAACCACTCAAACCTAATCGAAGAAAAACGGGTTGAACACCATACGTCGTGAACAAAGCCTATCAAAAGAGGTTACAATAAAAAGGTCAACCCCCCATATTTACCATGAGGGAGATTTAATGGCAAATAAATTGATTTCGACCCAGAAATGGGCGGAAAATTGTGAAAGACCCTTTGCGATTAAACGAGCTTCCTTGAGAGGAACTCTTATCCTCACCGACATATACTGAAAGGAACTTCGATACCCGGTCAACCCCAATGCGGTGAAGAAGTATTATGCTTGAAGGGCATTGCTCATGACCCGCCAGGATGAAAACCCGCAAAGGGCATCCTGGGCAAAAGTTATGGTCCATTCGCCTCCCTAGGATATGTCCTAGGAAGAATTTAGAGGCATTTCCAAAAAAAAAGAGGAAGAAAGAAGAAAAAGGGGAAAAAGGGAAGAAAGAAGAATCCCTTAAGAGCAATGATTGCCTTAGTCGAAAACTGAATGGCGGCTAAGGTCACACCCTTCCAGAAGCAAGCAACCTTGTATAGTCTTCACTCTGGGCTCGAGCATCTCAACTCAGGCAATTAGGAGAACCAGGGGGGCAAATATCATAAGACATGATTGTTGAAGCCCATACAGTGTAGCCAACCTGGGCCAGCCGTTCTTCTAAATTCCATTTGTAATCCTTCTGTGAAAATAATAAACCTTTGCTCATACATATCAATAAAATTCTCATTCATTTCATTTCTCTTGACCAGTTTATGAAATTGCCTCTACATTGATAAATCATAAATATGTGCAAAGTCATTTTGTCAAGGTCTTTTCATGCATCATAAACAAGGAAGCATTGAAAAAGAAAAAGAAAAATAAAGATAAAAAGAATGATGCCTGCTAGGAGATTCTTAGGCAAAAATTAGGGCAGTCTGTTAGATTGAAAACCCGCAAAGGGCGGTTTAGGAAAAAGTTAAGGCACTCATAAAAAGGAAAAGCCCGCTAAGATATCCTAGGCAAAATTAAGGCGGTCTGCTAGATCGAAAACCCCAAAAGGGTGGTCTAGACAAATGTTAGGGCTAAAATTAAATATGAAAAAAGAGAGGGGCCCGACAGCATATTCATAAAAATCCAACAAGAGAATGCCGGTCACTTCTCTAGATGCATCAAATAAAAAGATAGACTGCATTTAGGGTATCCACACACAAGTAGTCGCACAAAACGAATTTGGCAAGATAAAAAACAAAATAAAAAATTGCTTCAAATAAATAGCAAAAAACAAAATTCATGCATATAAGTAGACTAGCTCCATGTTTGTGATTGAAAAATAGGATCACCAAGACCAAGTCTCCAAATAATGCTCCCCTCAAGAAAACGGAGCAAGTCGTCAATCAAGCGACTCAACAGAATAAGAGCTTCCGAAAATCAAGAGCTCCAACTACCATCCTTCTACCCAAAAGAAGAAGGCACATATAAGAAGTCTCCAAACATTGCTCCCCCTCAAGAAAGAAGAGCAAGTTGCCATCATCAAATGGCTTAGAAGAAATAAGGGCTTCCAATAGCCAAAGCTCCAACCATTCTCCTTCTACCCCAATAAAGAGAAGGTATGTCAAAGAAAAGCCGATGGAAAGACTCGATCATCCCAAGCGGATCCTTGCCTACCCCAGAGGCAACACAAAAAATTACCCCATGGCTCAGCACCGCCATCACATGTGCCATCGAGCACACTCACCCAAGGTCTCCTCCACACTCCCCAATGGAGAATGTAGACCCCAAATCTTGCCCGACCTCAAAATAAGAGCAGAAGACCTTCTATTCAAAGATGGGCAAAGCCTAAAAAGCTACTAGGAGAGACTATTAGGCCCCATATTAGAGTAGGAAGACTTTCTTGTATAAAAAAATAAGGATTCCTGCCTTTAGGGGTCGAGACCGCCGTCTCGCTCTTCAGGACCGCCATCTCGACCAATGGTAAGGCGAGACCGCTATCTCGTTTGGCAAGAAGGCCGTCTCGCCACTTACCATTGGCAAGACCCCCCTCCCATTTGGCGAGATGGCTCTCTCGCCATTTGGCAAGTCGAGACCGCCGTCTCGCCAAACGAGACCGCTGTCTCGCCACTTATCAAAGTCAAGACCGCTGTCCCGAATGGCGAGACCGTCGTCTCGACCTGACAGGCGCAAATCCCTATAAATAGGGGGCACTCTCCCCTTCATTTCACACAGTTCTTCCACTTCTCCTCCTACAATTTCTCAAAATTCTTCTCTTAGAGCCCCTCCGAAGCATTTCTGAAGTTTCTGAGTGTTTAAGAGAGCTTTTTATAATGTTTTCGAGAGAGAATTCAACGTTGTAAGAGCGAAGGGCTGTCAAAACCCACCCTATTTTTCAAGAAACTTAATCAAAAGCTTGCTCCGGAGGTTTCTTCATTCTCTCCCTCTTTTTTACTGTCCTTTTTACTTATATTAAATTGTGCAATAGCTTTTAGGGCCATGTAGTCATTATTTTCAATTCCGCAAATAAAAGGGTTAAAGCGTCATTTTAAAAGTTTATTTATAAAATAACTGGCCTGTCATAGGGAACCCGAAAGGGGAGTCGTAAGGGAGCTAATACCTCCCTTACACGTAACTAACTCCCTTACCCAACTCTGGTTTTAATAACCAAAGCTGGTTTTTTAAAAAAAACCAACGCCTTTTTTCCTCCTTTTTCGATGTTTCTGGTAAAAACATCGGTGGCGACTCCATAAGAACCCTCTCAAACTTGTTCTTAGGTCAGCCTGGTTATCGGACGACTTAAGAACACCCTTTCAAAAAACCTCGCCCTTTGGTTCAGCCCGATTATCGGACAACCTAAGGGCGTTGTAACCTCACCCATAAAAAATGCGAAAAATAGAAAAGTCGGAACAATCGTGTCGCTCTGACCGCCTCTTTTGACGGCGGCGACAGATGGCGACTCCATTGGGGAAGCCTAGAGAGTTGATCCCATTTAGTGATGGGCCAGTTTAATAAATAAACTTAGAAATTTCGCTTTTACCCTACCTTGTATTATAACATGTGTCGCCGCCGTCAAAACGAGGCGGTCAGAGCGACGCGATGGTTTCGACTTTTCCAATTTTCGCGTTTTTATTGGTGTGGTTACAACGCCTTTAGGTTGTCTGATAACCGGGTTGAACCTAGGGGCGAGGTGTTGGAAAAGGCGTTCTTGGATTGTCCGATAACCGGGCTAACCCAAGAATTAATTTTGAAGGGTTCTTCTGGAGTCGCCACCGATGTTTTTACCGAAAACATCGGAAAAGGAGTAAAAAGGCGTTGGTTTTTCGAAAAACCAACTTTGGTCATTAAAACCAGAGTTGGGTAAGGGAGTTAGTTACGCGTAAGGGAAGTGTTAGTTCCCTTACGACACCCCTTTCGGGTTCCCTATGATAGGCCAGCTACTTTGAATAAATAAACCGGTGAAAATACGCTTTTACCCTTTATTTGCGGAATTTAAAATTACGACTACATGGCCCTAATATCTATTGCATAATTAGAAATAAAGCGGTAAAGGAGAGAGAGAGAGAGTGTAGAAACCTCCGAGGCAAGCTTTCTATTAAATTCTTGATAACTTGGGTGCTTTTTGGCAGCCCTTCACTCTATACAGCATCGGAATCTCTCGAAAACGCTATAAAAAACTCTAAAAAGCTCTCAGAAACTCCGGAAATGCTTCGGAGGGATTCTAGAAAGAGAATTTGAGGATGTGACTAGAGAGAGAATGGAAGAACTGTGTGAAATGAGGGGAATGACGCGACTATTTATAGGGATTCGCTCCTGTCAGGTCGAGACGATCGTCTCGTCTGACATGGTCGAGACGGCCGTCTCGCCTTGCAGAAATGGCGAGATGGCCGTCTCGCCAAACGAGATGGCGGTCTCGCCATTTTCGCAAGGCGAGACGGCAGTCCCAAATCCAAGACGGCGGTCTCGACCCTAAAAGGCTTACATTCCAAAAATCCCTCCTATCCTAGTATGGGGCCTAATAGTCTCTCCTAGTGGCTTCTTAGGCTTCATCCATCTTCGAATAGAAGGTCTTCTGGTCTTTCTTATGAGGTCGGGCAAGATTTGGGGTCTACAGCTGCCCCCCCTTTACCTGACCAGTCGGCTGTTGGAAGATCGACTGGGAGGTAAAGGAGTTGACCCTCTTGCCCGGTTACCCTTTGGATGCTCCGTCTTGTAGTGGTTGATCTTTTGGGGAAAATTTGTGTTGTGCACCTCCACGATACTCCTTCTGACAGTAGCCGATCCCTTCGGTTGACACATGGTAGAACCTCAGGATACTCCTTCTGACGGTAGTCGATCCTTCGGTTGATGGGTATAAACCCCCCATCAGGCTGGTAGTTACAGTCTGCTGTGTGTTGGACCAGATGAATATGAACCCCCCATCAGGCTGGTAGTTGCAGTCCGTTGTGTGTTGGATTGGATGAGTATGAACCCCCCATCAGGTTGGTGGTTGCGACTTACTGATCCGGCTTGAGCGCAGATCAGGCACACTGCGTGCGCAGGTTGATAGGTATGAACCCCCTATCAGGCTGGTACAGTCCACTGCGTAGGACTGGTGGTGGCGGCGGCTTACTGCTCGGGTGGCTCATGCGCCGGTCCTGTGAGAAATGCTCTCTTCGTTTTGATGAATGTTTTTTATTTTTTTGGTGAAGTCCTCCGTTGTGCCGGGGATTCTTTAATTTTCGGCTCTTCTGACAGTCATCTAGCTTGTTAATTGCTGGGGATTCTTTATTTTGATCCTTTGGTAGTGGTCAACCGACTTTGCTGGTTGTCGGGGATTTTTGATGAGTGTCTCTTGGGTAGGCAGGAATCCTCTGGGGATTTGTTGATCTTGGTGAGGCCTCTTGAGTAGGCAGATATCCATTGAAAAATTTGTTGATTTTGATGGTGCCTCTGAGCAGGCAGATACTCCATTGAGTTTCTAGTAATGCCTCTGAGTAGGCAGATGCTTCATCGGAAGTGAAGAATTTTGGCTGCATTTGTTTTGCCTCTGACTAGGTTGATATGGGGATGTTGGCTCTTGCTTGCCAGGTCTTGCCTATGTGTAGGCAAATGACATTCTGAGGATGAATCTGAACTTTTTCCTTTGCAATAGGCTCACTGGGGATGATCTTTCTTTTTGATTGATCCACCAGGGAATTGGTTGACTTCCCGGGGGTCAAATTTTGGTAGCCCCTTTGGGGGAATGGAATCTTGGCTCCTTAATTGATGTGGGTGCGAGCTGACTTTTGTGGTGCTCTTATTCTGTTGAAGGAATGGAATTTCCAATTCCTTCTTTTTTGTTGATTTTTTCTTTTTCTGAGGTGACCCACTTAGGGAGCAAGGATTTTCATTTGATTTCACCTTTTTCCGCGATTTATCTCTTTTTTTTCGCGATTTGAAATTTGGCTTTTTCGGGATAATGCGTAAGCCTTTTTACTTTTTAGTCTCTTTTTATTATGCTGGCTTTTTTCCTTCTTTTTGGGAGGTCCATTAGGGATGAAGTTTTCTTTCTTTGGTGATCCACCAGGGAATTAGTTGACTCCCTGGGGATCTGATTTTTCTTTTCTGGGGATGGAGTCTTGGCTCCTTGATTGATATTGATGCAAGCGAAACTTGTGAAGCTCTTATTCCACTAGAGGATAAGAATTTCTGATTCTTTTTTTTTGTAGACTTTTTAGGAGATCCACTTGAGGATTTTTATTCGGCCTTCTCTGTTGTTGCCTTTTCTTTTGGACATCCTCTGGGGATGCAAGAGTTTTCTTCTTTTTTCCCTTTTTTTTTTTTGAGCCCTTGTTGTTATGGAGATTGGACTCTTTTGACTGTTGATGATGATGGGCTCTTGAAGCCTTTATTCTCCATTGGGGAGTGTGGAGGAGACTTTGGGTGAGTGTGCTCGATGACTCATGTAGTGGTAATGCTGAGCCATGAGGAGTGTTTTTGTTTTGCCTTCGGAGTAGGAAGGGATCCTCTTGGGGATGACTAAGCCTTTCCGTCGGCTTTTCTTTTATGATGTCTGATGATTGTGCCCTCTTTTATTGGGTGATGATTGGAGCTTTGGCTTCTGGAAGCTTCTTATGACAACTCGCTCTTCTTTCTTGAGGGAGAGTAATGTTTGGAGACTTATTACTTTCTTGTGCCTTCTTTTCTGGGTAGAAGGATGGTAGTTGGAGCTCTTGATTTTCAGAAGCTCTTATTCTGCTGAGTCGCTTGATTGACGACTTGCTCCATTTTCTTGAGGGCATTATTTGGAGACTCAGTCTCAATGATCCTGTTTTCAATCACAAACATGGAGCTAGTCTCCTTATATGCATGAATGCTTTTCGTTTTTTGTTATTTATCTGAAGTAATTTTTATTTCTTTCATTTTTGACACTGACAAAGTCGTTTTGTGCGACTACTTGTGTGTGGATGCCCTAAATGCAATCTATTCTTTTTTATTGATGCATCTTGAAAAGTGACTGGCATTCTCCTGCTGGACTTTTTATGATTATGATGAAGGGCCCCTCTTTTTTATTCATTTTTTGGTTTAGCCCTATCTTTTGCCTAGACCGCCCTTTTGGGGTTTTCGGTCTAGCGGGCTGCCTTAATTTTTGCCTAGGATATCTTAGCGGGTTTTTTCCTTTTTTTATGAATGCCCTAACTTTTGCCTAGACCGCCCTTTGCGGGTTTTCGATCTAGCGGGCTACCCTAACTTTTGCCTAAGAATCTCCTAATAGGCATTATTCTTTTTATTGTCATTTTTTCTTTCTCTTCTTTTTTCGAGAGATAGGAGCCTATCATGTGCATGCAATGTTTGCGACATGCATCCTATAATACTATTTCAATTAATTTTTCAAAAGGATTAACCAATGTGCTTGAGCTTCCGACGTTATGTGCTTTCATCGACAAGATAGGCTATACAGATTTTGTCGTCTTGACTTTGCTATGACCGAAGAATGATTGTGTTGATTGTAGAACGACTTGTTATGTCAGTGCGCCCCTCCCTTTCCTTGGGGATGTCAATCCTCCTATTGATTACTATCTCCACATTTCCCTACTACTTACTAGAATGCTGTAGTGGTAAGGGTCAAGAGAAGAGAAAGAAGAGGATATTTAATTCAAAGGCTTGTGTTTTAGAATTGTTTTATTTTGACAAAAAATGGTTTTTGTAAGCACGGCTAGCCAAGGTTGGTTAGAGTGTTTAGGCTAGTTTAAACAACGTTTTGTTTATGGAGTGGCGTCTTATTCTATGGCGCTTGCTATGACTGATTGACTTCCCTAGTCTGCCCTTTGGGTTTTCAGCTTAGGATGTTGTGCTATGTCCTAACTTTTGTCTAGGTTTCCTCTTTCTTTGTTTTGGGAAACCTAGCGGACTTTATTTTTTAACCCTAATTTCTGCCTAGGCTACCCTTTATGGTTGTTCGGGTTTCCTAGCGGGTTTACCCTAACTTTTGTGTAGCCCCCTTTTGTGGGTTTCCTACCGGGTAACTTGCCCTCTCTATTTTTTTTTGGCCTTTAGCTCCTATGGGCTCCTTTTGATTTTTGTTTTCTGTTTTCTCTTTACACAACATTGGCTAAACAGGACTTTATTATGATGAGGTAGAGCCTTATTTTGTGTTTCTAGTAAATCAGTATTGATGGATTTGACTTGACTTTTACTTTGGTTACTGGCGCAGTTTGATTACTTTGACGCATTTTGAAAACGTTTGCTTAAACATGGTTATTAATGAGGTTTAGATATGAATAGCAAGAAGAGAAGCAGATAGTAACAATGACATTCTTTGTAATTAGTAGGGAAATATGTGCCCTACAATGCTCGGGGGTCGGGTTGGCCCCGAGGAGTAATCTCTAATAGTCATTGGATTTACAAACCCTAAGAATCAGAAGGAGAACACCTAATGACTAAAGTCGCTTTTGACGCTTGAACCCCTCTATTTGGGAAGATATGATTCAAGGTATGGAGGGGAGACTTCCCTTTTCTCCATGCAGCTTGATCCTTTGAGGGTGTAGACCCCTAATTTTGCCCGGTCTCTCAATAAAGGCTAAAGAGACTTCCTACAACAAAGACAAAGCTCGCCTGACATCTCAATAAAGGCCAAGAAGACTTCCTATATGAAGATAAAGCTTTAACGGGCGTTTATCGGCATCAAACGACGTCCGAATAAAGAAAGGAAAGCTTCCCAGGGGTCCCAAAACACAAAAATTGGCCAAAACAGGTCGAGACGGCCGTCCCAAAGTCGAGACGACCGTCCCAACCTTCCCTGGTCAAGTGGGACGGCCGTCCCAAGTGGGACTGCCACTCCCAGCTTTCAGGGGGTCCCAGCCTTTGTAAAAGATGCAGTTGGGACGGCCGTCCCAACCCAGACGGCCGTCCCAACCCAGAGGGGCGTCTCAAATGTGCAGGCAGCAAAAAACTATAAATAGGAGGCTCATTTGCCACTGTTTCACACACCAGATAACTCCCGAGTACTTGTCTATCCTCTTCCCTCTTCGAATGAACTCTCGATTGCCTTAATAAGGTAACAATCGGTTAAGGAATCATATTCCAAGCATTCGATTCTTCCGTAAAAGTTTAGTCGAGTCGATCTTGTATTCTGAGAGGAGAGTCTTTGTAGAGCGAAGGATTGCCAAAACGCATCCTCACTATTAAGGATTCGTAATACAAAGCTTGCTACGGAGGTTCTCGCTCAATTCTCTTCTCTTTTATCGCTTTATTTATTGCTTTATGTATGCAATGTAAAATAAAGTTATGTAGATAGTCATTTTTAACATTATGCAATAAAATAGGGTAATCGCGTAATTTCTCATAATCTTTACTTAAATGAATTAATCTGTCATAGGGAACCCGAAAGGGGTGGGGTGCTAACACCTTCCCCACACGTAACTAACTCCCTTACCTAACTCTGGTTATAATGGCCAAGTTTGGTTTTTAATAAAATCAACGCCTTTTATCCTTTTCCAATGTTTATGGTCAAAATATTGGTGGCGACTTCAAAAGAACCCCTTTTCGAAAACCTTGCTTCTATTAGAGGATAGTTCAGTTGTTGAGCACCTCGGAAGCAATGAACATAATTTTAACATAAAACGCGAGTCTAAACCATCTTTTCGCGACCGCTCGCATAAACGTTCGAGATGTCCCTGGACGTCGGAACGGACAGCGGCGACAGATGGCAACTCCACTGGGGAAGCTAGAGAGTTGATCCCATTTAGTGACGGATAAAATTCAAACTAAGTAAAGATTTGAAATTACGCCTTTACCCTTTTCCGTATGTTTTATTGTATGGCTTTAATAAATTGTTGTATGATTATTTTCTGCAAAATTGTCTGAAATATAAATTGCACACAACAGTCCCTTTATACCCGGGGGCAAGAGTGAATACCTATAGGGAGTGGGTGGCAGATACGACCGGCTTGTTGGCACACGGGGCTACAACCGTTGTCGGAAACCACCAACTCAAGGTGATAACTCTCTTCTTTTGGTCTAAGGATGTCGACACGGAGTTCCGTGCATGACCCGAGGATTGAGAGATTGAGAGGTCCCTATAATGGGGGCACCTTGGGAACCTTTGGCCTTGGTGAGAACAGTTTACACTACTACAGAAAACACTTTCTACGACAGCATACAACGTCGGCTATCACGAACACCGACGTTGTACAAGACGCGGTGGCAAACTTGTAATTATGAGGCAAAATTTAACGTCGGTTACATAATAACCGACGTAGTAACTGCAATTCAACGTCGGTTATATTATAATCGACGTTGATTTTGGAAATTCAACGTCGGTTATATTATAACCGATGTATATGATTTACCCGACGTCGAAAGCGTTATCCACGTCGGGTTTTTAATAACCGACGTTGAATGTCTTTTATACCTCTCTCCTTTCGCGCTCCCCTTCGTCTGCCTCTTCTTCGTCCCACATACTCCCTCCTTCTGCTTCTTCTTCTCTGTGCCTCAGTCCTCACTGCTGCCCCCTCGCTGCCCCCTCGCCGCCCAGTTCGCCGGCCCCTCGCTCTGCCTCCTTGCCGCTGCTACCTCATTCGCTGTGGTCTGCTGCCCACTCGCCGCGCTCTCATCAGGTTAGATTAAGTTGCATGGATGATTTACAACATGCATTTAACATAAATATGAATTATTTAGAGCATTTCCTGCGTATGAACATTAGAAAGATGATGGATGATTTTGTATATATGGTTTGATTTGATCTAGGTTCGTTTAGGTTTCGAAGTGGTATATGGAACATTAGGTTTCGTTTAGGTTTAGGTTTAGGTTTAGCTTTAGCTTTAGCTTTCGAAGTGGTATATGGAACATTAGAGCATGTATGGAACATTAGAGCATTGTTAGGTAATGTACACGTTTTTTTTGTATTGTTTTGTTAAACCTTTTCTAATAAACCTTGAATATCTAGGCAAGCCTTCTTATGTAGTTAGATGGATCGAACTTGGGTCAATGCAAGTCGTATGTCAGAAGAGTATGAGAATGGAGTTGACTCCTTTTTGAAATTTGCCGAACAAAATGCTCCCAAAATGAATGGAAAAATCTATCGCCCATGCGTTAATTGTGTAAATGGCAGAGTACAAGAGATGGACACAACGCGGGAGCATCTTATTTGCGATGGGATGATGAAGAATTACACAATATGGACATGGCACGGTGAAGTGGTTCATATTCCAACAGTATCACAAACTATTGAGGATGATGTAACCTGCGAAGATCGAATAGAGGACATGCTTTGTGATGTGGGTCAAGAGAGGTTTCTTGAAGCACATGCATCTATATATGATACATTGAGGACCGATTCAGAGACACCTTTGTATCCCGGATGTACAACTTTCACACGGTTGTCATCTGTGTTAAGATTGGTCAATCTAAAAGCCAAATTTGGTTGGAGTGATACAAGTTTTAATGAATTACTCCAACTTTTGAAGGAGATGCTCCCAGACAATAACACCTTGCCGGACCGTATGTATGAAGCGAAGAAGATACTATGTCCGATGGGTTTAGAATATAGGAAGATACATGTTTGCCCTAATGATTGTGTGTTATATAGGAAAGAATTCTCATCTTTAGACCAATGTCCAACATGTGGTGTATCACGTTACAAAGCGAAGGATGGTGATGATTGTAGTCGTGAGAGTGGTAAAAAACGTCCTCCCGCAAAAGTTTTATGGTATCTTCCAATTATTCCAAGATTTAGGCGGTTGTACGCTCACGAAGATGCTGAAAATTTAATTTGGCATTCAAAGAGAAAAACATGTGATGGGCAAATGCGGCATCCATCCGACTCTCCCCAATGGAAGAATTTTGACCGTCTATTTCCAAGTTTTGGTAGTGATGCAAGAAACCTTAGACTTGGATTAGCAACAGATGGGATGAATCCTTTTGGAAATTTAAGTAGTAACCATAGTTCATGGCCCATTTTATTGATGATTTACAATCTTCCACCATGGTTATGCATGAAGCGCAAATATGTCATGTTGTGTATGATGATTTCAGGTCCAAGACAGCCAGGAAATGACATAGATGTGTATTTGAGTCCTTTGATAGAAGACTTAACACTATTATGGGAGGAAGGAGTAGATGCATTTGATGGGTATCAGCAGCAGTAAGTTCAAGTTGCATGCAATGTTATTTTGCACCATTAATGACTTCCCTGCCTATGGAAACTTGAGTGGGTATAGTGTGTAGGGGCATTATGCTTGTCCTATTTGTGAAGAAGAGACCAGTTATATACAATTGAAACATGGAAAGAAGACAGCTTTATAACAAGTACGAAAAATTTCTCCCGCATGACCATCCATACCGTAGACCGAAGAAAGCTTTTAATGGCATACAGGAGGATGAAATTGCCGGAGAACCACCGACTGGTTTAGAAGTTTACGATCGAGTGAAGAACATAAGCATTACATTTGGAAAGACCCAAAAAAGGTCTTCTGACAAGAACATGTGGAAGAAGAGATCAATTTTCTTTGATCTTCCATATTGGAGCCATTTAGAAGTACGACATTGTATTGATGTTATGCATGTGGAGAAGAATGTATGTGATAGTCTCATTGGCACATTGTTAAACATTCAAGGAAAGTCAAAGGATGGGATCAAAGCACGTCAAGACCTTTGTGAGATGGGAATACGTCCCGAATTACATCCAAGGCCTGAAGGCAATAGAACATATCTACCACCAAGCATGTCACACCTTGTCAAAGAAGGAGAAACGTAGTTTATGTCATTGTCTTGCAAGTATTAAAGTGCCACAAGGATACTCTTCAAATATTAAGAGTCTTGTATCCATGAAAGATCTGAAGTTAATTGGATTAAAGTCCCATGATTGTCACGTTTTGATGCAACAGTTGTTACCCGTGGCTATACGTAACATATTGCCTAAGAATGTTAGACATGCCATTATGCGACTATGTTTTTTCTTCAATTCTATTTGTGCCAAGGTTATCGATGAAAAATCACTAGATGAGTTGGAAAATGAGGCTACTAGTTGTGCTATGTCAATTGGAGATGTATTTTCCTCCATCATTCTTTGATATAATGATTCACTTAATCGTTCATGTTGTGAGGGAGATACGAATTTGTGGGCCGGTTTATTTGAGGTGGATGTACCCAATTGAGCGATACATGAAGATCTTCAAAGGGTATTCTAAAAATCCATATAGACCTGAAGCTTCAATTGTTGAGCGGTATATTGCGTGAAGAAGCGATAGAATTTTGTTCAGATTACTTGGCAAGAGTCGTACTCGTGGGTGTACCTAGAAATCGTCATGATGATAGGCTAAATGGTAAGGGAACTCGTGGTATTAGAATTCAAACAAAAGATCATGTAGAGTTGACCACCGCCCACTTGTATATTTTGAACAATACAGAAGAGGTTATTCCTTACATAGATGCGCATAAAGCAATGTTAAAGGACCTAAACCCCAAAATGGGTGAAAGGTGGTTGATGAAAGAGCATAACAACAACTTTATCAATTGGTTTCAAAGCAAAATATTTTCAAGTGACAATGCCTCGATACACTCGAAATGGCTAGCACATGGGCCTAGACATAATGTTATAACTTGGCAAGGGTATGACATTAACAAATACTCATTCTATACGAAGGCACAATATGACAAAAGTACGGTCCAGAATAGTGGAGTATCTATTGAGGCAACATCTATGCACTTTTCTAGTGCAAAGGACAAAAACCCCATCATGGCATCAATTAGTTACTTTGGAGTGATTGAGGAGATTTGGGAGGTCGACTATACTAAATTCAAAGTGCCTTTATTTAAATGTAAATGGGTTGATAGCAATACTGGTGTCCAAAGAGACCAAATGGGATTTACTTTGATTGATATAAACAAGATTGGTCATAAGGAAGAACCCTTCATAATGGCATACCAGGCAAAATAAGTGTTTTATGTCACTGATCCATCAAATGATAGGTGGTCGAGTTGTCCTCAAAGGAAAAATGATTGATGTCACAAATGAGAATGGAGAAGAATTAGATGATTTTATTAACATTCAAAATTCACCACGGTTGCCTATTGCTATATCCCAATTGGAAGAGGACTTTGTTCATGCTACTCGCAATGACCATGATGAAGGCATATGGGAAAATATTAATACAATCTAAGTTATGTTTCTATTTATTTATTTTTTTAACATGTAATTGAGGAGACTTTGCATGTGTATTGATATAATTCTATGTTTTTTTCATTACAGGTAAATGGCATCTCCTCCACCATCTCCACCATCTCCACCATCTCCTCGGGCATCCGGAAAGACATTTTCCAGGTAAGAGGAGTCGACAATCTACACGGTTGAAAGGCTTGACCGTTAGACACATATCCGGCCAGAAGTTATCTCGTTTCGTTGATCCTAGGACTGGCAAGGTGTCAGGTCCCTTCAGTACCCAATTTAGAAGCTACTTGGGTACACTAGCTAGAGAGAAGGTATTTATTCTATTTCAAAGTTAATTTCATTTCAAATATATTGTTGATACTTATGTTGTTTATGTTGTGTAGATATCTATTCTCCATCCTACTTGGGATCATGTGGAGGAAACTGTGAAGAACTTGTTATGGCAAGATCTTCTTGTAAGTATGTGTATTTAGTTGTTTATATTGTTTATACATTATTATCAATTGATTAACTAAAACTTGTTTGCTATTGTAGGAACACTTTGATTTAGTTAATTCTGAGGATGTGAGGAGGAAGATAATGACAGCCATAGCAAAAATGTGGAGACAGTTCAAGTCCACATTGACCACTAAATGGGTGTATGCTGAGGACAAAGTTAGCAAGGGATTAACCCCTTGCCAAAGATATGGCATAGATGAGGACACTTGGAAGAAGTTTGTACATAGTAGGACTGGTTCAGAGTGGGAGGTAATAGCTTATGGCTTAATTGACTTGAATATTTCATAATGAGTTGTGTATCTAATATTGTGTTCAATTATGTTGCAGGAAAGAAGACAAAAAGAAAAAGACATTCAGAGGAAGAATGTCGCCCCCCACCTTCTGTCTCGTGGGGGGTACGACTTATTGACTCAGAAGATGATGGAGGAGAAGAGTAGACTTCGACAGTCGGAGTTAGCCTCTTCTGGTTTAAGCGAAGAGCAGATTCCTCCACCATCTCCTCCAAAACGTCACCAGAAGTGGAAGAGGGCGCGTACAAAGCCTTCTGGTGACATGACATCGCCTGAAGCCCGAGAAATTGCTGCTCGGATTGTAAGTAAAAGAAGTTATTTTACTTTGAATTAGTTATATGTAACATGTTCATTAATAAAATTAACTTTTATAATGTAGGATGCCTTGGAGGAGCAGTGTACACAGGGAACTTTCATCCCTTCTGGTCGTCAGGATATCTTGACCACTGCTATTGGACGACCAGAACATCCAGGTCGTGTTCGAGCTGTTGGCCAAGGTGTGGGTGTCCGACATTATTTTGGACCACCATCACAGGATATCTGCACCTCCACATCCCTGAGCCAAGAAGATATTGTTGCCTTGGAGATGACTCTCACAGAGAAATTGACACCAGCCATCATGGCAAAATTGGAGGAAGAGTTGACTCCTGCCATCAGCGCACGACTTGAGGAGACGATCACTGCACGTGTGCAGGAGCAGTTGCTGCGTATGTCCTCCATGGGTACTTCATTTCCTGATGCTCATCCTCCATCAGGTGCATTTTCAACCACAAATTGGATTGGTACTTGACTTGTGTTTCTAAAATCTTAGTCCTTATTGGAATTTAATGTATTTGTAGGTCCAAGAGTTAGCACAAAGGGCAGTTGTGCTGAAGCCACTATCGAGGTCACACCTGAGGTGGCATCTATTCATCCTGAATCCACAAAGGATGATCGATATGGCTTGTGGGTTGAGGTAGATGAAGGTCTAAGGCTAGTGGCCCATGGATCAGTTCATGAAGGGGCTTCAACCATCCACAATGTGCCTTTGGATCCTAACTTGGTCAAAGTAGTGGTTGAAAAGGTGGTTGACGCCGCGGCTAGTGTCCCTATCCCCACCGAAGAGGTGCGAGACAGTGGGCCAAGCCCTTCAGACCTTCATTAGTTGGCCCTGACATTTAGTTAGGTCAATCATGGCAAAGGTATGTATATGTATGGTTATAATACATCTAACACATAAATAAATTGATTTATTGTTTATGATTATATTTTATAAAATATGTAGGATGTTCGGCAGCCAAAAGACTTGGGTAAAGCTATTGCCACTCCTTCCGCATCTAAGGAGAAGACACCAGTTGTGGAGACTTCTCCAAATCCCATTTTTGATCTCTTGTCTCTTTCCCCACAATTATATATGCAGTCATTCCAAGTTCCATGGGATTGTACATTATTTGGGATGGCTTCTAGCAATATCCCCCTCTACATTTCCCACACCGATGCCCTGGAGATTGGGATGGGCAATCAATGTCTAAATATAGCTGTTTTACAATTTTGGACATTGTAAGTTCATATCTTTCATGACTCTTTTCATTTTAGTAAATATATAAGCTATAAGTTCACTTAAATTGGCATATTTTAGGATGATGCACGAAATGATAGTGGAGCAGGGCATTGGTCACGTGTATGGATTCTTCGAGCCTCAATCCATACAAAAGTCCGGGAATAAGCGTGATCAAATTGTCGGTTACATCCAGAATTGGATGACTGTCTCTAAAAGAGATATTTACCTTGGAGCATACCATCATTCGTAAGTTATCCCAGCCTCTTCCGGTTTTACACAAGTTTTTTTAATAGATTCTAATCATGTGTATATACGAAACCACTCGCAGCTATTAGTTATTTGTCCAAAGCAGAATCTTGTGTGTTGGTTCTGCTCATTGGGAAGAAAACCGGACATGGAGCTAAAAAATATTGTAAACGAGTAAGTATTTATTATATTATGTCTAAACATCTTGATTATTCTATTTCTAATCCCCTTATTTTCAATATATAGTGCTTTAAAGGTTTGTAGTACATTACATGGAAAACACACAAGTAAAAGCACGAGCTCCAAATTGGAATTTTATGAAAGTAAGTAGCCTTTATATATATTATACTATCTATTAATTTACGTTCAAATTTAATAGTTATTTTTAATATATTTACTCATTTTTAGTGTAACAAACAAAATGGAGGCTACGAGTGCGGCTACTATGTAATGTATTGGATGTGGCTCATCATTTTTTGTTGCATTCAGGATAGTTGGGACGAGGTAAGTTGACATTTGCTATTATATTCAATTCCTTTATATTTATTGCTTAGGGTTTACCATTCTATTATTGTGAACTTCTTACAGGCATTTAAAGATATAGAACCTTTGCCTATGGATACAATGGACATGGTTAGAAACAAATAGGCAGAAAGGTTTGTGCAAGTAGTTAGGAATAATAGGATTGATTGATAATTTTTGTGTATTATGTACATAATGTGGCTGGACTGAGATTGTAAGTGTATTGTGTAAATATATAGTGATTATGTGAATCTGGCTGAGATTGTGTATTGTGTATATATTATGTATTGTGTAAATCTGGCTGGACTGAGATTTATATAGCAGGTCGTGTATGGTAGCACAAAAACAGACCAAAATTTAAAAAAAAAAATGGATATTCTACGTCGGTTATTGCATTAACCGACGTTGAAACGTCTTTCGCTTGAGCGAAAAGTCGGTCGCTTGAGCGAAACAGCACCCGAGCGCCCCCTTTGTTTGAAGGCTTCGTCGCTCAAGCGAGTACACCGGTCGCTTGAGCGATAAAGGACTTTCAACGTCGGTTATCCAATAAGCGACGTAGAATTTACTCATTTCTACGTCGCATTTGCATTAACCGACGTTGTTACGTCGGTCGCTTGAGCGAAAACTCGGTCGCTTGAGCGAAACAGCAACCGAGGGTCCCTTTGGTTTGAAGGCTTCGTCGCTCAAGCGAGTACACGGGTCGCTTGAGCGACTTCAACGTCGGTTAGTTCAATAACCGACGTAGATGTCTACCACTTTCAACGTCGGGTATGATGAACCGACGTAGAATCCTTTGACATTCAACGATGCCTGATTCAACGACGTCATTGGAACCGACATTGAAAGCCTTCTACACCCGACGTTGAATGCTCGTTCTGCAGTAGTGTTAGAACCACCTAAACCAAGCACGTTTCTGCAGGAAAACCCTACCTCATGATTAAATAAGCGTGGCTCTGCTCATGGATGTATGAATTGTGTGTGCATTCGTTTGCTGCATTTGTATTGATGCATTAGCATAGGGTAATCATACAATAAACAAAAATAGTGAAAAACCCTAAAAATCATAAAAGTGATAAGATAAACCAACTTTATCTCGGACAGTCTTCAGTTAAGCTAGCCTGGTTTCAAGTTCTTTGTAAGCTAAGTAGCCACGTTGACCGATAGAAGAGATAAAGGGTCATAAAAAATGTAAAAACAAATTAAAGCCATAAAAATATCTTTTACAATAAAAAGATTTTCGACAAAGTCGTATCATTCATACCACATCATCCAATAAGTGGTAAAACTAAGAGAGAAAATAAATGCACTAAGAAAAGTATGCATAAACATCATCATAATAAATCTATCATACATAAACACATTCATTCTAGGATTTATTAGATATCCTTAGACAATAGCGAAAGAGACCCAAGTGCGTTTATCACTTTCCTAGAAGAGATAAGTGCGCTAAGGTATGTTGGCAACCTTTGAAAAAAGGAAGTTAACACATTAAGGTGGGTATGATATCCTTAAAACATAGGCTTTTAAGAAGATACCAAAGCTATTGTCTAAGGCATATCTATTTCACACCAATCATTTGAAATAAAAAGCTATAATAAAAATCGTTAAAATCATTTAGAAAGTGGCTGGTCTTCCGCCCGTCCTCACTCGTGCTCAGAAAGCTAAAAGGATGGA
This sequence comes from Sphenostylis stenocarpa, assembly GCA_963425845.1. NCBI lineage: Eukaryota > Viridiplantae > Streptophyta > Magnoliopsida > Fabales > Fabaceae > Sphenostylis > Sphenostylis stenocarpa. The sequence goes on along the minus strand of OY731402.1, from coordinate 16,638,120 downwards.
ACAACTAGAAGAGCAAAATCGAAAGCTCACCACTGAGCTCAATACGCTGAAAGAGCAAATGGCTCAAATGTTGGAAATGATGCGTCAACAAAATCTCCACAAAGAGGGTCCTCAAAGTGGACAAGCCTCTCACCAAGAAGAAGAAGAGGAACCTCAGGGTGAGCATGACCAATCTGATACAAGAGCAGTACATATTCATGCTCCGGAAGTATCAAAGCAACAAATTACTGCCCTTGAGGAGAGGTTGAGAGCCATGGAGGGACATAATTTTGATGTTAAAGAGGCGGCTGATATGTGCCTCGTTAAAAATATCCAATTCCCTAACAAATTCAAAACTCCGGACTTCCCAAAATACATGGGACTAACTTGCCCCAAAAGCCATCTTACGATGTACTGCCGTAAGATGGTTGCATATGCCGACAATGAAAAACTCCTGATCCATTGCTTTCAGGAGAGCTTAGCTGAATCAGCCCTAAACTGGTATATGCAACTGGAAGGAGGGCAAGTCCAAACTTGGAGACATCTGGCGGATGCTTTTCTTCGTCGTTACAAGTACAACATTGATCTGACCCCTGAAAGAGCAGATCTACAATTGCTAAGCAAGAAAAACGATGAATCCTTTAAGGCATACGCCCAAAGATGGAGGGAATTGGCAGCACAAGTAGAACCTCCTCTATCCGACAAGGAAACCACATCCATGTTTATCAATTCTCTGATTGGTCCCTATTATGACAAAATGATAGGGAACACATCAACACTCTTTGCGGATGTGGTAATTATAGGAGAAAGAATAGAGCAAGGTCTGAAAAGCGGAAGAATCGCACAACATACTTCCTCTAATTCCTCTACTCCAAATGTTAAAAAGAGCTTCGGAAAGAAGAAGGAAGGAACTGTGAATGCAATCAATATTGCCACTTCATCTTCTTCCTTACAACAAACCAAGTCACGCAGACAGGAGAGGAAATTCACTTCCATACCTACCTCCTATGGAAGTCTGTTTTTGAAATTGTTGGACGCCAAGCTCCTCGTGCGTGTCCCTCCCAAGAAAATAGAGCCACCATATCTAGAATGGTACAAGTCTAATGAAAACTGTGATTACCATTCGGGCACTCCGGGACACTCCGTTGAAAATTGTGTGGCCTTAAAGCACAAGGTCCAGAATCTAATAGATGCAGGGTGGATTACCTTTGATGCATCTACTCCAAAAGTGGATGACCAGCCTCTTTTCAAACCCGAATGAAGGATGGGCTAAGGAAGATCAGCAATTTAGGGCTCATCATTTTGTCATCTAATAAAAATAAATACAAAAAAAATATATAATAAAAAATATATAAAAAAGCTTCCGATGTATCTCTCGTGATCCCCGCCCATGATCACAAGATTTTTTGGTTAAAGTGGGCTTTGTAAATATTTTCTTTTCATCAATACAATGAGGCATTTTCATAATATTCATATGCTTCTCATTCTTTTCTCTCTCATTCCAAAATAATTGAATAAAATCTAAAACAAAACATAACCATACAGTCATGTCTGTGATTGAAAATTCTCTGGAAGATCCGAAAGCTGAAGGCGAATGGATTGAGTCAGACAGTGAGGAGGGGACCATTTCCCCGGACATGCAAAGACTGTTGCAAAAAGAGTCTCAATCAATACAGCCCCATCAGGAGAAAACTGAGGCCATCAATTTGGGACAAGAAGATAATAAGAAAGAAGTAAATATTGGTACCCAAATTGACGATGATGTCAGGGAAAAGCTGATACAGTTGCTAAGAGAATATGTGGATGTATTCGCTTGGTCCTACCATGATATGCCTGGAATTGATGAAAGTATAGTGGAGCATAGATTACCACTAAAAGAGGGATCTCGGCCTGTTAAGCAGAAGCTCAGAAGAGTAAAGCCAGAATGCTCCTTGAAAATTAAGGAAGAAGTAGAAAAATAGTTGGATCCAATTTTCTGATTGTGTCAAAATACCCTGAATGGTTGGCAAACATCGTGCCAGTTATAAAGAAAAATGGAAAAATCAGAGTATGCGTAGATTACAGGGACTTAAACCGTGCAAGTCCAAAAGATGATTTTCCCTTACCACATATTGATATGCTGGTAGATCATACTGCTACAAATACTCTCTATTCTTTCATGGATGGATATGCAGGGTATAACCAAATTAAATTGGTTGTTGAAGATAGAGAAAAAACTCCCTTCATTACGCTGTGGGGTACATTCTGTTATAGAGTAATTCCTTTTGGACTTAAGAATGCAGGGGCTACTTATCAAAGGGCTATGGTTACATTATTTCATGATATGATCCACAAAGAAATCGAAGTATATGTGGATGATATGATCGCCAAGTCCAAAAATCAGATAGATCACCTCCAGTACTTAAAGAAATTATTCAATCGACTTCGGAAATACCAGATTAAGCTCAATCCGGCTAAATGAACATTCGAAGTACGATCAGGAAAACTCCTGGGATTTATTGTCAGTAAAAAAGGAATTGAGGTAGACCCTGATAAAACAAAGGAAATCGTAGAAATGCCCCCACCAAGAACAGAAAAAGAAGTCAGAGGGTTCTTGGGCCGAATAAACTACATTGCACGGTTCATCGCGCAATTAACAGACAAGTGTACGCCCATTGTAGACCCCTAATTTTGCCCGGCCTCTCAAAATAAAAGCTAGAGGAACTTCACCCGAAGATGGAGTTCATCCGGTTTCCCAAAACGAGAAGGACCTCCCACAACAAAAGACGGAGTTCACTCATTCACACAATAAAAGCCAAAAGAGACTTCCTACACAAAGACAGAGCTCGCCCGGCATCTTAATGAAGGCCAAGAAGACTTCCTATATGAAGATTAAGCTTCAACAGACACATATCGGCATCCACTGACATCCAAAACAGGCAAGGAAAGCTTCCCGGAGTCCCGAAACGCGCGAAACTGGCCAGAACAAGTCGAGACGGCCGTCCCAGTTGGGACGGCCGTCCCAACCTGCTCCAACCGGTTGGGACGCGCGTCCCGAAGTTGGGACGGCCGTCCCAAGCCCCAGTTCAAGTGGGACGGCCGTCCCGGGTTCCCAGGGGGTCCCAGCCTGTGTAATTTTGCCATTTGGGACGGCTGTCCCAGTCCAGACGGCCGTCCCATCCAGACGGCCGTCCCAAAGTGCGCCAGCTGCGAAAAACTATAAATAGGAGGCTCATTTGCCACTTTTTCACACCACAGTACACTCCGAGAGCTCTGAAACACTTTAGAGCACTTGTCTACTTCTCTCTCTCTCGAATGATCTTTCCGATTGCCTTAAATAGGTAACAATCGGTTAAGGAATTATATTCCAGCATTTGATTCTTCTTTAAATTTTTAGTAAAGTCGATCTTGTATTGGTGAGGAGAGACCGTGTAGAGAGAGGGGTTGCCAAAACGCATCCTCACAATTCGAGGTTCTCAATATAAAGCTTGCTACGGAGGTTCTTTTCAATTCCCTTCTCTTTTACTGTTTTATTTATTGTTTTATTGTTTTATTTAGCTTTATTATGTCATGTAGAATAGGATCATGTAGATAGCTATTTTAATATCTCTTTTATTGCTTTATTTAGCTTTATTCATCATTTTATACATGCAACATAGAATAAAATCATGTAGATAGCCATTTAATATTATGTAATAAAATAGGGTAATCGCGTAATTTCTCGTAGTCTTTATTTAAATGAATTAATCTGTCATAGGGAACCCGAAAGGGGCGTTGTGGGGTGCTAACACCTTCCCCACACGTAACTAACTCCCTTACCCAACTCTGGTTATAATGGCCAAGTGCGGTTTTTCTTAAAATCAACATTTTTTCCTTTTCCGATGTTTATGGTCAAAACATTGGTGGCGACTCCATAAGAACCCCTTTTCGAAAACCTTTTAAAACAAAAACGCGAGTCTAAACCATCTTTTCGCGACCGCTCGCATAAACGTTTCTAAGACGTCCTCCTCCGGACGTCGGAAAGGGACGGCGGCGACAGATGGCGACTCCGCTGGGGAAGCTAGAGAGTTGATCCCATTTAGTGACAGATAAATTCAAACTAAATAAAGATTTGAAATTACGCCTTTACCCTTCTGTATGTTTTTATTGTATGGCTTTATATAACTGCTGTATGATTATTTTCTGCAAATTGTTTGAAATATAAATTGCACACAAAACCCTTGCACACAACAGTCCCTCTATACCCGGGGGCAAGAGTGAATACCTATAGGGAGTGGGTGGCAGATACGATCGGTTAGTTGGCACACGGGGCTACTGCCGTTGTCGGAAAACCACCAACTCAAGGTGATAACTCTCTTCTTTTGGTCTAAGGGTGTCGCCACGGAGTTCCGTGCATGACCCGAGGATCGAGAGATTGAGAGGTCCCTATAATGGGGGCACCTTGGGGACCTTTGGCCTGGTGAGAACAGTTAGAACCACCTAAACCAAGCACGTTTCTGCAGGAAAATCCCACCTCGTGATTAAATAAGCGCAGCTCTGCTCGTGGATGTATGAATTGTGTGCGCATACGTTTGCTACATTTGTATTGATGCATTAGCATAGGGTAATCATACAACAGACAAAAAATGAAAAAACCTAAAAATCATAAAAAAATGTAAAACATTAAGGTCATAAAAATACCTTTTCAAAAAGATTCTTGGCAAAGTCGTATCATTCATACCACATCATTCAATAAGTGGTAAAACTAAGAGAGAAAACCAACGCATTAAGAAAAGTATGCATAAACATCATCATAAACAAAATCTCTCATACATAAACACGTTCATCCTAGGGCATATTTATTCCACGCTAATCATTTAAAATAAAAAGTTATAATAAGGATCATTAAAATCATTTAGAAGGTGGCTGGTCTTCCGCCCGTCCTCACTCGTGCTCAAAAGGCTAAGAAGATGGAACAACTAGAAGAACAAAACCGAAAGCTCACCGCTGAGCTTAGTACACTGAAAGAGCAAATGGCTCAAATGTTAGAATTGATACATCAACATAATCTCCATCAAGAGGGTCCTCAGAATGGACAAGCCTCTCACCACGAAGAAGAAGAGGAACCTCAGAATGAGCATGATCAATCTGGTACAAGAGCAGTACATATTCATGCTCCTGAAGTATCAAAACAACAAATCACTGCTCTTGAAGAGAGGCTGAGAGCCATGGAAGGACACAATTTTGATATAAAAGAGGCAGCTGATATGTGTCTCGTTAAAAACATCCAATTCCCTAATAAATTCAAAACTCCGGACTTCCCGAAATACTTAGGAATAACCTGCCCCAAAAACCATCTTACAATGTACTGCCGTAAGATGGCTGCATATGCTGATAATGAGAAACTCCTGATCCATTGCTTTCAGGAGAGTTTAGCTGAATCGGCCTTAAACTGGTATATGCAACTAGAAGGGGGCCAAATCCAAACCTGGAGACACCTGGCAGATGCCTTTCTTCGTCGATATAAATACAATATTGATCTGACCCCTGAAAGAGCAGATCTACAACTATTAAGCAAGAAAGATGATGAATCCTTCAAAGCATATGCCCAAAGATGGAGGGAATTGGCAGCACAAGTAGAACCTCCTTTATCTGACAAAGAGACTACATCCATGTTCATCAATTCTTTGACGGGTCCTTATTATGACAAAATGATAGGGAACACATCGACACTCTTCGCAGATGTAGTCATTATAGGAGAAAGAGTAGAGCAAGGTCTGAAGAACGGAAGGATTGCACAGCAGAACTCCTCCAACTCCTCTACTCCATTCATTAAAAAGAGCCTCGGGAAAAAGAAAGAAGGAACCGTAAATGCAATCAACTTGGCCATTCCTTCTTCCTCCTCTCAGCAAACTAAGCCACGTAGACCAGAAAGAAAGTTCACCCCAATACCCACTTCTTATGCAAGCTTGCTGTTAAAATTACTAGACGCCAAGCTCCTCGTACGCATTCCTCCCAAGAAGATGGAGCCACCATATCCAGAATGGTATAAGCTTAATGAAAAATGCAACTATCATTCGGACGCTCCAGGACATTCTACAGATAACTGCATAACCTTAAAGCATAAGGTCCAAGATTTAATAGATGCGGGATGGATTACCTTTGACGCATCTACTCCAAAAGTGGACGACCAGCCCTTATCAAAGCCCGAGTAAAAGACGAGATAAGGGAGACCAGCAGATTAGGGCTCATCATTTTTACTTTTTTTTGCAATAAACATAAAGAAATAATAAAAGCTTCCGATGTATTTCTCGTGATCCTTGTCCATGATCATGAGATTTTTGGTTAAATTGGGCTTTGTAAACATTTTCTTCTATCAATACAATGAGGCATTTTTTTAATATCCATATTCTCTTTCATTCTTTTCTCTCTCATACATTTAATAAAAGAATCTAAAACAAAGCATAACCCATACAGTCATGTCCGTGATTGAAAACTCCTTGGAAGATCTGAAAGCTGAAGACGAATGGATTGAGTCAGACAGTGAGGAGGGGACCATTTCCCCGGATATGCAAAGACTGTTAGAAAAAGAAGCTCAATCAATACAGCCCCATCAGGAGAAAACTGAGGCTATCAATTTGGGATCAGAAGATGATAAGAAAGAAGTAAACATCGGTACCCAAATTAATAATGATGTCAAGGAAAGGTTGATACAATTACTAAGAGAATATATGGATGTGTTTGCTTGGTCCTACCATGATATGCCTGGGATTGACAAGAGCATAGTAGAACATCGGTTACCAATAAAAGAGGGATTTCGGCCCGTTAAGCAAAAACTCAGAAGAGTAAAACCAGAATGGTCCTTAAAAATTAAAGAAGAAGTAGAAAAACAATTGGACGCCAATTTTCTAATTGTATCAAAATACCCTGAATGGTTGGCCAACATTGTGCCAGTCATAAAGAAAAATGGAAAAATCAGAGTATGCGTAGATTACAGGGATTTAAACCGTGCAAGTCCGAAAGATGATTTTCCCTTACCACATATCGATATGCTGATAGATCATACCGCCACAAATACTCTCTATTCTTTCATGGATGGATATGCAGGGTATAACCAGATTAAATTGGCTGTCGAAGATAGAGAAAAAACTTCCTTCATTACACCATGGGGTACATTCTGCTATAGAGTAATGCCTTTTGGACTCAAGAACGCAGGGGCTACTTACCAAAGGGCTATGGTCACGCTATTTCATGATATGATTCACAAAGAAATCGAAGTATATGTGGATGATATGATCACCAAGTCCAAAAACGAAATAGATCACCTCCAATACTTAAAGAAGTTATTCAATCGACTTCGAAAACACCAGATTAAGCTCAACCCGGCTAAATGCACATTCGGAGTACGATCAGGAAAACTCCTTGGGTTTATTGTTAGTAAAAGAGGAATTGAGGTGGACCCTGATAAAACAAAGGCAATCATAGAAATGCCCCCACCAAGGACAGAAAAAGAAATCAGAGGGTTCTTGGGCCGAATAAACTACATCGCACGATTCATCGCGCAATTATCGGACAAGTGCACGCCTATCTTCAAGTTATTACGTAAAAACCAACCGAAAGTTTGGAACGACGAATGTCAACAAGCTTTCGAAAAAATCAAAATGTGCCTAACCAATCCCCCGATACTGGTACCACCTGTAGAAGGAAAGCCCCTGATTCTTTACCTTTCAGTACTCGACGAATCCATGGGATGTGTGCTCGGTCAACAAGATGATACGGGTAAAAAAGAACAAGCCATATATTACCTCAGTAAAAAATTTCTAAACTATGAGACGCGTTATACACCACTCGAAAAAACATGTTGTGCATTGGTGTGGGCAACTCAACGTCTTCGACAATATATGGTCAGACATACAACTTGGTTGATTTCCAAAATGGACCCAATCAAATATCTGTTTGAAAAACCCGTTTTGACCGGAAGGATAGCCAGATGGCAAGTACTCTTATCAGAATTTGACATCGTTCATGTCACTCGAAAAGCTATCAAAGGAAGCCCTTTAGCAGATTATCTGGCACATGGACCAATAGACGAATATCAATCCCTACAAGATGATTTTCCAGATGAGCACATAATGCACATCCAACATGAAGAACTAGAGAATAATGAGTGGATCATGTTCTTCGATGGAGCTTCAAATTTACTAGGACACTGGATCTGGAGCTATTTTAATATCTCCCGAAAAGAAGTATATGCCAGGAATACCTGCAATTAAACTTTGATTGCACAAACAATATGGCGGAATACGAAGCTTGCGCTCTAGGTATTCAAGCAGCTTTGGATCATGGGGTAACTAGACTCAAAGTATTCGGTGACTCTTCCCTTGTTATTTACCAACTCAAGGGTGAATGGGAAACTAAAAATTCCAAGTTAATCCCTTATCTGGAACACATTCGTAACATGACTTCAAAAATGGAAAACATCAGCTTCGAGTATGTCCCTCGGGAAGACAACCAAATTGCAGATGCACTGGCAACATTATCATCCATGTTCACATTAGAACAAGAGCATGAGATGCCCGTCATCCAAGTCAAAAGGTACAATAAACAAGCCTTTTGTATGACGATAGACAGTGAAAAAGGTGAAACCCCTTGGTATCATGACATAAGGCAATACTTAACAAAGGGTGAATACCCCGAGGGAATCAGTGATAATGATAAAAGGATTATTCGGAAAAGGGCCGTAGGGTTTATGTTGATAGGAGAAACCCTTTATAAAAAGAACTTTGACTCCATTTTGCTAAGATGCGTCAATCTCAAAGAATCTCAGAAACTGATTAGGGAAATACATGAAGGAGCCTTCGGGACGCACGCTCCAGGGCATATCATGGCTAGGAAAATCCTCAGGGCAGGATACTTTTGGTCCACAATGGAAAAGGACTGTCATCAGTATGCCAGAAAATGTCACAAATGTCAAGTACATGCGGACAACGTGCATGTTCCACCGGTACCTCTCAATGTTATGGCAATCCCATGGCCATTTGCCATGTGGGGGATGGATGTTATTGGTCCCATTGAACCTAAGGCATCCAATGGTCATCGATTTATTCTGGTGGCTATTGATTACTTCACTAAATGGGTAGAAGCTGCATCCTACGCGCATGTGACTAAAAAGATAGTGGTCACCTTCGTTCAAAAGAATATCATATGTCGATATGGTATCCCGCATCGTCTCATTACCGATAACGGGTCCAATTTGAATAATAAGATGATGGAAGAATTATGTCGAGATTTCAAAATTCAACACCATAATTCTTCTCCTTATCGGCCCAAAATGAATGGCGCGGTCGAAGCAGCCAATAAAAATATCAAGAAGATTGTTCAAAAGATGGTTAAAACCTATAGAGATTGGCATGAAATGTTACCTTTTGCTCTTCATGGTTATCGAACATCTGTACGGACTTCAACAGGGGCTACTCCATTTTCCCTGGTATATGGTGTGGAGGCCGTGTTACCAATAGAAGTCGAAATACCTTCCTTACGAATCATAATGGAAGCAAAACTAACAGAAGCCGAATGGGTTCAAAGTCGATACGATCAATTAAACCTTATCGATGAAAAGCGGTTGAATGCTATATGTCATGGACAAGCCTATCAAAAGAAGATCAAGAAGGCTTATGATAAAAAGGTCCACCCTCATACTTATCAAGAAGGGGATCTAGTTATAAAGAAATTGCTTCCAACCCAGAAGGATAAAATTGGAAAATGGGCAGCAAATTACGAAGGACCCTTTGTGGTCAAAAGAGCTTTCTCAGGAGGGGCACTTATCCTCACCAATATGGATGGAGAGGAATTTCGACACCCAATCAATTCAGACGCGGTGAAGAAGTATTATGCTTGAAGACATTGCTCAAAGACCCGTCAGGAATGAAAATCCGCAAAGGACATTCCTGGGCAAAAGATAGGGTCCATATTCCTCGCTAGGATACGTCCTAGGCAAAAAGAAGAGGTAAAAAAAAAATAATAATAATAAAAAAAAAAAGAGAAACTAAGAGCAATGGTTACTTTAGTCGAAAACCGAAAAGGCGGCTAAAGTAACATTCTTCCAGAAGCAAGCAGTCTGCATAGTCTTTACTCTGGACTCAGGCATCTCAACTGAAGCAATTAGGAGAACCAGGGGGCATATATCACAGACATGACTGTTTAAGCCTATACAGTATAGCCAACCCCAGCCATCCATTCTTCTAAATACCTTTTGAAATCCTTCTATAAAAGAAATAAAACTTTTGCTCATTTATCAAATTCCTTTTCATTTCCTTTCTCTTGACCAAATATTATGGAAATGCCTCTTTATTGATAAATCATAAATATGTGCAAAGACCTTTAATCAAAGATCAAGCATGCATCTAAAAAAAAAAAAAAAGGGAAGCATAACAAAAAAGAAAATAATAAATGCCTGCTAGTATATTCTTAGGTAAAAACTAGGGTAGCCTGCTAGATCGGAAATCCCAAAAGAACGATCTAGGCAAAAGATAAGGCAAAAGCCCCCTAAGATATTCTAGGCAAAAATTAAGGCAGCCCGCTAGATCGAAAACCCGCAAAGGGCGGTCTAGGCAAAAGATAGGGCTAAAATTAAAAGATGAGTAAAAGATGAGCCCATCATTATAATCATAAAGAAAGGAACCCATCGGCATATTCATGAGAAGCCAACGGGAGAAGGCCAGTTACTTTCTAAATGCATCAAAAATAAATAAACAAATAGATTGCATTTAGGACATACACACACAAAGTAGTTGCATAATACGACTTTGTCAAAATCAAGAAAAATAATTTTCAAACAAGAATAATAAACATGCATATAAGGAGACTAGTCTCCATACTTGTGATTGAAAACAGAAGGCGCCAGAATCCAGTCTCCACCTGAAAATCAAAATCGTGAAAGGCAAAATCAAAACCGTTTCAGCAAGAATAAAATAGTTTCAAGGAAACTCGCTCTAACCTTCTACAAAAGAAGGTACAAAAAAAAAATGGCCAACGGAAAAACTTGATCATCCCCAAGCGGATCCTTGCCTACTCCAGAGGCAAGACAAAAAGATTACCTCGCGACTCAGCTTCATCACTACATGAGTCATCAAGCACACTCATGCAAGAGTCTCCAGTTCATAAGGACTACACAAGAGTCCATCGAAGAAAGCGCAGAATTAAATCACCCAAATCACTGGGGGGCAACAAAAAGAAAGAAGAGAAAAGCCTTTCATCCTCCAACAAAGGCCACGACATGAAAAAGTCGAAAGAAAATCCCCAAGAAGAGCACATCAAGAAAAATCTACAAAAGCAAAAAAGAAGAAATTTCCATCCCCAGGAGGCCAATAAAATTCCCCAGGGATCATTACAAAGAGAAGAGAAAATATATATCTTTCCATCTAACGTGCATAAAAGGCGCACATACAAACCCATTCCCCAGCAGAAATAAAAGCATAAGACAAAAGTCAGTTCAAGCAATAAGGAGTCAAAAACTCCATTTTCCCTCTAAGGGGGCAATTCAAAAGAGATCTCAGTCAGAGCAATAAAATTCTCAAAAGAAAAAATTTCCACCGGTGAGCTTACAACAGAACTACTGTTTGCTCAAAACAAGCAAAGAGCTAATATCCCAGAGAAATGGGAAATCAACCTATGCCAGAGGTAATGCAAGCCCAAAAGCATAAAAGTCTTCACCATTGCTGAAGCAATTGCCTAATCAAGAGGCACAATCAAAGTCCCCAATAAATTCCTGCCTAAAAGGCAACCAACGAAGAATCCCCGGTAAAACCGGATGACTAAAATAGAAAAGTCAAAAAGAAAGAAAATCAATCATTCCTCATGGAATAGGCGCATGATCAGAGACAATAAGTCGCCGCAGACCTGGATGAGGGTTCGTACTCATCAATCAGAAGAAAAAAGATATACCAAAAATTTCATACCGGGTGGGGTACGTACTCACCTAAGCCTTGCGTAACTGGGCTTACCAAAAACTTCATACCGGGTGGGGTACGTACTCACTTAAGCCTTGCAGTAATCTGGGCTTACCAAAAACTTCATACCGGGTGGGGGTACGTACTCACCTAAGCCTTGCAGAACGAGGCTTACCAAAAACTTCATACCGGGTGGGGGTACGTACTCACCTAAGCCTTGCAGAACGGGGCTTACCAAAAACTTCATACCGGGTGGGGGTACGTACTCACCTAAGCCTTGCAGAACGGGGCTTACCAAAAACTTCATACCGGGTGGGGGTACGTACTCACTTAAGCCTTGCAGAACGGGGCTTACCAAAAACTTCATACCGGGTGGGGTACATACTCACCTAAGCCTTGCAGAATCCGGGCTTACCAAAAACTTCATACCGGTGGGGGTACATACTCACCTAAGCCTTGCAGAACGGGGCTTACCAAAAACTTCATACCGGGTGGGGGTACATACTCACCTAAGTCTTGCACAACGGGGCTTACAAAAAAAAAAAAAAAAAAAAAAAAAAAAAAAAATCTTGCAAAACGGGTTCATACCGGGTGGGGGTACGTACTCACCTAAGCCCTGCAGAACGGGGCTTACCAAAAACTTCATACCGGGTGGGGGTACATACTCACCTAAGCCTTACAGAACGAGGCTTATAAAAAAAAAAAAAAAAAAAAAATCTTGCAAAACGGGTTCGTACCAGGTGGGGGTAGGTACTCACCAAAACCTTATAAAAATAAGGTTTATACCGGATGAGGGTAGGTACTCATCAAAATTTAGTAAAAATGCATCAGGTGGAGTAAAAAATACTCACCGAGAAGCATTGCAAAAAACGGGTGCAAAGACTTTACTTCTATTAGAGGATAGTTCGTGGTGAGCACCTCTGAAGTAAGTACCCACAGGAGTTCCGCAAAATGCAAATTCATACCGGTGAGGGTAAGTACTCATCAGAGCCTTATAAAAGGAGGCTCAAACCAGATAGGGGTTGGTACCTATCAAAACATTTATCATCCGGAGGATCAATAAGGAGCAACGATCCGAAGGATAGCCGGCAAAAGGGTTAACTCCTTCCCCTACCAACTAATTTTGTCTGCATATTAAAACCGACGAATTAGTTAGGCAGGCGAAGGGGGCAGCTGTAGACCCCTAATTTTGCCCGGCCTCTCAAAATAAAAGCTAGAGGAACTTCATCCGAAGATGGAGTTCATCCGGCTTCCCAAAACGAGAAGGACCTCCCACAACAAAAGACGGAGTTCACTCATTCACACAATAAAAGCCAAAAGAGACTTCCTACACAAAGACAGAGCTCGCCTCGCATCTTAATGAAGGCCAAGAAGACTTCCTATATGAAGATTAAGCTTCAACAGACACATATCGGCATCCACTGACGTCCAAAACAGGCAAGGAAAGCTTCCCGGAGTCCCGAAACGCGCGAACCGGCCGGAACAAGTCGAGACGGCCGTCCCAGCTGGGACGGCCGTCCCAACCTGCTCCAACCGGTTGGGACGCGCGTCCCGAAGCTGGGACGGCCGTCCCAAGCCCCAGCTCAAGTGGGACGGCCGTCCCGGTTCCCGGGGGTCCCAGCCGTGTAATTTTGCCATTTGGGACGGCTGTCCCAGCCCAGTACAGCCGTCCCATCCAGGACGGCCATCCCAAAGTGCGCCAGCTGCGAAAAACTATAAATAGGAGGCTCATTTGCCACTTTTTCACACCACAGTACACTCCGCAGAGCTCCGAAACACTTTAGAGCACTTGTCTACTTCTCTCTCTCTCTCGAATGATCTTTCCGATTGCCTTAAATAGGTAACAATCGGTTAAGGAATTATATTCCGGCATTTGATTCTTCTTTAAATTTTTAGTAAAGTCGATCTTGTATTGGTGAGGAGAGACTGTGTAGAGAGAGGGGTTGCCAAAACGCATCCTCACAATTCGAGGTTCTCAATATAAAGCTTGCTACGGAGGTTCTTTTCAATTCCCTTCTCTTTTACTGTTTTATTTATTGTTTTATTGTTTTATTTAGCTTTATTATGTCATGTAGAATAGGATCATGTAGATAGCTATTTTAATATCTCTTTTATTGCTTTATTTAGCTTTATTCATCATTTTATACATGCAACATAGAATAAAATCATGTAGATAGCCATTTAATATTATGTAATAAAATAGGGTAATCGCGTAATTTCTCGTAGTCTTTATTTAAATGAATTAATCTGTCATAGGGAACCCGAAAGGGGCGTTGTGGGGTGCTAACACCTTCCCCACACGTAACTAACTCCCTTACCCAACTCTGGTTATAATGGCCAAGTGCGGTTTTTCTTAAAATCAACATTTTTTCCTTTTCCGATGTTTATGGTCAAAACATTGGTGGCGACTCCATAAGAACCCCTTTTCGAAAACCTTTTAAAACAAAAACGCGAGTCTAAACCATCTTTTCGCGACCGCTCGCATAAACGTTTCTAAGACGTCCTCCTCCGGACGTCAGAAAGGGACGGCGGCGACACCCATCTTCAAGTTATTGTGTAAAAACCAACCGAAAGTTTGGAATGATGAATGTCAACAAGCTTTCGAAAAGATCAAAATGTGTCTAACCAATCCACCAGTATTGGTACCACCTGTGGAAGGAAAGCCCTTGATTCTTTACCTTTCAGTACTCGACGAGTCCATGGGATGTGTGCTCGGTCAACAAGATGATACGGGTAAAAAAGAACAAGCCATATATTACCTCAGTAAGAAATTTCTAAACTATGAGACCCGTTATACACCACTCGAAAAAACATGTTGTGCATTGGTGTGGGCAACTCAGCGCCTTCGACAGTATATGGTCAGACACACAACTTGGTTGATTTCCAAAATGGACCCAATCAAATACCTTTTTGAAAAACCCGTCTTGACCGGAAGGATAGCCAGGTGGCAGGTACTCCTCTCAGAATTCGACATTGTTCATGTCACTCAGAAAGCTATCAAAGGCAGTCCTTTAGCAAAATACTTGGCACATGGGCCAACTGACGAATATCAATCCCTCCAAGATGATTTTCCAGATGAGCACATAATGCACATCCAACATGAAGAACTTGAAAATAACATGTGGATCATGTTTTTCGATGGAGCTTCAAACCTATTGGGACATGGGATCGGAGCTATTTTAATATCTCCCAAAAAGAAGTATATCCCAGTAACAGCCAGATTAAACTTTGATTGCACAAACAATATGGCGGAATACGAAGCCTGTGCTCTAGGTATTCAAGCAGCTCTGGATCATGGGGTGACTAGACTCAAAGTATTCGGGGACTCATCCCTTGTTATTTACCAACTTAAGGGTGAATGGGAAACTAGAAATTCCAAATTAATCCCTTATCTGGAGCACATCCGTAATATGACTTCAAAAATGGAAAACATCAGTTTCGAATACATCCCTCGGGAGGATAACCAGATTGCAGATGCACTGGCAACATTATCATCCATGTTCGCATTAGGACAAGAACATGAGATGCCCATCATCCAAGTCAAAAGGCACGATAAACAAGCCTTTTGTATGACGGTGGACAGTGAAAAAGATAAAACCCCTTGGTATCAGGACATAAGGCGATACTTGACAAAAGGTGAATACCTCGAGGGAATCAGTGACAATGATAAAAGGATCATTCGGAAAAGGGCCATAGGGTTTATATTAATAGGAGAAACCCTTTATAAAAAGAATTTTGATTCTACTTTGCTAAGATGCATCAATCTCGAAGAAGCCCAGACATTGATTAAAGAAATACATGAAGGAACCTTCGGGACTCATGCACCAGGGCATATTATGGCTAGGAAAATCCTCAGGGCAGGATACTTTTGGTCCACAATGGAAAAGGACTGTCATCAGTATGCTAGAAAATGTCACAAATGTCAGGTACATGCGGACAATGTACATGTTCCACCGGTACCACTCAATGTTATGGCTATCCCTTGGCCATTTGCTATGTGGGGCATGGATGTTATCGGACCTATTGAGCCTAAGGCATCCAATGGCCATCGATTCATTCTGGTGGCTATCGACTACTTCACTAAGTGGGTAGAAGCTGCATCTTATGCACATGTGACTAAAAAGGTAGTGGTCACCTTTGTTAAGAAAAATATCATATGTCGATATGGCATCCCACATCGTCTTATTACTGATAATGGAACCAATTTGAATAATAAGATGATGGAGGAATTATGTCAAGATTTCAAAATTTAACACCATAATTCCTCTCCCTACCGGCCCAAAATGAATGGCGCAGTGGAAGCAGCCAATAAAAACATCAAGAAGATTGTTCAAAAGATGGTTAAAACCTATAGGGATTGGCATGAAATGTTGCCTTTTGCTCTTCATGGTTATCGAACGTCTATACGAACCTCGACAGGAGCTACCCCATTCTCCCTCGTATATGGAATGGAGGTCGTATTGCCAATAGAGGTCGAAATACCTTCCCTGCGAATTATAATGGAAGCAAAATTAACAGAAGACGAATGGGTTCAGAGTCGATATGACCAGCTAAACCTTATCGATGAAAAGCGGCTGAACGCTATATGTCATGGACAAGCCTATCAGAAGAAGATCAAAAAGGCTTATGATAAAAAGGTTCACCCTCATACTTATCAAGAAGGGGATCTAGTGATAAAGAAATTGCTTCCATCCCAGAAGGATAAAATTGGAAAGTGGGCAGCAAATTACGAAGGACCCTTTGTGGTCAAACGAGCTTTCTCAGGAGGGGCACTTATCCTCACTAATATGGATGGAGAGGAACTTCGACACCCGATCAATTCTGATGCAGTGAAGAAGTATTATGCTTGAAGACATTGCTCATGACCCGTCAGGAATGAAAACCCGCAAAGGGCATCCCTGGGCAAAAGATAGGGTCTATATCCCTCGCTAGGATACGTCCTAGGCAAAAAGTAGAGGTAAAAAAAAAAAACTAAGAGCAATGGTTACCTCAGTCGAAAACCGAAAGGCGGCTAAGGTAACAATCTTCCGTAAGCAAACAATCCGCATAGTCTTCACTCCGAGCTCGTGCATCTCAACTGAAGCAATTAAGAGAACCAGGGGCAGATATCATAGACATGACTCGTATAAGCCTAAACAGTACAGCCAACCTCGACCACCCATTCTTCTAAATACCTTTTGAAATCCTTCTATAAAAGAAATAAAACTTTTGTTCATTTATCAATAAAATTCCTTTTCATTTCCTTTCTCTTGACCAAATATTATGGAAATGCCTCTTTATTGATAAATCATAAATATGCGCAAAGACCTTTAATCAAAGATCAAGCATGCATCTAAAAAAGGGAAGCATAAAAAATTAATAATAATAATAATAAAGGAATAAATGCCTGCTAGGATATTCGTAGGTAAAAATCAGGGTGGCCTGCTAGATCGGAAACCTCAAAAGAACGATCTAGGCAAAAGATAAGGCAAAAGCCCCCTAAGATATTCTAGACAAAAATTAAGGCAGTCCGCTAGATCGAAAACCCGCAAAGGGCAGTCTAGGCAAAAGATAGGGCTAAGACCAAAAGATGAACAAAAGAAGAGCCCATCATCATGAAAGAGGAGCCCACCATCATGGTCATAAAGGAGGAGGCCATCATGGTCATAAAAGAGGAGCCTATCGGCGTATTCATAAGAAGCTAACGGGAGAAGGCCAGCTACTTTCTAAATGCATCAAAAATAAATAAACATTAGATTGCATTTAGGACATCCACACACAAAGTAAGTTGCATAATACGACTTTGTCAAAATCAAGAAAAATAATTTTCTTCAAACAAGAATAATAAACATGCATATAAGGAGGATAGTCTCCATGCTTGTGATTAAAAATAGAAGGCGCCAAAATCCAGCCTCTAAAATGAAAATCAAAATCACGAAAGGTGAAATCAAAACCATTTCAGCAGAATAAAGAGCTTCAAGGAAACTAGCTCTAACCTTCTACACCAATAAAAGAAGGTACATCGAAAAAAAAAGCCAACAGAAAGGCTCAATAATCCCCAAGCGGATCCTTGCCTACTCCAGAGGCAAAACAAAAATTACTCCACGACTCAGCATCATTATCACATGAGTCATCAACCATAGTCATTTAAAGATTCGACCACCATCCTTCCATCCAAGAAAGAAGGAAGCCATCAAAACAAAAAGCTAATGGAAAGGCTTGATCATCCCCAAGAGGATCCTTGCCTACTCCAGAGGCAAAATAAAAAGATTACCTCACGACTCAGCTTCATCGCCACATGAGTCATCAAGCAAACTCATCCAGAATCTCCGCCATTTCCCCAAAGGAGAATAAGGACTACACAAGAGTTCATCAAAGAAAATACGGAGTCAAATCCTCCATATCACCAGGGGGCAACAAAAAGAAAGAAAAGAAAAACTTTCATTCCCCAATAGAGGCCACAACGAAAAAAGGCCAAATAAAAAATCTCCAAATAGAAGCACATCAAGAAAAGTCTACAAAAAGACAAAAAGAAGGAAAATCTCTTCATCCAGCTCAAATAAGAGCTTCACAAAGCCAGGAGCCAAGACTCCATCATCAAAATCAGATCCCCAGGAAGCTGACAAACTCCTTGGTGAATCTCCAAAAAAGAAAAAGAAGAAAATTTCTTCATTCCGCTCAATAAAGAGCCTCACAAAGTCAGGAGCTCAAGACTAAATCAAATCAAGGATTGGATCCCTAAGAAGTAAAGGAAAAATTCCCCAGGGATCGCCAAAAAGAAAAGAGAAAAAAGATATCTTTTCATCCAAAGAAAAAGCCAATGTGCATAAAAGGCGTACATATGTAAAATCCAAATCGCGAAAAAGAGATACAAATCGCGAGAAAAAAATAAAAACCCATTCCCCAGCAGGAATAAGAGCATAGGCATGAAAGAATTAATGGTTGAGTTCAAGAGGGGGGGTGAATTGAACTTAAAAACTTTTTCGCAAAACTTTACTTTCTTTTGGAAGAATGAGTTATCTTTATTCAATTCTTGAAAAGATGATTTGATTTAAAACACAGCAAGATTATATTCAGAATTTAAAAGAGATGATAGAAAGAAATCAACACACAAATTTATACTGGTTCACTCTAATCCAGAGCTACGTCCAGTTCTTGACAAAACCTGTCAAGTTTTCACTAATACCAAGTGACAATTACAACCCGTAGATCCTCACCAATCTACACCAAGAACTATCTTTTCAACCTATAAGATAGAATCTTGAAAAACACCCAGTAACCAAATCCAGTTACTGTACCAAGTGTAGATTACAATCCAATCTACACAATTCACACGATACAAAAGAATAAGGAAAGAAGAAACCTGGACTTTGAATTCTAATTGCCCAGCACCAATTCTAAAGCACTCTCTCGCTGTGAATGACCACAATGTTGATCAAAGCACCTTATGATATGACAAAATCTTGAATGCAGAGAGAAAAACGTAGATGAACGATTCACAGATTGATTTCTCAAGTTTTCTCAAGTAGTGTGTTGTATATATTTTTTAAAAGATAGATCAATACTGTTTATATAGAGTAAAACAAAGTTTCAGTACGTGTTCTCTATCAAAATCTGTTACAGAGAGAAAAACAATCAATTAAATTTGAAGTATATCAGATAAAAAGTGATTCTGACCGATTAGAATAGAAGAATAATCGATTAGACTGAATTATGATCGATTATATTTAAACTATGATCGATCAGAATATATTTCAACTGATTGAAACCGCGATTCAATCGATTGATTTCACTTAAAGGTTCATTCAATCGATTGATTCGAGTTTTCAATGGATTGAAACAGACTTTATGAAAAATAATAGCTCTCTGTTTCAACCGATTAAAAATCATTTCAACCGATTGAAATCCTGCAGACTTTTAAGACTCGAAAATGACTTTCTGTTTCAACAAAGTTGAAAACCATTTCAACATATTGTTTTTCCGAAAACATTTAGACTTAAAAAATATCTTTATTTTAACAGATTGAAAAACGTTTCAACCGATTATTTTTCCGAAAACTCTTAGATTGAAAAATATCTTTCTTTTTCAACAGATTAAAAAGTATTTCAATTGATTGTTTTTCCGAAACCTTCATATTGAGAAATTTACTAAGTTATTTTAACTTGTTGATTCTGCGAATCAATCAATTGAAAATACGATTATATAGAACCACTTATTCTGTTAAGTGATTTTAACCGATTGAAAATCTTTTTCAACAGATTGAAAAACTTAGTTTGTTCTTTTAATGCAGTAAAATGATTTTCAATGCTATGCGTAAGATTAAGGCGCTTCATCACAACATATAATGACCTATCAAGGGATTAAGTGCTCAAGTTAAAAACCTAATCATCTACACACCCACAACCTAACCTGAATTTATGTCTTCATCAAATTATATCTAAGTCTTCATCAAATCCACCAAGTGCTTCAATCTCCCCCTATTTGATGGAGACAAATAACCACTGCACCTGCATAAAATTAGACCAGAGACATGCATACCAGAGACATATATTTTGTGATGTGGTGTGTGTGTAGTGGCAATTTTAATCAAAATAATTCTCCCCTATTTGACTGCATCAAATAGATTGTCATGGATACAAGTCCAATGGGGCCACTTGGGAACCCCCAAATAAAAAGCAGAATATAAAACCAACTAAGAAAAGAAAAAAAAAATAGAATTATCAGCAGACATTGATCAGTAAACTTCAATCATCTCCGGGACCTGAGTTGAATTGTATTTCCACAATTCTGTTGTAAATGTCTTCAAGTTGATTATCGATGTGCTGGAACCTTGCAATAAAATTCTCATCCAAATAGTGCTGTCGAGCCCTTATAGTTGTAGTCATATTCATATGCCTCCTTTGATCAGCCTTGAAGTTGATTCATTTGCCGCAAGCATTGTTCTTTCAAACCGTGACAGAGGTGTGCCACGGTCAGGGGGTGAATTATATGGAATCATCTCCAGCGGGATCACTTCTTCCATAGGATCAGATGGATGAGCTCCAGTAAGTGCCAGGAATATCGTTGTTGATATTTTCTTCCTCTTGTCCATCTTCATCACTTTCTTCATCTCTTCCAAGCATCCTCCTTGGAGACCCACTCACCATCAACTTTCATAAATCCCATTTTGTGAAGCATAGAGTTATTTATTTCGTTTGTTGAACGAACTGTCTCGACAAGTTCTCCTTCAAGATCAACACCAAAATATGTTAAAAAATTGGAAATCAGTATAAGCATAGGGGTACCTGAAATCACCGAGTCTTTTTGCCTTGATCATGTGGTCTTTGATGACAAAAACCCAGCTTCACCCGAATCCTGTGGTGAATGCAATACATTAGTACTAAATCTCCCTCATTTAGCACCGCATGATTGCTCCCCTCTGAGTGAGCTGCC
The DNA here is from genome assembly GCA_963425845.1 of Sphenostylis stenocarpa. Classification (NCBI taxonomy): domain Eukaryota; kingdom Viridiplantae; phylum Streptophyta; class Magnoliopsida; order Fabales; family Fabaceae; genus Sphenostylis; species Sphenostylis stenocarpa. The sequence goes on along the minus strand of OY731402.1, from coordinate 16,616,824 downwards.
AAGACACAATGCAGGCAAGCAACCTTTCTTCCAATTTTAGTTTCCCAGCATTGAACGAGCTCGACGTAGTCATGCCTATTCTTCATGCATGACCGAAAATATTGAACCTTATTAAATTCCTCCACATCGAAGTACACCCTTTGGTGACTTTCACTCCTAAATCCTTTAAACCAGCAACCTCCTTCCAGATGTTAGGAGTAATCTCAATGTCCACACCTTTAACTTGGGTTTTCAAGGTGGAACCTTCAAAGGACAAATTTGTGAAGAAAACTTTGATCAAGTCGGGATAAATCCTACCGTCCAACTCCAGAAACTTCGAAGCTTTTGATGTTGCAGCAGCTTTCTCGATGCCTCTAAATCCTTCAAGCATCAAACCAGGAAAACTTTAACAGACTTTGATATGTTGACTTGTTTTCTCGCTCAACTCATGGATAAACAGATTCATTTGCTCTTGGTCCCCGTTGAACCAAGTCTCAATCCTTCCTTCAACAATTTGTTCCTGCCAACGTAAGACGACTTCGCCCTCGCTTGATTTCTTTCTTCCGCACTTCGATCGTTTGAACATGCTTGATGAGCAAAACAGAGAGGAACCGAGAAAGAAAGAGTTCAAGTTAAGGAAATAGGAATACAGTAAATCGTTCGACTTCAGAATTTTGTCTTTAGTCTTTTTGTGATCTTGCACGATGATGATAAAGGTGGAAAGAGAAGAGTTTGATACGAAACACTTAATTACCTTCGCAGTATGTATCCAATCGAGTCAATCAAGTATTAAAGGAAGTGGTTGAGATTTTATCTCATTGTAAATGAGTTCAACCTAATCTGCAGAAATTACTTGTGTGCGTGAGCCAATTCATTTAATTTCAATTAATCAATTGATTTTTCCCGTAACCAATTGATTTCGCACTTCGCAGAAATTCATAAGTGAAATAAACCAATTGAATCGATGAATAAATCGATTGTTTTTGCAAAGGAAATTTAAGCAAAGTACCATTAGTGAATTCAATCGATTGAATCGAAGATTTAATCGATTGATTTATAGAAGAAAATTTGCAGAGCTACAGGGTTAGTGAAATAAATCGATTAAAAGTGTATCTAATCGATTGAACTAATAACATATCAATACCGTAGAGTAAGAATCAGGAAATCAACAGATTATTTCAGCTTCAATCGATTAAAACAAATAATATCAAGTTATTCATGCAATTATTAATCGATTGAACTTGTTATCAGCTCGTTAAAAGACATACAATTACTATAAAGAATCAGCTTATACAATACTAGATATATCTAGAATTCCTAATTCAGTCCTAAGCATATTAAGTCTATCTCTAGGAAGTGGTTTAGTGAATAAATCAGCTAACTGTTTTTCGATTCAACAAATAATATCTCACAAGTCACCCCTAGATACGTGTTCTCTAATAAAGTGATGTCTAATTTCAATATGCTTAGTTCTAGAGTGTTGAATAGGATTCTTAGTTAAGTTTATCGCACTAGTATTGTCACAAACCAGAGGTACCTTGTTTAGAGTCACTCCATAATCTGTTAGTTGTTGCTTGAGATAAATGCTTTGAGCACAACAGCTCCCAACTGCAATATATTCAGCTTCTCAGATTGACAGAGCAACACACGCTTGCTTTTTGTTGTGCCACGATATAAGATCGCTCCCAAGTAAATGACAAGTACCAGAGGTACTTTTTCTGTCTAATCTACATCCCGCAAAGTCGAATCGGAAAATCCAACAAGCTTAAGGGACGCACCTTCAGGATACCATAGTCCAACATTGACTGTTCCCTTAAGGTACTTCAGAATCCTTTTGGCAGCAAGTAAGATGTGATTCCTTTGGATTTGCCTCGAAATCTTGCACACGGACATACACTAAACATAATGTCGGCCTACTAGCAGCTAGATAAAGCAGAGAACCAATCAAACCTCTATATTTAGTTTGATCAACAGATTTCCCTTTTTCATCTAAATCTAAACAAGCAGCTAGTAGACATTGGTGTAGAGGATTCCTTGCAATTGTGCATATCAAATTTCTTTAACAGTTCATTGCAGTATTTAGATTGACTAAGAAAAATGCCATTTGTTAATTGTTTAACCTCGTAGACCAAGGAAGAAATTCAATTCTCCCATCATAGACATTTCAAATTCACTTTGCATTTCTTTTACAAACTTATTACACATGGCATTATTGGTGGAACCGAAAATGATATCATCTACATACACCTGCACTAGAATAATATCAGTTCTAGATTTCTTAATGAACAGAGTTTTATCAACCTCACCTCGCTTGTACCCTTGATCAATTAGAAAATTACTTAACCTCTCATACCATTGTCTAGGTGCTTGCTTCAAGCCATAAAGAGCCTTTTTCAATTTGTAGACATGGTCAGGATGCTTGTGATCTTCAAACCCAGGAGGTTGAGAAACATACACTTCTTCATTGATAAGTCCATTAAGAAAGGCACTCTTTACATCCATCTCGTAGTAATCTGAAACCACTTAAACAGGCATAAGCTAATAATAATCTAACAGCCTTCAAGCCTAGCTACAGGTGCAAATGTTTCATCAAAATCAATGCCCTCTTGTTGGTTATACCCTTTGGCTACCAACCTAGCTTTATTCCTAGTGATAATGCCATGTTCATCTAGCTTGTTTTTGAATACCCACTTAGTACCAATTACATTGATATCACTCGATTTTAGGAACTAATTCCCATACATTATTCCTTTCAAATTGATTGAGTTCATCATGCATGGCACTAACCCAAGTATTCATCATTCAATGCTTCTTTAACGATTTAGGTTCTGTTTGTGAAATGAATGCCATATGATTACAGAATTGGTTAAGAGAATGTCTAGTAGATACTCCCTTATTGATTTGCCCGATGACATTGTCTAGAGAGAGATCTCTTGGGACAATCCACTCTTTGGGAAGCTCTTCCGAACACCTTCTTCCTCGTTCTACAGTAATTGTAGATGGATCAGCTTTTGCAGTGGTCCACAGATGGATCACCCTCTTCAACAAGTATGCTGATCTCGTGCTACTGGGACATTTCAACCGATAAGAATTATCAGTTAAATCTTCTTCATCAGCAGTACCTGTTGATCTATTCTGCACAACTCGAGGAGACTCATTAAACACAACATGTACAGATTCTTCAACTGATTTCAATCTCAAATTATAAACTCTATATGCATGGCCGTGAGTTGAGTAACCAAGAAAAATTCCTTTGTCAGATTTTTCATCAAACTTGCCAATGTTTTCTTTCCCATTGTTTAAAACAAAACATGTACATCCAAAGACCCTGAAATAGTTTATGTTGGGTTTTCTTCCTTTGTACAGTTCATATGGGGTTTTCTTAAGCATGGGTCTAATCAAGACTCTATTCAAAACATGACAAGCAGTGTTGACTGCATCAGCCCAGAAGTATTTTGGTAAAGAATTTTCACTCAACATTGTTCTGGCAAGCTCCACAATTGATCTGTTCTTTCTTTCCACAACACCATGATATAAAGATTACCACCTAGGCTTTTATTCCTTGAAGGACCAACCAAATCCATGTGAAGCAGTTCCAAAGGTCTAGAAGTTGAAACAATGTTTTTGTTTGAAAAAGATTTTCTGGTTTGTTTGCCTTTCAAACAAGCTTCACAGATTTTGTCTTTCAAGATTTGAAGCTTAGGCAGCCCAAAAACTAACTCTTTTGAAATCAGTTTGTCAAGATGGTTAAGATGTATATGAGCAAGCCTTCTATGCCACAACCAAGATTCTTCTTTTTTAGTAAGAAGACAACTTTGAGATGATATAGACTGCTTAATATCTAACATGTATATGTTGTTTAACCTCTTACCTACCAACATTACCGTGTCAGATTCTGGCTCACAGATAAGACATTTTTCTGGTTTGAAAACAACTTTGTGACCAAGATCACATAACTGGCTTATACTTATCAGATTGTGTTTGAGACCTTCAACAAAAAGAACATTGTGAATGGTTACAGATTCACCATCTCCAATATCTCCAGAACCAAGAATTCTTCCCTTGTTGTTGTCTCCATAAGTCACATGACCCCCATTCTTCAATTTCAACTTCTGGAATTTTGAAATGTCACCTGTCATGTGCCTTGAGCATCCGCTGTCCAGGTACCAAAGAGACTCTTGATGCTGTTCATGTGATGAAGAGGATTCACAGCCAGCCATCAAACACAAGTTCACCTCTTCACCTTCGGATTCAGAACTGGAAGAAGATTCATTGTCTTGCCAAGCTATGTAGGCCTTTTTCCCTTTGTATCTTGAATCTTTCTTGTTCTGATTCTTGGTCTTTTCTGGACAGTCGCTCCTTATGTGACCCTGTTTACCACAAGAATAACAAGTAATATTATTTTGAACAGATTCAGCCTTTCTATCATTGTACCTTTTTACTTGGCCAGTCTTGTTCTTTCTTCTCGAAATTTCCCGAATTTCTTAACCAATAAAGTTAGGTTCTCGGACTCATCTTCTTCAGAACCACTCGTTTTCTTCAATCGTCTTGAGAACAATATTTCTACTTTTCTTTTCTGCATTCTCTTGTTCTTTGAACCGATTGATTTCCAACTCGTGTTCCCTTAACTTACCAAAAAGTGAGGCAGTAGTCATTTCAGTCAAATCTCTTGATTCGGATATTGCCTGTCACCTTTGGTTGCCAAGTTCTGTCCAAACACTTCAGTATTTTGATATTCAACTCCTCCTTGTCAAAGGTCTTCCCTAGCCCGATCAAATGATTAACTATGTGCGTGAATCTTTTCTGCACATCTCGCAATTGTCTCCCCTTGCTGCATTTTAAACAACTCATAGTCCCCGATTAACTCATGCTTTCTTGCCCTTTTCACATCAGATGTTCCTTCATGTGTGACCTCTAGAATTTCCCACATCTCTTTGGCGTAAGCACACCGAGACACCCCGAAAAACTCATCAAGATTTAAGGCAGAGGTAATAATATTCTTTGCGAGTATAATCATATTGCACTCTCCTATTTTCTCGCATCAGCTCAACTCACTCCAACTTTTCTCAACAGCTTTACCATCTACTATATGAGTTGGTTTAAAAGGACCATTAACAATTGTTTCCCAAATGCCTCTATCAAGGGATTCAATAAAGATTTTCATTCTAACCTTCCGAAAGAATAATTCACACCAAGAAAAAGTGGAGGCCTGTTTATGGAGGCTCCTTCTGAAAAATTCATCTTTCCCTCGACCATTGGACCGATTACTTGAGTAACTTACAAGAACCAGCTCGATACCAATTGAAAGAATTAATGGTTGAGTTCAAGAGGGGGGTGAATTGAACTTAAAAACTTTTTCGCAAAACTTTACTTTCTTTTGGAAGAATGAGTTATCTTTATTCAATTCTTGAAAAGATGATTTGATTTAAAACACAACAAGATTATATTCAGAATTTAAAAGAGATGATAGAAAGAAATCAACACACAAATTTATACTCGGTTCACTCTAATCCAGAGCTACGTCCAGTTCTTGACAAAACCTGTCAAGTTTTCACTAATACCAAGTGACAATTACAACCCGTAGATCCTCACCAATCTACACCAAGAACTATCTTTTCAACCTATAAGATAGAATCTTGAAAAACACCCAAGTAACCAAATCCAAGTCATCTGTACCAAGTGTAGATTACAATCCAATCTACACAATTCACACGATACAAAAGAATAAGGAAAGAAGAAACCTGGACTTTGAATTCTAATTGCCCAAGCACCAATTCTAAAGCACTCTCTCGCTGTGAATGACCACAATGTTGATCAAAGCACCTTATGATATGACAAAATCTTGAATGCGAGAGAAAAACGTAGATGAACGATTCACAGATTGATTTCTCAAGTTTTCTCAAGTAGTGTGTTGTATATATTTTTTAAAAGATAGATCAATATTGTTTATATAGAGTAAAACAAAGTTTCAGTACGTGTTCTCTATCAAAATCTGTTACAGAGAGAAAAACAATCAATTAAATTTGAAGTATATCAGATAAAAAGTGATTCTGACCGATTAGAATAGAAGAATAATCGATTAGACTGAATTATGATCGATTATATTTAAACTATGATCGATCAGAATATATTTCAACTGATTGAAACCGCGATTCAATCGATTGATTTCACTTAAAGGTTCATTCAATCGATTGATTCGAGTTTTCAATGGATTGAAACAGACTTTATGAAAAATAATAGCTCTCTGTTTCAACCGATTAAAAATCATTTCAACTGATTGAAATCCTGCAGACTTTTAAGACTCGAAAATGACTTTCTGTTTCAACAGAGTTGAAAACCATTTCAACATATTGTTTTTCTGAAAACATTTAGACTTAAAAAATATCTTTATTTTAACAGATTGAAAAACGTTTCAACTGATTATTTTTCCGAAAACTCTTAGATTGAAAAATATCTTTCTTTTTCAACAGATTAAAAAGTATTTCAATTGATTGTTTTTCCGAAACCTTCATATTGAGAAATTTACTAAGTTATTTTAACTTGTTGATTCTGCGAATCAATCAATTGAAAATACGATTATATAGAACCACTTATTCTGTTAAGTGATTTTAACCGATTGAAAATCTTTTTCAACAGATTGAAAAACTTAGTTTGTTCTTTTAATGCAGAAAATGATTTTCAATGCTATGCAGAAGATTAAGGCGCTTCATCACAACATATAATGACCTATCAAGGGATTAAGTGCTCAAGTTAAAAACCTAATCATCTACACACCCACAACCTAAACTGAATTTATGTCTTCATCAAATTATATCTAAGTCTTCATCAAATCCACCAAGTCCACCAAGTGCTTCAGCATAGGCAAAGCCAGCTCAAAACAACAGCATCCAATAAGGAGTCAAAAACTCCATTCCTCCCTAGGGGGCAATTCAAAATAGATCTCCAGAAAACGATCAAATCCCTGGTGGATCACCAAAAAGAAAAATCCCCAGCGAGCCTACCAGCAAAGGCAAACTACAAATTCATATCCTCAAGGAGTTAATCACCTATAACGCCCAATATGGATATCCCCAGCGAAGTGCAAAGCCTTCACTCCCAAGAAAAGCCTCTGCCTAAGGCAAGCAAAAAAAAAACCGATATCCCCAAGAAACGGGAAATCAACCTATGCAAGAGGCAATACAAGCACAAAGCTTTCAAAAAAGCATCTGCCTACTTAGAGGTATTATCAAGAGCAAATATCCTCAAGTGGAACATCAGCCTATTCAGAGGCGAAAAAACAACAAAGCCTTCACCACTATTGAAGCATCTGCCTAAAAAACAAGAGGCACAATCAAAAATCAACAAATCCCCAAGGGATTCCAGCCTAAATAAGAAGCAACCGGCAAAGATCGGACGGCTAAAAGAAAAGCCAAAAACAAAGAATCCCCGGCAAGACCGGATGGCTAAAAAGAAAAGCCAAAAACAAAAAATCCCCGGCAAAGCCGGATGGCTAAACAAGAAAAGCCAAAAACAAAGAAATCCCCGGTAAAACTGGATGACTAAAAAAGAAAAGTCAAAAAGAAAAGTCAATCATTCCCCATGTAATAGGCGCATGATCAGAGACAATAAGCCGCCAACACATCTCCAAAAACCAGATGAGGGTTTGTACTCATCAATCAAAAGACTGAATACCGAAAAAGTGCATCCTAAGAGCCTTGCAGAACGGGGCTCGTTCAGAACCTTGCAGAATGGGGTTCATACTGGGTGGGGGTAGGTACCCATCAGAGCCTTATAGAATAGGGTTCGTACCAGGTGGGGGTAGGTACCCACAAGAGCCTTATAGAATAGGGTTCGTACTAGGTGGGGGTAGGTACCCACAAGAGCCTTATAGAATAGGGTTCGTACCAGGTGGGGGTAGGTACCCACAAGAGCCTTATAGAATAGGGTTCGTACCAGGTGGGGGTAGGTACCCATCAGAGCCTTATAGAATAGGGTTCGTACCAGGTGGGGGTAGGTACCCACAAGAGCCTTATAGAATAGGGTTCGTACCAGGTGGGGGTAGGTACCCACAAGAGCCTTATAGAATAGGGTTCGTACCAGGTGGGGGTAGGTACCCATCAGAGCCTTATAGAATAGGGTTCGTACCAGGTGGGGGTAGGTACCCACAAGAGCCTTATAGAATAGGGTTCGTACCGGGTGGGGGTAGGTACCCACAAGAGCCTTATAGAATAGGGTTCGTACCAGGTGGGGGTAGATACTCACAAGAGCCTTATGGAATAGGGTTTGTACCAGGTGGGGGTAGGTACCCACAAGAGCCTTATAGAATAGGGTTCGTACCGGGTGAGGGTAGGTACCCACCAAAGCCTTATAAAATAAGGTTTATACCGGATGAGGGTAGGTACTGATCAGAATCTAGCAAGAGTGCAGATTCGTACCAGGTGGGGGTAGGTACCCACCAAAGCCTTATAAAATAAGGTTTATACCGGATGAGGGTAGGTACTCATCAAAATCTAGCAAAATGCAGATTCGTACCAGGTGGGGGTAGGTACCCACCAGAGCCTTACAAAATAAGGTTTATACTAGATGAGGGTAGATACTCATCAGAATCTAGCAAAATGCAGATTTGTACCAGGTGGGGGTAGGTACCCACCAAAACCTTATAAAATAAGGTTTATACCGGATGAGAGTAGGTACTCATCAAAAATTAGCAGAATGTATTAGGTGGAGTAAAATACTCACCTAAGCATTACAAAAAACGGGTTGCAAAGACCTTACTTCTATTAGAGGATAGTTCAGTGTTGAGCACCTCGGAAGTAAGTACCCATAAGAGTTTAGCAAAATGCGAACTCATACCAGGTGAGGGTAGGTACTCACCAAAACCTTGCAAAAACAAGGTTCATACCTAGTGGGGGTAGGTACCCACAAGAGTCTAGTGAAACACAGACTCGTACCGAGTGAGGGTAAGTACTCACCAGAGCCTTATAAAGAAAGGCTCAAACCAGATAGGGGTTGGTACCTATCAAAAATATTTATCACCCGGAGGATCAGCAAAGAAGCATCCAAAGGATAACCAGGCAAAAGGGTTAACTCCTTCCCCTACCAATTAATTTTGTCGGCATATTAAGCCAACAAATTAGCTGGGCAGGTGAAGGGGGGGCAGCTGTAGACCCCTAATTTTGCCTGGTCTCTCAATAAAGGCTAAAGAGACTTCCTACAACAAAGACAAAGCTCGCTTGACATCTCAATAAAGGCCAAGAAGACTTCCTATATGAAGATAAAGCTTTAACGGGCGTTTATCGGCATCAAACGACGTCTGAATAAAGAAAGGAAAGCTTCCTAGGGGTCCCAGAACACAAAAACTGGCCAAAACAGGTTGAGACGGTCGTCCCAAAGTCGAGACGGTCGTTCCAACCTTCCCTGGCCAAGTGGGACTGCCAATCCCAGCTTTCAGGGGGTCCCAGCCTTTGTAAAAGATGCAGTTGGGACGGCCGTCCCAACCCAGACGGCCGTCCCAACCCAGAGGGGCGTCTCAAATGTGCAGGCAGCAAAAAACTATAAATAGGAGGCTCATTTGCCACTGTTTCACACACCAGACAACTCCCAGTACTTGTCTATCCTCTTCCCTCTTCGAATGAACTCTCTGATTGCCTTAATAAGGTAACAATCAGTTAAGGAATCATATTCCAGCATTCGATTCTTCTGTAAAAGTTTAGTCGAGTCGATCTTGTATTCGGAGAGGAGAGTCTTTGTAGAGCGAAGGATTGCCAAAACGCATCCTCACTATTAAGGATTCGCAATACAAAGCTTGCTACGGAGGTTCTGTTCAATTCTCTTCTCTTTTACTGCTTTATTTATTGCTTTATGTATGCAATGTAAAATAATGTTTTGTAGATAGCCATTTTTAACATTATGCAATAAAATAGGGTAATCGCGTAATTTCTCATAATCTTTACTTAAATGAATTAATCCATCATAGGGAACCCAAAAGGGGCATTGTGGGGTGCTAACACCTTCCCCACACGTAACTAACTCCCTTACCTAACTCTGGTTATAATGGCCAAGTTTGGTTTTTAATAAAATCAACGCCTTTTTATCCTTTTCCAATGTTTATGGTCAAAACATTGGTGGCGACTCCAAAAGAACCCCTTTTCGAAAACCTTGCTTTTATTAGAGGATAGTTCAGTTGTTGAGCACCTCGGAAGCAATAAACATAATTTTAACATAAAACGCGAGTCTAAACCATCTTTTCGCGACCGCTCGCATAAACGTTCGAGATGTCCCTGGACGTCAGAACGGACGGCGGCGACAGAGGGTAATGCTTTAAAGGATTGTCTTTAAAATCTGGTGGCTCCCTTATTCCTTGAGAGTTTCTAATGAGCCTTTGGTTTGGGCGACATCTATATTTCCTCATCATGTGGGTCACCTTCATATTGTTGGTGAAGTCTTTTCATATTGGTAAAAGATATTTCAAAGGTCCCCTTAGGTCGCTTTCATTCAAGGTAGGGCAGACGACTTGCTGATCCGAATGTCATTTTTAGCTTGACCCATGACTAGCTTGTCGCCTACCGTGAGTTTGTCTTTTTGACGGAGCGTTGAAAGAATTGCCTCAGCGTTGTGAATCCAAAGTCTCTTCAATTTCCTCTTTGGATTATGTTTTTCTTCGATCTTATTATTTTTCCTTTATTCTTGGGAGCATTGTCTTGTAGCTCCTCGGGGGAGTAGATTCTTCTGCTTCTAATCCTGCCCCCCAATGCTGGCTATGTTGGAGATATCCTCATTAATGGGCGGTGTTTTTACGTATCTCCATGGTGCAGCCTTATCCGAGGCGTGAACAAATGTAGCGGCATCCTTGCCTCCTCTTCCTTATTAACTTGGATACCCAACGGTTGAGGCTTATTATCTTCCTTAGGCAGATCAACCGTTGGAGAGAACTTGATGACGAAAGGTTTGTTCTTCATCTTATTCCAATTCATGGGAAGCGCATCAATTAATCCTTTCTTTTTATTATCTTATCATTATTAAATTGAGACTGAATGCAATTTATGGATGCAATAGACATTTGAAGAGATGATGAAAACAAACAATTTTATTTATTTCATCCAGACAGTGTACATTCCTCAATGCAATGTTTCGAAGTACATTTTTTTTTAAAGTGCCTAAATGAACCCATAGGCGGGTTAGAATTTCTATTTATTTTCTTTTTGACTTCACGTGCATGGCATGCGAATGCCCTAATCCTCTTTTCATGGTATTGAGGAATGTCCACTTCTTCGACTGTCCATTATTAGATGCATGTTATGAGGATGAAGTTTGGTGGGTGCATGTATGCAAGTGTTTGTTTTTTCCTAAACATTATCATGTTTTATTTTTAACATGATGTATAATAGTGTTTGGGATTTTGTGTTTTTTTTTTGTATGCGGATGAGGACATGAAGAATACCAGCCGCCTTCTAGAATGCAAAAAGATTGTTATTGTTTAAAATGAATGATTTATGAGATGAATATTCCTTAAGACAGTAACTTAGGTACCCTCCCCAAAGCTTACGCTTTGTGGGGTATCATACCCACCTTGATGTAATGGTTACTCCCCCATCGCAGATTTGACAAGTATAATGGGGGTCACCATCACACCTTAGTACACGTGTCCCTTCCTTGTCGCGAAGGTTGCAAATGTGCTCGGGGCCTCTTTCGCCATTATCTTAGGGATATCTAGTGCTCCCTAGAATGAATGTATTTATGCATGCACCAATACAAAAGGGCGGTAGATGTTCAAAGTGGCATAACTTTTGACTGAGATGTCCGATTTAGACACACATCATATCAAAACGAAGAGAAAAATGTGAAGAATCAGGTTGCAAATAACCAAAGGGGATTTGGCCCAGTTATTTTCCCAAAAAACGCTTCTAAGACCCATTTTTTAGGGATTTATTAAAATGATGCGTATGCATACTTTCCTTTCCTTATGCATTTATTTTCTCTCTTGGTTTTTCCACTTATGACATGATGCGATATGATACGACTTTGTCAAAATTTTTATAAATGTTTTGATTTTGTTATTATTATTTTATTTATTTTGGATTTATTTATTTATTTATTTATTTATTAGCCTTTTATCTCTTCTGTCGGACCGCGTGGCTACTTAGCTTACAAAGAACCTAAAACCAGGCTAGCTAAAAGGCACACTGTTCAAGATAAAATGGTTTTATGCGAAAGGATTATTTAGCATCTCCTATCTCTTCTGTCGGACTGCGTGGCTACTTAGCTTACAAAGAACCCGAAACTAGGCTAGCTAAAAGGCAGACTGTCCGAGATAGGGGTGTTTATTGCAAAAAACGTTTTTTTGTGATTTTTTTGCTGTTTGGTTATGCTATGCAACAGACAAATGCAACAAACAGATGCACACACAATCCGATCATTTGCGAACAGGCGAGAAGTCGTTTTAATCATGAGGTAGGGTTTTCCTGCAGAAAAGTGCTTTGGCGAAGGTAGGTTCTAACTGTTCTCACCAAGGCTAAGGCCCCCAAGGTGCCCCCATTATAGGGTCCCCACTCTCCAGCCTTCTGACCATGCTTAGCATTAAGGCCATAGTCAGTCTTTGTGCCAAAAGAGGAAGGTTATCACCTTGAGTGGTGGTTTCCGATCACACCGGTGGGCACAAGGCCATCACTACAGCGAACCGTACCTGCCACCCACTCCCTATGGATTTCTCACTTGCCCCCGCGTATAGAGGGAACTGTAGTGTGCAAGGGTTTGTGTACAGTTTGTATTTCAAACAATTGCGTAAGTATAAACAAGCAACAGTTATTAAAGCCAAGCATTAAAACATGTTATAATACAAGGTAGGGTAAAAGCGTAATTTTCTTGGTTTATTTACTTTAAGCTGGCCCATCACTAAATGGGATCAACTCTCTAGGCTTCCCCAGTGGAGTCGCCATCTGTCGCCGCCGTCAAAACGAGGCGGTCGGAGCGACGCGATGGTTTCGACTTTTCCAATTTTCGCGTTTTTATTGGTGTGGTTATAACGCCTTTAGGTTGTCCGATAACCGGGCTGAACCTAGGGGCGAGGTTTTCGAAAAGGCGTTCTTGGATTGTCCGATAACCGGGCTAACCCAAGAACTAATTTTGAAGGGTTCTTCTGGAGTCGCCACCGATGGTTTTACCGGAAACATCAGAAAAGGAGTAAAAAGGCGTTGGTTTTTCGAAAAACCAACTTTGGTCATTAGAACCAGAGTTGGGTAAGGGAGTTAGTTACGCGTAAGGGAAGTGTTAGTTCCCTTACGACGCCCCTTTCGGGTTCCCTATGATAGGCCAGCTACTTTGAATAAATAAACCGGTGAAAATACGCTTTTACCCTTTATTTGCGGAATTTAAAATTACGACTACATGACCCTAATATCTATTGCATAATTAGAAATAAAGCGGTAAAGGAGAGAGAGAGAGTGTAGAAACCTCCGAGGCAAGCTTTCTATTAATTTTTTGATAATGTGGGTGCTTTTTGGCAGCCCTTCACTCTTTACAGCGCCGGAATCTCTCGAAAACGCTATAAAAAACTCTAAAAAGCTCTCAGAAACTCCGGAAATGCTTCGGAGGGATTCTAGAAAGAGAATTTGAGGATGTGACTAGAGAGAGAATGGAAGAACTGTGTGAAATGAGGGGAATGACGCAACTATTTATAGGGATTCGCGCCTGTCAAGTCGAGACGGCGGTCCCGAATCCGAGACGGCGGTCTCGAACCTAAAAGGCGAAAATCATTATTTACATGCCAAAAATCCCTCCTATCCTAGTATGGGACCTAATAGTCTCTCCTAGTGGCTTCTTAGGCTTCATCCATCTTCGAATAGAAGGTCTTCTGGTCTTTGTTATGAGGTCGGGCAAGATTTGGGGTCTACAACATGCTTTAATTGCTTGGCTTTAATAACTGTTGTTTGTTTATTTTATGCAATTGTTTGAAATAAAAACTATACACAAACCTTTGCACACAACAGTTCCCTCTATACCCGAGGGCAAGTGAGAAATCCATAGGGAGCGGGTGGCAGGTACAGTTTGCCGTAGTGAGGGCCATGTGCCCACTGGTATGATCGGAAACCACCACTCAAGGTGATAACCTTCCTCTTTTGGCACAAAGACTCACTATGGCCTTAGTGCTAAGCATGGTCGGAAGGCTGGAGAGTGGGGACCCTATAATGGGGGCACCTTGGGGGCCTAAGCCTTGGTGAGAACAGTTAGAACCTACCCTTGCTAATGCAATTTTCTGTAGGAAAACCCTACCTCGTGATTAAAATGACTCCTCACATGTTCGCGGATGAGTGAATTGTATGTGCATTTGTTTGTTGCATTTGATTGCATAGCATAACCAAAAACAGATAAACCAGAAAAATATCTTTTACAATAAACACCTTTATCTCGGACAGTCTGCCTTTTAGCTAGCCTGGTTTCAGGTTCTTTGTAAGCTAAGTAGCCACGCAGTCCGACAGAAGAGATAAGGGACGCTAATATTATTCTTTCGTAATAAACCATTTTATCTCGGATAGTCTACCTTTTAGCTAGCCTGGTTTCAGGTTCTTTGTAAGCTAAGTAGTCACGTAGTCCGACAGAAGAGATAAAAGGCTCTAAAATAAAATAAAATAAAAATAAAGATCGAAATCAAATAAATGGGACCTTGTTCATAAACATTAAATTCATAAATCATCCATATAGGTAGTTTATTTTTTAAAATAAATACGCAAATACCATCATACATCATGTAGAAATAAAACATGATAAATAGGAAAAAACAAACACTCGCATGCATACCCACAATAAGCATCATGTTCATAAAACATGCATGTTGGCTTTTAGAAAATGGAGGGGACTAGTAGACAATTGAAGAAAGTGGACATTCCCCGGTACAATACTGAGAAGTTGGAACGGCTTTGCACAATAATGCCACCGGAGGTCCGCTCCGACTTCGAAAAATCCTATGGACGGATTCTTGACTTGTTGAAGATCTGTGTCGATCCTGTTTTTGTCAGGGTTCTAGTTCATTTTTGGAACTCTATTCTGCACTGCTTCGAATTCCCGCAGTTCGATATGGTGCCCACTTTGGAGGAGTATGAACTTATGCTAAAATGGCCCAAATCAGACGGGGTCCATATTCGCCACGGGGCATATGCTTCTGCAGCACAAGTCGCTGCCATCATCCGACTGCCATTCCGGTAGACTACCCTGATAGAAAAAGGGAACATCCAGGGTTGGAAAGTCTCAATGTTAGAAGACCATCTATCCTCTTTGGCTGAAAGGGCAGAATGGGTAGCTTTTAACAAAACCATGGCCTTGATTATATTTGGAATAATCTTGTTTCCCTTCCATATCAACATGATAGACCAAGCCGTCATAGACGCCTTCTTCGCCTGGGACGTGAACTCGAAGAGTCCCCTGCCTGCATTTCTTGTCGACACCTTGCTCTCTGTGGAATTTTGTCGCCAGAAGCAACAAAAAACACTTAGATGTTGCTCTTCACTACTTTTCGTATGGGGTATCACACATTTCTACGCCTCTAGTCACATGGGGATGTTCCCCGACCCTTTGAGAAACTTCTCCAAAATCCCTCTCCACCGATGCCTGACCTTAGAGTGGAAGGTCAAGTTGGAACAATGGGACGCCAACCAATTATCTTGGGTTTTCCCTTGGTTCCGACCCGGCCCAGTCCTCATCAGATGTGGGGATTACCCGAGCATACCGTTGATAGGACCTAGGGGTTGCATAGCCTATTCACCGAGAGTAGCTATGAGACAACTCATGAGAACCCAAACTGCAATATCCCGAGGGGAGCTCGGAGAACTGTGTTTCTTCGGAGACCCATGCCCGGTTGCTAACTCATTTGTTGTGCAAAGAGCATGGGAGAAACCAGTCTTTATGGGAGATAGAGAGCTAGTAAAAGCTCGAGTAGTTGTCTCCAGTGACTATGAGGAGTGGAGACGGAAAAGAGGGATGTCGCAACCATCCACCTCACTCGCTACATGTTCAAACAGTGAAGAGTTGCGAAATCAAGTTGACGCCTTGACCTAGAGGATAGAAATCATGGGAGCCTAGATGAGGGCCCTTGAAGAAAGAGAGCAAGAATCTATCCTCACCATAGATGGTCTACAGAGGCAATGCAAGAAAAAGGATCATGAAATAGAATGCCTCAAGGATTAGTATGCTGACTCTAATGAGCAAGCTATCCGAGCATCCAAAGCTGCTAGAACCAGCTCGGATGACCGACTTCAAGAAATAGCCACCAAATCAGCACGCCTTGAGGCCGAATGCGCAAAATAGGCTCAAATGATCAAGGATTTTCTACAAGACCTCACTAGGACTCGGTCAGAAATACGCCAAGAGCGAAAGGCCAACCAGAGACTCAACAAAAGTCTCACTGAGCTACACTGCAAAGAAAGAGACGGGCTAGCTCAGTACGATCAAGTACTACGAGAAAAGGACCGAGCCCTCACAAAGCTCGACGAGCTGCAAGCCTTGGTCGTCCATCAGGAAGCGAAGATCAAAGAGGCTCAAAAGTACAATGAAGATATGAGCCAGGCGGTCCAAAACCAAACCAAAGCACTTGCTCGTCACATCTGGGAAGCCGAAAGGGAATTACATAGAGATCAAGACCCACCTGTGGGTTTCTTTAGGCTTTTCCGTTTCTGTCAAAAGTTGCTTCGTAGTATGGAATAGGGGAATGTACACTTTCTACGAGTAAATGAAATTTCTTTATTCAACGATTGTATACTTGCATGCATATCATTCATTCGCATATTTAATTTCACATCCTTCACTTTTAATAAACAAGATAATAAAAAGGAAGGATTAACTGACACGTCTTCCAAATCAGAAGAATGGAGAGAAAGCCACTTTTAATCAAGCTCTCCCCAACGGTTGATCCACCACAAGAGGATAATAAGCATCGGTCGTTGGTCCTCAAAATCAATAAGGAAGAGGGGGCAAGGACACCTGTGCGACTATTTATGCCACATCCTTTCCCCTATTGATCGATGTCGTACTCGGTCAAATAATTAAAACAAATAAATGTAGTACTAGGAAGTTTTCCTAGGTCGTCTCCCAAAGACCACAAATTTCTATCAAAGTTTATCAATTTTTAAATTTAGAACAGTAACAAAAAAAAGGGAAGTTTTTCAAAATTAAAATATTAGATGAAACAGAACAAAAACAGATTATAAAAATGCGGATTAAAAACAGATTAAAATGCAATTGATTTTCTGATTCTAATGCAGCGTCACTTATCCTAGATTACGAAATTAATTCGAAATTAACCAACTAAGCGAAGATAAATCCCAAATTATATTCTAATCCAAAATTAATCAACTAAGCGAAGATTAATCTCAAATTAGCTTTAACCCTTGTTCCAATATGAAATTAACCAACTAAGCGAAGATTAATCCCAAATTTTCCTTAACCCTTATTCCAACATGAAATTAACCAACTAAGCGAAGATTAACCCCAAATTATCCTTATACAATTAAGCATTGCATACATCACATAATCTCATCTCTAAAACAGAATTAAGCAAACTGTGATATAAGTTTCAGTTTATTAAGCATAAACAGATTATAATTCAATACTGAGATTAGAAGATGAAGAGTTAAGAGAACAAACAAAATGAAATTGAAGAACAAAACCTCAAAGATCTACTTGCATTCTTCTCAGAAAATCAATACAAAGATTTAGCTATCCATGGAAAGTTGAAAACACAATAGAAGAAACATAATTAAAATCGAAACAAGAATTTAAAAATAATGACAGAAGAGTAAACAAACTTGAATATAAATTGCAGAAGATGAAAGACGGAAGTGTGGTGGCTGCGTAGTCCTTGTGTGATGTGTGTTTTTCGTGTGATGTGCCTCTCTTATATAAATAACCCTAACCCTAATCTTAATCGAGGTTTGGGCTCAACTAGTCCATGAAACACATCATAAATTGGCTTCAGTGCAGGTCCATGAACTTCAAACACGTGCAGTATTTTCAATACTTATCCAAATTAAGCGATTTTGGTCTCCTTTGAAAGTCTTTTGAGCTAGCTTTAAAACGCCACTGTTTTTACTATTTTCGGAGCTCTAATGAATTTAGGAGACTTAAATTACTGAAGCATGTCCATTGGGCCGGCCTGGTGCGCTTGACCCGTTTTGGATAATTTATGTAAAATCCAATTTAGCTCCGAATTGAATGATTTTGGATCCTGTGGAAAGCTCAATGTGTCTAGTTTATAATTATTTTATAATCATGTTATTTGGAGATCTGTAGAAAAAATGATAAATAAAACAATAAACTAATGTCAGTCCCCGTATAAAATAAAATATGACATTTGGTCCAATTTTTCAAGTCCAAAATTACTTTAAACTGTCCTAAAATTAATAATGAGTAAAAATTAGATCAAATAGATTCAAATTAATTAAAATCTAAATTATTGACCCAATGAAGCCCAATCAATGAAAATGCACTAATAATAGACAATTAAACACAATGCACCAATTAAGATAAGTATATAAAGATAAGAAAATGCGGGAAAATAATGACTCATCACCTATGAATCAAATAAAGTTGTACCATGGAGATACGGGGAATCTTTACCAATAAAGGAAGACTTCTCTAATATAGCCAGCATTGGGGGCATGACTAGAAGTGGAAGGGTCTACTCCCCCAAGGACTTATAAGAAGATGCCCCCAAGAATAAAGGGAAAAATAAACAGACCGAAGGAAAAGAAAATAAAGAATCCAAGGAGGAGACCGACGAATTACTCCAATTCATAAGGCAAAGCGAGTATTCCATTATTGACCAGCTCAATCATACACCTGCAAAGATAACTCTATTATCTCTAATGATGAGCTCGGAACTGCATAGAAACGCCCTGATGAAGGTCTTGAGCGAAGCGCATGTACCTCATAGTATATCCCAAGAAAAAGTTGAGAGGATCGTCGGTCACATTACGGCAAATGATCACCTCACCTTCACAAAGGAAGAACTCCCCCTCGAGGGGTCAAGCCACAACAAGCCCTTGCACATCTCTGTCAAGTGCAAAGAGTAATCAAAATGTACCATTGCCATAATAATCAAGCTGGTCAATTAAAAGCACAAAATAAGGTTTTACCTCACCATAAATAAAGTCGTGGTTCGCCAATATTGTGAAAAAAAAAAGAAAAAAAAGAAAAAGCCCATAGAAGACAAAGGCCAAAAGAAAAGGGCAATATACCCGGTAGGAAACCCACAAAGTGGGCTACGCAAAAGATAGGGTCAACCCGTTAGGACACCTGAACAAAAATAAAGGGTAACCTAGGCAAAAGTTAGGGTTACAAAATAAGGTCCGCTAAGATTCCCTAAACAAAAAGGAAAAAGAAAGGAACCTAGACAAAAGATAGGACCAAAACACAATATCCTAGTTCGAAAACCCAAAGGGGGTCTAGGGAAATCGATCAGCCATAAAAGCAATGGAAATAGGCTAAAGCGCAAATCTACAAAGAAAGAGAGAAAAACATTTGCTTAGACAAAAAATCAAACACCCAGGCCTAACCTTAGCCAGCCGTTCTTACAAAATCTTTTATGAATAAAATCAACCATCTAAAACACAAGCCGTTGAATTTATCCTCCACTTCTTTTCTCTTGACCCTCGTAACATTATTCTAACAATTAGTTTGGGAATATGGAGGCGTATAATCAACAAGAGGATTGAAACCTCTAAAGCAAAGAAAAAGGGCACCAATCTGACAAAGGGTGCTTTCCAAAAAAAAAAAAGAGAGAAGAGAGAAGAGGAAAAAGTCATTCTTCGGTCACATCCGGAACGGTACAACCAAGTACAGTAGAGAAACAAAGATCAGAGGGCACCCGTCTCTATAACACACACCAGCTAATCCTTCTGAAAAAACTAATGAAATAGGCATTATAGGACATCAAACATGAAAACATTGCACGCATTAAATGTTTTTGAACAAGGTCCTATTCTTAAAAAAAAAACAGCTAAAATTCGAGACCGTCGTCTCGCCCTCCCAGACCGTCGTCTCGACTCGCGTTGAAACGACACCGCCATCTCGACCTTCTCGTTTTGAATGAAAACGAGACCGCTTTCTCGCTTGGCGAGAAGGCCGTCTTGACATAAGTCCAAAACGAGACCGTCGTCTCGAAGTTCTAGACGACGGTCCCGAGTTTTGCAAAATCAAGACCGCCGTCTCGAAATCCCAGACGGCGGTCCCGAATGGCAGCGAGAACTCTATAAATAGGGGCCTTTGGGGGGGGGTCCAAGCATCCTCTCCTGCATTCCTACAAACCTCTCTCCTATATTTGAGCACTTTCTTACCAAAATGCATAGATGTGAGGCTTCAAGAAAGAGAAGGGGTCTTGGCCCAAGCGCTTCCACGGTCCCAATCCCACAGGACCCGACTCAGCTCTCGCCCCAACACCAGGCCCGCTTAGAGCACATCCAGGGGTACACATGGCATCCCATGCTGAAATTGGACTTTGGCATCCTTGCCGAATTCGGATGGGAGGATGATGTCCGTGCCTACCTCGACAACATCGGATGGCGATTCCTCCTCTAGTCTCCCCCCACCCACATCTACCCACAAGCGGTGATGGAGTTTCTCGCCTCCATCACATACTACGGGCTCCCCATGATGGTACCAAGACTCCCACCAGTCAAGATGGTGTCCTACTACATGAATGGGTCGTACCAGACGACGACCCTAGACGAATTCAATGTGTCTATTGGCTTCGTCTGGCCCGAGGACATCCTGACCCAGGAATACCGAGGGGCCATCTACGAGTGCCCCCCTACCCTCATAGCCGGTGAGATGTGGGAGGACCTCACTGGGATGCGCACCTTGCCATCCCTGCTGAAAGGGTCCATGCTCACTCCTGCTCTCCGCATCTGCCACAAGTTGCTGGCAGGAACTCTCCACGGACGGAAGGAGAGCAGGGGAAGGTCACCTACCTGGACCTCTTCGCCCTCCACTGCATGAACCAAGGGCGCTGGTGCAATCCCCGGCTACTTCTTCGTGAAGGCCCTTAAGGACTTTGGGTCTCGTCCTGTGGGAGCCATCCTTATGGCTCACCTCATCACCCCACTGGCAGAAAAATGGGAGTGCAGTGGAGGAGAGAACCTCTCCCTCGATCTTCGACCCGAGACTATCAACGGGTCCATACTTGTCAGCATGGGGATGCTGATCCGCCAAGGATACCGGTTGGCCCGCCACCCCTCGCTAGCCATGACTCTAGACCTCCAAGACCTGGTGGCAATGCAAGATCTCCTAACACCCCCAGAGTTCCAACAACAACAAAAACAACAGCAGCTACAGCAACAGTATGGGGACGACTTTGCTGGCATCAACCGCAACATCTACAGCTTGCGCCAGCAATTTGACCAGATGTCCCTAAGGCAGGATGTCTTCGAGACGCGGATGGAGACCTTCGGCCAAGTACAAGAGGGGATGAGGCAAGACCTAGCACTGCTCCGACAAGAACATCTCGACTCAGTCTGGAGCTAGGCAAAATTTCAGAGACATATGTACCGGCAGTTCCCTCCTCTTGGATCGTCTCCTGGATCAAGCCCACCGTCTTAGGGATAGTACCCCAAAATAAATGTTGTAATCAAACTTTATCATAAATAAAAATTTCTTTCATTCATTTTTGTTCTCTTCCTGAAGAAAAGTCAGCGTAACAAAAAGAGACTAAAAAAGTAAAAAGACTTACGCTTAATCTCGAAAAATCCAAAATCTGAAATCGCGAGAAAAAAGATAAAACCGCGAAAAAAGGCAAGATTAAAAAAAGGACAAGTCAACCACATTGACCAAGAGTTTTTCGATGACCGGCGGAGTCAAACTACAAAACAAAACTCCCCTAGCAACCAACAAGTTGGATGACCACCGGAAGGGTCAAAATAATCCCCGACAAAAACCAGATGACTATCCCAGAAAAGTCAAAAATAAATATCAGAAAGCAAGAGAGCGCATCTCAACATGGCGTATGATCAGAATCAGTAAGCCGCCACCATAGCCAAATGGTCAGCTACCGTATCGAAGGAGCATCTTAAGGCACCTAACCAGATGAGGGTTCGTACTCGTCAACCAAGGGGTTAGTTACCGCATCAAAGGAGCATCCTAAGGTTTCTCACTCGATGCATGAGCTAGAGTAGTAAGCTGCCACCACCAGCAGTCCTACAAAGTGGACTCAACACTAGATGGGGGTGTGTACTCATCGGGCCTTACAAAAGGGGGCTTACCAGATGGGGGTTCATACTCGTCAAACACCAGATGGGGGTGTGTACTCATCAGGCCTTACAAAAGGGGGCTTACCAGATGGGGGTTCATACTCGTCAAACCAGATGGGGGTTCGTACTCATCAACCGAAGGGGTCAGCTACCGCAAGAAGGAGCGTCCCAGAGGCATACACTTTTTCCCAAAGGATCAGCCACCGCAAGATGGAGCGTCCGAAGGGCAGCCGGGTAAGAGGGTAAACTCCTTCACCCTCCAGCCGATCCTTTTGGAATATTGAGCCAACAGTCGGCCAGTCAGGTGAAGGGGGGGTAGTTGTAGACCCCAAATCTTGTCCGACCTCAAAATAAGAGCAGAAGACCTCCTATTTAAAGATGGACAAAGCCTAAAAAGCCACTAGGAGAGACTATTATGTTAGAAATGTAGGTTGAGATCAAGAGCGGGGGTGAATTGATCTTTGAAAGATTTTCGCAATTTACAGATTATCTATTTCAAAGATTAAGAATTCTGACCAGTTCTTGAATCACACACAGCAAGCAATCAAAATAAAGGTAGTGACAGAATTAAAAGAGAGAAAGGTTTAGAAAGATATAACCAAGATTTATACTGGTTCACCCAATCCCAGGGCTACGTCCAGTTTCCAGCTAAATTCCAGCTGGGTTCCACTAGATTGAACGTTTTACAGATTACAACTTTAATCTCACACTCAATCTACCACAAGAACCAAAATTCCAGTTCCTGCACCTAAACCTTCACCAAGAACCAAATTCCAGTTCTTGACCAACCCTGCAGCCAAATTCTAGCTACAGAACCTAGTGCCCACAATTCCAGGCACCCACAATATAGTAAAGAAAGTAAAGAAATAAAGAGAAGAAATTAGAACGCTCAAACCAGATTTATGTAACTCTGCAGTATGAGTTTCTTCTCCAAGAGAATGCAAATTTTTCCTCAATAAAGAACTTCTATGAACTTAAAAAAACTAGCGCGATTCTCTCTTGAAAGTAGCACTTATGATTGCTTGATTGATTGCTAAAAGATGTATATTAAAAAGTTCAAGCAACTCTGTTTATATAGAAGATTTTCAAAACTGCTGATTTATTTAATCTGTTAAAATAATCTTTTAATCTGTTAAAAGTCTTATTTTAATCTGTTAAAACTTCTTTCTTAAAAAGTTCTTGATTATTTTCCAGATTTGTTTTAACTGATACGACACCGTTTATATCAATTAAAACTATTTGTAAAAAATCTTCCAAACTGTTTTAATCGATTGTTTCGTCTTTCAATCGATTAAAATACTGCAAAACATTCTTATAAACTTTTCGAAGTGATTTTAACTGATAACAATCTGTTTTAATCGATTAAAACACATTGGAAAAAGTTCACTTGGTTATTTTAATCGATTGAAACGCATTTTAATCAATTATAATTCTGCCAAAAGATTTCATAAAACTTTCTAAGTTATTTTAACTGATAGCAAGCTTGTATTAATCGATTTGAATTACAAAACTGAAAGTGATGAAGATCTTATTGAATTACTTTGGCAAAGATCTTGTTGATTTGATGAAGTCAAAAATGAAGTCAAAGGCTACTTTGTGGCAGTCAAAGGACACTTAGATAAAAGAGTAGTGGGTTTAGTGAGTTTGCATCTACTGCTTAGGTATAATCATTTTTATCTCTCTGTTGCATGAGGTTTCTTCATCTAAAAGATTTTGTAAATGCCTCTAAAAAATGTTTAAACGGTTAAAAACAAATTATTTTGTTAAAAGGTTTTTAATTAACTATTTTAACTAATAGTATATAAGCTTTAGCAACTAAAATGTTCTTAACACTTTTGTAACAGGTTTTTAAGCGATATGTTTTCGAAATAATCGATTGTTTTCATTAGAAGGATTTTTGAAAACCTTCTGCGAGTATTTTAAGCTGATATAGAATTGATATAATCGATTAAAATGACTTAGAATATTTTGAAAAGTGTTCGGCAGAATTTTAATCGATACAAACTCGAAATAATTGATTGAAATAACTTGAAGTGTTTTGAAAGTTGTTCTGTCAATATTTTAATCGATACAAATGCGAAATAATCGATTAAAACAACTAAGGTTTTTCCAGAATGTTTTAATCGATTAATACAAGCTTGCTATCAGTTAAAATAACTTAGAAAGTTTTATGAAATCTTTTGGCAGAATTATAATCGATTAAAATGTGTTTCAATCGATTAAAATAACTAAGTGATTTTTTTTCAAAGTGTTTTAATCGATTAAAACAGATTGTTATCAGTTAAAATCACTTAGAAAAGTTTATAAGAATGTTTTGCAGTATTTTAATCGATTGAAAGACGAAACAATCGATTAAAACAGTTTGGAAGTTTTTTTACAAAGAGTTTTAATTGATATAAACGGTGTCGTATTAGTTAAAACAAATCTGGAAAATAATCAAGAAATTTTTAATAGATTAAAAGAAGTTTTAACAGATTAAAACAAGACTTTTAACATATTAAAAGATTATTTTAACAGATTAAATAAACCAGCAGTTTTGAAAATCTTCAATATAAACAGAGTTGCTTGAACTTTTTAATACACATCTTTTAGCAATCAATCAAGCAATCATAAGTGCTAATTTAAATAGAGAATCGTGCTAGTTTTTTTTTAAGTTCATAGAAGTTCTTTCTTGAGGCAAAATTTGCATTCTCTTGGAGAAGAAACTCATACTGCAGAGTTGCATAAATCTGGTTTGAGCATTCTAATTTCTTCTCTTTGTTTCTTTACTTTCTTTTCTGTATTGTGGGTGCCTGGAATTGTGGGCACTGGTTTCTGTGGCTGGAATTGATTGCTTGCTGTGTGTGATTCAAGAACTGGTCAGAATTCTTAATCTTTGAAATAGATAATCTGTAAATTGCGAAAATCTTTCAAAGATTAGTTCACCCCCCCCCTCTTGATCTTAGCTTACATTTCTAACACTAATTTCTTCTCTTTGTTTCTTTACTTTCTTTACTGTATTGTGGGTGCGTGGAATTGTGGGCACTGGGTTCTGTAGCTGGAATTTGGCTGCAGGGTTGGTCAAGAACTGGAATTTGGTTCTTGGTGAAGGTTTAGGTGCAGGAACTGGAATTTTGGTTCTTGTGGTAGATTGAGTGTGAGATTAAAGTTGTAATCTGTAAAACGTTCAATCTACTAGAACCCAGCTTGAATTTCGCTGGAAACTGGACGTAGCCCTGGGATTAGGTGAACCAGTATAAATCTTGGTTGTATCTTTCTAAACCTTTCTCTCTTTTAATTCTATCACTACCTTTATTTTGATTGCTTGTTGTGTGTGATTCAAGAACTGGTCAAAATGCTTAATCTTTGAAATAGATAATCTGTAAATTGCGAAAATCTTTCAAAGATCAATTCACCCCCCCCCCCCTCTTGATCTCAACCTACATTTCTAACAATTGGTATCAAGAGCAAGGTTCTTGAGAATTATTCAAGTCTTTCGATCCAAATGGCTGGAAATAAATTTTCTGAGGGTGCTTGTATTAATAGACCTCCACTGTTTTGTGGTACATATTACTCTTTTTGGAAGATTAGGATGAAGATCTTTATTAAATCTGTTGGTATAAATGTTTGGAATATCATTGAACAAGGAACTTATGTTTTTAACAAAGATTGGTCTAGCTTAAATGATTGTGAAAAGAAACTAATCCAAGATGATTGTATTGCTAAGAATATCATCATATCTGCACTTAACAGAAATGATTTTTTCAGGATAGCACATTGTCAAACTGCTGCACAAATGTGGAAAACCCTTGAAATGGTCTATGAAGAAACAACAGAGATATGCTTAATGGTCAATTCGGATACTCCAATAACCAGTGTAAGTTTTGACTCAACAACTACTATGAATTATAGTTCATTACAAGATGCTTTTTATGAAATGCATGCAGTAGCTAAGAGATTAGAAATTGAAAACAAAAGATTAAATAGCATGAATAGTTTATTAGAAAACAAGATCACTCTTCTTGAAAAGAAAATAGTTGATGAAGAAACCAAGAATGAAAATTTGGAAATAGGTAATAACTCTGATTGCATGTGTAATGATAAAGATTGTAAAAATTGTCCTGAGTTATAAGAGAAATTAACATATTTAATAAAAACTGCATCTAAACTTGCACAAGGAAAAACTAGTCTTGATATGATACTTAATTCTCAAAAATTGGTTATTGATCGTGGTGGTATAGGTTTTACACCTCCTATTGGAAAGAAAACTAGAGCATTTAAAAAATATTTTGCATATAGTAAATCTGTTTCGTCTCCATTTATTAAATGTTTTTACTGCATGAAAAAAGGTCATTCTGTGAAATATTGTAGAATTAAGAAATATGCTATTCCTAAAGGTAGAATGAAGTGGATACCCAAAAATTCATTACAAATAACATGATTGGACCCAGTAATTAAAAAGGGGTACCAGAAATATGCCAAATTTGTTTTGCAGGAACAAAATCTGGAAGTCCCTTGATATCAAATTAGCAAATTCTGTTTCTAGATTCATGGACTAAGTATTTTAATTGATATAAAACTATTTTAATCGGTTAAAATCACTTACAGAGAATACCATAAAAGTTGTCCGTACAGTTTTAATCGATTGAAATGTGAATTAATCGATTAAAATGTTCTCTAGAGTCTAGTTTAGCTGTTTTAATCGATTAAAATGGATTTATATTAGTTAAAATCATTAAAAGGATATATTTAACCGATTATTTCTCGTTTAAATCGATTATTATTCTGATATATTTTCTCCAGAACTTGATTAATCGATTGAATATCAAATTAATCGATTAAAATTTTACTTCCAGTGCAGAATTAATTGTTTATTTCAATTCTGTATCATTTTGTACTGCAACTATACTAATTTCTCTTTCAGGCAAAACAAACTGAAGATCTGTGGTACCTTGACAGTGGCTGTTCTAAACACATGACAGGTGATATTACAAAATTTTACAACTTAAAACTAAAGAATGGTGGGACTGTTGTCTATGGGGATAATAACAAAGGAAGAATCCTTGGAATAGGTGACATCAAATGCAAAGAATCAGGTATTATTAACAATGTATTATATGTTGAGGGTTTAAAACATAATTTGATTAGTATTAGCCAGCTTTGTGATAAAGGACACAAAGTTGTCTTTGGTCAAGATCAATGTCAAATAATCAAATCAGATTCAGAACAGGTACTGATTATTGGTAAGAGGATCAACAATATTTACATGTTAGATACTAATTCTGCTAAAAATTGTTGCTTAATCTCTAAAGAGAATGATTCCTGGTTGTGGCATAGGAGGTTAGCTCATATTCATATGAATCATCTTAATAAACTGATTTCTAAAGATCTTGTAGTTGGCTTACCTAAACTTAAGTTTGTGAAAGACAAAGTATGTGATGCATGTCAAAAGGGGAAACAAGTAAGGAATTCTTTTTCACAGAAAAATATTGTTTCAACATCTACACCTCTTAAACTTTTGCACATGGATCTCTTTGGTCCTTCTAGAACTATGAGTTTAGGAGGAAATCTATATGAATTGGTTATAGTAGATGATTACTCAAGATTTACTTGGACATTATTTTTAAAATTAAAATCTGATACTTTCCATTTGTTTAAAAAATTTGCAAAACAAATTCAAAATGAAAAAGGCTATTTTATCTCTTGTATTCAAAGTGATCATGGGGGAGAGTTTTCAAACGAAAATTTCAATAAATTTTGTGATAAACATGGTATCAAGCATAATTTTTCTGCTCCTAGAACTCCTCAACAGAATGGTGTAGTTGAAAGGAAAAATCGTTCTCTTGAAGAGTTAGCTAGGACAATGCTTAATGAGAAAGCATTACCAAAATATTTTTGGGCTGATGCCGTTAGTACTGCTTGCCATGTATTAAACTGTGTTTTAATCAGACCTTTTCTTAAGAAAACTCCCTATGAATTATACAAAGGTAAAAAGCCTAACATAAACTATTTTAGAGTATTTGGAAGTAAGGTTTTTGTTTTAAACAATGGGAAGGAAAATCTTGGAAAGTTTGATTCCAAATCAGATGAAGGTATCTTCTTAGGATATTCATTGAATAACCATACTTATAGAATCTTTAACAAAAGGCTAAATACTGTAGAAGAATTTGTTCATGTTGTATTTGATGAGACTAACCCAAGTATGCAGAATATTTCTGAGTATAGTACAGAAGATGATGTTTTAACTGATAAAATATATCAGTTAAAACTGCCAGAATCAACAGTTTCTCAAAAACAGGCCGAAGATATCGAAGAATCTGAAGAGCAACTGCCTAAAGAATGCAAAACTCCAAGAAATCTTTCAATAGACAACATCATTGGTGAAATAAATCAGGGAGTTTCCACTAGAAGATCTTTAAATAAATTTTGCAATCACATGGCATTCGTATCACAAATTGAACCAAAAACCATATCTGATGCATTAAAGGATAATAACTGGATTAATGCTATGCATGATGAATTAAATCAATTTACAAGAAATAAAGTATGGGAATTAATTCCAAAACCAGATAATGCAAATATTGTAGGAACAAAATGGGTTTTTAGGAATAAAATGGATGAAAATGGTATAATTACTAGAAACAAGGCCAGATTAGTTGCTAAAGGGTATAATCAGCAAGAAGGAATTGATTTTGATGAAACATATGCTCCAGTTGCTAGATCAGAAGCTGTTAGACTTTTACTTGCTTATGCTTCAATAAAAAGTTTCAGGTTATTTCAAATGGATGTCAAAAGTGCTTTCTTAAATGGCTACTTAAATGAAGAAGTTTTTGTTACACAACCACCTGGTTTTGAAGATCATATTCATCCAGAATATGTTTATAGATTAAAGAAATATTTGTATGGTCTCAAACAAGCCCCAAGACAATGGTATGAAAGGTTAAGTAATTTTCTCATTTCAAAGGGCTATCAAAGAGGTTTGGTTGATAAAACTTTATTCTTAAAAAAATTGAATAATGATGTAATTATAGTTCAAGTATACGTTGATGACATCATATTTGGAGCCACTAATGAGTCTTTATGTAAAGAGTTTATCAAATATATGCAGGGAGAATTTGAGATGTCTATGATGGGGGAACTCAACTACTTTCTTGGATTACAAGTTAAACAACTTCAAGAAGGAAGTTTTCTTCATCAATCTAAATACTGCACATAACTTTTAAAGAAATTTGAGATGGATCATTGCAAAGAAGCATCAACACCAATGTCCACAAATTGCTATCTTGATTCTGATGAAAAAGGAAAACCTGTTGATGAAACTAAATATAGAGGGCTTATTGGTTCTTTACTATATCTAACAGCAAGTAGACCTGACATTATGTTTAGTGTTTGTATGTGTTCCAGGTTTCAATCTGCACCAAAAGAATTTCATCTTACTGCTGTAAAAAGAATCCTCAAATATCTCAAAGGAACTTTAAATGTTGGGTTATGGTATCCTGGTGAGTCCAAACTAAATTTAATTGGATACTCTGACTCAGATTTTGCAGGTTGTAAGCTTGATAGGAAAAACACCAGTGGCACCTGTCATCTCCTTGGAAGCAGTCTAATCTCATGGCATAGTAAAAAGCAATCATGTGTTGCTCTTTCTACAGCTGAAGCTGAGTACATTGCAGTTGGAAGTTGTTGTGCTCAATCTCTTTGGATCAAACAACAGCTTGAGGATTATGGTTTAATTCTCAGAAAAATTCCTCTCTTATGTGATAATACTAGTGCCATTATGTTAACTAAAAACCCAATTCAACATTCTAGGACAAAACATATAGAAATTAGACATCATTTCATTAGAGATCATGTTTTTAAAGGTGATTGTGAAATTTTCTTTATAGAAACTGAAAAACAACTAGCAGATACTTTTACAAAACCTCTTGCTCGTGATTGTTTTTACAAAATCCGCACTGAATTAGGCTTTTTAGATGCATCAAACATTACTTAGTTTTCAAAACTGGTTGTTTTAATCGATAAAAACAAGCTTTAAATCGATTAAAAGCACTTATACATCATTTTTCTTACTGTTTTAATCGATTAAATGTCGATTTAATCGATTAAATCAACTTATGTTTCAAACTTTTGAAATTCATCA
Organism: Sphenostylis stenocarpa; assembly: GCA_963425845.1. Taxonomy (NCBI): domain Eukaryota; kingdom Viridiplantae; phylum Streptophyta; class Magnoliopsida; order Fabales; family Fabaceae; genus Sphenostylis; species Sphenostylis stenocarpa. The sequence continues at coordinate 16,586,518 of OY731402.1, read as the reverse complement.
CTGTTTTAATCGATTAAAACATTATTTTAATCGATTAAAACTAGTAACAAGATCATTTTAATCGATTTCGTCCTGTTTTTAATCGATTATTACTCTGGAAAGAAAAATTAAAGGCTTTAGTTAATGGTTGTTCTTGTAACATGCTACTAAAGCATGGTTCCCTTATCTTTACACGTGTTAATTGTATTCATTACAAACGTGTTAATGAAGATAAGTTTGAATCAACTTTGATTGGTCTTTACATGAGTAAGGTATCTTGTTCAAATCTTTTACTATTTTTCAAAAACTAAAATTTTGATGCATACCTTGCATTGTATTTGCTTTGTTCCTCTGTTCCCTATTTTTGATGATGTCAAAACGGGGAGAAATAATTGCTTTGTATTCATTTTTAATGACTCATTTTCCTCTAAACATATAATTTTCGTTTTTAAGGACTCTACCTCCTTTTCGGAACTACTTAAACTCTTTTTCACAGCTTTGTATTCATTTTTCAAGTCCTTAAAGGCACTAAACAATTCATTATATGCATTTTGTAATTCATCAAAATCATTTTCATCATCACTTGAGGATGAGTCGGAATCACTAACCTCAAAGTCAGAAGAAATATTGTCTTTTGCCAACAAGCAAATGTTAGCTTCTATTTCCAAATCACTTAACTCCGAAATCGAGTCACTATCATCGGTTCCTTCATAAGTTACTCTTAGTTTTTCCCACATCTCTTGAGCACTTTTACAAACAGAGATCCTGTAAAACTCATCAAGCGTTAAAGCAAATGAAATTATATTTCTAGCCCTAACGTCAAATTGTGCTTTTCTATTTTCTTCTGCAGTCCATCTAGAAAAAGGTTTAAGAACGTCAACACCGTTCTCAGTAATTTTAGGAACAAATGAACTGTTTAAAATAGCATCCCAAACGCCTCTATCAATAGACTCTAAAAAGATTTGCATTCGTACCTTCCAAAAAGGATAATTTTGACCCGCAAAAAGTGGGGGTCTGTTGATAGACGCACCTTCGGCAAAAGTTTGATTTTGTCCGGCCATTTTCGAAAATTTGAATGACTATCAAAGCAAGCTCTGATACCACTTGTTAGAATCGCGCAGCGGAATGTTCGCGTGGTCGGACAAAAACCAAGAGGGGGGGTGAATTGGTTTCTTAATAAAAATTAGGTTTTCAAAATTTTCCCCAAATTTTATCGATTAAAAACTGTGTAAATGTAAATAGAGAAAGGGATAGAGTCTTACACGGAAATTTATACTTGGTTCGGATCAAAAGACCCTACGTCCAGGTTGCTAATCACTCAAACGAGAGGATTAACGCTGTCACTATAAACAAAGTTATTACAAACAAGTTACAATGGAAGAGATAAAGTAAAGATAACACCTCTCTTGAAATCCACAAGAGATGAAGAACAACTTTCCCCAGAGACAGCACAACACACAATCAACTAAGAACTCCACTTAGTGATTCTTATCGCTTCTAGCCCACACCAGGTTCAGAAAGCCCCTTTTTCTTGCAACAAACAGTTCTCTGGCACTCACAACACTTAACTTTTGTATGAAAAAGGTTGTTCTTCTTTTCTTAGTGCCAAAGAAGAGTTTAAGTAGAGAAATTAGGGTTTAGGAATTGGGAATTTTGAAACTAGGGTTCTTGGGAATAGGGTTTTCGAAAATAGGTTTGATTTGAAGTTAAAACCCAAAATCTGACTGGTTTAATCGATTAAAAGAAGTGTTAATCGATTAAACCGGAGAAAAAAATCAACAGAACCCAAATCTCTCTTTTTTAATCGATTAAAAGGAGGTTTAATCGATTAAACCGCCTAATAATCGATTAAAAGTTGGTTTAATCAATTAAACCAGTGAGTTGTTACAGAAAATGATTTTTCTCACTGTTTTAATCGATTATTTCCCTATTTAATCGATTAAAGCCGAGCCTGGATGATAAACTTGAGCTTTTTGAAGCTTCTAAGGTTCAGACTATGTACCGACTATCTCAAACACTAAAATTACAGACTCAATCTAATTAATACAAAGTTATTACACTACAAAACAAGTCTTCAACACTCTAAGTCTTTGTGTTCTTGAATCATCATCAAAATCAACAATTTTCATGTTCATCAAGTGCAACATCAAGTCCTTGAATGTTCAACAATCTCCCCCTTTTTGATGATGATCAAAATTATCTTTTAAAGCCTTGTAATAACCTGTTTTATCTGTCATACTAACAAACACATTAAACATACCAGATAATATTTAAATGCAAATCATAAGAGGCTTTAAATATTTCTCCCCCTATTTTGATTATAATAAAAAATAACTCTGCAATAACAATCATAAGAGCATCCCCTCAAAATATGCATAATTTAGAGAAAACTCCCCCTCAAACAAAGCAATAACAAAACATCACATTTTATTTCAGAAAAGTCAATACATTACATCACAAGACGAGAAAATAAACAACAAATTTAAAATTCTTCACTATCATCACTATGAAAGTGTGCATCAAATCTATTTTCTAAATGGCACACTTTATCATCTACATCAGATATACGGCGAATTAATTCCTCATGCCGTACTCCAGAAAGAGTGAAGAATGATTGCATCCTCTGATTCATGTCAGATGACATGTCTTCCATGGATTGTCGGGTTTCATGATGAGTAGAGGAAGTTCCAACACTTTGGATTTGGTCAGAGGGAAACTCAGCAGCTGGATGCATATCTTCATTAGAATCTTCATTAGCATCACCTTGATTAGGAACGTCATCTTTGTGAACATAAATATCATTGACACGCACCATTTGGAGTTGAATCAATGTGCTGTCCAGCATGCGGTTCAAGTTATTTGTTCTAACTGCTTGTTCACCTTCAACATTCACTCCTTTATATTCAAGAATACGAGAGACAAGTAAAGCATATGGGATTTTGAATGTGGGATGACGTTTTGCTTTTAACATGGTCATTGTGACAAGAACGCCCCAATCTAAAGGTTCATTATTCATTATGGCATGAATAATTCTAAGATCAATTGAAGAACATTGGGCATGATTTGTAGCCCGAGGACATAGGATCCAGACAATTAGATGCAGAATCATGCGTTCCTCCTTCTTTAAAGGTCCAGCAAGAAGGAGACGTCCAATCTCCATGGAGGGATTCCGCAGAAAAGAGCGATAAGCTAGGAACCTATCAAAATCATCTAACTCACCATAAATGTTAATAGCATCGTCTCTAATTGGAAAGTGAGCGACGTTTTCCCAAATATCATCGTCAAGAATAATTGTGACACCCTTTACTCTAGAAGTAGAAATTTGATCTCTAAATTTAAATCTAGAGTAAAATACCCTAACCAAGTCTGGATAATAAGTACCTTGCATTTGGATGAAGGGAAGAACTCCTTGAATTTCAAGAAGGTTGGGAAAATTGAATCCCCTATTGATGAATTGCTCACCAATAAGAAACTTGGGAGAAATAATAGCCCTTTCCTTCCAGTAGGTCAGAAATTCTTGTTGGCCATCTATATCAGAAATCCATCCTTCTACAGAATTAGGATGGGTTCAAGATGAGGGTGCAGATCTTCTTCTAGTAGGGATCTTAGCACGAGAAGATGAGGCCATTTGAAGGATTAAGAGAATAACAAGAAGATTTAGGAGGGCAAGGTAAGTTAGAAGTAAGCAAGATTGCAAGAATAAGGCAAGATAGCTTGATTTCAAGAGATAGAAGTGAGTAGAAGTGAAATAGAGGTCCCTATATATAGCCAAGCATGTCTAACGGTCATATTGAAGTGAATAGAGGCCAAAAGAGCCGTTGGCAACGGCTAGAACCCATACTTGCCAGGTTTAATCGATTAAAACTCAGAATAATCGATTAAACCAGTTCCAGTCGCATTTAATCGATTATTTCGAGCTGATAATCGATTATCAGAAGGTTTTAATCGATTATTTAACGAATTAATCGATTATTCCAGAGAGGAATACCCTGTTTTGAGTGTTTTGGATGCAGATAATCGATTATATCTCCAATTAATCGATTATTCCAGAGAGGAATGCCCTGTTTTGAATGTTTTAACACATTATAACCTATGAACATCCTAGAACATGAATTATAACATTACAACCATCCAAAAATAGTCAAATTAAGCAGAATTTAAGCTATTTCTAATATCCCTAAGTCTCTTCTAAGATCATAGAATCTATCCTTGGGTAGAGGCTTAGTAAAAATATCTGCTAATTGACGTTTGGTACCTACATACTCTATTTTACAGTTTTCTTTGCTAATATGGTCTCTCAAAAAGTGATGTCTTATTTTTATATGTTTAGTCCTAGAGTGCATTACTGGATTCTTAGTAAGATTTATTGCACTCGTATTATCACACATCAACGGAATGTCATTTAAAAAGATACTATAATCTTCTAACTGTTGTTTCATCCACAGAATTTGAGCACAACAACTACCAGCTGCAATATATTCAGCTTTAGTGGTAGATAAAGCAACACATGCCTGTTTCTTAGAATGCCAGGATATTAAGGATGAACCTAACAAATGACATGTCCCACTAGTACTTTTCCTATCAATTTTACATCAACCATAATCAGCATCAGAATATCCTATTAAACTCATACAAGCATCAGACGGATACCACAAACCAAAACTAGTAGTTCCTTTTAAGTATTTTAAAATATGTTTTACTGCAATTAGATGAGATTCTTTAAGACAAGCCTGAAATCTAGCACACACACAGACATAATGCATAATATCAGGTCTACTTGCAGTTAACTATAACAGTGATCCTATCATACCTCTATACATAGTTTGATTAACTTCCAAACCTGATTCATCCTTGTCTAGATAGCATGAAGTTCCCATGGGTGTGTTAGCTTCCTTTGAGGTGTCCATTCCAAACTTTTTAAGGATCTCTTTGCAGTATTTGGTTTGAGAGATGAAAATGCCATCTTTAAGTTGCTTGATTTGTAGTCCATGGAAGAATGTCAATTCTCCCATCATAGACATTTCAAACTCTCCCTGCATTATCTTAGGAAATTCTACACATAACGAATTATCAGTTGATCCAAAAATAATATCATCAACATACACCTGGACCAATAAGATATGTTCTTTAACTTTCTTTATAAATAGTGTAGAATCAATTTTTCCTCTAGAAAAATCATTTGATGTTAGGAAACTACTTAACCTTTCATACCAAGATCTAGGAGCTTGTTTCAACTCGTATAAAGCTTTCTTTAATTTAAAAACATGATTAGGAAAACTAAAATCCTCAAAACCAGGGGGTTGCTCCACATAAACTTCTTCTTTAATAAAACCATTCAAAAATGCACTTTTAACATCCATTTGATATAGTTTAAATTTCATTAAAGATGCATAGGCAAGAAGTAAGCGTATAGCCTCTAACCTGGCAACAGGAGCATAAGTTTCATCATAATCTATACCTTCCTCCTGACAATAGCCTTTTGCAACAAGTCTGGCTTTATTCTTTGTTATATTTCCATCTTCATCAAGCTTATTTCTAAATACCTATTTGGTTCCAATAACTTGATCTGATTCTTCCCTTGGGATTAATTCCCAGACTTGATTCCTTTCAAATTGGTTAAGTTCTTCTTGCATGGTTATGCACCATTGGTCATCTTTAAGTGCTTCCTCAACATTCTTGGGTTCAATTTGTGACACAAAAGCTACAGACATACAAAAATTAGTCATATTTCTTGTTCTTACCCCTTTTGAGATGTCACCGATGATATTGTCCATTGAGAGTCCTCTAGGTGATTGCCATTCTTTTGCTAATTCAGGCGTTTGAGAAGGCTCATTTTCTTCCAAATATAATTCATCAAGAGCCTCTCTTATATATTCATCATCACCTCCAAGTTCTTTATTTGACTCAAGAGGATTTCCCCCAAGGTCTACAATCTCATCAAAGGTAACATGTATAGATTCTTCTATATTCAAAGTTCTCCTATTAAATACCTTGTAAGCCTTGCTAGTTAATGAATAACCTAAAAAAATGCCCTCATCGGCTTTAGATTCAAATTTTCCTAAGTTGTCCTTCCATTATTCAACACAAAGCACTTACATCCAAAAATTTTCAAATGAGCAACATTAGGTTTTCTACCATTAAACAATTCATAGGGAGTAGATTTAATAATTGACCTAATGAGCATTCTATTTAAAACAAATGATCAATTTTCTTTCAATAAATACAAGAGACAAACAATTCATTTAACTATAGGAACCCAAATATATTTTCCTTTAGGAACACCAAAATGCTTAATTTTACATCTATTTGAAGTATGACCATGTTTCATACAATAAAAGCATGCATTTGATGTAACTTTTGAATATGATGAATCTTTAACCATAGATGTTCTAGTTCCTTTTTCTACCCATACTCTTTTATTTTTCCTTTTAGGCTTTTTCAAAGGAACTTGATAATTTACACTATTTTGAGTTACAACAACTTTATTATTATTACGCAATTCCTTTTCGGCTTTATCAAGTAGATGATTAAGTATATCTATGTCATACTCATACTCTTTACAAGATGCACATATTATATTCTTATCATTATTCTCATCTATGCATACAATTTTTGTTTCTAAGGTTTCCTTTTCCTCTAAACATGCAATTTTCGTTTTTAATGACTCATTTTCCTCTAAACATATAATTTTCGTTTTTAAGGACTCTACCTCCTTTTCGGAACTACTTAAACTCTTTTTCACAGCTTTGTATTCATTTTTCAAGTCCTTAAAGGCACTAAACAATTCATTATATGCATTTTGTAATTCATCAAAATCATTTTCATCATCACTTGAGGATGAGTCGGAATCACTAACCTCAAAGTCAGAAGAAATATTGTCTTTTGCCAACAAGCAAATGTTAGCTTCTATTTCCAAATCACTTAACTCCAAAATCGAGTCACTATCATTGGTTCCTTCATAAGTTACTCTTAGTTTTTCCCACATCTCTTGAGCACTTTTACAAACAGAGATTCTGTAAAACTCATCAAGCGTTAAAGCAGATGAAATTATATTTCTAGCCCTAACGTCAAATTGTGCTTTTCTGTTTTCTTCTGCAGTCCATCTAGAAAAAGGTTTAAGAACGTCAACACCGTTCTCAATAATTTTAGGAACAAATGGACCGTTTAAAATAGCATCCCAAACGCCTCTATCAACAGACTCTAAAAAGATTTGCATTCGTACCTTCCAAAAAGGATAATTTTGACCCGCAAAAAGTGGGGGCTGTTGATAGACGCACCTTCGGCAAAAGTTTGATTTTGTCCAGGCCATTTTCGAAAATTTGAATGACTATCAAAGCAAGCTCGATACCACTTGTTAGAATCGCGCAGTGAGAATGTTCGCGTGGTCGGAAAAAAACCAAGAGGGGGGGTGAATTGGTTTCTTAATAAAAATTAGGTTTTCAAAATTTTCCCCAAATTTTACCGATTAAAAACTGTGTAAATGTAAATAGAGAAAGGGATAGAGTCTTACACAGGAAATTTATACTGGTTCGGATCAAAAGACCCTACGTCCAGTTGCTAATCACTCAAACAGAGGATTAACGCTGTAACTATAAACAAAGTTATTACAAACAAGTTACAATGGAAGAGATAAAGTAAAGATAACACCTCTCTTGAAATCCACAAGAGATGAAGAACAGCTTTCCCCAGAGACAGCATAGCACACAATCCACTAAGAACTCCACTTAGTGATTCTTATCGCTTCTAGCCCACACCAGGTTCAGAAAGCCCCTTTTTCTTGCAACAAACAGTTCTTTGGCACTCACAGCACTTAACTTTTGTATGAAAAAGGTTGTTCTTCTTTTCTGAGTGCCAAAGAAGAGTTTAAGTAGAGAAATTAGGGTTTAGGAATTGGGAATTTTGAAACTAGGGTTCTTGGGAATAGGGTTTTCGAAAATAGGTTTGATTTGAAGTTAAAACCCAAAATCTGACTGGTTTAATCGATTAAAAGAAGTGTTAATCGATTAAACCAGAGCCAAAAATCAACAGAACCTAAATCTCTCTATTTTAATCGATTAAGAGGAGGTTTAATCGATTAAACCGCATGATAATCGATTAAAAGTTGGTTTAATCGATTAAACCGGTGAGTTGTTACAGAAAATGATTTTTCTCACTGTTTTAATCGATTATTTCCCTATTTAATCGATTAAAGCCGAGCCTGGATGATAAACTTGAGCTTTTTGAAGCTTCTAAGGTTCAGACTATGTACCGGCTATCTCAAACACTAAAATTACAGACTCAATCTAATTAATACAGAGTTATTACACTACAAAACAAGTCTTCAACACTCTAAGTCTTTGTGTTCTTGAATCATCATCAAAATCAACAATCTTCATGTTCATCAAGTGCAACATCAAGTCCTTGAATGTTCAACACAGGCAAGTATTTTACCCCACCTGATGCATTCTGTTAAGTTTTGATGAGTACCTACCCTCATCCGATACAAACCTTATTTTATAAGGCTCTGGTGGGTACCTACCCCCACCTGGTATGAATATGCTTTTTGCTAGATTCTGATGAGTACCTACCCTCATCCGGTATAAACCTTATTTTATAAGGCTTTGGTGGGTACCTACCCCCACCTGGTACGAATCTGTAATTTTGCTAGATTCTGATGAGTACCTACCCTCATCCGGTATAAACCTTATTTTATAAGGCTTTGGTGGGTACCTACCCCCACCCGGTACGAACCCCGTTCTGCAAGGCTATGATGGGTACCTACCCCCCACCTAGTCCAAACCCCGTTCTGCAAGGCTCTGATGGGTACCTACCCCCACCTGGTCCGAACCCCGTTCTGCAAGTCTCTGATGGGTACCTACCCCCACCTGGTCCGAACCCCATTCTGCAAGGCTCTGATGGGTACCTACCCCCACCTGGTCCGAACCCCGTTCTGCAAGGCTCTGATGGGTACCTACCCCCACCCGGTACAAACCCCATTCTGCAAGGTTCTGAATAAGCCCCGTTCTGCAAGGCTTTTAGGATGAATTTTTGATAATCAATCCTGTGGTCATCTGGTTTTGGAGATGTGTTGGCGACTTATTGTTTCTGTTCATGCGCCCATTCCATGGGGAATATTTAATTTGACTTTTCTGTTAGTCATCCGGTTTTACCGGGGATTCTTTGTTTTTGGCTTTTTCGTTTAGCCATCCGGCTTTGCCGGGGATTTCTGATTTTTGGCTTTTCTGTTTAGCCATCCGGTCTTGTCGGGGATTCTTTGTTGGTTACCTCTTATTTAGGCGGGAATCCACTGGGGATTTGTTGATTTTTGTTGGTTGTGCCTCTTGATTAGGCAGATGCTTCAATAATGGTGAAGGCTTTTTTATTTTTCGCCTCTGAATAAGCTGATATTCTACTTGAGGATATTTGTTCTTGATAATACCTCTGAGTAGGCAGATGCTTTTTGAAAGCTTTGTGCTTGTATTGCCTCTTGTATAGGTTGATTTCCCATTTCTTGGGGATATCGGCTCTTTGCTTGCCTCTGAGTAGGCATAGGCATTCTTGGGAGTGAAGGTTTTGCCTTTCACTGGGGATATTCATATTGGGTGCTATAGGCGATTAACTCACTGAGGATATGAATTTGTATTTTGCCTTTTGCTGGTAGGCCCGCTGGGGATTTTTCTTTTTGGTGATCCACCAGGGATTTGGTTGTTTTATGGGGATCTATTTTGAATTGCCCCCAAGGGAGTAATGGAGTTTTTGACTCCTTATTGGACGTTGTTGTTTGAGTTGGCTTTGCCTATGCTCTTATTCCTACTGGGGAATGGGTTTTTATCTTTTCCTCGCCATTTAAATTTCTTTTTCGTGAATTGGTTTTTACATATGTGCGCCTTTTTATGCACATTAGCTTTTTTCTTTGGATGAAAAGATATCTTTTTCTCTTTTCTTTTTGGTGATCCCTGGGGAATTTTTCTTTTCTTGGGGGATCTAATCTTTGATTTGATTTTTTTTTTTATGATGGAGTCTTGGCTCCTGACTTTTGTGAAGCTCTTTATTGAGCGTAATGAAGAAATTTTCTTCTTTTCTCTTCTTTTTTTTTTTTTTTTGGGATTCACCGAGGAGTCTGTCAGTTTCCTGGGGATCCAAATTTGATGATGGAGTCTTGGCTCCTGGCTTTGTGAAGCTCTTATTTGAGCTGGAAGATGGAAAAAAATTTTTGTTTTCCTCTTTTTGTCTTTCTTGATATACTCTACTTGGAGATTTTTATTTGGCCTTTTTCGTTATGGCCTTTATTGGGGAATGAAAGTTTTTCTTTTCTTTCTTTTTGTTTCCCCCTGGTGATATGGAGGATTTGACTCCGTATTTTCTTTGATGAACTCTTGTGTAGTCCTTATTCTCCTTATTCTCCTTTGGGGAAGTGGCGGAGATTCTGGATGAGTGTGCTCGATGACTCATATGGTGATGAAGCTAAGTCATGAGGTAATCTTTTTGTTTTGCCTCTGGAGTAGGCAAGGATCCTCTTGGGGATGATCAAGCCTTTCCGTTGGCTTTTTTATGTTGATGGCTTCCTTCTTTTTAGATGGAAGGATGTTGATTGAGGCTTCGAATGACTGTGGTTGACGACTCATGTGATGATGATGCTGAGTCGTGGAGTAATTTTTGTTTTGCCTCTGGAGTAGGCAAGGATCCGCTTGGGGATCATCAAGCCTTTCTGTTGGCCTTTCCCTGGTGCACCTTCTTTTATTGGGATAGAAGGTTAGAGCTAGTTTCCTTGAAGCTCTTTATTCTGCTGAAATGGTTTTTGATTTCATCTTTCGCGATTCTGATTTTCATTTAGAGGCTGGATTTTGGCGCCTTCTATTTTCAATCACAAGCATGGAGACTATCCTCCTTATATGCATGTTTATTATTCTTGTTTGAAGAAAATTATTTTTTCTTGATTTTGACAAAGTCGTACTATGCAACTACTTTGTGTGTGGATGTCCTAAATGCAATCTAATGTTTATTTATTTTTGATGCATTTAGAAAGTAAATGGCCTTCTCCCGTTGGCTTCTTATGAATATGCTGATAGGCTCCTCTTTTATGATCATGATGGGCTCCTCTTTTATTCATCTTTTGGTTTTAGCCCTATCTTTTGCCTAGACCGTCCTTTACGGGTTTTCGATCTAGCGGGCTACCTTAATTTTTGCCTAGAATATCTTAGGGGGCTTTTGCCTTATCTTTTGCCTAGATCGTCTTGTTTGGGGTTTGCGATCTAGCAGGCTACCCTAATTTTTACCTAAGAATATACTAGTAGGAATTTATTATATGGCTTTTTCTTACTGAGGTAATATATGGCTTGTTCTTTCTTACTCGTATCATCTTGTTGACCGAGCACACATCCCATGGACTCGTCGAGTACTGAAAGGTAAAGAATCAAGGGCTTTCCTTCCACAGGTGGTACCAATACTAGTGGATTGGTTAGGCACGTTTTGATTTTTTCGAAAGTTTGTTGACATTCATCATTCCAAACTTTCGGTTGGCTTTTACGCAATAACTTGAATATGGGCGTGCACTTGTCTGTCAATTGCGCGATGAACCGTGCAATGTAGTTTATTCGGCCCAAGAACCCTCTGACTTCTTTTTCTGTTCTTGGTGAGGGAATTTCTACGATTGCCTTTGTTTTATCAGGGTCTACTTCAATTCCTTTTTTACTGACAATAAACCCAAGGAGTTTTCCTGATCGTACTCCGAATGTGCATTTAGCCGGATTGAGCTTGATCTGGTATTTCCGAAGCCGATTGAATAACTTCTTTAAGTATTGGAGGTGATCTATCTCGTTTTTGGACTTGGCGATCATATCATCCACATATACTTCGATTTCTTTGTGGATCATATCATGAAATAATGTCACCATGGCCCTTTGATAAGTAGCCCCTGCATTCTTAAGTCCAAAAGGCATTACTCTATAACAGAATGTACCCCATGGCGTAATGAAAGAAGTTTTTTCTCTATCTTCAACAGCCAATTTAATTTGGTTATACCCTGCATATCCATCCATGAAAGAATAGAAAGTATTTGTAGCGGTATGATCTACCAGCATATCAATATGTGGTAAGGGAAAATCATCTTTTGGACTTGCACGATTTAAGTCCCTATAATCTACGCATACTCTGATTTTTTCATTTTTCTTTATAACTGGCACGATGTTTGCCAACCATTCAGGGTATTTTGACACGATTAGAAAATTGGCATCCAATTGTTTTTCTACTTCTTCCTTAATTTTTAAGGACCATTCTGGCTTTACTCTTCTGAGCTTCTGCTTAACAGGCCGAAATCCCTCTTTTAGTGGTAATCTATGCTCCACTATACTTTCATCAATTCCAGGCATATCATGGTAGGACCAAGCGAATACATCCACATATTCTCTTAGCAACTGTATCAGCCTTTCCCTGACATCATCATCAATTTGGGTACCAATATTTACTTCTTTCTTATTATCTTCTTGTCCCAAATTGATGGCCTCAGTTTTCTCCTGATGGGGCTGTATTGATTGAGCTTCTTTTTCTAACAGTCTTTGCATATCCGGGGAAATGGTCCCCTCCTCACTGTCTGACTCAATCCATTCACCTTCGGCTTTCGGATCTTCCAGAGAGTTTTCAATCACAGACATGATTGTAAGGTTATGCTTTGTTTTATATTTCTTTATTAAATGTGTGAGAGGGAAAAGAATGACAAAGAATATGAATATTATGAATAATGCCTCATTGTATTGATAGAAAGAAATATTTACAAAGCCCATATTAATCAAAAAAATCCCGTGATCATGAGCGAGGATCACGAGAAATACATCGGAAGCTTTTTGATATATTTTTTATTATATATTTTTTTGTATTTATTTTTATTAGATGACAAAAATGATGAGCCCTAAATTGCTGATCTTCCTTAGCCCAACCTTCATTCGGGTTTGGAAAGAGGCTGATCATCTACTTTTGGAGTAGAGGCGTCAAAGGTGATCCATCCTGCATCTATTAAATCTTGGACCTTATGTTTTAAGGCCATGCAGTTATCCACGGAGTGTCCCGGAGCATCCGAATGATAGTTGCATTTTTCGCTCGGCTTATACCATTCTGGATATGGTGGCTCCATTTTCTTGGGAGGGATGCGCACAAGGAGTTTAGCATCCAACAATTTTAATAGCAGACTTCTATAGGAGGTAGGTATTGGAGTGAATTTCCTTTCCGGTTTGCGTGACTTGGTCTACTGTGAGGAAGAAGAAGGAGTGGCAATGTTGATTGCATTCACAGTTCCTTCCTTCTTCTTTCCGAAGTTCTTCTTAATGTTTGGAGTAGAGGAATTGGAGGAAGTGTGCTATGTAATTCTTCCGCTTTTCAGACCTTGCTCTACTCTTTCTCCTATAATTACCACATCCGCAAAGAGTGTTGATGTGTTCCCTATCATTTTGTCATAATAGGGACCAGTTAGAGAATTGATGAACATGGATGTGGTTTCTTTTTCGGACAGAGGAGGTTCCACTTGTGATGCCAATTCCCTCCATCTTTGGGCATATGCCTTAAAAGATTCGTCATCTTTCTTGCTGAGTAACTGTAGATCTGCTCTTTCAGGGGTTAGATCAATATTGTATTTATAACGACGAAGGAAAGCATCTGCTAAATGTCTCCATGTTTGGACTTGCCCTCCTTGCAATTGCATATACCAGTTTAGGGCTAATTCAGCTAAGCTCTCCTGAAAGCAATGGATCAGGAGCTTTTCGTTGTCAGCATACACAGCCATCTTACGGCAGTACATTGTAAGATGGCTTTTGGGGCAAGTTAATCCCATTTATTTTGGGAAGTTCGGAGTTTTGAATTTGTTAGGGAATTGGATGTTTTTAACGAGGCACATATCAGCCGCCTCTTTTACATCAAATTTATGCCCCTCCATGGCTCTCAGCCTCTCTTCAAGAGCAGTAATTTGTTGCTTTGATACTTCCGGAGCATGAATATGTACTGCTCTTGTATCACATTGGTCATGCTCATCCTTAGGTTCCTCTTCTTCTTCTTGGTGAGAGGCTTGTCCACTTTGAGGACCCTCTTTGTGGAGATTCTGTTGGCGCATCATTTCCAACATTTGAGCCATTTGCTCTTTCAGCGTATCAAGCTCAGTGGTGAGCTTTCGGTTTTGTTCTTCTAGTTGCTCCATCTTCTTAGCTTTTTGAGCACGAGTGAGGACGGGCGGAAGACCAGCCACTTTCTAAATGATTTTAACGATTTTTATTATAGCTTTTTATTTCAAATGATTAGTGTGAAATAGATATGCCTTAGACAATAGCTTTGGTATCTTCTCAAAAGCCTATGTTTTAAGGGTACCATACCCACCTTAATGTGTTAACTTCCTTTTTTCAAAGGTTGCCAACATACCTTAGCGCACTTATCTCTTCTAGGAAGGTGATAAACGCACTTGGGTCTCTTTCGGTATTGTCTAAGGATATCTAATAATCCTAGAATGAATGTGTTTATGATAGATTTATTATGATGATGTTTATGCATACTTTTCTTAGTGCATTTATTTTCTCTCTTGTTTTACCACTTATTGGATGATGTGGTATGAATGATACGACTTTGCCAAGAATCTTTTTATTATAAAAAGGAATTTTTATGGCTTTCAATTGTTTTTATATTTTTTATGACCCTTTATCTCTTCTGTCGGTCAACGTGGCTACTTAACTTACAAAGAACCTGAAACCAGGCTAGCTTAACTGAAAACTGTCCGAGAAAAAGTGGTTTATCTTATCACTTTTTGATTTTTAGGGTTTTTCATTATTTTGTTTGTTGTATGATTACCCTACGCTAATGCATCAATACAAATGCAGCAAATGAATGCACACACACAATTCATACATCCACGAGCAGAGCCACGCTTATTTAATCACGAGGTAGGGTTTTCCTGCAGAAACGTGCTTGGTTTGGGTGGTTCTAAACTGTTCTCACCAAGGCCAAAGGTCCCCAAGGTGCCCCCATTATAGGGACCTCTCAATCTCTCAGTCTTCGGGTCATGCACGGAACTCCGTGTCGACATCCTTAGACCAAAAGAAGAGAGTTATCACCTTGAGTTGCTGGTTTCCGACAACGGTTGTAGCCCCGTGTGCCAACAAGTCGGTCATATCTGCCACCCACTCCCTATAGGTATTCACTCTTGCCCCCGGGTATAGAGGGACTGTTGTGTGCAAGGGTTTTTTGTGTGCAATTTATATTTCAGACAATTTGCAGAAAATAATCATATAGCAATTATTAAAGCCATACAATAAAACATACGGAAGAGGGTAAAGGCGTAATTTCAAATCTTTACTTAGTTTGAATTTATCCGTCACTAAATGGGATCAACTCTCTAGCTTCCCCAGTGGAGTCGCCATCTGTCGCCACCGTCCGTTCCGACGTCCAAGGACATCTCGAACGTTTATGCGAGCGGTCGCGAAAAGATGGTTTAGACTCGCATTTTTGTGTTAAAATATGTTCATTGCTTCCTAGGTGTCAACAATTGAACTATCCTCTAATAAAAGCAAGGTTTTCGAAAAGGGTTCTTTTGGAGTCGCCACCAATGTTTTGACCATGAACATTGGAAAAGGATAAAAAGGCGTTGATTTTAATAAAAACCAAACTTGGCCATTATAACCAGAGTTAGGTAAGGGAGTTAGTTACGTGTGGGGAAGGTGTTAGCACCCCCACAACGCCCCTTTTGGGTTCCCTATGACGGACTAATTCATTTAAGTGAAGATTACAAGAAATTACGCGATTATCCTATTTTATTGCATAATATTAAAAATGGCTATCTACATGATTTTAGTTTACATTGCATACAGAAAGCAATAAATAAAGCAGTAAAAGAGAAGAGAATTGAAAAGAACCTCCGTAGCAAGCTTTGTATTGCGAATCTTTTGACTATGAGGATGCGTTTTGGCAATCCCCCGCTCTACAAAGACTCTCCTCTCCGAATACAACACTGACTCTACTAAATTTTACAGAAGAATCGAATGCTGGAATATGATTCCTTAACTGATTGTTACCTTATCAAGGCAATCAGAGAGTTCATTCGAAGAAGGAAGAGAATAGACAAGTACTCGGAGTTGTCTGGTGTGTGTAACAGTGGCAAATGAGCCTCCTATTTATAGTTTTTCACTGCTTGACCATTTGAGACGCCCCTCTGGGTTGGGACGGCCGTCTGGGTTGGGACGGTCGTCCCAACTGCATCTTTTACACATGTTGGGACCCCCTGAAAGTTGGGACTGGCAGTCTCACTTGGGACGGCCATCCCACTTGGCCAGGGAAGGTTGGGACGACCGTCTCGACTTTGGGACGGTGGTCTCGACCTGTTTTGGCCAGTTTTTGTGTTTTGGGACCCCTAGGAAGCTTTCCTTTCTTTATTCGGACGTCGGTTGGTGCCGATGAACGCCCATTAAAGCTTTATCTTCATATAGGCAGTCTTCTTGGGCTTTATTGAGATGCCAGGCGAGCTTTATCTTGTTGTAGGAAGTCTCTTTCGCCTTTATTGAGAGACCGGGCAAAATTAGGGGTCTACAACTATTCAATGAATATCCCAAGAAAATACCTTCATCTGATTTGGAATCAAACTTTCCAAGACTTTCCTTCCCATTGTTTAAAACAAAAACCTTACTTCCAAATACTCTAAAATAGTTTATGTTAGGCTTTTTACCTTTGTATAATTCATAGGGAGTTTTCTTAAGAAAAGGTCTTATTAAAACACAGTTTAATACATGACAAGTAGTACTAACGGCATCAGCCCAAAAATATTTTGGTAATGCTTTCTCATTAAGCATTGTCCTAGCTAACTCTTCAAGAGAACGATTTTTCCTTTCAACTACACCATTCTGTTGAGGAGTTCTAGGAGCAGAAAAATTATGCTTGATACCATGTTTATCACAAAATTTATTGAAATTTTCGTTTGAAAACTCTCCCCCATGATCACTTGGAATACAAGAGATAAAATAGCCTTTTTCATTTTGAATTTGTTTTGCAAATTTCTTAAACAAATGGAAAGTATCAGATTTTAATTTTAAAAATAATGTCCAAGTAAATCTTGAGTAATCATCTACTATAACCAATGCATATAGATTTCCTCCTAAACTCATAGTTCTAGAAGGACCAAAGAGATCCATGTGCAAAAGTTTAAGAGGTCTAGATGTTGAAACAATATTTTTCTGTGAAAAAGAATTCCTTACTTGTTTCCCCTTTTGACATGCATCACATACTTTGTCTTTCACAAACTTAAGTTTAGGTAAGCCAACTACAAGATCTTTAGAAATCAGTTTATTAAGATGATTCATATGAATATGAGCTAACCTCCTATGCCACAACCAGGAATCATTCTCTTTAGAGATTAAGAAAAAATTTTTAGCAGAATTAGTATCTAACATGTAAATATTGTTGATCCTCTTACCAGTAATCAGTACCTGTTCTGAATCTGATTTTATTATTTGACATTGATCTTGACCAAATACAACTTTGTGTCCTTTATCACAAAGCTGGCTAATACTAATCAAATTATGTTTTAAACCCTCAACATATAATACATTGTTAATAATACTTTATTCTTTGCATTTGATGTCACCTATTCCAAGGATTCTTCCTTTGTTATTATCCCCATAGACAACAGTCCCACCATTCTTTAGTTTTAAGTTGTAAAATTTTGTAATATCACCTGTCATGTGTTTAGAACAGTCACTGTCAAGGTACCACAGATCTTCGGTTTGTTTTGCCTGAAAGAGAAATTAGTATAGTTGCAGTACAAAATGATACAGAATTGAAATAAACAATTAATTATGCACTGGAAGTAAAATTTTAATCGATTAATTTGATATTCAATCGATTAATCAAGTTCTGGAGAAAATATATCAGAATAATAATCGATTTAAACGAGAAATAATCGGTTAAATTTATCCTTTTAATGATTTTAACTGATATAAATCCATTTTAATCGATTAAGACAGCTAAACTAGATTCCAGAGAACATTTTAATCGATTAATTCGCATTTCAATCGATTAAAACTGTACGGACATCTTTTATGGTATTCTCTGTAAGTGATTTTAACCGATTAAAATAGTTTTATATCAATTAAAATACTCAGTCCATGAATCCAGAAACAGAATTTGCTGATTTGATATTCAGGGACTTCCAGATTTTGTTCCTGCAAAACAGATTTGGCATATTTCTGGTACCCCTTTTTAATTACTGGGTCCAATCATGTTATTTGTAATGAATTTTTGGGTATCCACTTCATTCTACCTTTAGGAATAGCATATTTCTTAATTCTACAATATTTCACAGAATGACCTTTTTTCATGCAGTAAAAACATTTAAGAAATGGAGACGAAACAGATTTACTATATGCAAAATAGTTTTAAAATGCTCTAGTTTTCTTTCCAACAGGAGGTGTAAAACCTATACCACCACGATCAATAACCAATTTTTGATAATCAAGTATCATATCAAGACTAGTTTTTCCTTGTGCAAGTTTAGATGCAGTTTTTATTAAATATGTTAATTTCTCTTGTAACTCAGGACAATTTTTACAATCTTTATCATTACACATGCAATCAGAGTTATTACCTATTTCCAAATTTTCATTCTTGGTTTCTTCATCAACTATTTTCTTTTCAAGAAGAGTGATCTTGTTTTCTAATAAACAATTCATGCTTTTTAATCTTTTGTTTTCAATTTCTAATCTCTTAGCTACTGCATGCATTTCATAAAAAGCATCTTGTAATGAACTATAATTCATAGTAGTTGTTGAGTCAAAACTTACACTGGTTATTGGAGAATCCGAATTGACCATTAAGCATATCTCTGTTGTTTCTTCATAGGCCATTTCAAGGGTTTTCCACATTTGTGCAGCAGTTTGACGATGTGCTATCCTGAAAAAATCATTTCTGTTAAGTGCAGCTATGATGATATTCTTAGCAATACAATCATCTTGGATTAGTTTCTTTTCACAATCATTTAAGCTAGACCAATCTTTGTTAAAAACATAAGATCCTTGTTCAATGATATTCCAAACATTTATACCAATAGATTCAATAAAGATCTTCATCCTAATCTTCCAAAAAGAGTAATCTGTACCACAAAACAGTGGAGGTCTATTAATACAAGCACCCTCAGAAAATTTATTTCCAGCCATTTGGATCGAAAGACTTGAATAATTCTCAAGAACCTTGCTCTTGATACCAATTGTTAGAAATGTAGGCTGAGATCAAGAGGCGGGGGTGAATTGATCTTTGAAAGATTTTTGCAATTTACAGATTATCTATTTCAAAGATTAAGAATTCTGACCAGTTCTTGAATCACACACAGCAAGCAATCAAAATAAAGGTAGTGACAGAATTAAAAGAGAGAAAGGTTTAGAAAGATACAACCAAGATTTATACTGGTTCACCCAATCCCAGGGCTACGTCCAGTTTCCAGCTAAATTCCAGCTAGGTTCCACTAGATTGAACGTTTTACAGATTACAACTTTAATCTCACATTCAATCTACCACAAGAACCAAAATTCTAGTTCCTGCACCTAAACCTTCACCAAGAACCAAATTCCAGTTCTTGACCAACCCTGCAGCCAAATTCCAGCTACAGAACCTAGTGCCCACAATTCCAGGCACCCACAATATAGTAAAGAAAGTAAAGAAATAAAGAGAAGAAATTAGAACGCTCAAACCAGATTTATGCAACTCTGCAGTATGAGTTTCTTCTCCAAGAGAATGCAAATTTTGCCTCAATAAAGAACTTCTATGAACTTAAAAAAAACTAGTGCGATTCTCTCTTGAAAGTAGCACTTATGATTGCTTGATTGATTGCTAAAAGATGTGTTTTAAAAGGTTCAAGCAATACTGTTTATATAGAAGATTTTCAAAACTGCTAGTTTATTTAATCTGTTAAAATAATCTTTTAATCTATTAAAAGTCTTGTTTTAATCTGTTAACACTTCTTTTAATCTGTTAAAAAGTTCTTGATTATTTTCCAGATTTGTTTTAACTGATACGACACCGTTTATATCAATTAAAACTCTTTGTAAAAAATCTTCCAAACTGTTTTAATCGATTGTTTAGATCTTCCAATCGATTAAAATACTGCAAAACATTCTTATAAACTTTTCTAAGTGATTTTAATCGATAACAATCTGTTTTAATCGATTAAAACACTTTGAAAAAAGTTCACTTAGTTATTTTAATCGATTGAAACGCATTTTAATCGATTATAATTTTGCCAAAAGAATTCATAAAATTTTCTAAGTTATTTTAAGCTGATAGCAAGCTTGTATTAATCGATTAAAACATTCGGAAAAACCGCTTAGTTGTTTTAATCGATTATTTCGCATTTGTATCGATTAAAATACTTGACGAACAACTTTCAAAACACTTCAAGTTATTTCAATCGATTATTTCGAGTTTGTATCGATTAAAATTCTGCAGAACACTTTTCAAAATATTCTAAGTCATTTTAATCGATTATATCAATTCTATATCGGTTAAAATATCGGCGGAAGGTTTTCAAAAATCCTTCTAATGAAAACAATCGATTATTTCGAAAACATATCGGTTAAAAACCTGTTACAAAAGTGTTAAGAATATTTTAGTTGATAAAGCTTATATACTATTAGTTAAAATAGTTAATTAAAAAACCTTTTAACAAAATAATTTGTTTTTAACCGTTTAAACATTTTTTAGAGGCATTTGTAAAATCTTTTAGATGAAGAAACCTCATGCAGCAGAGAGATAAAAATGATTATACCTAAGCAGAGATGCAGACTCACTAATCCCACTACTCTTTTATCTAAGTGACCTTTGACTGCCACAAAGTAGCCTTTGACTTCATTTTTTACTTCATCAAATCAACAAGATCTTTGCCAAAGTAATTCAATAAGATCTTCATCACTTTCACATAGGATCCAGACAAGTAAATGCAAAATCATGCGTTCCTCCTTCTTCAAAGTTCCAGCTAGAAGTAGACGCCCAATCTCCATGGAAGGGTTTCGTAGAAAAGAACGGTAAGCCATGATCCTATCAAAATCATCTAACTTACCAAACACGTTAATAGCATCTTCTCTAATAGGAAAGTGGGGAACGTTTTCCCAAATATCATCGTCAAGAATAATTGTTACCCCCTTTACACGAGAGGTAGCTATTTGAGCTCTGAATTTGAACCTAGAGAAAAATACCCTAACTAAGTCAGGATAATACGTACCTTGCATTTGGATGAAAGGGAGAACTCCTTGAATTTCAAGGAGATTAGGAAAGTTGAATCCCCTATTGATGAACTGATCACCAATAAGGAACTTAGGAGAAATAATACCACGTTCCTTCCAATAAGACAGAAATTCTTGTCGGCCTTCTGCATCAGAGATCCATCCTTCTACAGAATTAGGACGGGGATGAGATGAGGGTGTTGATCTTCTTCTGGTGGGAATTTTAGCACGAGAAGATGAGGCCATTGTAGGATTAGAAGAGTAACAAGAAGATTTAGGAGGAGAAGTTAAGATAGAAGAAAGAAAGATTGATAGAATGAGGCAAGAAAGCTTGATTTCAAGAGATAGAAGTGAGTAGAAGTGAAATGGAGGTCCCTATTTATAACCAAGCATCTCCAACGGTCATATGGGAGTGAATAAGGGTCAAGAGAGCCGTTGGCAACGGCTAGGAATCAAAACTTGCCAGGTTTAATTGATTAAATCTTGAATTAATCGATTAAACCAGTAACAGACCCATTTAATCGATTAATTCAAGCTGTTAATCGATTAACACTGAGTTTAATCGATTATCTGGCGAGTTAATCGATTAAACCAGTGAGAAATGTCATGTTTTTGGTGTTTTGGATGCAGATAATCGATTATAACTCCAAATAATCGATTATTCCAGAGAGTTTATCAAATTTTTGAGGTTTATACACATGATAATCTATTAACATCCTACACAATGAATTATAACATCACAACCACCCAAAAACTGTCTAATTGAGCAGAATTTAAGCTATTTCTAATATCTCTAAGTCTCTTCTAAGATCATAGAATCTATCCTTAGGTAGAGGCTTAGTAAAAATATCTGCTAATTGATGCTTTGTATCTGTTAGAAAAGAAGGCTGAGATCAAGAGGGGGGGTGAATTGATCTTTGAAAGATTTTTGCAATTTACAGATTATCTATTTCAAAGATTAAGATTTCTGACCAGTTCTTGAATCACACACAACAAGCAATCAAAATAAAAGCAGTGACAGAATTAAAAGAGAGAAAGGTTTAGAAATATACAACCAAGATTTATACTGGTTCACCCAATCCCAGGGCTACGTCTAGTTTCCAACCAAATTTCAGCTGGGTTCCACTAGATTGAACGTTTTATAGATTACAACTTTAATCTCACACTCAATCTACCACAAGAACCACAATTCTAGTTCCTACACCTAAACCTTCACCAAGAACCAAATTCCAGTTCTTGACCAACCCTGCAGCCAAATTCCAGCTACAGAACCCAGTGCCCACAATTCCAGGCACCCACAATACAGTAAAGAAAGTAAAGAAACAAAGAAAAGAAATTAGAACGCTCAAACCAGATTTATGCAACTCTGCAGTATGATTTTCTTCTCCAAAAGAATGTAATTTTGCCTCAAGAAAGAACTTCTATGAACTTCACAAAAACTAGCGTGAATCTCTCTTGAAAGTAGCACTTATGATTGTTTGATTGATTGCTCAAAGATGATTTTTAAAATGTCCAAGCAACTCTGTTTATATAGAAGATTTTCAAAACTGCTGGTTTATTTAATCTGTTAAAATAATCTTTTAATCTGTTAAAAGTATTGTTTTAATCTGTTAAAACTTCTTTTAATCTGTTAAAATGTTCTTGATTATTTTCCAGATGTGTTTTAACTGATACGACAACGTTTATATCAATTAAAACTCTTTGTAAAAAACCTTCTGAATTGTTTTAATCGATTGTTTCATCTTTCAATCGATTAAAATATTGCAAAACATTCTTATAAACTTTTCTAAGTGATTTTAACTGATAACAATCTGTTTTAATCGATTAAAACACTTTGAAAAACATTCACTTAGTTATTTTAATCGATTGAAACGCATTTTAATCGATTATAATTCTACCAAAAGATTTCATAAAACTTTCTAAGTTATTTTAACTGATAGCAAGCTTGTTTTAATCGATTAAAACTTTTTGGAAAAACCTCTTAGTTGTTTTAATCGATTATTTCGCATTTGTATCGATAAAAATACTGACAGAACAACTTTCAAAACACTTCAAGTTATTTCAATCGATTATTTCGAGTTTGTATCAATTAAAATTCTGCAGAACACTTTTCAAAATATTCTAAGTCATTTTAATCGATTATATCAATTCTATATCGGTTAAAAAGCTGGCATAAGGTTTTCAAAAATCCTTCTAATGAAAACAATCGATTATTTTGAAAACATATCGGTTAAAAACCCGTTACAAAAGTGTTAAGAACATTTTAGTTGATAAAACTTATATACTATTAGTTAAAATAGTTGATTAAAGACATTTTAACAAAA
Source organism: Sphenostylis stenocarpa (assembly GCA_963425845.1). Classification (NCBI taxonomy): domain Eukaryota; kingdom Viridiplantae; phylum Streptophyta; class Magnoliopsida; order Fabales; family Fabaceae; genus Sphenostylis; species Sphenostylis stenocarpa. Next base: position 16,563,009 of record OY731402.1, on the reverse strand, counting down.
TACTTTGTTTTTAATCGTTTAAACATTTTTTAGAGGCAATTGCAGAATCTTTTAAATGAAGAAACTTCATGCAGCAGAGAGATAAAAATGATTATACCTAAGCAGAGATGCAGACTCACTAAACCCACTACTCTTTTATCTAAGTGACCTTTGACTGCCACAAAGTAGCCTATGACTTCATTTTTTACTTCATCAAATCAACAAGATCTTTGCCAAAGCAATTCAATAAGATCTTCATCACTTTCAGTATCAACATACTCAATTTTATAGTTTCCTTTGCTTATATGATCTCTCAAAAAATGATGTCTAATTTCTATATGCTTAGTCCTAGAGTGCATTACTGGATTCTTAGTGATATTGATAGCACTCGTATTATCACACATCAAGGGAATGTCATTTAGAAATATACTATAATCTTCTAGCTGTTGTTTCATCCACAAAATTTGAGCATAACAATTACCAGCTGCAATATATTCAGCTTCAGTGGTGGATAAAGCAACACATGCCTGTTTCTTAGAATGCCAAGATACTAAAGATGAACCTAACAAATGACATGTCACACTAGTACTCTTTCTATCAATTTTGCATCCACCATAATCAGCATCAGAATATCCTATTAAACTAGTACAAGCATCAGATGGATACCATAAACCAAAACCGGTAGTTCCTTTTAAATATTTTGAGAGATGAAAATGTCATCTTTAAGTTGCTTGATTTAAAGTCCAAGGAAGAATGCCAATTCTCCCATCATAGACATTTCAAACTCTCCCTGCATTATCTTAGCAAATTCTACACACAACGAATTATCAATTGATCCAAAAATAATATCATCAACATATACCTGGACCAACAAGATATGTTCTTTTACTTTCTTTATAAACAGAGTAGAATCAATTTTTCCTCTAGAAAAATCATTTGAAGTTAGGAAACTACTTAGCCTTTGATACCAAGACCTAGGAGCTTGTTTTAACCCATATAATGCTTTCTTTAATTTAAAAATATGATTAGGATAACTAAAATCTTCAAATCCAGGGGGTTGCTCCACGTAAACTTCTTCTTTAATAAAATCATTCAAAAATGCACTTTTAACATCCATTTGATATAATTTAAATTTCATCAAAGATGCATAAGCAAGAAGTAGTCGTATAGCCTCTAACCTGGCAACAGAAGCATAAGCTTCATCATAATCTATACCTTCCTCCTAACAGTAGCCTTTGGCAACAAGTCTGGCTTTATTATTTGTTATGTTTCCATCTTCATCAAGTTTATTTCTAAATACCCATTTAGTTCCAATTACTTGATGTGATTCTTCTCTTGAGATTAATTCCCAGACTTGATTCCTTTCAAATTGGTTAAGTTCTTCTTGCATTGCTATGCACCATTAGTCATCTTTAAGCGCTTCCTCAACATTTTTGGGTTCTATCTGTGACACAAAAGCTACAGACATGCAGAAATTAGTCATATTTCTAGTTCTTACCCCTTTTGAGATATCACCAATGATATTGTCCATTGAGAGTCCTCTAGGTGATTGCCATTCTTTTGCTAATTCAGGTGTTTGAGAAGGCTCATTTTCTTTCAAATACAATTCATCAAGAGCCTCTCTTATATACTCATCATCACCTGCAAGTTCTTTATTTGACTCAAGAGGATTTCCCCCAAGGTCTACAATTTCATCAAAAGTAACATAAATAGATTCTTCAATATTTAAAGTTCTTCTATTAAACACTCTATATGCTTTGCTAGTTAATGAATAACCTAGAAAAATGCCCTCATCGGCTTTTGAGTCAAATTTTCCTAAGTTGTCCTTTCCATTATTTAACACAAAGCACTTACATCCAAATATTTTTAAATGAGCAACATTAGGCTTTCTACCATTTAACAATTCATAGGGAGTTGATTTTATAATTGACCTAATGAGCATTCTATTTAACACATAACAAGCAGTACTAACCGCATCAGCCCAAAAATATTTAGGAACATTTGATTCATTTAACATTGTTCTAGCAAGTTCCTCTAATGACCTATTTTTCCTTTCAACTACACCATTTTGTTGGGGAGTCCTAGGAGCAGAAAAGTTATGTAATATTTCATTTTCTTCACAATAATTTTCAAACTTCTCATTTTGAAACTCACCACCATGGTCACTTCTTAAAACTTTAATTCTTAAGTCTTTCTCATTTTGTATTTGCTTTGCAAACATTCTAAAGACCTTAAAAGCTTCACTTTTCATTGTTAGGAAAAATGTCCAAGTATATCTAGAGTAATCATCTACAATCACAAGACCATAATAATTTCCACCAAAGCTTTTTATCCTAGAAGGTCCAAATAAATCTAAATGTAATAATTCTAGGGGTTTTCAAGTGGAAATAACATTCTTTGATTTAAATGATGATTTTACTTGTTTACCTTTTTGACATGCATCACACAATCTATCTTTTTCAAATTTTAATTTAGGCAAACTAATAACTAAGTCTTTTGAAATCAATTTGTTCAAATGATGCATATTTATATGAGTCGCTCTCTTATGCCATAACCAAGGGTTCTCTTCCTTAGCAACTAAACATGTTATGCTAGAATCATGTAAACAATCCAAATCAATCAAGTATATGTTATTATGCCTAATGCCTTTTAATTCTATATTTTCGGAATCTATCAAATGTATGGTGTAAAATTTACTTTCAAAGATTACCTTAAATCCTTTGTCACATAGTTGACTTATGCTAAGGAGATTATGCTTTAGTCCATCAACAAGAAGCACATCGTTAATCTCCAAGGTGTTTGCACCACCTATATTTCTAATTCCAAGAATTTTTCCTTTGTTGTTGTCCCCGTAAGTTACATATCCTTGTTCTTTAGCTTTGAAACTCACAAATTTCGTTTTATCACCGGTCATATGCTTTGAGCATCCGCTATCAAGATACCACATAGACTTCTTTGATTTGGAAGTTTCCTACAAAACAAGAACATAGTAAACTTAGGTCCCCATAACTTTTGGGTCCTTGGGGTTAGAGACAAACAAATTATTTAACAATAGGAACTCAAATGTATTTACCTTTAGAAACACCAAAATGTTTTATTTTACATTTATTTGAAGTGTGACCTTGTTCCATACAGTAAAAACATGATTTAGATGTAGCTTTAGAATAAGATGCATTTCTAACAATAGATCCTCTAGTTCCTTTTTCTACCCATACTCTTTTGTTTTTCTTTTTAGGCTTTTTAAAAGAACTTGATGATTTACACTATTTTGAGCTAAAACAATTTTATCCTTCTTTAAATCACTTATCTCCTTTTCGGCTTTATCTAGCAAATGGTTAAGGATATCTATGTCATATTCATACTCTTTACAAGTTGCACATGCTAAGTTCTTATCATCATTCTTATCTAAACATACAATTTTCGTTTCTAAGGATTCCTTTTCCTCTAAACATGTGATTTTCGTTTTTAATGAGTCAATTTCCTTTTCGGATCTACTTAAATTCTTCTTCACAACTTTATATTCATTTTTCAAGTTCTTAAAGGCACTAAACAGTTCATTATATGCATTTTGCAGTTCATCATAGTTATTTTCATCATCACTTGAGGATGAGTCGGAATCACTTACCTCAAATTCGGAAGATATGTTGTCATTTGCCATTAAGCAAATATTGGTTTCTACTTCCGAGTCACTTGATTCCGAACTTGAATCACTGTTATCCCAAGAAATATAGGCTTTCTTCTTGAAGAACTTTTTGCTTTTGATTTCTTCGTTCTTCTTATTTGGACATTCGGTCTTCATATGTCCTACTTCACCACAACCATGACATTTTATATTTACGGAAGTACTTTCTCTTACCTTTCCCTTACCTTTGAATGAATGCCTTCCTTTAGCTTTCATGAATTTGGTGAACTTCTTTATCATAAGACTCAATTCTTCTTCTTCATTTTCCGAGTCTTCTTCTTCCTTTTTATTTTTACCTTTGAAAATTTCGGTTTTGAAGGCTAAGTTCTTCTTTTGATATTGTCCTTCTTCTTCATTTAGCCTTCCAAGCTCTAGCTCATGCTCTCTTAACTTTCCAAAGAGCGTCGCCATAGACATTGTGGCAAGATTTTGTGATTCTGAGATGGTCGTCACCTTAGGTTGTCATTTCCTATCCAAAGATTTTAAAATTTTAACATTTAATTCATCAACGTCAAAGATTTTACCTAATCCGGTGAGATGGTTCACAATATGAGTGAAACGCTTTTGAACGTCAAATATCGTTTCGCCTTGTTGCATCCGGAACATCTCGTATTCTTGGATTAAGGAATTTTTCTGTGCTCTCTTAACATTGTCGGCACCTTCGTGGGTCACTCTTAGCATTTCCCACATTTCCTGAGCACTTTTACAAATAGAGATCCAGTAAAACTCGTCAAGGGTTAAAGCAGATGAAATTATATTTCTAGCCCTAAGGTCAAATTGTGCTTTTCTGTTTTCCTCTATTGTCCATCTAGAAAAAGGTTTAGGAACGTCAACACCGTTCTCAGTAACTTTAGGAACATAGAGACTGTTTAAAATAGCGTCTCAAACGCCTCTATCAACAGACTCTAAAAAGATTTGCATTCTTACTTTCCAGAAAATATAATTTTGACCCGCAAAAAGTGGGGGTCTGTTGATAGACGCACCTTCGGCAAAAGTTTGATTTTGTCCGGCCATTTTTGAAAAGTTTGAATGACTATCAAAGAAAGCTCTAATACCACTTGTTAGAATCACGCAGTGGAATGTTCGCGTGGACGGACAAAAACCAAGAGGGGGGTGAATTGATTTCTTAACAAAAATTAGGTTTTAAAATTTTTTCCCAAATTTTACCGATTAAAAAGCTGTGTAAACGTAAATAAGATAGAGATAAAGTCTTACACAGGAGATTTATACTGGTTCGGATCAAAAGACCCTACGTCTAATTGCTAATCACTCAAATAGAGGATTAACGTTGTCACTATAATCAGAGTTGTTACAAACAGATAACAATTGAAAATACAAAGTAAAGAAAACACCTCTCTTGAAACCCACAAGAGATGAAGAACAGCTTTCCCCAGAGACGGCACAACACACAATCCACTAAGAACTCCACTTAGTGATTCTTATCGCTTCTAGCCCACACCAGGTTCCAAAAGCCCCTTTTTCCTCCAACAAACAGTTCTCTAGCACTCTCAGCACTTAACTTTTGTTTGAAAAATGTTGTTCTTTTTTTCTGAGTGCCATAGAGAAGCTTAAGTAGAGAAATTAGGGTTTGGGAATTGGGATTTTCGGAACTAGGAGTCTTGGGATTTGGGTTTTCGAAAATAGGTTTAATTTGAAGTTGAAAATCAAAAATAGACTGAAATAATCGATTAAATGAAGTGTTAATCGATTATTACAGAGCCAAAATCAACAGAACCCCAAAACTCACTGTTTTAATCGATTAAAAGCCCTGTTAATCGATTAACAGGCCTGTTAATCGATTAACAGGTGTGTTAATCGATTATTACAGTGAACAGATACAGAAAATGGTTTTTCTCACTGTAATAATCGATTATCTAACCATTTAATCGATTAAAGCCGAGGCAAACTGATAAATATGAGCTTTTGAAGCTTCTAAAGTGCAGACTATGTACCGGCTATCTTAAACTCTAATATTACAAACTCAAACTAATCAAAATAGAGTTATTACACAATAAAACAAGTCTTCAACTCTCTAAGTTCTTTGTTCTTGAATCATCATCAAAATCAACAAGCTTCATGTCCATGTAAGTTCAACATCAAGTCCTTAAATGTTCAACACAGGAAATATCCGCCAAATCAGCACGCCTTGAGGCCGAATGCGCAAAACAGGCTCAGACGATCAAGGAGTTTCTACAAGACCTCACAAGGACTCGGTCTGAAATACGCCAAGAGCAAGAGGCCAACTAGAGACTCAATAGAAGTCTCACTGAGCTACGCTGCAAAGAAAGAGATGGGTTAGCTTAGTATGGCCAAGTACTACGGGAAAAAGACCGAGCCCTCGCAAAACTCGATGAGCTGCAAGCCTTGGTCGTCCATCAAGAGGCAAAGATCAAAGAGGCTCAAAATTACAGTGAAGATATGAGCCAGGCAGTCCAAAAGCAAGTCAAAGCACTTACTTGTCACGTCCGGGAAGCTGAAAGAGAGTTACATAGAGATCAAGACCCGCCTGTGGGTTTCTTTAGGCTTTTCCATTTCTGGCAAAAGTTGCTTCGTAGTGTGGAATAGGGGAATGTACACTTTCTACGAATATATATAAAATTTCTTTATTCAACAATTTTCTACTTGCATGCATGTCATTCATTTGCATATTTAATTTCCCCTCCTTCACTTTTAATAAATAAGATAATAAAAAGGAAGGATTAACTAACACGTCTTCCAATCAGAAGGATGGAAAGAAAACCGCTCTTAATCAAGCTCTCCCCAACGGTCGATTCACCACAAGATGATAATAAGTCTCGGTCGTTGGTTCTCAAAGGCAATAAGGAAGAGGAGGTAAAGACGCCCGTGCGAATATTTATGCCTCGTCCTTTCCCCTATGAATCAAATAAAGTTGTGCCGTGGAGATATGGGGAATCTTAACCAATAAAGGAGGATATCTCCAATATAGCCGGCATCAGGGGCATGACCAGAAGTGGAAGGATCTACTCTCCCAATGAGTTGCAAGAGGATGCCCCCAAGAATAAAGGGAAAAATAAACAGACCGAAGAAAAAGAAAGTAAAGAATCCAAGGAGGAGAATGACGAATTACTCCAGTTCATAAGGCAGAGCAAGTATTCCATTATCGACCAACTCAATCATACATCTGCGAAGATAACTGTTATCTCTAATGATGAGCTCATAACTGCATCGAAACGCCCTGATGAAGGTCTTGAGTGAAGCGCATGTACCTCACAATATATCCCAAGAAAAAGTTGAGAGGATTGTTGGTCACATTACGATAAGCAATCACCTCACCTTCACAGATGAAGAACTCCCCCTAGAGGGGTCGAGCCACAACAAGCCTTTGCATATTTCTATCAAGTGCAAAGAGTACCTCATCGCCAAAGTTCTTGTGGATAATGGGTCATCCTTGAACTTGATACCCAAGTGCACACTGGACAAGTTGACTATTCAAGGAACCCGCTTGCGCCCAAGCAGCACTATCGTTCGAGCCTTCGACGGATCTAAGCGAGAAGTAGTGGGGGAAATCAATCTGCCAATCCAAGTTGGACCCACTATCTTCATCGTTGATTTCCATGTAATGGATATTACTCCAGCATATAGTTGTCTCCTTGACAGGCCTTGGATTCACGATGCTAAAGCAGTACCTTCAACGCTCCACCAGAAAGTAAAGTTTGTAGTAGAGGACAAACTGGTCACGGTCCAAGCAGAAGATGATATCTTGATCAGCAGACCGTCTACCCAACCTTATGTGGATGCGGCTGAAGAAGCCCTTGAAACATCTTTTCAAGCGCTCGAAATTGCCAGTTTAGAGAGACTTCCCAATAGTACAAAGTTAGCCTGCATGATGATGAAGCATGGTTACCATCCTGGCCAAGGATTGGGGGCAGATTCCCAAGGAATAGGGGAACCCCTAGAATTCAAAGATAACCCTTTTAAGTTTGGCCAAGGATATGACCCTACGAAGGGCCGAGCAGAAAGAAGAAAAGGGAAGTCTCCCCTCTGCACCCTCAAGTAGATGTTCCGAAGCGGAGGGACGCAAGCGTCACAAGCAACCCTAGTCATTAGGAGTCCTTTTTCATTTCTTAAGGGATGTAAACCCAATTATTGTTAGAGATTATCCCCCGGGGCTAGCCCGACCCCCGGGCATCTTTTGGGGCACATATTCCCTTATTAATTTAATAAAGAATACATTTCTTACTATTCGCTTCTCTTCTTGTTACTTCATGTCTAGACCTCATAATAACAATGTCTAAACAAACAAAAAAAAAGAGAGAAGAATGAAAATGTGTCCAAATAATCAAAACGTACCATTGCCATAATAACCGAGCTGATTGATTAGAAGCACCAAATAAGGTTTTACTTCACCATAAATAAAATCGTGTTTCGACAATATTGTGTAAAAACAAAAAGAAAAGAAAGAGCCCACAAAAGCCAAAGGCTAAAAGAAAAAGGGCAAAGCACCCGGTAGGAAACCCACTAAGGGGGCTATGCAAAAGATAGGGTCAACCCGTTAGGACACCCAAACAAAAATAAAGGGTAGCCTAGGCAAAATTTAGGGTTACAAAATAAGGTTCGATAAGGATTCCCAAAAGAAAGGAACCTAGACAAAAGATAGGACCAAAAGCACAATATCCTAGTTCAAAAACCCGAAGGGCGATCTAGGAAAATCAACTAGCCATAAAAGTAGTGGAAATAGGCTAAGGCGCAAATCTACAAAGAAAAACATTTGTTTAGACGACAGCTAAAACACTCAAGCCAACCCTAGCCAGCCATTCTTACAAAATCTCTTATAAATAAAAATCAACCATCTAAAACACAAGCCGTTGAACTTATCCCCTTTACTTCTTTTCTCTTGACCCTCACAACATTATTCTAACAATTAGTTTGGGAATATGGAGGCGTATAGTCAACAAGAGGATTGAAATCCCTAAAGCAAGGAAAAAGGGCACTGACATGGTAAAGTGTGCTCTCCAAACCAAAAGTCATTCTTCGGTCACGTTAAGTCCGGAACGGCATAAACAAGTACAGTAGAAAAGCAAAAACGTCGAAGGGCCCCGTCTCTATAAGACATACCAGTTAATCCTCCTGAAAACACTAATGAAATAGGATTATAGGACATCAAACATGAAAACATTGCATGCATAAAATGTTTTTTAACAAGGTCCTATTTTCTTCAAAAAAAAAATCTTCTAAAATTCGAGACCGCCGTCTAGACTTCTCAGACCGTCGTCTCGACCAGCGTAGAAATGAGACTGCCTTCCTAAAATTTGAGACTGCCATCTCGCTTTGGACAAAAACGAGACCGCCCTTTCGCTTGGCGAGAAGGCCGTCTCGCCATAAGACCAAAATGAGACCGTCGTCTCGAAGTTCCAGACGGCGGTCCCGAGTCTTGCAAAATCGAGATCGTCGTTCCAAAATTCCAGACGGCGGTCTCGACCTACAGCGAAAAGTCTATAAATAGGGGCCTTGGGGTTGGTTCTATGCATCCCTTCCTACATTCCCACACATACTTTCCTACATTTTTTAGTGCTTTATACCAAAATTCATAGAGGAGAGACTTCTAGAAAGAGGGGTAGGGGTTCTGGCCCAAGTACATCTACGGCCCCGCCTTCCCCAGACCTGACCCAATTGATGCCCCAACACCGGGCCCGGCTTGAGCACATTCGGGGCTACGCTTGGCATCCCATGTTGAGGCTGGACTTCCGCATCCTCGCCGAGTTTGGATGGGAAGACGAGGTGCGAAGATTTATCGAGAGCATCGGGTGGGACTTTCTCCTGCAGCCTCCTCCCACCCGCATGTACACGCAGGCAGTAATGGAGTTCATCTCCTCCATTACACTGATGGAGCTGCCCACCATGGTCCCAAGCCTCCCTCCAGTCAAGATGGTCTCGTATTTCATGAACGGGTCCTACCAAACGATGATGCTGGATGAATTCAACGTCTCCATCGGCTTCATCTAGCCTAAGGATATCCTATCCCCAGGGTATCGAACGACCATCTGTGAGCGACCACCTACCCTCACAACTGGTGAAATGTGGGAGGATCTCACCAGAGTGCCAGTCCTACCGACCCTACTGAAGGGGTCCGCTCTCCTCCCCGCTCTTCGCATCTGCCACAAGCTACTGGCGAGGACCATTCATGGGCGAAAGGAGAGTCAGGGAAAGGTCACCCATCCTGACCTTTTTGCCCTGCACTGCATGCTTCAGGGGCGCCAGTGCAATCCTGGTTATTTCTTCGTGAAGGCCCTTAGGGATTTTGGGTGTCGTCCTGTGGGAGCCATCCTCATGGGTCCCCTCATCACCCCACTAGCTGAGAAGTGGGGGTGCCGCGGCGGAGAGAGCATCCCCCTCGATCTTCGACCCGAGTCCATCAGTGGGTCTATGCTTGTCAGCATGGGGATGCTCATTTGGCAAGGAACCCAGTTGGCCCTTCACCCATCGCTCATCATGAACCTGGACCTCCAGGACCTGGTGGCGATCCAGGACCTGCCGACACCTCCGGAGTTCCAGCAACAACAACAACAACAACAATAGCAGTAACGGCAACAGCAACAACAGTACGGGGACGACTTTGCTGGCATCAACCGCAACATCTATGACATGCGCCAACAATTCGACCAGATGTCCCTGAGATAGGACATCTTCGAGACCTGGCTAGAGACCTTCGACCAAATACAAGAGGGGATGAGACAAGACCTGGCACTGCTCCGGCAGGACCATCTCAGCTCAGTCCGGAGCCAGGAAGAATTTCAAAGACACATGTATCGACAGTTCCCCCCTCCCGGATCGTCTCCCGACTCGATTCCGCCGCCGTCTTAGGGATATTACCCCAGAATAATTGCTATAATAAATTTTATCATAAATAATTTTTTTTTCATCTTTACTCTTTTTTCGAAAAAGTCAGCGTAACACAAAAAAAGAGACTACAAAGTAAAAAGACTTACGCTTAGTCCCGAAAAAGCCAAAATCCAAAGTCGCGAGAAAAAAGATAAAACCGTGGAAAAAGGCATGATCAAAAGCCAAGACGATAGCCAAGGGAGACTGGTAAGACAACCACATTGACCAATAAATTTTTGACAACCAGCAAAAGTCGAACAACAAAGAAATCCCAGCAACCAACAAGCTGGACGACCACCAGAATAGTCAAAAATCAAAAGATCCCCGACACACCGGAGGACTCTACCAGAAGAAAACAGTCATCAACTCGGCGCATGAGCTAGAGTAGTAAGCCGCCACCACCACGAGTCCTACGAAGTGGACTGTACCAGCCTAATGGGGGGTTTATACTCATCCAGTCCTACGCACAGTGGGCTGCAACTACCAGCCTGATGGGGGGGTTTATACTCATCCAGTCCTACGCACTGTGGTCTGTAACTACCAGTCTGATGGGGGGTTTATACTCATCAACCGAAGGGTCAGCTACCGCAAGAAGGAGCTCCTGAGGTTCTATCACGTGTCAACCAAAGGGGTCGGCTACCACAAGAAGGAGCATCCTGGAGGCGCACAACACATTTTTTTTTCAGAGGATCAGCCACCGCAAGACGGAGCATCTGAAGGACAGCCGGGCAAGAGGGTTAACTCTTTCACCCTCCAGTTGATCCTTTTGGCATATTGAGCCAATAGTCGGCTAGTCAGGTGAAGGGGGGGGGGGGGGGCAGCTGTACACCCCAAATCTTGCCCGGTCTCAAAATAAAGAATAAAAGACCTCCAAATCTAAGATGGGCAAGGCCTAAAAAGCCACTAGGAGAGACTATTAGGCCCCATATTAGAGTAGGAATGTTTTTTTGTACAAAAAGTAAGGATTTCCACCTTAGGGGTCGAGACCGCCGTCTCGCTTATCGGGACCACCGTCTCGCCTAATGGCAAAGTCGAGACCGCCGCCTCGCCACTTGCCAATGGTGAGACCACCTTCCCGATTGGCGAGACGACCCTCTCGTCATTTGGCAAGTCGATACCGCCGTCTCAATTGGTGAGACGGTGGTCTCGCCATTTGTCAAAGACGAGACCGTCGTCCCGAATGACGAGACGGTCGTCTCGACCTTGCCAGGTGAAACAGTGGTCTTGACCTGTCAGGCGCGAATCCCTATAAAAGGGGAGCGCTCTCCCCTCCATTTCACACAGTTATTCCACCTTTCCTCCTAGGATTTCTTAGAATTCTTCTTTTAGAGCCCCTCCGAAGCATTTCTGGATTTTATGAGAGTTTTTAAGAGAGTTTTTATAACTTCGAGAGAGAGAATAGTCGACGTTGTAGAGCGAAGGATTGTCAAAACGCACCCTATTTTTCAAGAGTATTAATCAAAGCTTGCTCCGGAGGTTTTTTTTTTTCACTCTCCCTCTCTCTTTTATCGCTTTATCATTTATATATATGCATTAATTAGGGCCATGTAGTCATTATCTTTTAATTCCGCAAATAAAAGGGTAAAAGCGTCATTTTTAATTTATTTACAAAATAACCGGCCCATCATAGGGAACCCGAAAGGGGCGTCGTAGGGAAGCTAATACCTTCCCTACATGTAACTAACTCCCTTACCCAACTCTGGTTATAATGGCAAAAGTTGGTTTTTTGAAAACCAACGCCTTCTTTTTTTCCTTTTTCAATGTTTCTGGTAAAAATATCGGTGGCGACTCCATAAGAACCCCTTCGAAAAACTTGCTTTTAGGTCCAGCCCGGTTATCGGACAACCTAAAAGCTCTCTTTCGAAAACCTCGCCCCCAGGTCTAGCCCGGTTATCGGACAACCTAGAGGCGTTGTAACCTCACCCACAAAACGCGAAAATGGGAAGTCGGAACCATCGTGTCTCTCCGACCGCCTCTTTTGACGGCGGCAACAGGTGTAGAAAACAAAATCAGGTAATTCATTGTCTTAATTGTTTAATTTTTGCATGTTACATATGTAATAAGATCCGCTTTTAGATGCCACAAAGGGCTAGAAGTGTTGGTTGTATACCACCTCATCATGGTGGTCGAGGTGTACTTGTTGATGATAGAGGTTCACCCAACACCAACTCTCCTAGTTATGTTCGACCAAGATCCATGGAGTCTACTAATCATATGTTTATAGAATGCAAACCTCCCTCAACTCAGAAGGAATCTCCTGTAGCTATAGTAGGAGAAACAATTCCTACTACCTTCTCTACTGAGGCGGCATTTGGTCAACCTACACACGTACCTAGGTCAGTCGCAACTGAGGTTGAGTCTGGTAATATGATTGATCATAGGCCATGGTTACAAGCAGACAAAGGAGAGTAAGTATGTTTTAATTTAATTATAATTCTTTAATATGAAATTTCTTAATAATATCAATCTCACAATATGTTTGAACACAGGTTTATACCAACAAATGGTCCTCCTGCTATAATCTCTAGAATCATCAAACAAAAATTTGATGAACCAAGTCCCACTTGGAGAAAGGTTTCACTTGAGCTTCGAGATAGATGGTTTGGAGAGTTCAAGGTCATTTGAATTATAGTTACACTAAACAATGTCATTTCATTTTTATAAATTAAATGTTTGCTGTGTATTTTTTTTATGCAGAAAGAGTATATTTGGGATGTGGAACAAGAGCAAGCCATAAGATCTGTTTTTTATAAGAAAGGTTCTCAAATTTTAAAAAACTCAATGAACAAAGTTAGGAATGGTAAGGATAAGGGGATCTGGATACCGCCATCTGTTTGAGCATCGTTGGACCTACATTGGAGTTCTCCAGATTTCCAAAACAAGAGCCCCATTGCCAAGGCTAATCGGGTCGTTGATAAGGGTGCCTCAACTTACTGTGGGGGTTCCATATCTACTGCAGCTCACTTTGAGAAGATGGTAAGTTTATTATATTTTTATATAAGTAATTTAATACAATATATTAGACTTTAGGTAGTTAATTTTGTCTCATTTTTAATGTGTAGACTACGGAGTTTCAACGGGAACCAACCATTTGGGAGGTTGTTGAGAGGACAAAGAAATTAAAGACTGGATAATGGGTCAATGAAAAGACTCGTTATCTTGTTGTATGTTTAACATCTAATTTATAATTTATTATTCGATATATGTATTCTTCATAATAATTTTATTTCACTTCATTTTTAGGAGCAATATATGCAGCGCAGAGAAGAAGTCCATCAACATAACTTGCGTGAAGGCTCATCTTCACAAGAGTCTCCTATTGTCTCCATTGATGATAATGAAATATACTTTTCAGTTGTTGGAGGTGAAAATAAAAAAGGAAACGTGTATGGACTTGGTACATTGAGCAAAAATTTCACTACTACATCAGGTTCTCAATCTTCTATTAGCCAAACTCCAGTACTTCATCAAATTGAACAAATGTGTGAGACTATTGAAAAGTTAAATGCTAAATTGGTGGCAAAGCATAATAAGGAGAAGACACTTCAAGAAGAGATGCAGGAGTTGAGGAACAATCAACGCCAACAAGATGACCAGATGAAGCAGATGCAGCTTATTTTACAACATATTCAGATGAATAGTCATCCTATGCCTGACCCTAGTCATCCTACTACAAGTCAACATGATATTGACAATATACCAAAGGACTAATTTCCAATTCTATCATATTAAGACTTTGAATCTTGAGTGGTTATTTAGAAACATTTTATTTCTGTTATGACTTTGAATTTTGAGTGCTTGCATGACTTTGAATTGTTCCTATTATGATTTGAATAATTTGACTTTAGTTCTTAAGTTTTCATTTGTGTTCTGTTTGGATCAATTAAGCAGTACAAATTCTGAAAAATTGGATATACAAAATTAAAAAAAAAATAAATCAGATTTGGTTAGATTAGTGATCGAATTTTCAGTCACTACAAATATATTATAATATACAATTGAAATTTAGCGACTGAAATTATTCCACGGCTATTTTTGCGACTGATTTAAATTATTATTTAAATAATTCAATTAATGTATTAGCGACCGATTATATCGATCGTTATTATCTTTAACTTTGCCTCCAATTTAGCGATCGATTTAATATATTAATTTCGATCGTTAATTTAGCAACCGATTTTAATTATTATTTAAATAATTTAATTAATATATTAGAGACCAAATATATCGATCGCTATTTTTTTAAAACTTTGCCACCGATTTAGCGACCGATTTAATATATTAATTTCGGTCACTATTTTAGTCTTTAAGGAATAAGTAACCGAATTATTTAGTGACCACCTTTTCGGTCGTTATTTTGTGACCGAAATGAAAATCGGCCGCTAACAAATTAGCGATTTGACCTTTTGCGACGATCCATTTCGATCGCTAATTTCGGTCGTTAACTGAATAGTGACTGATATTTTGCCATTAGAGACCGATTTTTTTTGTCGCTAATAGTGTTTTTCTTGTAGTGTGTACCTCCATATCCAGTATTCTAAGACTCTATCTAGTCTTCAGGAATCATCTTGGGCTAGCTTAATGTTTGAATGTTGTTGACTTGAATCATCATCAAAATCATCTCTTGTAAATGTAGGACATATTTCACATTTCCATCCATCTCTCCCTCAATGCTTTCAATGCCTACCATTGATGAGTTGTTGAACGAGCTTGGTGGTGCAACTTGGTTTTCCAAGCTCGATCTTCGACAAGGCCTTCACGAGATATTGATGCACCTTGATGATATCGCTAAGACTGCCTTTCATACCCACCAAAGACATTATGAGTATCGAGTAATGTCGTTTGGTTTCTGTAATGCTCCCTCAACGTTCCAGGCTACCATGAATACCCTCCTTGGCCCCTTTCTTTGTCGTTTTGTTGTTGTATTATTCAATGACATCCTTGTTTATAGTCCATCTCTTTCACAACATGTTTTCCATTTGGAATAGGTATTTCAATGTTTGTTGGACAGTCAATTTTATCTCAAACTTTCCAAATGCTTATTCGCACAAAGGCAATCTGAAATATCTAGGCCATATCATTTCCACTGTTGGGGTTCAACCTGACCCTTCTAAGATTCAACCAGTGCTGACTTGGCCTCCTCCTGCCAACGTCAAGGCTCTCCATAGCTTCCTCGGCCTTACTAGTTTTTACCGAAAGTTCGTCAAAGGATATGCCACTATGGCCTACCCTCTTACGACTCTCCTCCGCAAGGATGCCTTTGCCTGGACTCCCAAAGCTGAACATGCATTTACCGCTCTAAAGCAAGTTATGACCCGAGCTCCTGTACTCGCCTTGCCAGATTTCTCTATACCTTTCATTGTTGACACGAACGCATCTAGAACAGCTATGGGCGTCGTTCTAATGCAACGCAATCAGCCAGTGGCATTTTTTAGTAAACCATTCAGCCCCAAACTTCTACTCACTCTTCCACTGGGTATTCACCCTTCCATATCATTTATGGAAAACCTGCTCCATCTATCCCTCATTACTTACTGGCTTCATCCTCCGTAGAAGTTGTGGATACCTTATTGGTATCACGCCAAACACTATTAGCACAATTGCAGCGAAAACTCCTCACACTACTGCAAAAAAGGCTTTTTACATCGGTTAAAATGGGCTTTCGACGCCGGTTAAAGCGGCGACATAGATACGGGGGTCATAGAAAGTAAGACTTTCTACGTCGGTTAATAGGAACCGACGTAGAAAGACCTACTTTCTTTGAGCTATTATGATCGGTCAAAATGGTTATGATCGGTCATAGAGCTATTCTGATCGATCATAACTGGTTCTGATTGGTCATAGAAGGACTTTCTACGTCGGTTAGTCAGGGAACCGACGTAGAAAGTCTTATTTTGTATGAGCTATTCTGATCGATCATAACTGGTTCTGACCTGTCATAATACTTTCTATGTCTGCTAACACTTATAACCGACATAGAAAGTCTTACTTTCTATAACCCAAGATCTATATCTGCTAACAAGTAACCGTTATTATATGTGTTATCAATGTCTGCTATGCCTATAACCGACATAAAATGTTACACTTTCTACGTCGGTTATGCCATTAACCGACGTAGAAGTACTTTCTACGTCGGTAATGACATAACCGACGTAGAAAGTGTTATTTTTTTTTAAATACCCGCATTTTATTTACAGCATGCTACCTTTCTTCGAGTAGACTCTGCCTATTCATCACAGCTTCCGCATAAATAACCACAGATCCAAGATGTACGGATATGCACAGCTCATATATAAATTTGCTACAAATATATATCCAAGCATGACAGTATCTGCAGTGCATGATATGTACATATGAAACACATTGAAATGAATATATGTACGTACAGATCCAGCTTCTACCCAGTTGAATAAATTTCCTATGAATATATGTAAATTTCCTAACTTAAATCAATTCTATCTAAATTGTTACAAGTTAAATTTCCTATGAAGATTGAATGCTTAAAAGGAAAGAAGCCCATCGCTTCTCGATATCGTCTAAGACTTCAATCTTCATTGGAGATGAGTCTCGTAAATTCCTACATATTGAAACATTTCGCATTTAGAAACCATTTACATAATTGGCATATTTGACTTAATTATAGTATATTTACCTCCCTCCATGAGCCCATAATATTTTTGTCTACGATGGTGTGCATGTGCTTCATCACATAATACCCGCACTCATGGCTTCCCTATTGCCGTGGACACTACAAGTTAAATACATGTCAGCTTAACTTTAAATGACAAATTGAACAATAGTAAGAGGTGTTTGGTCACCTTTGGTGCAATATACGTCAACTTCTTTCTAGCATGAGATGGAAGACCTTGCAACCTTAGGTGAGCTTCCAAAGCTCTACAAAAGGACAAATAATTTTGGTGTAAGTAGTGCACATATGATACAACAATTAAAAAAACCAAACTTACGCGTCTATGTGCTTTCTAATATCCAAATCATTTGCTTTCTTATGTAATGAACACAAGAGAATCACAAGAAATTGCCGAGGAACAATGATTATGAGCCGCCAATGACCCCCGCACGTTGAAATAATATTAGTAAAATTTCAGCTTTACATAAATGTGCATTAATTTATAAGATGTATACTTATCGATGCAAGTAAGGTGCTAAGTAGACTTCTTTGCCCCCAGCTTGAAATGCCTCTATTAAGTACGTTTGCACCTCTTCAGCCTTTATTCCCAATGGACCGAATGGCAACAGTGGTCAACAAATCCATAGAGAAAGCGGATCTTCCTCTCAACACACAAACGATGTAAATACCTTCAACATTGAAAATAAATAAAGTTATAAAATAATGTACCAGATGAGAATATAAAAATATATGTAAATATACTTACAATTCCCAAAGCCGCAACACCGATACACATAACATATCAGCACTCAGTGAGAAGATCAAAAATATCCCTTTGGAGTAAGAAAAAAGGGATCGTCTTGGTCCCGCATACGACTTCGGGTGGCATATCTAACCGTATGGGAGTGGTCCCGATAGTCGCCGCCAGTGCACCGAGTCGCTGTAAAGCGGATGGTGGTGGTGGTGATTCATGCACAACTTCCTTTGCTTTTTCAGCCTCTTCCTATACAAGTACCAAAAATCAATAACATTAATATACATCAACCTATCAAAAAATAATAAGTACTATCGTTCAATGCATAAATCAACCTCGTGCATGTGTTGGGATGGGTCTTGTTAATGAAACCGGCCATAAGATAAAATGGCCAGTGCCCGTCCCACCGTTTGAACCTCTTCAGTGGGAATAGGGATTAGGGCGCAGAGATCCCGGACATCTACAACCACCACTCGATCATATCATCTCCAATACTCGGTGGTGGATGGTTGACCCCAATGTATACATTTTCCCTAAGGTAAACAAAGGATAAAATATTTTAGACTATATAATGCGTAACACCGTACCAAATACATGTCAAAGATATAATACGTACCGTATGCCACCAAATGCTCTGGAGGACCCGCAACATACAACCGACAGCCAGCAGGTGTCGCAGGAGCAACCTCTGCCCTCTATCGGAGCATCACAACTCTCCTTTGTGCCGACATGAATCTGGGATGCCGCTCGTGCGGGACGTAAGGTTGAGATGACAAAGATGCCAACTCGCTCGCATTGAGCTCAATAACTCGCCTTCAAGTCGAGTACACCTCATCTCGAATCTCCTTCCTAATTTGTTGTTTGAGCGACTCAAACTCTTGCTCATTCAGCTGCCTCAAAGAAGGAGTTGCCACGGTGGGGCACCAAAGTACCGTCTCGAGGCCCACCCTCGTCCAAAGACCACGAACACGTCCAGGATGCTCTGGGGTACCAATGGCCATCGCCAATATATCCCGACGGCCATGTGGGTGGAATGATCCCCGAGTGCTCGCTCAACCAACTCATCCTACAACACAAACGAATGATTTTTTAGCAAATACAAATGCCTATTGTAGTATAACATATATAATTAGTTTAGGATATGCTACTTACAATACGTTGAGCAACAACATTAGTTTGCTCGGATAAGTAATTCCTCGATGAGGTCTCGGCGAGCTCTCTTCCATTTATCATGGCGTGAAGGGCGGGTGACAGAACTCACAACCGAGTCATCTCGAAGGTAGACTTGAAGAAGTCTCCTTCAAAGATCTTCTCCTCCAATTTCTCATAACCCCCACGAGACAACCTCGTGGGGTGGATATTCTTCCTCCGAATATCCCGTGCCTTCGCCTCTTGGCCTCGTTGCATTCCATGTTAAATACCAAATTTAAAACCTCTATTTTAAAAAAATTACCGCAAACAAATGACAAATGTGCTAACCCGAAACCTAGGGTCTAATCGCCGAGTCCGAAATGCCCGCCATGTCTCCTCATCCAAAAATTGATACTCGGTCACATGGGTTCTTGTTGCTCAATGCCCCATATATGTATCGACTTGTCGGATCACTCTTAAAACCTCTCTAGCGTTCCCCAAGCATATGAGATCCACTTTGTCCTCAACAAAGTGGTGTTAGGGACATCATATGTGACCTACACAATAAAAATAACATGAAGTTCCCAAAAAAAGTTAAATATATATACATGTTAAATGCTCAAGTAAGAGTAGGTACCAGGATACTCGCCAAATCGGTTCTTCAGTGTCTCCGGAACATGGTCCCAATCCTCAATAAGAATACTAACCTTGCTTCTCCCAAGCAAGGCCACATAGCTACCGAATCTAGCACCGTGCTCTCCAATGGCTCTACCAGCTTGCATGTCAAACTCGGATAGGCAATTTCCGATCGGAGCTGCGATCGATATTCAACTCCCTCAATCGTGTAGCACGCCTACCCTTTTTCCCGGTAGACGGCCGACTCGATCACCACCTTGTGTAGGAGGGGGACTGTGTAGGAGGAGGGGTACCGATGAATCTGCCATATCCGTGTTCAAAGAAAAAAATAATAGTTATTAGTTTAGACAATATGACTCGAAGATAAACAAAAAAGTGCATACATTAAAAAATAATACATTAAAAATATTTCATACATTATCAAGTTGGAGCATTCTCCCAAAATCCTTCCATATGGTCATAACGGATGGCATGCACATCATCTATTTCTACATTAACACTCAAGTTTGGCATATTTGAAGAGAAACATGGTGTCTCGGTATATCAAGTACTAATTCATCATTCTCATCGAAGTATACATGGGTTTTCCTTGTAGAACCACCGACCATCCTTTGTTAGCGGGATCGCTGACATAAAACACTTGTTTTGCCCGAGATGCCATGATAAATGGTTCTTCTGTATAACGAGTATTTTCAAGGTTAACCAAGGTAAATCCAAGATCATCTGTGAAGATGCCGTATTAAAATCAACCCACTTGCATTTAAAAATAGGTACTCCGAATATCGTGTAATCTATTACCCAAATCTCTTCAATTACACCAAAGTAGCCCATTGACGCCCTTATCGGATATTTATCCTTTGAACTCGAGAAATGCATTGATTCAGCCACCACCATGACTCCACTATTTTGCATTTGCTTATTTCATCTTCTCCCTTTGTATAAAATGAATAGTTATTTATATCATACCCACCCCAACATATCACATCAAAGTTTGGCTCACATGCTAGCCACTTTAGTGTATCGAAGTCGTATTGTCACCTTCAACTTGTTGTTTAAACCACTTCAAAAAGCTCTTGTTGTGTTCAGTGATCACCCACTTTTTAGGCATACGTGGATTATTTCGCTTCACAATCTCTTTATGAGCACTTAAGTAGGGGATGACTTCTTCACCGTTATTCAATATGTACAAATGCGCTTGAAGTACTTCATCTCGACACATTGTCACAACTTTTGCACCTCGAGTTCCTCTACCAAGACCTATTCCATGGTAACGAGTCTTAGGTAACCCTATAGGTTCAACTTCTGATAAGTAGTTTGTGCAAAACTCAATAGCTTCCTCTCGCAATATACCTTTGAACAATTGATGCTTCAGGACGATATTGGTTCTTCACATACCCTTTTAATATTTTCATGTATCGCTCAAAAGGGTACATCCGTCGTAAGAAAACCGGACCACAGTATTCTAACTTCCCTGGCTAGATGAACAATCAAGTGAACCATAATATCAAAAAATGATGGAGGAAAGTACATCTCAAATTGACATAATATGACTGCAGCCTCATTCTCTAATTGATCCAAAACACCCGTGTCCATAACTTTACTACATATGGCATTAAAAAAAGCATAATCGAGTTAAGGAATATCTAACATTGTCCGGTAAGATACCTCGAATAGCCACAGTAGAAGTTGTTGCATCAATACATGACAATCATGAGATTTTAACCCAAGCAATTTGAGCTCTTTCATAGATACAAGTCTCTTCACATTGGAAGAGTAACCAAATGGAACCTTCACACCTCGTAAAAACTCACAAAAACTTCTTTTCTCTTTTTAGACAAGTGTGTGACATGCTCGGAGGCAAGTATGTTCGGTTACCATGAGGTTGAGGAGCTAATTGTTCTCTTATACCCATTTCAACCATGTCCAAACGAGCATTGACACCATCTTTTGTTTTTCCTTGAATGTTAAGGAGCGTTCCGATGATACTATCACACACATTTTTCTCTACATGCATGACATCTATACAATGCCTCACATCAAGAACCCTCCAATATGGAAGAACAAAAAGGATTGACATTTTCTTCCATATACCTGTGGCTTTCTTTTGCGTCTTTCCAAACTCACACGAAATTGCACTTACTCGTTGATATACTTCTTCCCCACTTAAAGGTGTTGGGGCTGCATCATTTTCTTGACACCCGTTAAATGATTTTTTTAATTTACGATATGAATGGTTTGAAGGAAGAAATCTTCGATGTCCAAGGTACACTCGCTTTTCCTTCCATGTTGTAGTTGATAGTGACATGTGTCTTCTTCACATATCTGGCAAGCTTTATGTCCCTTTGTGCTGTAGCCACTCAAATTACCATATGCCGGAAAGTCATTAATTGTACAAAATAACATTGCACGCAACTTGAATAAGTCACCTCGTGTACCCATCAAACACATCAACACCTTCCTCCCACAACATCTTCAACTCTTCAACCAATGGGCTTAAAAAAACATCAATGTCATTTCCAGGTTGTCCGGGACCCGAGATCATCAAAGATAGCATCAAGTACTTACGTTTCATACACAACCACTGGAGGTAAGTTGTAAATAACTAACACCACAGTGCCATGAACTATGTTTATCGCTTAAATTTCCATATGGATTCATTCCATCTCGTAGCAAGTCCAAACCTAATGTTTCTTGGATCATTACCAAAATTCCGGAAGATGGAATCAATTTTTTTCCATTGCAATCCATCTCACCGGATGCCTCAACCGACCATCTTTAATACGACTATCCGCATGCCATCTAGTCAGCTTTGCATCATTTCCATTAGTGAATAATCGTTTCAACCTTGGAACAATGGGAAGATACCATAACACTTTTGTCTGGGTACCCTTCATTACATCATTGTCGTAATCACCATCCTTCTTCTTGTATCGTGATTCCCCGCATTGTGGACATTCGTGACAGCTTCTCAAATTCTTTCCCGTACAACACACAATCATTCGGACATGCATGAATTTTTTGGTACTCCATACCCATTGGACACAATATCTTCTTAGCATCATAATTGCGGGTTGGCAATGTGTTACCTTCAGTGGAGCATGTCACTCAACAACTCAAGCAATTCTCGTGAAACTTTTATCGATCCACCCATTCTTTGCCTTCACATTGAACAATTTTAGTACCGCCGACAATCGTGTGAACTTAGTACAATTTGTATACAAAGGCTCTTTTGCATCATTGGACAACTTCTCATACACATGTGTGTGTTGGAAGGCATCTTGTCCAAGCTCACGAATCATTTCCTCCAACTTGATCATCCATCTCTAGATCAACTTCTTCTTTGTCTTCTACACTTGGCATGTTTAATAATTCACCATGCCATGTCCACTTTATGTAACTCTTTAGGAAACCATCACAAAGAACATGTTCCCGAATAACTTCGATCGGTAATCTTCGCTCATTCAAGCAGCTTAACACAAGGGCAATAGAATCTTCCATCATTATCCTGAACATTCATCTTAGCAAATTCAAGGAATTGTTCTACTCCACTCTCATATTCATTTGTTGTTCGTCTATAATTGATCCAACTCCGATCCATTGTTACAAATCTAATTTTCAAAATCAAATTAGCTACGTAAACACGAAATAACTACACTATAATGCCTACACGAAATCCAACTCCACTCTCAAAATAACTACATTATAATACAAATCTAATGTTCAAAATCAAAATCACGAAAGAATGCCTACGTAAACACATTCAAATGACTAAACTACTTACAATACATCTCTAAATTAGCTAAAGGCACCCGTGATGTTTCCCTCTCTTGACAAGCATTATTACTTACTAGATTCAATACCGTAAACCTACATTGGCTAAAGCAAGCACCAAAACTTACCTCTTGAAGACCTACGGAGGTGGCGGGTGGCGTGACGTGCAAAGCCGGGTGGGGAGAAACGTATCCCGGCGACGGACACCGGCAGCAAGCAGGCGGCACGAAGCGCTAGCGTGTGACGTGACGAGCAAATGTGGGTGCGGAGAAACGTATACAAGGGAACGGGGAGCTCGGTATGGGTGAACCGATGAAAGGAAATGGAGCGTAGGGAGAAACGTACGTGGGAGCTCGCTATGGGGGAAGTGATGAAATGAAATGGAGCGCGGAAGAGGGTAAAACAGAAGATACTATGTCGGTTGCTCTAACACCCGTCATCAAAGACACTTTCTACGTCGGTTAAAATTTACCCGACATAGAAAGTTCACTTTCTACGTCGGGTAAATGTTACCCGACATAGAAAGTTAACTTTCTATGTCGGGTAAATTTTAACCGACGTAGAAAGTGACCTTTCCACTTACTATGTCGGCTAAAACTTACCCGACATAGAAAGTTTATGATTTTATTACAAAATTGCCACCGCGCCACATACTATGACGGGTAGATTACGACCGTGATAAAAACCCATCATAGAAAGCTATTTTTCCACTAGTGTCAAAGCTCAGGTCACTATGAAGCATTATGCTGATACCAAATGTCGTGATATGTCTTATGATGTGGGTGATTTGGTTTATGTCTGTCTCAGGCCGTAATGGCAACGGTCCCTCTCTGGTTCCACTTATCACAAACTTTTCAAGAGGTTTTATCGACCCTACAAAATACTTGCCCAAATTGGTACGGTTGCTTATCAATTGGATTTACCACCTGAGTCCAAAACTCACCCTGTCTTTCACTATTCATTGCCGAAACGTCATCATGGCCTTGCCCTGGACCCCACTCCATTTCCTTTGGAGGCTTTCAACCACCAACCAATAATTCGCCCCCTAACAATTTTGGCTACTCGCATGAACAACTCAACAAATCCCCCAACCAAAAAGGTCCTTGTTCAATGGTTCGAACTATCACTAGATGATACTAGTTGGGAAGAATGGGCACAACTCAGTTCCAATTATCACCTTGAAGACAAGGTGATTTTTCCAGAGGCAGACATTGTTAGCAATCAGACCACAACCCATTTGACTAATGTAAGGCCCAAAAGGATTACTACAACACCAACCTATCTGAAGGATTACATCCTATAGAGCTCACTGTGTTAGCATGTTTCTAGAAATGTCAAGTCACGCTATTTCTTTGCCTAGAATAATTTAGTTATTAGAATTGGTAGATTGTTATTTCCATTTCGTAGGTTCATTTTTCCTACAAATCAGGAGGACCCTCTGATTGTAACTAATTTGGATTTGCATGGCTATACATAGCCTTTCGAAGGAATGAAAAGAGAAGCTAAAAATCAAATATATGTTTTATCTCTCCTATGAATTCTCAAGGGTTCGTTTAGTCATCAATTAAGGAAGAAAACGCATACCAACTATTCATTAAACCTGTTATTTTGTATTGTGGCAATCAATCTACCATTCCAATTATCTCCAACTAGGTTATTTACAAGCGAACTAAATAATAAAGATTGATTGTCATATTGTTTAAAAAAATATTGGCAATGGGGGTAATTAAACTTCTTCCTATCTACTTGCTCTTCAAGTTGCAAATATGCTTATCAAACCTCTTACTCCAATTGTCTTCAAATATCTTCATTGTAAGTTAGGAATGATAACTTAAGTGGATGATAAACTCATGATTTTTTTTGGTTTGTTTTTTTTTTCTTCTATTTCTCATTTTTATCCCTTTTTTTCTTTATATATGTTTGTTTTCTCTTATATATATATATATATATATATATATATATATATATATATATATATATATATATATATATAATAGATTTTATGAATAAATTTCTTCGTGTTCTATCTTATTTCCTTTAGTTCGCACTCCTACACATTGCTCTCTTGTTCATTATTTGGACATGTATTGCAATTCATCTCCATATTTTCCAAGACAAGGTTAATCTTACAATTCTACTTTTATGTTATTATATTATTATGAGAGGTAGAAGGAGCACTAAGTTATCGTGATAAACACTCGGTGGATCTTATTGGGAGCTGAGGGGGTCGTGACCCCTCCAAAGTTTTGTAACTTTCATGTAATTTATGATTTTGTCCCCCCTAAACTTAATGAACATTTAATATATTTACTTATATATTTACAATTTTATCCTCTCAACCCCTCCTCGGCTTTGTAACTCTCATATAATTTATGATTTTGTCCCCCTCAAACTTAATGATCATTTAATATATTTAAGTATATATTTACAATTTTATCCTTTCACTCTTTCATTTTCTTACTTCATTTTATATTTATTTATTATTTATTAATAATATATTATTTGGCACCTCCAATATCAATAGTTAAGATCTGCCATTGATGACAAAGCATGAAGAAGTTGGTTCGTATGTTTGATCTCTCGCAATAAATAGTGCCCCGAGATCTCCCTATAACAAACATTTATTATAAAGGTTCTAATTCATTAATTATAATAAATTCACAATTTAACTATCATAATAAATATTTTTTTATGATGGATTTATTTTAAAATTACTATAATAAATATTTATAGTTTAATTTTGTTTATATTGATTTAACATTAAATTAGTAAATAATTTTATATATCAATTTAAAATTGAATTGATATATTTACTTGTATATTTACAATTTTATCCTCTCAACTCCTCCTCGCTTTGTAACTCTCATATAATTTATGATTTTGTCCCCTCAAACTTAATGATCATTTAATATATTTAAGTATATATTTACAATTTTATCCTTTCACCCTTTCATTTTCTTACTTCATTTTATATTTATTTATTATTTATTAATAATATATTATTTGGCACCTCCAATATCAATGGTTAAGATCCACCATTGATAACAAAGCGTGAATAAGTTGTTTCGTATGTTTCATCTCTGCAATAAATAGTGTCATGAGATCTCACTATAACAAACATTTATTATAAAGGTTCTAATTCATTAATTATAATAAATTCACAATTTAACTATCATAATAAATATTTTTTTACGATGGATTTATTTTAAAATTACTATAATAAATATTTATAGTTTAATTTTGTTTATATTGATTTAACATTAAATTAGTAAATAATTTTATATATCAATTTAAAATTGAATTGATATAAAAAAATAATTATTGTAATAATTTGACACATAAAACATATTTCACTTTAAAATTAAATTGTCATAAAAAATATTTATTATATTAAATCAAAATTAAGTTATCATAAAAGTTATTATGTATTAAAAAAATTACAACTTTATTTCGAATTTTTCATCTTACTCTATTTTTTTTCCTTTACACTACGTAATCTCCATTCAACATCTATTTCCTTTTGTTTGGTTGCATTCTAATAGCCTTCATCATCCTCTACAATTTTGTTTCTTTCTTACCAATAATAAAGGTAATATTTAAAAATATTGTATCCATTTTCTCTATTAATTTATATTTTAAGATTTAATTTAATAAAATATTGTAATTTATTTTATATTGTAACATATAATGATTGTTATTCAGCTAAGATAAAATTTTCTATATTTTATATTTAATATTTTTAAATATGAATAATACTTGTGCTTAATTTTTTATTTTTTATTGTATTAAAATTGCTTTATTTTATTTCTTATTATGTTAAAATTGTTTTATAAAATACCTACAAGCATACAATTATATATAACAAATTTAACGCTATATTTTATATTAAGAATATATTTTATATTTAAGATTTCTAAACATGGATAATACTTACGCTTAATTTTTTTATTTCTTATTATATTAAAATTGTTTTATAAAATACCTACAAGCATACAATTAAATATAAAAAATTTAACGGTACATTTTATATTAAGAATTAACATAATAATTAAAATTTATTATATCGATTATTTAACCATTTAGAGAATTTACATAAATTTATATATTATAAAGTAAAAAAATTAAAATAATTACCATAAAAATATAAAATAGCTGTCATAAAAGGGTTTTTTATAACAGTAGTTCAAACAGGTTCCACCACTAGAGAAATCCTCCTTTAAAACTACAATGTATTGCTCTCTGGAAGCCAAATATCAATTTAACTACGTGATAATCTATTATACCGATGCGGTCATCTACAACTCACTTTATTAATATAATAATAATAATAATAATAATAATAATAATAATAATAATAATAATAATAATAATAATAATAATAATAATAATAATAATAATAAAATAATAATAATATTTATTATTTACAATGATATAATAGAAAAAACCATTACTGACATCCAATATTTGGAATATCAAAATATCATGGTATTTTTTTTCTTGTTTCAATTTCAAAAGTTTGAAATTGTTTCTAGAGTTATTTGAAAATATTTTAATGCAATTAATACATTAAAAAAAAATTTCGTATTTGAAGATAATTTTGAAGGGTAACTTATTTCCTAATTATTTAAATATAAGTAAAATAGTTAATTTTATATGTATTGAGAAAAATATTTAGCATTATAATTTTACTAAAATATAATCATTAAAGCTTTATATAATGAATAAATAATTTAATTATTTATTTTTACAACTGAACATTTTTAATTTATATGAGATGAATAATACAACGAGAAATAAAAGTAAAAAAAAAATGGACATTATTTACTTTCCTATTAACACCTTAGTTTATTTATTTGTTGAAGGTTGAGATCCCATTCCATCCATTGTCATATGTGTTGCACTATAAGAAATTCGCATGTTTCTGTAATTGAACACTTGAATTTAATTTTTCTTTAATATATATATATATATATATATATATATATATATTGAATTTTTAACATTTGAATTTTTTTATTTTTGGGATTTTAATTAATTTTTAATAATGTGAAAAATATTTTAATATTTTTAATCATCTTTTATTTTTAATTTTATATTATTTTATTAAATTTAACGATATTTTAATAATTTATTATACTATCCCATTAATATAATTTTTATTTTATTAAATCAACTAAATTAATTATAATTTTTTATTTATTTTTTCCCTTTTTATTATTTTTTAATTCAGACGATCATACTTTTTTGTTTTTTGTTTTTGTTTTTTACTTTTCCACTTCCTCACAGAGTTATATTCCTGGTCCAAACAAAATATAAGAGTTTAAAGAATAATTTGATTATGCTTTTAGGAATAATTTTTAAAACACGAGAATAAAAATAAAACCTAATTAGAAGTTCCTTCCTAATAATAGTTTTTATTTTAAAAAAAAAAAACTTTGCTTAATTTATACATGAAAAGATCAAGAGCATCCCATCACACAGGGGCTACCCAGAATACTTTTATTTATATTTTATATAACCACAACCATTAAAACCCCATTCCATAGTTCACCACAAAGGTTAAAAAGGTGTGGGGGATAACCGAAAAGAGGCTGAAGCATTGTTACAACAATTGAGGAGAAAGCAGAAAGAAAGTGTGTGAGGACAAACAAGAAGAGGAAAGAAAGCCAAACAACATAAGAATAAAAAAATGGAGCAGAGACAAAGTACCAAGTACAAAACCACCTCAGGTTTGAAGGTCATGATTCCCTTGTGTTTGTATAAGTTCCAAACCCAAGCTTTTGGCGTTTGGCCTTTAGCACATGCATCCTATTCTTTGCCTTATATTTCAGAGCCATCACAAGGTTGAGACCAAAACTTTGGAAAGCAGTGAGATTATGAGCCTCAAATAATTCTGAGAAACTCCAAAACCAAAAGGATATTTATCTATACAATATATTGTGTTCAGTTCAGTAGTAGGGTACACCGCGTGCCATGCCATTTCCATGCACAGGCAGCTGGCGTAACATTTATTTATTTTTTCCTTTCCATAACTGATTGATGCATGATCATGATCATAATCACAGACACAAACACACCCCATAACATATGATGAAAAACTCATTATTGCTACCCCAATCATGCACACCATCACATACCCCAATTCAACCTTAATGTACCTCAAAGTCCAATTTCATCATCACCATCATTATGATCATCCTTTGTACCCAATCGCACCACCCCATTCCCTTGGCTAACCCTAAGTACATAGCCATCATCATGATTGCTGTTGGTGCCTCTGCACCAATGGGTAGAAACTCAGAACCATGTTTGATTCGTTGTTGGGAAATAAGAAGCCACTGCCTCGGTTGAAAGCTAAGCATCAATCGAGTGCTTTAACGTACAAATAACCCCTCGATGATCTGCAAAGGAGAAAAAACAAATTGAATGTAATAATATATGTTATGTCGAGGACTATTTTGGTACATAAATCAATAGGACAAAAGGAATGATAATAACAAACTCTATGATACAATATTTTTCGACAATTGTATTCATTGAGACTTTTTGTAAATTATAATTTGTGAAAGGTGAATTTAAATACTAAATAAGAGTTATCAAGTTGTATCGTAACTTTTAAGATGTAGGAAAAATATCTTTAAAATAGTGTAAGAGAAATTTTATTAGATAATTCTACATCACTGTAATTTCAACTAAATATTTTTTCTTTTTAATTATGAATTTGAATATGGATTATGCAACTTTGATTGGGAGTATGTAAGGACACTTGTTAATCTCGAATTACTTAATAATTTATTATATTAAAATTATATATATATAATATTTTTCTCACAATAATATCAATGTTTAGGGTAAGTATAGGGTGTCAAAGTGAGTCAACCTGACTAACATAAATTGGCTCACCATGGGTTGAGCTAAAAATATGTGAGTTCAACTCGGCTCACTTTTTGGTGAGGCAAAAATTTTACAACCCGACTTAACCCACCACGGTTGATGGGTTGGTCGACTAACTCATATTTTTAAAATTTTTTAAATGATATAGAAATTTCGGATGCGGAAACTTTTGTTTTCTTTCTTTCTCAATATCAGTATATTCGTTATGAACTCAAATTGACTCATTGAATTTTTCATTAATAATAAAATCATCAATGAACAATTTACATTGACACTTTTATGTATTGTTTAAGATTTCATACGTTAAATTAATTTGAAAGAAATAAGTCAAAAATTTATATATTAAATAGATATACGTATAAATCAATAACAAACAACAAATAATGTATAAATGTTACAATTTTCAAATAAAGATTCATCAATCAAATAATTTAGGTTATGGTACAAATTTTTACCTTTGAAAGCAGTACAGTGGACACGTTGGTGTAGTGGTGCGGTGGACAGATGATACAAGTGACTCAGGTGCAGCGGCAAACGTAGTGGTGCAGCAAACAACTAATAACAAGTTTGAGTGAGGGTTTGGCTTGTGACGGCAACGACAATTTAGGGTAGAGATAAGACAGGATAACATCAATTAGGGTTACTAAAGTATTGTAATTATTTTTAAAATTTAAAATAAATAATTAATTAGGGTTAGTATATTATAATTATTTTTAAAATTTAAAATTAATGATGAGTTGTGGGCCAACCCACCATAACTCGGCTCGAACCCGTGGTGAGTCGGATTGGCTCACTGGTTAGCACCTCTCTCTCTCTCTCTCTCTCTCTCTATATATATATATATATATATATATATATATATATATATATATATATATATATATATATATAAAGAAAACATAAGAATTAAATATTTATTATTAATATTTTTAATTTTTTAATTTAATAATTAAGATAAATTATGATTTTAGATAAATAAGTAATAAAATAAATCTCGAATCCTTATTATTGAAATAAGTAGACCTTAATAAGAATTATAAACTTGTTTTTATTTCACTATTTTTTTTAAACTAATTATTTGAAATTACAGTAAGAATCATGAATAAGTATTTAAATATTATTTTAAAATTAAGTGAATATTATATATGTTTTATAACCTTTTATTTAAATACTAGTATACAATTTTATTTTATTTTTTTATGTTTTAGTTTCATTATTTCATTATTATTGAAAAATATTTAATTATATATTTTTCTATAGTGTTTAATTTTATTTAATAGGAAAATTCAAATAAAAAGTATGAATTTGACATTAAAAAATTAAAGAAAAAAATTCTATTGAAAATTAAACTAATTTCAATTTAATACTCTTGATAAATTTATCGTCGTTTGCAAATAAGATATAAAAACAACTTCAATTGATCGAAACTTGATTAAACAATTACTATAGACCGACCATGTAAAATTATTAACTGTCTAAAATTCATTCAAGAATAAATATATAAATAATTAAACAAATAGAGAAGATAATTGCAATTTATACAAATAATTATAATTCGGAATAATTAAAAAATATGCATTAAAAGTAAATATTTACTGATATAAAAATTTCAAATTATATGAAAATATATAGTATCTAAAATTTAACAAAATAATGTAATTTTATAAATAAAAAATAAAAATAAAAGAAAAAAGAAAAAAAAACTAAATAATAATATTATTTTTTAAATATTATTTTAGTACTCAAAATTGGTACAGACGGCTCTGGTTCATTACGATTCTCCACTTAACGTCTACGTGATCCAGTTAAGTATTTTAAGTAGAATAACTAACTATGACAGTAGTATTAAACATTTTAATAGCTAATTATTTTATAAATCATTGTTATGATCATTATGGTTCATTTAATTTAATCTTAGAATTTATTGACTGTGGTGAAGGTAGATTGGGCGGAGAGTTCCAACAGTACGGTAATCCGTACTGAACCAACATGACACCAAAAAATGTGTTTAAAATCTTGAGTTGGGATTAAAAGCAATTTTGAACTCTTTAATGCTCTTCACATTTTACTACTATTACAACCTGATTACGAAGAATGTGCCACTGAGAATAGACATGATAAATTATGACAATGATACAATAATTATTTAATATATTTATTTATATATTTACAATTTTAATTTTTTAGTTTTTTTTTAATTTTATAATTCTCATATAAAATTTTGTGATTTAATGATAATTAATATATTTAAATATATATTTATAATTTTATCTTTTTCTCTTTTTATACTCTTATTTTCTTTTATATTTATTTATTATTTATTAATAATATATTATTTATTAATAATATATTATTTGATTTAGATATTGTTAGAATCGCTGTAATTGAATGTTCGCGTGGTCGGATAAAAACCAAGAGGGGGGTGAATTGGTTTCTTAATAAAAATTAGGTTTTCAAAATTTTCCCCAAATTTTACCGATTAAAAACTGTGTAAATGTAAATAGAGAAGAGTAGAGAAGATTACACGATGAGGTTTATACTGGTTCGGATCAAAAGACCCTACGTCCAGATTGCTAATCACTCAAAAGAGGATTAACGCTGTCACTAAGAACAAATTGTTATAAACAGATTACAAATCAAAGAGATAAAGTAAAGACAACACCTCTCTTGAAATCCACAAGAGATGAAGAACAACTTTCCCTAGAGACGGCACAGCACACAATCCACTAAGAACTCCACTTAGTGATTCTTATCGCTTCTAGCCTCACACCAAGTTCCAAAAGCCCCCTTTCCTTGCAACAAACAGTTCTTTGGCACTCACAGCACTTAACTTTTGTATGGAAAGAGTTGTTCTTCTTTTTCGAGTGCCAAAGCGAGTTTAAGTAGGGAAATTAGGGTTTAGGAATTGGGGATTTCGAAACTAGGGTTCTTGGTAATTGGGTTTTCGAAAATAGGGTTTGTTTGATGTTTAAAATCAGAAACAGATCGAAATAATCGATTAAATGGAGTTTTAATCGATTAAAACAGAGCCAAATACGTCGTAACCCAATCCTCTCTGGTTTAATCGATTATTTGGTGAAATAATCGATTATCCAGTACTGAACGGTACGAAATAATCAATTATTTTGCTTTTTAATCGATTAAAACAGTGACTTAGTATAGAAAGTGGTTTTCTCATCTGTTTTAATCGATTATTTACCTATATAATCGATTAAAGCTCGAGCCTGCATGATAAATTTGAGCATTTTGAAGCTTCTAAGTTATAGACTATGTACCAGCTATCTTAGACTCTATAATTACGGACTCAATCAAACTAAAACAGAGTTATTACAATACAGAAATCATCAATCTTCAATCTTCAATACTCTAAGTCTTTAAGCTCTTGGATCATCATCAAAATCAACATTCTTCATGATCATTATTTGCAACATCAAGTCCTTGAATGTTCAACAATCTCCCCCTTTTTGATGATGATCAAAATTATCTTTTTAAAGCCCTTGTAATAACCTGTTTTATCTGTCATACTAACAAACACATTAAACATACCAGATAACATTTAATATTGAATCATAGGCTTTAAATTTTTCTCCCCCTATTTTGATTATAATCAAAAAGAACTCTGCAACATCAATCATAAGAGCTCCCCCTCAAAATATGCATAAGTTAGAGAAAGCTCCCCCTCAATCATAGCATGAAAGAAACATCATATTTTACAACATCAAGACAATAACAAAAGAAAATTCATCAATTATCTCTACATTAGACAACTTTAATCGATTATTTCCAGTAAATAATCGATTATTAGAGGCATTTAATCGATTATTTCACGAGATAATCGATTATTCCAGAGGAGAATACCCTGTTTTGGACGTTTTGAGGAAAAATAATCGATTATCACTTCCGATGAATCGATTATTCCAGAGGCTATATTAAGTTTTTAAGGTTTTTACACATTATAACCTATGAATATCCTGCATCACGAATTTTAATCATAACAATCATCCAAAATCATTCAAATTAAGCAGAATTTAAGCTATTTCTAGTATCCCTAAGTCTCTTCGAAGATCATAGAATCTATCCTTGGGTAGAGGCTTAGTAAATATATCTGCTAATTGACGTTTAGTATCTACATACTCTATCTTACAGTTTCCTTTGCTGATATTATCTCTTAAAAAGTGATGTCTAATCTCAATATGTTTAGTCCTAGAGTGCATTACTGGATTTTTAGTTAAGTTGATTGCACTCGTATTATCACACATTAATGGAATGTCATTTAAATATATGCTATAATCCTCTAATTGTTGTTTCATCCACAGAATTTGAGCACAACAACTACCAGCTGCAATATATTCAGCTTCAGTGGTAGATAAAGCAACACATGCTTGTTTCTTAGAATGCCATGATATTAAGGATGAACCTAACAAATGACATGTCCCACTAGTGCTTTTCCTATCAATTTTACATCCACCATAATCAGCATCAGAATATCCTAATAAACTAATACAAGCATCAGACGGATACCACAAGCCAAATCCAGTAGTTCCTTTTAAGTATTTTAAAATATGTTTTACTACAATTAAATGAGATTCTTTAGGACAAGCCTGAAATCTAGCACACACACGTACGTGAATGCATAATATCGGGTCTACTAGCAGTTAAGTATAATAGTGATCCTATCATACCTCTATACATAGTTTGATTTACTTCCAAACCTGATTCATCCTTGTCTAAATAGCATGAAGTTCCCATGGGTGTGTTAGCTTCCTTTGAGGAGTCCATACCAAACTTTTTGAGGATCTCTTTGCAGTATTTAGTTTGAGAGATAAAAGTTCCATCTTTAAGTTGCTTGATTTGAAGTCCAAGGAAGAATGTTAATTCTCCCATCATAGACATTTCAAACTCTCCCTGCATAATCTTAGCAAATTCTACACACAAAGAATTATCGAGTTGATCCAAAAATAATATCATCAACATATACCTGGACCAATAAGATATGTTCTTTAACTTTCTTAATAAACGAGTGTAGAATCAATTTTTCCTCTTGAAAAATCATTTGCAGTTAGGAAACTACTTAATCTTTCATACCAAGATCTAGGAGCTTGTTTTAACCCATATAATGCTTTCTTTAATTTGTAAATATGATTAGGATTATTAAAATCTTCAAATCCAGGGGTTGCTCTACATACACTTCTTCTTTAATAAAACCATTTAAAAATGCACTCTTTACATCCATTTGATATAGTTTAAATTTCATCATAGATGCGTAAGCAAGAAGTAGGCGTATAGCCTCTAACCCGGCCACAGGAGCATAAGTTTCATCATAATCTATACCTTCCTCCCGACAATAGCCTTTTGCAACAAGTCCGGCTTTATTCTTTGTTATATTACCATCTTCATCAAGCTTATTTCTGAATACCCATTTAGTTCCAATAACTTGATGTGTCTCTTCTCTTGGGATTAGTTCCCAGACTTGATTCCTTTCAAATTGGTTAAGTTCTTCTTGCATGGCTATGCACCATTGATCATCTTTAAGTGCTTCCTCAATGTTTTTAGGTTCAATCTGTGACACAAAAGCAACAGACATACAGAAATTATTCATATTTCTAGTTCTTACCCCTTTTGAGATATCACCTATGATATTGTCCATTGAGAGTCCTCTAGGTGATTGCCATTCTTTTGCTAATTGAGGAGTTTGAGAAGGCACATTATCTTCCAAGTATAATTCATCAAGGGCCTCTCTTATATATTCATCATCACCTGCAAGTCTTTTATTTGACTCAAGAGGATTTCCCCCAAGGTCTACAATCTCATCAAAGGCAACATGTATAGATTCTTCTATATTCAAAGTTCTTCTATTAAATACTCTATACGCCTTGCTAGTTAAAGAATAACCTAGAAAAATGCCCTCATTGGCTTTTGAATCAAATTTTCCTAGATTGTCCTTTCCATTATTTAGTACAAAACATTTACAACCAAAAATTTTCAAATGTGCAACATTAGGTTTTCTACCATTAAACAATTCATATGGAGTAGATTTCATAATTGACCTAATGAGCATTCTATTTAAAACATAACATGCAGTACTAACCGCATCAGCCCAAAAATATTTAGGAACATTGGATTCATTTAACATAGTTCTTGCAAGTTCCTCTAATGACCTATTTTTCCTTTCAACTACACCATTTTGTTGGGGAGTCCTAGGAGCGAGAAAAGTTATGTAATATACCATTTTCCTCACAATAATTCTCAAACTTTTCATTTTGAAACTCACCACCATGGTCACTTCTTAAAACTTTAATCCTTAGGTCTTTCTCATTTTGTATTTGTTTAGCAAACTTTCTAAAGACCTTAAAAGCTTCACTTTTCATAGTTAGGAAAAATGTCCAAGTGTACCTAGAGAAATCATCAACAATTACAAGACCATAATAATTTCCACCAAAGCTTTTTATCCTAGAAGGTCCAAATAAATCTAAATGTAATAATTCTAGGGGTTTTGAAGTGGAAATCACATTTTTTGATTTAAATGATGATTTAACTTGTTTACCTTTTTGGCATGCATCACACAATCTATCTTTTTCAAATTTCAATTTAGGCAATCCAATAACTAAGTCTTTTGATATCAATTTATTCAAATGATGCATGTTTATATGAGCCGCTCTTTTATGCCATAACCAAGGATTCTCTTCCTTAGCAACTAAACATGTTATACTAGACTCATGTAAACAATCCAAATCAATCAAATATATGTTGTTATGCCTAATGCCTTTTAATTCTACTTTTTCGAATCTACTAAATGTATGGTGCAAAATTTACTTTCAAAAGTTACCTTGAATCCTTTGTCACACAATTGGCTTATGCTAAGAAGGTTATGTTTTAATCCATCAACAAGAAGCACATCCTTAATCTCCAATGTATTTGCACCACCTATGTTTCCAATTCCGAGAATCTTCCCTTTGTTGTTATCCCCATAAGTCACATATCCTTGTTTTTTGGCTTTGAAACTTACAAATTTCGTTTTATCCCCGAGTCATATGTTTTGAGCATCCACTATCAAGATACCACATAGACTTCTTTGATTTGGAAGTTTCCTACAAAACAAGAACATAGTAAACTTAGGTCCCCACAACTTTTGGGTCCTTGAGGTTAGAGACATAATAATCTATTTAAAATACTGCAAAACAATCTATTCTTTGGGTGTTTTAAGAAGTTCAAGCAAAACTGTTTTTATAGACTATTTTCAAAACTCGCTGGTTTAATTAATCTGTTAAAAGATTCTTTTAATCTGTTAAAAGTGCAGTTTTAATCTGTTAAAACGTCTTTTAATCGATTAAAACGCAGTGTAGAAAAATTTTTTAAGTTGTTTTAATCGATTGAAATGAGTTTTTAATCGATTAAAAGAGTTCTGATCGGTCATAACTAAATTCTGATCG
The DNA here is from genome assembly GCA_963425845.1 of Sphenostylis stenocarpa. Taxonomy (NCBI): domain Eukaryota; kingdom Viridiplantae; phylum Streptophyta; class Magnoliopsida; order Fabales; family Fabaceae; genus Sphenostylis; species Sphenostylis stenocarpa. The sequence continues at coordinate 16,525,264 of OY731402.1, read as the reverse complement.
ATCATAACTAATTCTGACCGGTCATAATAAAAATCTGATCGATCATCCTGACCCTTTAAGTGATTTTAATCGATTGAAACGTGTTTTTAATCGATTGAAAAATTTCGATCAGCTCATAATTAAACTTTGATCAATCACATTTGCTTCTGATCGGTCATAATAAAAATCTGATCGATCATCCTGACCCTTTAAGTGTTTTTAATCGATTGAAACGTGTTTTTAATCGATTTAAAGGATTCTGACCGCTCATAATAAAAATCTGATCGATCATAATGAGTTCTAAATGGTTTTAATCGATTAAAAATAAGTTGTATCGATTAAAATGTCTGTAAAATCACTCCTTTGACCATTCTAAGTGATTTTATTTGGTTCTTTCAAAACTGCATCGCTTAAAAACATGTTTTAAGAAAGCTTTTGTAAAAATACTTTGTTTTAGGTTGTTTAAAACAATTTTAGAGGCTTTTCGCAAAAATCTATAAGTGAAGAACCTTCATGCAATAGAAAAGATAAAATGTTTTTACCAATCATTCCGTTTAAAACATACTAAATGATTCATTTTCTTTGAATAAATAAAAGAGACAAACAATTCATTTAACTATAGGAACCCAAACATATTTTCCTTTAGGAACTCCAAAATGCTTAATTTTACATCTATTTGAAGTGTGACCTTGTTTCATACAATAGAAGCATGCATTTGAAGTAGTTTTAGAACAAGATACATTATTAACATGACATGCTCTAGTTCCTTTTTCTACCCATACTCTTTTCTTTTTAGTTTTACTCTTTTTCAAAGAAACTCTATGATTTACATTATTTTGAGCAAATACCATTTCATTCTTCTTAAGATCATCAATTTCTTTTTCGGCTTTGTCAAGCAAATGGTTAAGAATATCTATGTCATATTCATGCTCTTTACAATTTGCACATGCTAAGTCCTTATCTTCATCTAAGCATATAATTTTCGTATTAGCTACCTCCTTTTCTTCTAAACATGCAATTTTCAATTTTAAGGACTCATTTTCCTTTTCGGATTTTCTTAGATTCTTCTTTACAACTTTATATTCCTTTTTCATATCCATAAATGCAGTAAATAACTCATTATAAGCATTTTGCAATTCATCATGGTCATTTTCTTCACTAGAGGATGAATCGGAATCACTAACCTCAAAATCTGAAGAATTGTTGTCATTTGCCATCAAGCAATTGTTTGCTTCTATTTCCGAGTCGCTTGATTCTGAATTTGAATCACTATCATCCCAAGCAATATATGCTTTCTTCTTGAATTGCTTTTTGCCCTTGTGTTCATCATTTTTCTTGTTTGGACATTCGGTCTTTATATGCCCTGCTTCACCACAACCAAAACATTTTATATTAATGGAAGAATTTTCTTTTACCTTTCCCTTACCTTTGAAAGGATGTCTTCCTTTTGCTTTCATCATCTTGGTGAACTTCTTTATAAAAAGACTCATCTATTCTTCATCAATTTCGGAGTCTTCTTCTTCTTCTTTCTTATTTTTGCTTTTTGAAATCTCGGTCTTGAAAGCTAGATTCTTCTTTTGGTTTTGACCCTCTTCCTCATTTAGTCTTCCAAGGTCAAGTTCATGCTCCCTAAGCTTTCCAAATAATGCCGCCATAGACATAGTGGCAAGATTTTGTGACTCCGAGATGGCCGTCACCTTTGGTTGCCATTTCCTATCTAGAGATTTCAAAATTTTAACATTTAACTCATCAACGTCAAAAATTTTACCTAGTCCGATGAGATGGTTCACGATATGAGTGAAACGTTTCGTACGTCAAATATCGTTTCGCCTGGTTGCATCGGAACATTTCGTACTCTTGAATTAGAGAATTTTTACGCGCTCTTTTGACGTCGTCGGTTCCTTCGTGGGTCACCCTTAGCATTTCCCACATTTCCTGTGCACTTTTACAAACTGAAATTCTATAAAACTCATCAAGGGTTAGAGCGAGATGAAATAATGTTTCTAGCCCTAACATCAAATTGTGCTTTTCGACTTTCTTCTCGAGTCCATCTATCAAAAGGTTTAAGAACGTCAACACCGTTCTCGGTAATTTTAGGAACAAATGGACCGTTTAAAATTGCGTCCCAAACGCCTCTATCAACGAGACTCTAAAAATATTTGCATACGTACTTTCCAAAAAGGATAATTTTGACCCGCAAAAAGTGGGGGTGCTGTTGATAGACGCACCTTCGGCAAAAGTTTGATTTTGTCAGGCCATTTTCGAAAATATTTGAATGACTATCAAAGCAAGCTCGATACCACTTGTTAGAATCGCGCAGCTGAATGTTCGCGTGGTCGGACAAAAACCAAGAGGGGGTGAATTGGTTTCTTAATAAAAATTAGGTTTTCAAAATTTTCCCCAAATTTTACCGATTAAAAGCTGTGTAAATGTAAATAGAGAAGAGTAGAGAAGATTACACAGTAGGTTTATACTTGGTTCGGATCAAAAGACCCTACGTCCGAGTTGCTAATCACTCAAAAGAGGATTAACGCTGTCACTAAGAACAAATTGTTATAAACAGATTACAAATCAAAGAGATAAAGTAAAGACAACACCTCTCTTGAAATCCACAAGAGATGAAGAACAGACTTTCCCTAGAGACGGCACAACACACAATCCACTAAGAACTCCACTTAGTGATTCTTATCGCTTCTAGCCTCACACCAGGTTCCAAAAGCCCCCTTTCCTTGCAACAAACGGTTCTCCGGCACTCACGAGCACTTAACTTTTGTATGGAAAGAGTTGTTCTTCTTTTTCGAGTGCCAAAGCAGAGTTTAAGTAGGGAAATTAGGGTTTAGGAATTGGGGATTTCGAAACTAGGGTTCTTGGTAATTGGGTTTTCGGAAATAGGGTTTGTTTGATGTTTAAAATCGAAACAGATCGAAATAATCGATTAAATGGAGTTTTAATCGATTAAAACAGAGCCAAATACGTCAGAACCCAATCCTCTCTCGGTTTAATCGATTATTTGGTGAAATAATCGATTATGCATACTGAACGGTGATCGAAATAATCGATTATTTTGCTTTTTAATCGATTAAAACAGTGACTTAGTATAGAAAGTGGTTTTCTCACTGTTTTAATCGATTATTTACCTATATAATCGATTAAAGCCGAGCCTGCATGATAAATTTGAGCATTTTGAAGCTTCTAAGTTATAGACTATGTACCGGCTATCTTAGACTCTATAATTACAGACTCAATCAAACTAAAACAGAGTTATTACAATACAGAAATCATCAATCTTCAATCTTCAATACTCTAAGTCTTTAAGCTCTTGGATCATCATCAAAATCAACATTCTTCATGATCATTATTTGCAACATCAAGTCCTTGAATGTTCAACAGATATGAGGAAGGATCAGGGTAAACTTGGAATAAACGGATGAAAGGGTTGAAGTTGTTGTTTCTATTTTAGGGTCCCCTGTCCTAAGGTTCATGACATAAATAAAATAAAAAAGAAAAATGAAAAGGTTACCATTGTTAACAGAAGGTGCATTAAATTTGTCCCTCCTACAAGTAGGAGGTGTATAGCTATAGGGTATGTTTAGTAGTGACTCACTCACTCACCAAGTCCAAAACTAGATTGAGCACAGAACCCCCACGTGAAAATGAAGAAAGACACTCCTCACGCCATCCCTGAGTACCTCACCCTCTACAACTACCCTTTAGATGTTACATGACAACAAATAACCACAAACATTTCCCCCTTCATCAACCAAGCTAATGAGTAAAAAAGTAAAATGTTTGGAAGTAATGTCTTGGACAAAAATAATTAATGTACTGAATTCAAAATGGAATTGTCATATCTCCTTTTGCAGGTGTTTTACTTACTTTCATATCCAGCCAGATTAATCTAAAACAATAGAACAATTAATATTCTTGAAGATTACCATCGGATATAAAAGTTTCACCTTGAATAGAAATAATGAAATTAAGTAATATATAAGTTAAAAAATCCACAATCCTACAATTTTAGATTTTTAGGTCGAGTTAGGTTCATTTACGTGGTTATCTTGTGTTTCACGTAAAAAAAAAAAAAAAAAAAAAGCCTTTTCACTGTTGAAATAAAAATGAAATAAAAATATAATTTTTCAATCCATTACTATAAGATTAAAAATTTACAAATGAATAAATCATGGTATTAATATTTTTCTTTCTAGAATAAACAATTACATTGAAATTGTTTTTCAAGGTAAAAAATGTGTGTATAGAAAGAATAATTTAAAAGCTTATTGGAGAAAATGTTGGTAAAAGTAAAACCGATCGAGGGTTATTGTAAATTACCATACCATGAACGTGCTACTGCTTTTAAAAGGTGGTGGTAAATTCTGAAGAAGGTCCACCACATACGAATTTTTATTCCTTAACTCTAACACCCTTGCTCGTAATTTTCGTTCCGAAACTTACGTGGAAAACAATAATCAATGTCGGTTCATCATTGCATATCAAAGAGTTGTTGGCACATAAGGAAAACCAACAACCAGCCATAGCAACCTCTGCGATTGTCTCGTCTTCGACAAACACCACGCACGTTTTATTAACGGAAAAAAAGTATTGCATCACGTCAGAAAAAGCGTACACGATTATGTATAATGACACAATTTGGTTTAAATTTATGAAATAATTTACATAGCCTTAGTTATACAAACTTTTCAATTCAGATTCTAATGGGACTAAATCTGAAATGGAATCCGTGGCACGAAATTTCTTTAATGGAAAATTGCATTTAACATTAGTGTAAGTGGGTGTAAATGGGGGAACTTGTGATATTTTTGGGGATACAAAAAGTTGTTATAAATATATATATATATATATATATATATATATATATATATATATATATATATATATATATATATATATATATTATTTTATGATAAACTATCGTAGTTTGAATTTTGATCAATATATTACTACTTTTTTTAGGGCAAGATCAACATCTACTACTTATACCTATAAAATCCTGTAAAATTATTTATGTTTTATTATATAATATGTGTATATACATTTTTTTGGCTCCTCTCTCTTCGAAGCTCGCCATTTGTAGGACTGCAATAAAATTCTCGATGTACCTTTTAGATGATGTGCACCTTTGTTTGTTGAAAGTGCATTTAAAATTTTATGCGTACGTCAGATTTATTTATTTTCTTGTCCTTTTTGTGAAAGGTTTAATTTATGAGTTTCATTTTTATACTTTCTCAGCAAAAATATATTTACGCTATTTATTAATTAAAAAAATTATCATATAATTTCTGAAATAGTTAACATAAAAATAAACATTTTGTCATACATGTGACACTAGAAAAAAAAATACAAATTAACAGATATATAATATTATTTACTAAATCACAAAACATTAATGCATTGACCTAGATGAGAACAGTAAATTGTGAAGTCAATTTAATTTAAATTAAATTATTTATTTATTATATTGATGGAATCACGGGAACATGGATGAAACACGTGCACAAAACATTTACTTCTAACTTAACTATTCGATATTGGTTTGTTGATTTAGAAGACAAAATACTAAAGATGTGTTGGATAGTAGAGGGTCATGGTGACAATTGTTTCCCATAATAATTTACGTGGTATTATAGTACACTAAGGTATATTCCTCATTAAATGTAGTTAAGAAACATCTTAGTACTGTATTATAAAGTATTATGAGGATATAAAATCTGAAGCACCTGTGGAGAAGTGCAATAATGAGTCAAGAACAAATCAATGCATGTTGAGATGAAATAAAATGTTTCGGATTAGTACATGATGGCTACCAAATTATTGGTTTCAAACCATGGCTGGTCGATTGAGTTATATCACAACAGTGATTATCCAATTCTACAAGTTAAAAATTATTGAGGGTGGGGTACATGTTTCTTTTTCGCGGATTTCATGGTAGCATGGATGTTCAACTTTCAACACATGGCTCACCATTTCGTGAATGTTCACACCATGATAAACTCAATAAATATCGATGAAAAATAAACTGTTGTATTATATTAGATGTTTGATTCAATATAATTTACCGTATCTTTACTCGATTTGAAATCCCATTGGATTTTAATAAATGTTCAACAAGTTTTTCATACCTATAATTATAAATAAAACTCACCGTTTGATCCTTTAAATGAAGTAACTAGATCCACGATTCTTGTTCATTTCTTGTTTATTCCTCTTCCCACAAATTGTTGTCTTTTTTTTTTTCTGTTTATATTTATCTTTTGATAATGTATTAAGTTCGACTACTGGTTATTAAGGATATGTTTGTCTAATGTAGTTATTAAGGATATGTTTGTCTAATGTAGCTAAAGGAGTGTAAAGAAAATATTTATTTTATTTGATAACAAGAAAAATAATAAAAGAATATAATTATCCCCATAATTTATATATTTATTTTTCACTGATACAAAATATAAGAAAAATATTATGTTATAAAATTATTTAAAAAAAATATTATTTATTGATATATTTATAATTTTAATTTATATATTTATATTAACTTATAATTATATTATTTTAATAAAGTATTATATATATATATATATATATATATATATATATGAAAAGTAATTACAAAAGTTAAATAAATAATTTAATATATATTGTATTTTTAATATAACATTATTTTATCAATTTAAACTCAAATATTTTTATATATATATATATATATATATATATATATATATATATAATTTATGATATACTAAAGTATATATTATTAAAAAAAGTTAATTTAAAGAGATTAATTTAAAAAGCTATCTTATTTATTAAAGAAATCAATTAATAATTATAAAAATAATTTTATAATTAAACGAACATTTAATTTTAATTGATTTATTCATTATTTTTTAAATGAATATTTTTCTTCTTTGTTCATGATATTATTGTCTCAAATAAATAAATATATTTTTTAGTCTATTTAAAAAAATTATTTGGTTCTTTACATTTTTTTTCATACTGCATCAAACAAATCTATAAATGATAACCATTTAAGATTTGAAATTGAGTACGTGATATTGCGAAGATTCGTTTTATCGTTTTAATGGGAATTTTAACCTACAATTAGAGTTCTTAGTTATGGTAGATTTAATCTATAGAAGGTCTTTTTTCTAAACTTTGTGTTAGTTTTTAAAAGAATATTTTTATCAATTGATCTCATCAAATGACTTGAAATAAATACAATCTACAAGCTCTAATATTAGAAAACTAATTAGGTAATTAATAATATCAAACTTATATTTAGAAAATTAATTATAAACTAAATATATGTTTACCTAAGATACAATAATAAAATATATTTACATATATCTTAACACACCTCGTAGTCAAAACAGGAAAACGACAGATACTGAGATTATCCCTAAAATCATCAAACAACACACGCGGAAGTCCCTAAGTAAAGATGTTCTTGATCTGATATCGTGAAGACACATGAAGAACTCAAACCTGACCACGTACAACCTTTTTCCATACAAAATGTATGTGTATCTCAATATATTTGGTACGTTGATATTGTACCGGGTTTCCCGACAAATAGATAACACTAATATTGTCACAATATACAAGAGTAGCCTTAGTAATCGGACAATGCAATTTCAATAACAATTTTTGAAGTCAACACAACTCAAAAACCACATTAGCAACACCCATATACTCAGCCTCTGCATTAGACCGAGAGAATGTAGATTGACGCTTGGAGGACCATGACACCAAGTTGTCACCCAAAAACACACAGTAACCCAAGATACAATGTCTTGTATCAAGGCACCCACCCCAATCAACATCAGTATAAGAAACAAGAAATAAGGTCGAAGATGAATTAAGATGAAGACTAAGATCAAGTGTACCTTGTAAATATCGGATAACACCTTTGAGAGCTTGCATATGGTCCACCCTCGGATCATGCATATATAAGCACACCTTAGCGTTGGTGTCAACTAGTGTTGGAGTTGACTTACAAGAAGACATATCGACTCAGTCAATAATTGCTTCGGTATATTTGCATTGTGAAAGAAACATATCACCCTTATGTCGGGTCACTGCAATGCTAAGAAAATAGTTCAAAGGACCAAGATCCTTCATAGCAAATTACGAGCTCAGAAGGTTCATAATATATAATCGGAGAGCATGAGAATAGACAGTAAGAATAATGTCATCAACATAGAGCAAAATGTAAGCCATGTGTGAACCCTTTTGATAAATAAATAATGAGTGGTCACATTTGCTATTTGAGAAAAGAGACACAACATGATCAGCAAATTGCTTATACCAAGCATGGGGTGCTTGTTTAAGCCCATATAATGACTTACGTAAACGACACACATAATCCGGATGAGTACAGTCATGATACCCCAATGGTTGATGCATATAAATTGTCTCTTGTAGCTCACCATGAAGAAAAATATTTTTGACATCCAACTAATGTATGGGTCATGCCTTTGAAAGAGAAATAGAAAGACGGTGTGAATCATAGTTGGTTTCACTACCAGGCTAAAAGTTTTGCCACAATCAATGCCAACCTGCTAAGTTTTCCATTACCTACTGTTGCCGCCGTCAAAAGAGGCGGTCGTAAAGGGTTTGATGACTCACATTTTCTAAAAAAGTGGTTAACGCTTTTAGGTTGTCCAATAACCGGATTGGACCTAAAAGCGATGTTTTCGTAAAGGGTTCTATGGAGTCGCCACCAATGTTTTTACCATAAACATCAAAAAAGGAAAAAGAAGGTGTTGGTTTAGAAAAATCAACTTTGGCCGTTACAACCAGAGTTGGGTAAGAGAGTTAGTTACGTGTGGGGAAGGTGTTAGCACCCCACAACGCCCCTTTCGAGTTCCCTATGATGGACTAATTCATAAAATAAAGACTGAAAGAAACTATGCTTTTACCCTATTTATTTATCTATTGACAAAATTTAAATGTCTACATGGTCGTAGTATCTAATGCATACAAGGAAAGCAGTAAAAGAGAGAGAATAGAGAAAGGAACCTCTAAAGTGATCTTTCTATTAATTCTTCAAACTTGAGGACGCTTTTTGGCAATCCCCTCTCTCTACAAGCACGCTCCTGACCAACAAAAGAGAAAATACCCTCCTACCGAGTGTCGGATGTCTCAAAAAGAGACTTCCTTAACCAATATCTACCTTAAACGAAAATCAGAAAGCTTACTCGAACTCGGAAAAGTGCTTAGAGTTATCTCGAAGTCTTAGGAGAACTTCTAGGATGAGAGAAGGGTGTGAGAGTGTGTGAAAATGGGGGAGGGGAGGCTCCTATTTACAGGAAATCGTGCTAGTCAGGCCGGGACGATCGTCTGGCTTTCTGACAGGTGAGACGACCATCTCGCCCTCAAGGAAAAGTGAGACATGCGTTTGGGAAAATGAGACTTGCGTTTGGGAAAATGAGGCACACATATCAACCTTAGAAGAAGACAAGATGCACGTCTGGGAAAACGAGACACACGTCTCGACCTCAAAGGAAAGCGAGACGGCCGTCTAGCCAAACGGGACGACCGTCTCGAGCTCCCTATCAGTGTTTTCCTATTTTTCATATTTTTGCGTACAGAAATCCCTCCTATCCTTACATGGAGCCTAGTGAACATGCCTAGGGGCCTAATGAAGCTTTGTCCATCTTCGAACGGAGGATTTCTGACTTTATTGAGAAGTCGAGCAAGATTTGGGATCTACAGCTGCCCCCCTTCACCCGACCAATTGACTACGGGTTAATGTGACATAAAATCGATTGGCGGGTGAAGGAGTTAACCCTCTTGCCCGATTGTCCTTCGGATGCTTCTCTTGACATGGTAGCCGATCCTCTGGACGATGAATGCAGTCTAATGTTGTCTTCAGGATGCTTCCATGCTACGGAGACTAACCCTTCGGACGATATGTGTGAAGCTTCAAAATGCTCCTTTGATGTCGTAGCTGACCCTTCGACTGATGAATATTTTCCCTCAGGATGCTCCTTTGATGCGGTAGTTAACCCCTAACGTGGTGAATGTATAGTAGACTTTTGTCTTTAGGATGCTCCCACACTGTGGAAGCTGACCCTTCAGAAGGTAAAGGTGGATTGTGTATTCCGGATACCCTTTTACAACGAGGTTGATCCTTCGGATGATGTGCGTAAATCCTGCCTTCAGGATACTCCTTTGCAACGGAGCTGATCTTTCAGGATAGTCCTTTGCAACAGAGCTGATCCTTCAGATGATATGTGGAACTCTGTCTTCTGGATGCCCCTTTTGCTGTGGTGGTTGATCCTTTCGGCAAAGAAAGTGGTGGCGGCTTACTGCTCTTGCTCATGCGCCGACTCCATTGGGAGTAGTTTTTTCCTGAATTTGTTTTTTATCTTTTCTGAGTATTCATCTGGTACGTCAGAGATTCTTCTTTTTGGCTTTTACAATAGCCCTCCAGCTTCTTGATTGCTAGGGATTCTTTGGTTTTTTGGCTTTTTCCATAGCCATCCGGCTTTATTGGTTGCTGGGGATTCTTTGTTTTTGGGCTTTTATGATAGTCATCCAGCTCTATTGGTTGCTAGAGATTCTTGATAAGTGTCTCTTAGGTAGAAATCCACTAGGGATTTGTTGATTCTTGATAATTCCTCTGAGTAGGTAGATGCTTCAATGGATGTGAAGACTTAGTGTTTGCACTATTTTGCCTCTGAATAGGATGATGTTCCACTTGGAGATGCTGACTCTTTGCTCGCCAGGTCTTGCCTATGCGCAGGCAAGCGTCTCTCTGAGGATGTGAATTTGGAGATTGCCTTTGCAATAGGCTCAATGGGGATGGGTTTTTTTCTTTTTGGAGATCCACCAGGGCATTGGTTGACTTCTTAGGGATCTAATTTTGGTCGCCCTATGGGGAATGGAGTTTTGACTCCTTGTTTAATGTTGATGTGAGCTGACTTTGTCAAGTTCTTATTCCGTTGGGGGAATGGAATTTATGATTATGCTACCTCTGAGTATGCGGATGCTTCAATAGAGGTGAAGGCTTTGTGTTTGTGCTGTTTTGCCTCTAAATGGGCTGATATCCCATTCTGGGGATGTTAGCTCTTTGTTCGCCAGATCTTGCCTACGCATAGGCAAATGACTCTTCTGAGGATGTGCGTCCGGAATTTGCCTTTGTCATAGGCTCACTGGGGATGATTTTTCTCTTTTTGATGATCCACCAAGGATTGATTGTCTTCTCGGGGATCTAATTTTGATTTTCCCCCTAAGAGAATGGAGTTTTGACTCCTTGTTTGCTACTAGTATGAGTAGACTTATCATCGCTCTTATTCCGCTGGGGAATTAGAATTTTTATTTGATTTTGCCTTTTTCTGTGATTTATCTCTTTTTTTTGCGATTTGAAATTTGGCTTTTTCTTTCCTGATAATGCGTGCGTCTTTTTACTTTTTAATTTCTTTTATGCATGCAGACTTTTTCTTCTTTTTTGGGGATCCGCTAGGGATGAAGTTTTTTCTTTTTGGTGATCCACTAGGGGATTAGTCGACTTCCTGGGGACCTGATTTTGAATTGTCTTTTCTAGGGATGGAGTCTTGGCTCCTTGATTAATGTTGATGCGAGTTGTCCTTGTGAAGCTGTTATTCTACTCAGGGATGAGAATTTTTATAGACTTTTTTGAGGAGATCCACTTGGGGATTTTTATTCGGCCTTCTCTGTTGCGACCTTTTCTTTTAGACATCCACTAGGGATGTAAGGGTTTTCTTCTTTTCTTCTTTTTGTTTTTGGAACCCTGAGAATGTGGAGGTTTGGATTCCATGATCGTTGGTGATAGGCTTTTGTGTAACCTTTCTTCTCCTTTGATGAATGTGGTCGAGAATGGGTGAGTATTCTTGCTGACTCAAGTGGTGGTGATGCTGAGCCTTGGGTAATTTTTTTTTTTTGCCTCTAGATTAGGCAAGGATCCGCTTGGGGATGATCAAGTCTTTCCATCGACTTTTATTTTCTGATGATAGTGCCTTCTTTATTGGGTAAAAAAGATGGCGGTTGGATCTTGGGGCTCTTGAAGCTCTTGTTTTGCTGGAGTTGCTTCATTGATGGTGAACACTTGCTCTGTTTTCTTGAGGGAGAGCATTATTCGGAGACTGTGTTTTGGGTGCTTCCTGTTTCAAACACATACATGGAGCCTAGTCTCCTTATATGCATGAATTTTTTTTTGGCTATTTATTTGAAGCGATTTTTATTTTTGTTTTTTATCTTGACAAAGTCATTTTGTGCGACTACTTGTGTGGATGCCCTACATGCAATCTATTCTTTTATGAGATGCATCTAGAAAAGTGACCGACATTCTCTTGCTGTTCTTTCATGATTATGCTGGTGGGTTCCTTTTTTATTCATTTTTTTGTTAAGCCCTAACTTTTGCCTGGACCGCCCTTTTTGAGTTTTCGATCTAGTGGGCTACCTTAAGTTTTGCCTAGGATATCTTAGCGAGCTTTTTTCTTTTTTTATGAATGGCTTAACTTTTATCTAGACCGTCCTTTTGGGGTTTTCGATCTAGCAGGCTGCCCTAATTTGTGCCTAAGAATCTCCTAACATGCATTATTCCTTTTTATTTTCATTTTTTCTTTTTAATGCTCCCCTGCTTATGATGCATGATATAATCTTGACAAAAGGACTCTGCACATATCTATGATTTATCAATGCAGAGACAATTTCATAAATTGTGAAAGTGATCCTAGCAAAGATCTCATTGATTTGATGAAGTCAAAAATAAAGTCAAGGGTCAACTCTGCAGCTGTCAAACAAGTCACTCAGAACAAAGGAGCTGAAGACTTAGTGTGTCTAAACAGAAAGCTTAGGTAAAACCACTTTACCTTTTCCACTGCATAAAGCTTCTTCACTCAATTTGCAAAATGCCTCAAAAATAGTTTTAAACAAATCAAACAAAAGCATTTTGACAAAGAACCTTCTTAACAATGGTTTTAAGCTGATATAGTTTTTTAAAGAAACGTTTAAAACACTTAGAATGTTTATAGAAGTGTTTTCACGAGCATTTTAATTGATACAAAAACCTTTTAATCGATTAAAAACCCTTTATGACTGATTGGAATTCGAATATAACGAGTCAGAATGAAATATAATCGATCAGATTTTAAATATGAGCGATCAGATTGCTTTTAATCGATTAAAACACGTTTTAATCGATTAAAACGACTTTGGAAGTCAGGATGATCGATCAGAATGAAATTATGACCGATCAGAGTTGGTTATGATCGATCAGAATTGAATTATGACCGATCAGACTTATTTCAATCGATTAAAACGTATTTCAATCGATTAAAATAACTTAGAAAATCTTTTCAATCGATTAAAACAAACTTTCAATCGATTAAAATGACTTGAAAATATATGTGCAGTTTTTCAATCGATTGAAACGACTTTATATCAGCTAAAATAACTTAGAAAGTTTTATAAGAAGGTTTTTAAACAAATCAATCGATTAATACGCGATTCAATCGATTGTTTTATACTTAGAAAATGTTTGTAAAACGTTTTAATTGATAAAAACGTGGTCGTATCAACTAAAACATTTTTTGTTAAAGATCAAGAACGCATTAATGGGTTGAAAGGACTTTTAACAGATTGTAACGGCTATTTCAACGATTAAAACAAACTTTCAACGAGATTAATTAATGCAGCAGATTTGAAAATTCTCTTTAAAAACAGTTTTGCTTGAAACTTTGAAACAACAGATTGAATATCGGTTTTTACGAAACAAAGCAATCAATCAAGCAACTAGAGCACTTTTTCCAAGAAAGAATTACAACTATTTTGTGAAGTTATTTTTGAAATCTTTCTTGAGGCATATTGCATCCTTGAAGAAGAAACTTACCTGTGGATTAGCGTAATCCGGTTTGAGCTTTCTTGTTTCTTCTTTGTAAATTCATTTTCATTACTTTGTATTGAGTTTGTGCCTGGAATTTGGGCACAAGTTTTCTCTGCATTTGGAAGTTGGTTGTGGAGGTTATCAAGAACTGGAATTTGGTTCTTGGTAAGAGGTTGAGCACGAGAGCTGGAATTTGGTTCTTGTGTGTGGTGCCTGGAATTTGGGCACTCTGGTTTCTCTGCAACTGGAATTTGGTTGTAGAGGTTTCCAAGAACTGGAATTTGGTTCTTGGTGGAAAGGTTAAAGTCGGAAGCTGGAAATTGGTTCTCGGTGTTAGAGTAGGTGTAAGATTGTTGAGTCTGTAAAACATCTATTCTAGTGGAACCCAGCTGGAATTTGGTTGGAGACTCGGACGTAGCCACTGGTATTGGGTGAACCAAGTATAAAATTACCGGTGAAATCTTTCCTAACCTTTCTCTCTTTAATTTCGATTCTTGCGCTTATATTGTTTAATTGCTTTGTGATTCGTGAATTGATTAGTAAACTTAATTTTCGGATTAGATAATCTGTGTATTGCGAAAAACTTTCAAAAATCAATTCACCCCCTCTTGATTTAAAACTACTTTTCTAACAATTGGTATCGAGCAAGGTGCTTGAAAGTTATTCAAGTCTCTTGATCCATGGTTGAGAACAGGTTACCGTTTTCCGAGGGGCATCTATTAACGGACCTCCACTATTCTCGTGGAACAGATTATCCTTTCCGGAAAATTAGGATGAAAATCTTCATTGAATCCATTGACGTAAATGCTTGGGATGTTATTACTAATGGTCCTCTAATTACGGATAAAGGATGGTCAAGCTTGAATGATGAGGAGAAGAAGAAAGTGCAAAGTGATCGCAATGCAAAAAATATAATTACTTACGCTCTTAACATGGATGAATTTTTCAGGGTGTCCCAGTGCAATTCGCTAAGGAGATGTGGGATGTTCTTGAAGTCACTCATGAAGGGACAGCGAGATGTTAAAAGAGCCGGAAAGCATACATTGATAAGAGAATATGAGTCGTTCAAAATGCAGAATGGTGAAAGCATCGCAGATGTGCGAAACGCTTCACTCACATCATCAACCATTTAATGGGCCTAGGTAAGACCTTTGATAAGGAAGAACTAAATATTAAAGTATTGAAATGTCTTGACAGTGTCCTGGCGGCCAAAAGTCACCGCAATATCGGAATCAAAAGATCTGTCCACCATGACAACGACCTCACTCGTTTGGAAAACTCGAGAGAACATGAAATGGAAATCACAAGATTCAATGAGCAAGAAGTCTCCGAGAAGAAGAACAGAAGCATTGCACTTAAAGTTGAAGCAAATCAAGAAGCAGAAGAAGATAATGAGAACCTTGGACTGCTTGTTAAGAAATTCAACAAATTCCTCAAGAAAAAGATCCAAGACAAGGAAAGACACAAAAGGTATGAGAAAAGAACTGATTCTTCTAACTTTAAATGTTATGGTTGTGGCAAACAGGGCCATGTTAGAATGGAATGTCCAGAGAGAAATAAACAAAGTGAAAAGAAAGAGGAAAAATAAAAAAGAAGAGCCTACATAGCCTGGGATGATAATGATACGTCATCAACGGATAACTCTGAAATTGAAGAAGCCAATCTTTGTTTAATGGCGAGTCAAAATCCACAAACCAGACCAGGTAAGTTCTAGCTCCTCTTCAAATGTAGTTAACTATGATGCATTACAAGAAGCATTCAATGAAATGCATGAAGAGGCTAAGAAACTTCAAAAAGAAAATGATAAGGTCGAAAGGGCTAAATAACTGGCTAGTTAACAAAGTTGATTCTCCGGAAAAAGCAGATTCGTGAAAATGAAACTGATAAAGAATTCTTGAAACCGATTCATGCTAACTCTGATTGTGAATGCAATAAACCATGCAATAACCGTCCTGAATTGCAAAAGAAAATTGAATTCTTATCTCAAACTGTTTCAAAGTTCACTCGAGGGCAAGCTAATCTTGATATATTACTTGGATCTCAAAAATTAATGTTTGACAAAGCTGGAATAGGCTTTAAATCTAGATCCGATAAAACAAAAACAAATAGAAATTCATACTCTACAATCAAATGTTTCTACTGCATGAAGAAAGGGCATTCGAGTAAAATACTGCAGAATTAAAAAGTATGTTATTCCTAAAGGGAGAATGAAATGGGTTCCAAAGATTAATTCTTTTCAAATAACATGATCAGGACCCAATAATTATAAAGGGTACCGAGAAAAATACTTAATTGTTTTGCGGGAACAAGTCTCGGGAATCCCTTGAAGATCGAAGTTGCGAAACCAGGTTCTGTGTATTTAAATTAATTGTTTTAATTGATATAAACCAATATTAATCGATTGAAATAACTTACCATACCATTTTAATCGATTGAAATGTCGAAATAATCGATTAAATTGTTCTCGGAATGTTGGTTTAGTCATTTTAATCGATTAGAATAAATTTATATCAACTAAAAACACTTAGGATCAAAATTAATCGATTCATTTACGTTTTAATCGATTTAAATACTGGTGATATTTTTTTATTACATTCTGTACCATACAAATCGATTCTTTCATAAAACAATCGATTAATTCACTGTAGATGTTTTCAACCCTAATGTCAAGAATCAAATTAATAGATAATGAGTTGATTAATCAATTAATTAGGTTACGAAAACATGATTTACAGACATCTAATTAAAGTTTGATAGGCCAATTCGATTAAAAAACCCAGGTCTTTATGATAATCCGAGATCTGCATAATGTGTTTAAATATCTCTTTGAATTTCAAAAACTTGAAATCCGTTTCTTCATCAAACCAGGTTCTGAACTTATCATTTCTCAACTTATCATCTTTCTTCTCGTTTTCATATTTTCAAAATCTCCTCTCAATTCTCTGCTGTAAACATGATCAAAATCATGACTGGTTCGAGCAGATCTGTTTCGAAACGTATCCATATTCAATTTTCTTTCAATGGCACAAATTTTTAAATTAGAAAGCGAAGGTTGAACAAATCTTTGAATTGGGAACTCGACCGGTGACATAATGTGGGAAAACTATTACTGTTATTCATGAATGAAAGAGTCTTTTATTTTGACAACAACATAAACATGATTCAAGCTGTAGATGTTTACATTTCTCTTAATACTTTACATGGAATGCTGCATGGTAATACACCGAAAATCAAAGAAATTATCAAAGAATGGACTGTAACTTTTCTTATAGACACTAGTTACAAACGAGGTCAAAGCTGTTAGGATCTGAAAACATAGTTTATCAAAGATTTTTTCAGTGATAGTTGCTTCGGTAATAAGTTGTTGATTACTAGGAAGTTCAATAAACAAATGTTTACATTAGATTTCTTGATATTACCTAACAATATATGTGAAATAATTTTGGGCATGCATTGGTTCAAAACTCTTGGTGATATTCATTGGAACTGTGCAACTTTAAATATTTGCTTTAATCATCAATGTCACGAGGTGACACTATAAGGGAACCAATCTGAACAGACAATTCAAAAATTGAATAACGTGGTACATGGAATGTATGTTTTATGGTCGATACAGGGATAAATTTTATATTGTTTTAGAATTCTCGGATTGATTGTCATCACCTGTCCTCATTACTAATCATTGCCCACTCTACCAGAATAAGTTTTTTGTTAATCACTTGTGCATATGATACCACTGGAAACAAGAAAGTTAAAAATGACTCATTCCTCAAAAGATAATGATGACTCGGTTCACTATAAGTGAGAATAAAACCCATCATACTACATTAATAAAAATACGAGTTATTTGCTTGGATGATGATAACCTGCAGGGTTCAAAATGGGTTGGCTATTTTGAAAGGAAATTCCTATCTCGAGTACATCATTAATCCGTGATTCATGCAATTTATGGTATCGTGCACTCGTGTGGAATCGATAGTGAATGTACGTACTGTCGATACATGATTACTGCCTCGGATGTGAAATAGTTGATGTTCCTAAAGAAACATTTAATTCCATTGAGTGTCAACCATGGACTGTAATGCGATCAATAGTAACGATGAACTGCTAAAAGATTTCTTTTCAGGAAAAGTTTCGTGTACTGCATTGCTCGATACGGGAGTGACGAGTAGTTGTTGACTCAAATAGTTGATAGAGCAAAATTGGTTCCAGCAAAAAGGAAAGCCTATTATCTTTTGATATTGGTGGGGATCAAATGAATGATCACCAAGCTGGTGGATAAGCAGTTCAATCGAGGAAATTGGGATGACTAGTTCCCCTCATCATCTTTATCTTACTGCTTATTTCTATCTTTATATTGTTTGCATGGACTGTGATATTAACTGGTGTTATACTAGGAACATTTGCCTTAACCTTTGGTTAAATATGGTTTAGGATCTAATCTAGATCAGATCGGCGTAAATAGAATTTAAATAGATCCCCGAGAGCTTTAGCTAAATAAGACTTTATTCCGATGGATCTATTAGCTAAGATTTAATCAATATAGTCGTTAGTATTGTTAAAACATCCTTCTAAATGATCAGTTTTACAAAATATGCATTAAACATTACTTCATTTTCAAAGCTGATTGTTTTAATCAATACAACATCTTGTTAATCGATTAAATGAACTTATACAACATGTTTTAATCGATTCAAAATCGAAATAATCGATTATTTTTACTAAAGTTTCATGTTTTCAAAATCTTAAATGTTTTAATCGATTAAACTTTTCTTTCAATCGATTAAAATCATTTACCAAGAACATTTTAACCGATTATGCTCTGTTTTTAATCGATTTTTATTACGGGAAGAAAGATTAAAGACTTTAGTTAATGGTCGTTTACGTAAACATGCTACTAAAGCGTGATTCCCTTATCTTTACACGTGTTAATTGTATTCATTACAAACGTGTTAATGGAGATAAGTTTGAATCAACTTTAATTGATTCTTTTCATGAGTGAAATATTGATTCACTTTGTATTTTCAAAAATTTGAGCATATTTTTTCGAAACCTTACATTTTATTCTTTTCTCTTCTATTCCCTATTTTTGATGAAGTCAAAAGGGGGAGAAATAGTTGCATCACTTTAAGATAAATTTAAGAGCAATAGTTTAGGGGGAGAAATAAGTTTTAGGGGGAGAAATAAAACATTATTACATTTTTATATTTCTCACCTAACCTCATTATCAAGTGACTTATTTTGCAGAGATTGTTTTTTCAAAATGGTGTTTGTCTTCATCAAATAGGGGGAGACTGAAAGTGATCCTAACAAAGATCTCATTGATTTGATGAAGTCAAAAATAAAGTCAAGGGTCAACTCTGCAGCTGTCAAACAAGTCACTCAGAACAAAGGAGCTGAAGACTTAGTGTGTCTAAACAGAAAGCTTAGGTAAAACCACTTTACCTTTTCCACTGCATAAAGCTTCTTCACTCAATTTGCAAAATGCCTCAAAAATAGTTTTAAACAAATCAAACAAAAGCATTTTGACAAAGAACCTTCTTAACAATGGTTTTAACTCGATATAGTTTTTTAAAGAAACGTTTAAAACACTTAGAATGTTTATAGAAGTGTTTTCACAGACATTTTAATTGATACAAAAACCTTTTAATCGATTAAAAACCCTTTATGACCGATTGGAATTCGAATATAACGAGTCAGAATGAAATATAATCGATCAGATTTTAAATATGAGCGATCAGATTGCTTTTAATCGATTAAAACACGTTTTAATCGATTAAAACGACTTTGGAAGTCAGGATGATCGATCAGAATGAAATTATGACCGATCAGAGTTGGTTATGATCGATCAAATTGAATTATGACCGATCAGACTTATTTCAATCGATTAAAACGTATTTCAATCGATTAAAATAACTTAGAAAATCTTTTCAATCGATTAAAACGAACTTTCAATCGATTAAAATGACTTGAAAATATATGTGCAGTTTTTCAATCGATTGAAACGACTTTATATCAGCTAAAATAACTTAGAAAGTTTTATAAGAAGGTTTTTAAACAAATCAATCGATTAATATGCGATTCAATCGATTGTTTTATACTTAGAAAATGTTTGTAAAACGTTTTAACTGATAAAAACGTGGTCGTATCAACTAAAACATTTTCTGTTAAAGATCAAGAACGCATTAATGGGTTGAAAGAACTTTTAACAGATTGTAACGACTATTTCAACAGATTAAAACAAACTTTCAACAGATTAATTAATGCAGCAGATTTGAAAATTCTCTTTAAAAACAGTTTTGCTTGAAACTTTGAAACAACAGATTGAATATCAGTTTTTACAGAAACAAAGCAATCAATCAAGCAACTAGAGCACTTTTTCCAAGAAAGAATTACAACTATTTTGTGAAGTTATTTTTGAAATCTTTCTTGAGGCATATTGCATCCTTGAAGAAGAAACTTACTGTGGATTAGCGTAATCCGGTTTGAGCTTTCTTGTTTCTTCTTTGTAAATTCATTTTCATTACTTTGTATTGAGTTTGTGCCTGGAATTTGGGCACAAGTTTTCTCTGCAGCTGGAAGTTGGTTGTGGAGGTTATCAAGAACTGGAATTTGGTTCTTGGTAAGAGGTTGAGCACAGGAGCTGGAATTTGGTTCTTGTGTGTGGTGCCTGGAATTTGGGCACTGGTTTCTCTGCAACTGGAATTTGGTTGTAGAGGTTTCCAAGAACTGGAATTTGGTTCTTGGTGGAAAGGTTAAAGTCAGGAACTGGAAATTGGTTCTGGTGTTAGAGTAGGTGTAAGATTGTTGAGTCTGTAAAACATCTATTCTAGTGGAACCCAGCTGGAATTTGGCTGGAGACTGGACGTAGCCCTGGTATTGGGTGAACCAGTATAAAATTACCGGTGAAATCTTTCCTAACCTTTCTCTCTTTAATTTCAGTTGCTGCGCTTATATTGTTTAATTGCTTTGTGATTCGTGAATTGATTAGTAAACTTAATTTTCGGATTAGATAATCTGTGTATTGCGAAAAACTTTCAAAAATCAATTCACCCCCCCTCTTGATTTAAAACTACTTTTCTAACAAATTGGTCAAGAGAAATGAAATGAATGAGAATTTTATTGATATGTATAAACAAAAGGTTTATTATTTTTGTAGAATGATTACAAATGGAATTTAAAAGAATAGCTGGCCAAGGTTGACTACATTATGTGGGCTACAACAATCATGTCTATGATATCTGCCCCCATGGTTCTCCTAGTTGCTTTTGTTGAGATGTTCGAGCCCGGAGTGAAGACTATGCAAAGTTGTCTGCTTCTGGAAGGATGTTATCTTATCCGCCTTCTAGTTTTCGACTAAGGCAACCATTGCTCTTAGGGGATTTTATTCTCTTCTTCCCCTTTTCTTCCCTTTTTTTTGAAGCCTCTAAATTATGCCTAGGACGTATCCTAACGAGGCGAGTGAACCCTAACTTTTGCCCAGGATGCCCTTTGCGGGTTTTCATCCTGGCGGGTCATGAGCAATGTCCTTCAAACATAATACTTCTTCACCGTATTGGGGTTGACCGGGTGTTGAAGTTCTTTTTCATTCACGTTCGTGAGGATAAGAGTTCCTCCTGAGAAAGCTCGCTTGACCACGAAGGGTCGTCCATGATTTACCGCCCATTTTTCAATTTGGTATCTCTGGGCCGGAAGCAATTTCTTTACCATTAAATCTCCCTCATGGTAAGAATGGGGGTTGACCTTTTTGTTGCAAGCCCTTTTTGTCTTCTTTTCACGGCTTATGGCGTCCAACTGTTTTTCTTTGATTAGATTCAAGTGGTCGTATCAGCTTTGGACCCATTAAGTTTATGTCAGTTTTGCTTCCATGATAACTTGTCAAGGAAGGTATCTCGACCTTTGTTGGACGTATAGTCTCCATGCCATATACAAAGGGGAATGCAGTAATTCTTGTGGAGGTCCGTACGAAAATTCGATATCTATGAAGGGCAAAGGGTAACATTTCATGCCAATCCCTGTAGGTTTTGACGATCTTCTAGATGATCGTCTTAACGTTCTTTATTGGATGCCCCCACTGCACCGTTCATTTTAGGTCGGTAGGGAGATGACTTATGATATTGAATTCTGAGATCTTGGCATGTCATGGTAGGACCATGCGCATGCATCCATATACTCCCTTAATAGTTGTACTAACCCTTCCCTGACGTTAATCATTGATTTGGGTATCGATATTCATTTCTTGCCCCCCAAATCATGGCCTCAATTTCTTCTTGGTAGGGCTGTATATATTGAGCTTCCTTTTCTAACAGCCTATGCATATCCGGGGAAACGATCCCCTTCTCACTGTCTGACTCGATCCATTCGCATTCAGCCTTCGGATCCCGCAGAGAGTCATTGATCACATACATGATTGTTTTTATTTTAGGTTCTGATTAGGCTTAGATTTTATTATCATTTATTTTGAAATAATAATGAGGGAGAAAAGAACGACAAAAAATATGAATGTTATGAGAATGCCTCATTGTATTTATAAAAATGAAATATTTACAAAGCCCTTTTAATTAAAGATCTCGCGGCCACAGACGAGGACCGCAAGAGGTATGCAGGAAGCTTAAAAATATAATACTACTATGAGGAGCCCTAATTAGCTGGCCTTCTTTATCCGACCCCATTGTGCAAGTTGCGATAGAGGCTTGATGTCCATATTAAGAGCGGGAACGTCAAAAGTGATCCACCTTGCATCCAACAACTCTTGAACCTTATACTTCAAGGCCAAGCAGTTTTCTATCAAATGCTTAGGAGCGCCCGAGTGGTAATCACATTTCTCATTTGGCCTATACCAACTCGGGTAGGGTGGATTTATCTTTTTCGGAGGGATGTATGTTAGGAGCCTGTCCTTTATCAACCATGGTAGCATACTCCCGTAGGAGTTTGGAATAGGAGTAAATTTCCCCTCTTGTTTGCGTGGCTACCTGGCTGGTTGCGAAGAGGAAGAAGGAGTAGCAAAGTTGACGACGTTCTTGCTTCCCTCCTTCTTATTGGACTTTCTGAATGGTGCGCTGGATGAGGAATGTTTCACAATCCTTCCACTTTTTCGCTAAAACTTGGGAGGGAACTGAGTACTTTTGTCGAGGCAGATGTCGACCGCCTCCTTGTGTCCCTCTATAGTGCTTAATCTTTCCTCTAGGGCAGCAATTCGTTGTTTGGATACCTCATTGTGGAGGTTTTGTTGATGCATTAGCTCCATAAATTGCGCCATCTGCTCCTTCATGGAATTAAGCTCATCGTTGAGCTTACGGTTTCGTTCCTCCAATTGCTCCATCCTCTTAGCTTTTTGCGCGCAGATGAAGATAGGAAGAAGACCAACCACTTTTCTAAAATGCGAAAGAAATTTAAGGATGTTTATTCTCTTGAAATGAATGATTTATTATGGGATGGATAGGCCTTAAGATAATGACTTAGGTATCCTCCTTAAAGCTTGAGCTTTTATGGAGCACCCTACCCGCTTTGGTATAATGGTTGCTTCCCCATCACAAATATAACGAATGTCACCATCACACCTTAGCACACTTGTCCCTTCCTTGTCGCGAATTGACAAGTATGACGAAGGTCACAAACGCACTTGGGTTTCTTTTGCCCTTGTCTTAAGGATATCTAGTGTTCCCTAGCATGAATGTGTTTTATGCATGAGAGATTTTATTTAGGATGATGCTTATGCATACTTTCCTTGATGCATTTATTTTTTTCTCTTGGTTTTACCACTTATGCGATGATGAGTGTATGAATGGTTGACTTTGTCAAAATCTTTTTGTTGTAAAAATTATTTTTATTGTTTTAAATTGTTTTTATTTTTATTTGTTTTATTACCCATTTATCTCTTCCGTAGGTCAACGTGACTACTTAACTTACAAAGAACCTGAAACCAGGCTAGCTTAAATGAAGACTGTCTGAGATAAAGTTTGTTTATTAAGAAAAAAATTTGTTTTATGACCCCTTATCTCTTCTGTAAGTCAATGTGGCTTACTTAGCTTACAAAAAACCTGAAACCAGGCTAACTTACATGAAGATTGCTCGAGATAAGGTTGTTTATTGCAAAAAGGTTTTGAGATGTTATTTTATTTGTATTATTTATTTTTTATTTTGTTGTTGTATGATTATTTTATGCAAATGCAAAAGACAAATACAACAAACATATGCACAAACAATCTACTCATCCGTGAACAGAGTGACGACGTTTTTATCATGAAGTAGGGGTATCCTGCAAAAAAAGTGCATTTTCAAGGTGGTTCTAACTGTTCTCACCAAGGCCAGGTCTTCAAGGTGCCCCCATTATAGGGTCCCCACTCTCTTAGCCCTCATACCATGCATGACACTAGGACCTTGTCAATCTTTAGGCCAAAAGAGGAAGGTTATCACCTTGAGTGGTGGTTTTCGACATCGTACCTGCCACCCACTGCTTAAGGTTATCCCACATTACCCTGGGTATAGAGGGAACTGTTGTGTGCAAAGGTTTGTGTACATTTGTTATTTCAAACAATTTGTAGAAGATAAACATACAACAGTTATTAAAGCCATAAAATAAAGCATGTTGTAAATACAAGGAAGGGTAAAAGCATAATTTCAAATCATTATTATTTGATTTAGTCCATCACTAAATGAGATCAACTCTCTAGCTTCCCCAATGGAGTCGCCATCTGTTGCAGCCGTCAAAAGAGGCAGTCGGAGCGACGCGATGATTTTGATGACTCGCGTTTTCTAAAAAAGTGGTTAACGCTTTTAGGTTGTCCGATAACCGGGTTGGACCTAAAAGCGAGGTTTTCGTAAAGGGTTCTATGGAGTCGCCATCGATGTTTTTACCATAAACATCGAAAAAGGAAAAAGAAGGTGTTGGTTTAGAAAAACCAACTTTGGCTGTCACAACCAGAATTGGGTAAGGGAGTTAGTTACGTGTGAGAAAGGTGTTAGCACCCCACAATGCCCCTTTCGGGTTCCCTATGATGGACTAATTCATAAAATAAAGACTGAAAGAAACTATGATATTACCCTATTTATTTATCTATTGGTAGAATTTAAATGTCTACGTGGCCCTAGTATCTAATGCATACAAGGAAAACAGTAAAAGAAGTAGTAAAAGAGAGAGAATAGAGAAAGGAACCTCCGAAGTGAGCTTTCTATTAATTCTTCAAACTTGAGGACGCTTTTAGGCAATCCCCTCGCTCTACAAGCACGCTCCTCATCAACAAAAGAGAAAATACCCTCCTACCGAGTGTCGGGTGTCTCAAAAGGAGACTTCCTTAACCGATTTCTGCCTTAAACAGAAATTGAAAAGCTTACTCAAACTCTAGAAAGTGCTCAGAGTTATTCCGAAGTCCTAGGAGAGCTTCTAGGATGAGAGAATTGTGTGAGAGTGTGTGAAAATGGGGGAGGAGAGGCTCTTATTTATAGGAAATTGTGCCAGTTAGGCCGGGACGACCGTCTGACTTTCTAACAGGTGAGACGACCATCTGGGATTTCGAGAGGGCCGTCTCGCCCTGAAGAAAAAGTGAGACGTGCATCTGGGAAAATGAGACGCACATCTCAACCTTAGAAGAAGACGAGAGGTGCGTCTGGGAAAATGAGACGCACGTCTCGACCTCAAAGGAAAGCGAAACAGCCGTCTGGCCAAACGGGACGACCGTCTCAAGCTCCCTGTCAGCGTTTTCCTATTTTTCTTTTTTTTTGCATACAGAAAGCCCTCCTATCCTTACATAGAGCATAGTGAACATGCCTAGGGGCCTAATGAAGCCTTGTCCATCTTCAAATGGAGGATTTCTGACTTTATTGAGAAGCCAGGAAAGATTTGGGGTCTGCACCTATAAGACGGGCATTGGAAGATGTCATGTGAGAGGTAGCTTTGGTGTCCATGTACTATGATGGATCAGGGAGACTCAGAGACATAGTATGCATCGCCGCTTCAATATTTGTAGGAACATCAGAAGTGGACTGCCCATTATGAGAGGCCATGTAAGCCTGTTGTGGGTGTGACCCAAGAACACCGAGCTATTATTGTTGTCTCTACGGTGTTGTACCCCGTAGCCATCCCTGGTTTGGATATGGGAATGGAGGAGCCCATTGAGGCATCCAACCCCAAGGTGGGTAATTTGGCCAAGGTAAAGACCCCATTATGGTTGCTGTTGTGGATTCCCACCAAACTACTATGGACCACCACTGTTGTTCCCTGTACGACCGAATTTGCCACCGCCAGACCTACGATCACCGCCATTGAATTTTTTTCCAAAATTCTTGCGATATCCAGACGACTTCCCACGATGCTGCTGGTGGTGTAACTGGTCCGAATTTAAGAAATTTGAATCATAAATAGATTGGGAGGCATCCACCATTGTCGACTCTAATCCCGTGGCAGCCTCTTTTGTCAATCCGGCTATCTCAAGTGTGAGCATCGATCGAGCCTGATAAAAGGGGGGTAGGGGATCACTCTATCGAATTAACGTCCCTACACCGCGATATACACTTGTGAGACCCGAAACAAGTTGAATGACGAGACAACTCTCCGACACTAGTGCTCCAACATTTTTCAACTGATCAACAAGGGACTTGAGACGTTGACAATATGCCGAAGCATTCAGAAAATTCTCCATCTTAGTAATGAAGAATTTGACCTCAAGAGTTACCACACGGGAATGTTTGTTGTCTTGAAAAATATTTCTCAACCTATTCCAAGCATCCATGGTCGTGGCATTAGGTTCAATAATTGTATGCAACAAGTCATTGGAGATGGTTTCATAAAGTTAGGAAAGAACTTTAGCATCAAGATTCAACCATAATTCCTTTTCATCCTCAGTCACAGGTACCTTCTCTTTGCCATTGGCAGGAGGAATAATGTGATGAAGGACCTCACTAGAATGTGCAGTAATTTTAAAAAGTTTCGCCAACGTAGAGTATTGGACATTCTCCATTTCAAGAGTGATGGAAATATGGTTTTGTATATTGAAAACCGCAAGAGCCGGATAGAAGAAACTCTTATTGTCCGTCATAACAGTGAGAAGAAGAAAAAAAAAAGATAGATGAAAGAGAACGAAGAAGAAGAAGCGTAATTGCCCTAGAAATCTGATACCATAAAAGAATATTTTCCTCAATTGATCTCATTCACTGACTTGGAATAAATACAATGTACAAGTCGTAATCTTAGAAAACTAATTAGGTAACTAATAATATGAGACATATATTTAGAAAACTAATTATAAACTAAATATATGTTTACCTTAAATACAATAACAAAATATATTTACATATATCTTAACAGTTTTACAAATGAAAAAGTGTGATAACATTTTATTAATGTTTTAGAACATTTTATTCACATGCTATAATTTTTTTTTTCAAAAATCTTATGTATATTTTCATAGTTTGAGAATTTAGTAAAGAGGTTCTGAAAGTTAGATGAGACAAGTTCTTCATTTTATTTTTTTAGAAAAAGGTAGTTATTTTAAGGATCCAATTTAAATAAGTAAAGAGTAAAAGTAGTTAATAGGGTAAAATTTGAAATTTTATTAATAAAATTAAAAAGATTATAAATAAAAAAACTTAATCTCACAAAATCACCAACTTTTTACAACTCATTTTTTTTGTCTTCTTTCTAACTTTTTCACTATCTTTAGCCTTTTTCTAAATCCAAGCATGTCTTTATCCTCTTGGAATAAAATATATCAATTCTATTTGGTCAAAATTTTAAATAAAGTAAGTTTTTTTCCTCAATTTTAGACTATTTTCACATATTGAGGATTAGGGTTGCATGCGGGGTCAAAGTGCTTGCATATAGACTTTGTTTTTGCAAAAATGAATCTTGACTAATTTAATAGTATTTTAGTATATTCAATTTGTTAATTGAGATTTTTTTTAAGTAGGATTTGACTTCCTAAAAATTTAGGAATTTTGGGTTTTTAAGGCTTTGAGACATTGTAATTAAAATAAAGGAAGCTAGTTTTAATTATTTATAACATCTTAGGTTAGAATATATGAATTTGTTGAGGTGACTTGGTCACAATGAATTGAAATACATTATTTAATTAAGTTGAAAACCACATTTTTCATTGATTTTAGAAATCTACATAATTTTTATTGGACAACAAGATATTTGTTGAGTGAAACTTATTCAAGTGAAAAACTCATCATTTACTTCTTAAGAAAAATTCATTTCAGTGGAAATCTGACATATTTTGTTGCTTGCATGAGTGGTTTGTGTCTGATAAGAGAGCAAAAATTCTGTTTGAGCTTGAGCAAATATGACATGTGTCTAATTCATCAAACGAACAAAAGTACAATTAAGTGAAGACAATATTTTCTAGCTTTCAAATAATATGTTTTTAAATGATGGTGTAGTGTGTATATGCATTGGATTAGGGATTCTATGATATCTCCTAACTCTACTAATCAATTGAATCATATAGATGAAAAGACCAAGTGATGATGAGTGTTGAAGAAGATTTTTATAACTTAGATATTGATGTATTAAGATTTGGATCACCTAAGAAATTTACCCTAGTCACACGAGAGTGAATATAATATTATGAGTATCCTAATCTTCAACACTTTGGAGATATTATGATGTAATGGACGTAAATATTGTTGAACATATAAGGAGATAATGTTTGAAGATTTTGATGATGATTCAAGAACAAAGGACTTAAAGAATTGAAGACTTATAATCATTTGTATCTACTTGTAATAACTCTGTTTTGTCTTTTTGAGTCTGTAAAATTAAAGTCCAAGATAGCCAGCACATAGTCCATCCTCTAAAAGTTCATTTTTATTAGAACCACTCTGTGATAATCGATTATCACTTAGGATAATCGATTATCCTGCTTGAAAATGTGTTTTTGAAAAACTTGCTGAAATAATTGATTATTTGGGTTGATAATCGATTATCCCACTTAAATTTGTTTCTGAAAACTTTGGAATAATCGATTATCTCAGAGGATAATCGATTATCCTGGTCCAAAACTTCTCCTCTACGAAAATGGTTTTGTGATAATCGATTATCACTTAAGATAATCGATTATCTATGTCTGTTATGAGTTATGAATTTCAAATTTGGACCAATTTATGAAAATCTTTTTCCCAATACTTCAAGTTTCGAAAATCATTATTTCCCAGACCCTATTCTCTCTACTTAAGGTTCTCCAAGGCTCTCTGCAAAATAACAAACATTTTTCATACAAAAGTTAAGAGCTGTGATTGTTAGAGAACTTTCTGTAGGGAAGAAAAATGGGCTTTTGAAAACCTAGTGTGGGCTAGAAGCGATAAGAATCACTGAGTGGGTTTCTTGGTGGATTGTATGATGTGTCATCTCTAGGAAAAGTTGTTGTTCATCCTTTGTGGATTCAAAGGAGGTGTTCATCTCTTGTGTGACTCAAGAGAGTGTTTTCTATTCCTTATGTTTTTCAATTTGTAATCTGTTATAACCTGTGATTATAGTGACAATGTTAATCCTCTTTTAGAGTGATTCGCAACTGGACGTAGGGTCTTTTGATCTGAACCAGTATAAAATATCTGTGTAATCTTCTCATCCTTATCTCTTTACTTTACAAGCATTTTAATCGGTGAAATTTGGGAAAAAATTTCAAAACCCTAATTTTTTATAAGAAACCAATTCACCCCCCTCTTGGTTTTGTCCCTAAACACGAACATTCCGCTGCGTGATTCTAACAAATATTATAAGTATCCTAGTCTTTGAATGGGAATGTGTTACGTGGGAACCATAAATGCAGTTAGAATTTGGTTGGGAACCAAATTTTAAACTGCGTTTTGATTTTGATTTTATTTTTCTACATGTGCTTCTTATATATATATATATATATATATATATATATATATATATATATATTTATATTAATGTATTTAAATATATAAATTTATTTATATATATATATATACATATATATATATATATATATATGTATATATATATATATATTTATATAAATTTTAATATTTTGATATATTTTAATATTTATATAAATATGGATTTATATATATATATATATATATTTTAATTAATACATATTTATATATTTTGGAATATTTTAATATTTGTATGTAATTAATAAAAATTATTTATATAATAAGATATGTAATATATATATATATATATATATATTTGTATTTTATAGATATTTATATTCATGATATAAAATATTAAAAGATCATATATTAGTAATACATAATTGAAACAATACATGTTAATATGAGGCAAATGTGAACCTTGTTATCTCATGTTTGTTAATGTATGTACTATATTTTAGTCATAAATTATTTCCTCAAGTGTTGCCCTTCGTATGGTCTTAGTTTGAACAAACAATTTTTCATGTTTGTTCATGTTGCACGGTTGGGTGTAGAGATTGTGTTCTTTTTTTTTTTAATGATTGATCATTTGGGTCACATCAGTATCACTTTTAATCTGTACGGAGTCGTGAATGGTCTTTTGGTTTCGCACCCAAACTAGACAATGGTAGTTGATTTCAGTAATTTTGTGCGATCTTTGTAGTCAACTACTTCAATGTTTTCATATAGTTCAACAAAAGATCATGTGTGTTAGATTACCATTGTTTTAGGGTTTAAAAATGTATAACTAAGACCAAACAAAGTTTGACTTGAGTAAACTACTTACTTTGAATTTAGTCCTGAGCACCTAAAACTTTATATATTCATATAAGAAGTTTTATTTAATGACAAACAAAGTTTTAATTGCTAATATATGTGCACCTTTATTAATTGTTTGACATTAAGTTATCATGATACTTGTTTATCTTTTAATATTAAATAATTAGATATAAATATTTTAAGAAAATAATATTTAGTAAAATTTTCTTATTATTGAAAATTTAGTAAATATTTTTATATTTTAAGAAATTTATAAAGTTGGATAATTGAAAATAACATTTAAATAAAAAAATACACTTAAAATGAATTATAAAAAAGTTAACATGCATTACAAAAAAATTTAAAGTATAATTATTATGAATTACACAAAAGTTATTATCATTACAAAAAATTAAAATTAGTCTATGTAATGGTGACCAGTTCCATAACGAGGACGTCGTCTATTACGTCCTAGATTTCTTCTTCGATGTTCTTCTTGGGGTGGTTCTTCTTATGGTGGTCGTTCTTACGGTGATTATTGTTCAAGTGGTTCATGGGAAAGGAAGGCAGAAGAAGAACTAGTTTCTTCATGATGATATTGTGGTGGGTACATTGATTGCATATAATCATGGACATATGAGGGTGTTATAGGATTTTCTCCAAATAAATTTGAAAAAAAGTCATCTGAACTTGAAGCAAAAGAAAGTTGTGTAGGATCCATTGTCGGTTGTGGTGGAGGTGTTCGGTAGGAAGTACTTGTGAACGGTTGATGTGGAGGCATATAAAATGACGGTGTAATGGATGAGCTTGTTTCAAATGTGCATGATTGGCTGCATGCACGTTGTTGATTTATTGGATCTTGAAGTAGTTATTGCACAAACAATAAATACATGGAATTGACAGTGTATCATTCCATGTATTCTCTTATGTGATAGAAATACTTTTGCAATGGTAGACCTATTAGTACAAGGTTTCATTTGTTGTTCCATATATTGATCCATTCGATATGCCTTATTTGTCAATTTTCATCATGCCTCCCCTGCATGTCAATTTTATGTAGGTTGTCTGGATTTTGTGGGGGAGAAGGGACTTCCTGAAACAAAGCAAATTGAAACTTGACCCAATCAAACTGATGTCACTCCACAAATGTAAAACAAATTATGGTCATGCAAGGCGTCCACAATGTGAATCTCGATATCCTTATGCCGGTATTATTGATGTTTTTAACCCTTGATATTGTTGAAAATACAAGGATATGATGACTAAAGATTTTGATGATGTTTCAAGAATAAAGAACTTCAAGATCAAAAGACTTATATTCAGTTGAAATTGCTTGTAATAACTCTGTTTTGTCTTCTTGAGTTTGTAAAAAAAGAGTCCATGATAGTCAGCACTTAGTCTGTCCACAAAAGCTTCATTTTTATCAGGGACACACTGGAATAATCAATTATTGTTGAGGATAATCGATTATCCTGTTTAAACTTCAAGTTTTCTGAAAGACACACTGGAATAATCGATTATCATCTGCTTTTAATCGATTATCTCTGGTTGTTAAGGGTTCAAATTTGAAATTGGTTCTGTGATAATCGATTATCTCAGGAGATAATCAATTATCCTAGATAAAACTAATTTTCCTATATTTGGCTCTGTGATAATCGATTATCACTGATGATAATCGATTATCACTGATGATAATCGATTATCTGTGTTAGTTATGAATTTAAATTTCGAGTTTCAGACCTAATTTCAAAAATTCGTAAATTAGAAAACCCTAAAACTCTATTTAAAGAACTCTCATGCTCCCTGCAAAATGACAAACCTTTTTCATACTCAGAAAAGTTGAGAGTTGTGATTGCTGGGAGAACTTTGAATAGGAAAGAAAAAAGGGCTTTGAAAACCTAGTGTGGGCTAGAAACGATAAGAATCATTGAGTGGGATTCTCAGTGGATTGAGTGTTGTACCGTCTCTAGGAAATCTGTCTTCATCCTTTGTGGTTTCAAAGGAGGTGTTAATCTCTTATGTGACTCAATAGAGGTATTTTCTAATCCTTGTTTATTTTTAATCTGTTTATTTGAGAACCATTATTTTAGTGACTGAGTTAATCCTCTTTTAAAGTGATTAACAACTGGACGTAGGATCTTTTGATCTGAACCAGTATAAATTACTGTGTAATCTTCTTTCCTTATCTCTTTACTTTCCAAGTACTCTATTATATTATCGTTTAATCAGTAAAGTCTTGCGAAAAGTTTTTCAAAGGGATAATTTTTTATAAGAAACCAATTCACCCCCCCTCTTGGTTTTTGTCTTAACGCAAACATTCCGCTGTGCAGTACCAATAAGTGGTATCAGAGCTTGCTTTGATAGTTTTTAAAATTTTCAAAAATGGTCGGACAAAGCCAAACTTTTGCTGAGGGTGCCTCTATTAACAGACCCCTACTTTTTGCTGGGCAAAATTATCCTTTCTGGAAAGTTAGGATGAAAATATTTTTGGAGTTTGTTGACATGGGTGTTTGGGAAGGTGTTGTAAATGGTCCCTTTATTCCTAAAATGATTGTAAACGAAGTAGAGGAACCAAAACCGTTCTCTAGATGGACTGCTGAAGAAAATAGAAAGGCCCAATATGATGTTAGGGCTAGAAACATTATTTCATCTGCTTTGACCTTGATGAGTTTTACAGGATATTTGTATGTAAAAGTGCTCAGGAGATGTGGGAAATACTAAGAGTGAATCATGAAGGAACTGACGATGTGAAAAGAGCAAGAAAAAACTCCTTGATTCAAGAATATGAAATGTTTAGAATGCAACAAGGAGAAACAATTTTTGACGTCCAAAAGCGTTTTACACACATTGTGAACCATCTCTCTGGGCTTGGTAAGAATTTCGATACTGATGAATTGAATGTTAAAATACTAAAATCTTTGGACAGGAAATGAGAACCTAAGGTGATTGCCATCACGGAGTCATGAAATCTTGCAATTATGACTATGGCGGCTCTCTTTGGAAAAATGAGAGAGCACAAACTTGAATTAGGAAGGCTAAATATGAGGAGGCCAAATCATCAAGAGAAACTTAACTTTTAAGACTGAGGTCTCAAAAAGCAAGAATAAGAAGGCAGAAGAAGATTCTGAAAATGAAGAAGATGAGAACTTAAGTCTCATGATCAAGAAGTTCAAAGTTCATGAAATTAAAAGGAAAGCAACATTTCAAAAGCAAGAGGAAAGAAAAAGAAGAATCTTCACCAAACTTCAAATGCTATGAATGTGGTGAAACAGGGCATGTGAAAGCAGATTGTCCTAACAATAAAAGAAGTGATGAATAAAAAAGAAGAAAATCCTTTAAAAAGAAAGCTTACATTGCGTGGGAGGAAAGTGATTCTAGTTTTGAGTTAAGTGATTCTGATGTTGAAGCAAACCTTTGCTTAATGGCAAACAACAATTCTTCCGACTATGAGGTAAGTGATTCTGAATGTTCTTCCAGTGAAAGTGAAAATGATTATGATGCCTTACATAATGCATATGAAGAATTGTTTACTGCTTTGAAACATTTGAAATCAGAACTTAAAACATTGAAAAAGAGTTTGATTAAATCAGAAAAGGAAGTAGAATCTTTAAAAACGAAAATTGTATCCTTTAAAGAAAAAGAAGTTGAACCAAAAGAATGTGCATCTTGTAAGAGCTATGAATTTGACATATGCATACTTGAGCATTTACTAGAAAAAGCAACAAAAGATGTGGTTGATGATAAAAACAATGAAAATCAAAATTTTGTGGAAACTAAAGTTAATAGTCATGTTCCTTTGAAAAGATCTAAAAATTAAAGAACCCGAAGAGTATGGGTTGTGAAAAGAATTGTACCTCCACAAAATAAAGTTAAATCTTTTTCAAAAATAAAATCCCCAAATGCATGTTTTTATTGTATGAAACAGGGACATACTTCTAATAAATGTAGGATTAAGAATTTAGGTGTTCCTAAAGGAAAATATATTTGGGTACTGATGAGTCATTATATTTCCATATTTTCTTACATTTTTGTACTTATTTTAATTAGTGTTTTGGGTTTAACTATCTGTTATTAGTGATTTTTTATTAATTGGGCTTCATTGGACCAATAATTCAGATTTCAATTAATTTGAATCTATTTAATCTAATTTTTTCTCATTATTATTTTCAGGACATTTTAAAGCAATTTTGGGTTTAAAAGATTGGGCCAAATGCCATACTTTATTCTATACAGTTTAAAACAATTTTGGGCTTGGAAGATTGGGTCAGATGCCATGCCAACTGTCCATTAGAATCAATTCTTTTGTTTTTTATTTTTTATGATGTGTTTTGTGGGCCAGTTGGACCCAAATCTAGATTAAGATTAGGGTTAGGGTTATCTATATAAAGGAGAGGCAGCCACACATCAAAGACACCAAGGACAAACGCGCAACCGACCTTTGCCCAGTGAGAAGGACACTCCAAATTGGGCGACTCAGTGCGTTGTAAAGCTAAGAAGCAAGGCTACAATTGTCTCTCTCATGAGCATTGTTAAATTAAAATTCGAAAATTCACTACGGAATCTCCCTTGCATATGTCTCTTTTGTGTTTTCAATTTTTCATGGATAGATAAATCTTTATATTGATTTTCTGAGGAGAATGCAGTAGATCTTTAAGGTTTTGTTCTTCTATTTCGTTTGTTCTCTTAACTCTTCATCTCTTAATCCCTGTGTTGAATTATAATCTGTTTATGCTTAATAAACCGAAACTAATATCACATTTTGCTTAATTCTATGTTAGAGATGAGATTATGTGATGTATGTAATGCTTAATTGTATCAGAATAATTTGGAGTTAATCTTCACTTAGTTGGTTAATTTCATATTGAAATAAGGGTTAAAGCTAATTTGGGATTAATCTTTGCTTAGTTAATTAATTTTGAATTGAAATATAATTTGGGATTTATCTTCGCTTAGTTGGTTAATTTTGAATTAATTTCGTAACCTAGGATAAGTGACACTGCATTGGAACCAGGAAATCAATTTCATTCTGATATATTTTTAATCCGCATTTTTATAATCTATTTTTTTCTGGTTCATCTAATATTTTAAATTTGAAAAATCCCCCTTTTATTTCTGTTTTAATTCAAAAAAAGGGAGATGACCTAGGAAAGCTTCCTAGTACTACATTTATCCGTTTTAATTATTTGATCGAGTATGACATCGATCAAATTTGGCGTATTGCTTGGGGACCAAGATTTATGTCTAGGTTTTCAATTTTTATTTTCTGTTTTTGTTTTTATTTTCTGTTATTTGAATATTTTATTTTATTTTTGTTTTTTGTTTCTGTTTTTATTCTCTCGTTTCTATTTTTATTTTCTATTTTTTGTATTTATTTTCTGTTTTTGTTTTTGTTTTCTATTTTTGTCTTTATTTTCTATTATTTGAATATTTTATTTTATTTATTTGAATATTTTATTTATTTTTAGTTATTTGATTTTCAGTTATTTGAATATTTTATTTTCAGTTATTTGAATATTTTGTTTAACATTCTTACTTCTCTTAATGCTTTTGATAACCCACTTGTTGGGTTCCTTCAAAAAACTCTTTTGAAAAAAAAATTCAAAAATTCAATTTTTTTTTCTTTTAATTTGTTTTTCTAGCTTTATATATATATATATATATATATATATATATATATATATATATATATATAAGTTATTATAATCTTTCTTGTGTGTTTCCTAAATCAATTTTGCAAGAAAATTCTTGAAAACCATTCTCATAAGAAACTCTGGATATAGCTTGGTAATGTGAGAGTGCATGTCTAGGAGGGTTCTGGCTAGGAAAGATTTGGTACTTAAGTGTTTCTATTAGTGACTCACCTCTCTTTCCTGGGAACCTACCTGATGTACTTATTCACGGTCTACCGTTGCCATTCTAGTAAACAAGTGATTTCTTTTTAGGAGTTTTTGGTTGACTCTTGGCAAATACATGAATTGTTGCATATAGTGCATGACTAGGAGCAACCCTGGCCTTTTATAACCTTTTGATCCTGAGATAGACAAGACCTTTCATAGATTAGTTAGACATTCTAGGAATTCATCTCTTGAGTCTGAATCATTAGATAGTCTTAGTGATAGTGCTGCACCTAATATACCTTCTAATAATTTCCAAACTGATAACATGGGTGATCAACATGCTGGACCTCGTGAGAGAACACTTAGGGAGCTTGCTGCCCCTGAATTCACTTATGATAGCTTATGTATCCAGTATTCTGATGAAGATGTGCCTTATGTTCTTAAAACTAGACTCATACACTTGTTACCCAAGTTTCATGTTTTTGCAGGTGAAGACCCTCACAAACACTTAAAGGAATTTCACATTGTCTGTTCCACCATGAAACTTGCGAATGTCTAAGAAGACCATGTGTTTATGAAGGCTTTTCCTCATTCCTTAGAGGGAGTTGCAAAGGATTGGTTGTACTACTTAGCTCCCAGGTCCATTACTAGTTGGGATGACCTAAAGAGAGTGTTCCAGGACAAATTCTTCCCTGCATCCAGGACCACTACTATTCGAAAGGATATTTCTGGAATCAGGAAAACTGCTGGAGAGAGCTTGTATGAGTATTGGGAAAGATTTAAAAGACTTTGTGCAAGTTGTCCTCATCATCAGATTTCTGAGCAACTGTTACTATAGTGTTTTTATGAGGGGCTAAACATAATGGACAGAAGCATGATTGATGCAGCTAGTGGAGGAGCCTTAGGATATATGACACCTGCTGCTACTAGAGGACTGATTGAGAAGATGGCATCCAACTCGTAACAGTTCAACATGAGGAGTGATGCTATAGTTTTGAGAGGAATTCATGATGTTGGTTCCTTGGATGCAACTACACAGAAGTTGGAGAGTAAGATTGATGCTCTCACCACACTAGTCAACCAACTTGCTGCAAATCAGAGAATTGCACCTGCTGCAAGAGTTTGTGGCATCTGCACTTCAAATGATCATTATACAGATGTTTGTGTTAAACAAATGGCATCTAGAGGGGGGTGAATAAATGCCCAAATTAAATAAATGCAAAATTAAAAATTTATTTTAAGATATCCAATATTTATTAATTAAATTTTAATTATTAAATTAAACAAAGATAAAGCGAAGCAATATAATTAGAGAGATAAAATATCAACAAGATAGAGATAAAAATAAGGGGCGTAAGGAGAGTAATGCAGTGAAAAAGAGATAAGGGAAAGAGAAGAGCACACAATTGTTTATACTAGTTCGGGTATAACCAACCCTACATCAAGTTCCCAGTCAACTCTTAACACAAGAGTGACCCCAATTCACTATCTTTTAAATTTAGTTCACAAATTACAATCAACTCAGCAAAAAGCAAATTCAAAAGACAATCACCTCCTTAGAAATCCACTAAGGATGAACACCTCCCTAGAATCCCACTAGGGATGAATACCTCCTCTGAACAAATCAAAGGATGAACACACCTCCTAAGAATCTTACTAAGGATGAACACGTCCCTAGAATCCCATTAGGGATGAACACTGTTGAACATACAAGGACTTGATGTTGAACTTACATGGACATGAAGCTTGTTGATTTTGATGATGATTCAAGAACAAAGAACTAAGAGAGTTGAAGACTTGTTTGATTGTGTAATAACTCTGTTTTGATGAGTTTGAGCCTGTAATATTAGAGTCTAAGATAGCCGGTACATAGTCTACTCTTTAGAAGCTTCAAAAACTCATATTTATCAAGAAGTCTCGGGTTTAATCGATTAAAACATCAGATAATCGATTATTACAGTGAGAAAAACCATTTTACGTATCTGTTCACTGTAATAATCGATTAACACCTGTTAATCGATTAACAGGCCAGTTAATCGATTAAAACAGAGAGTTTTGGGGTTC
The DNA here is from genome assembly GCA_963425845.1 of Sphenostylis stenocarpa. Lineage (NCBI taxonomy): Eukaryota > Viridiplantae > Streptophyta > Magnoliopsida > Fabales > Fabaceae > Sphenostylis > Sphenostylis stenocarpa. Next base: position 16,486,885 of record OY731402.1, on the reverse strand, counting down.
TGTTGATTTTGGCTCTGTAATAATCGATTAACACTTCATTTAATCGATTATTTCAGTCAGATTTTGATTTTTAACTTCAAATTAAACCTATTTTCAAAAACCCTAATCCCAATACTCCTAGTTCCGAAAATCCAAATTCCCAAACCCTAATTTCTCTACTTAAGGTTCTCTAAGGCTCTTAGAAAAATTGAACAACCTTTTTCAAACAAAAGTTAAGTGTTGTGAGTGCCAAAGAACTGTTTGTTGGAGGAAAAAGGGGCTTTTGGAACCTGGTGTGGGCTAGAAGCGATAAGAATCACTAAGTGGAGTTCTTAGTGGATTGTGTGTTGTGCCGTCTCTAGGAAAAGTTGTTCTTCATCTCTTGTGGATTTCAAGAGAGGTGTTTTCTTTACTTTGTCTTGTCAATTGTTATCTGTTTGTAACAACTTTGATTATAGTGACAACGTTAATCCTCTGTTTGAGTGATTAACAACTGGACGTAGGGTCTTTTGATCCAAACCAGTATAAATCTCCTGTGTAAGACTCTATCTCTATTCTATTTACGTTTAGACAGTATTTTAATCAGTAAAATTTGGGGAAAATTTTTAAAACCTAATTTTTGTTAAGAAACTAATTCACCCCCCCTCTTGGTTTTTGTCCGATCACGCGAACATTCCACTGCGCGATTCTAACAAACACCTCCTCTGAACAAATCAAAGGATGAAAACTCCTCCCTGAACAAATAAAAGGGATGAACAGTTTCCACACAGGAAACCCTAAAAAAACACACCATAATGACAGTGACTACTTAAACCCTAAACAGGGAATGTAACAATCAATCACTTAAGCCCACAAAGGATGAAGGTAATAAAATAAGAATAATCACATCTGGGTAATGGAGACAACAAATTGTAGAAGCCTATAGAATGTCGACCTCCAAGAACAAGTGTGATAAACAATGAAAGCACAATAGGCAATGGAGAAGAGGGTTTTCTCAAAACATGTAAAATATCTCTATTGTCTTGCTCATAATTCTTTTCTCAAAACTGATTGAATGTAAATTATATTTTCGAATTTTGTAATTGTGTCCTTTTGAATTTTCATCAAAACTCATTTAAATAGGAAAATAGCATCAGAAAATAGTCGTTGGTCATTAATACTTTCGTGGAGAAAAAATCAGGATGTATTCAAAAACATTTATTCTTCAAAACGGATATTTTTCAAATTTGAACTGCCATAATCGATTATGTTACCAGTATAATCAATTATGACAGAGAAAATCATTTTTCCATTTTTGATGCATCATAATTAATTATGATAGTGAAAAATATCATGTTACGAAATTTTATCACACTTGTGTTTTAGAGGCTTATGTATAATATTACTTCATCAACTTGTACCTCCATATCCAATATTCTAAGACTCTATCTAGTCTTCAGGAATCATCTTGGGCTTGCTTGAATCTTGAATAGAATCTTTATCAAATCGTATCTCGGACTTGCTTAATTCTTGAATGTTGTTGACTTGAATCATCATCAAAATCATCTCTTGGGAATGTAGGAACATGTTTCACATTGCCATCAATCTCCCCCTCATTACTTTCAATCTCCCCCTTTTTGATGAATTAAAATGCTTGACTCTATATAGCCAACTCAAGATTAGCACAGATTAACCCAATATATTTAAACTCGCCCGAGATATGTTAATAACAAAGCTCCCCCTAACTCATCTGAGCAAAACTTCTCCTAACTCCCCCTGTATAATTCAGAATTAGGAATGGATTTCATACAGATTTTAATTCATCAAAAAATCTCCCCCTGTTTCACATAGATTAATATCATCAAAATCTCTTTCTGTTTCATTGATAATTATGAAAAATATTGCAATAGAAATTGAGCACAAATTTGCATAGATTAGTACATAAATCAAGGCAAAGAAGATAATGCATCACAAAGTGTCATAGAGAAGAATATCATATTAAGGAGGCAATATCTAGGATACCCAAGGCAAATGAAGAGAGAGAAATATAGAGGAATGGAATAATTGCAGAGACAATGGAATGGAATGCAGTAGTTTCCCCCAATTGCAGTCTTCTTATTGAGGCAACTTTCAAATTCAAATTGTAAAAAATTTCAAATTTCAAATTTCAAATTCAAAATTCAAATTCAGATTCAAATTCAAATTCAAAAATCTCAAATTGCAAAAATTTCAAATTTCAAAATCTCAAACTGCAAAATTTTGAAGCACTTGTTGGATTTGATGAAGACATATAGAGTTTATAGAGTTTATTTTGTGGGTGTGTAGGTAGATAGGTTATAGGTTTAGAATTTTATCTCTTGATAGTTTCAGTAGATCTTGTGATAAGCGCCTATAACTGTTGCATTTCATAGAATTTATCTAACTGCATGAAAAACCAATCTTTAAGCCTTGAAAGAACAAACTGAGTTTTTCAATCTGTTAAAAAGAAGTTTTAATCTGTTAAAATCACTTAAAATAGGAAATGTACATATACAACCAAAATTTTAATTGATTGAATCGCAGAATTAACAGGTTAAAATGTTCTTGATGGTTTTTCATATTAAGGGGTTCGCAGTATTAATCTGTTGAATTGAGAAATTAATAGATTAAAATGTTCTAGTCATTTTTCATTTCAAAAGTATCTCAGAATTTTAATCTGTTGAAATCAAGTTCAATCTGTTGAAACAGAGAGATGTCATTTTTCATTTTAAAGTATCTCAGAATTTCAATCTGTTGAAATAAATTTTAATCTGTTGAAACAGAGAGATCATTTTTCATTTTAAGGTATCTCAGAATTTCAATCTGTTGAAATATATTTTAATCTGTTGAAACAGAGAGCTACCATTTTTCTTCTAACTGTTTCAATCCATTGAAAGCTTGAATTAACCGATTGAATGAGTTTTAAATGAAATCAATCGATTGAAACATCATTTTAAATCGATTGAATCTATCAGTCCCTCTCTTTTACTCTATAAATACAGTTTTGATTTCTATTTCAAACATAAAATTTGGAAAACGATTGAAAGCAATCTTGGAGCTCTCATATTCGTGTCTTTCTCTGAGCATTCATAAACTTTTCATATCATAAGGCGTTTTGATCAAGATTGTTGAAAAATCTTCAAGAGAGAAAGTTCTAAGTTAGAAAAATTGCTTATGGACTTCTATTGTAGACTCCTAATTTTGCCCGGCCTCTCAAAATAAAAGCTAGAGGAATTTCACTCGAAGATGGAGTTCATCCGGCTTCCCAAAACCGAGAAGGATCTCCTGCAACAAGACGCAGTCCATTCATTCACACAATAAAAGCCAAAAGAGACTTCCTACACAAAGACAAAGCTCGCCCGACTTCTTAATGAAGGCCAAGAAGACTTCCTATACGAAGATAAAGCTTTAACGGACACATCGTCATCAATCTACGTCCGAAAAAGGAAAGGAAAGCTTCCCAGGGTCCCAGAACACGAAAACTGGACAAAACAGGCCGAGACCACGGTCCCAGAAGTGGGACGGCCGTCCCAACTGCTATTTTACAGTTGGGACGCGCGTCCCGTATGTGGGACGGCCGTCCCAAACCCATTTTAAGTGGGACGGCCGTCCCGGCCTTCCTGGGGGTCCCGCTACGTGTAAATTTGCCATTTGGGACGGCCATCCCGGTCCGGACGGCCGTCCCAACCCGGACGGCCGTCCCAAAGTGCGCCTGCTGCGAAAAACTATAAATAGGAGGCTCATTTGCCACTTTTTCAGACCACGAGACACTCCGAGAGCTCGAAACACTTTCAAAAACTCGAGCACTTGTCTACTTCTCCCCCTTTCTCGAATGATCTTTCCGATTGCCTTAAATAGGTAACAATCGGTTAAGGAATTATATTCAGGCATTTGATTCTTCTTTAAATTTTTAGTGGAGTCGATCTTGTATTGGTGAGGAGAGTGCTGTGTAGAGAGAGGGGTTGCCAAACGCATCCTCACGGTTCGAGATTCTCAATACAAAGCTTGCTACGGAGGTTCTTTTCAATTCTCTTCTCTTTTATTGCTTTATTTATTGTTTTATTTAGCTTTATTTACTTGTTTGTGCCATGTAGAATAAAATCATGTAGATAGCCATTTTTATATCTCTTTTATTGCTTTATTTAGCTTTATCATGTAGATAGCCATTTTAATATTATAAAATAGGGTAATCGCGTAATTTCTTGAAGTCTTCTCTTAAAATGAATTGATCTGTCATAGGCAACCCGAAAGGGCGTTGTGGGGTGCTAACACCTTCCCCACACGTAACTAACTCCCTTACCCAACTCCGGTTATAATGGCCAAGTTTGGTTTTTCATTAAAATCAATACCTTTTATCCTTTTCCAATGTTTATGGTCAAAACATTGGTGGCGACTCCATAAGAACCCCTTTTCGAAAACCTTTTAAAACAAATACGCGAGTCTAAACCATCTTTTCGCGACCGCTCGCATAAACGTTTCCAGACGTCCTCCGACGTCGAACGAGGAGCGGCGGCGACGGATGGCGACTCCACTGGGGAAGCTAGAGAGTTGATCCCATTTAGTGACGAGATAAATTCAAACTAAGTAAAGATTTGAAATTACGCCTTTACCCTTACGTATGTTTTTATTGTATGGCTTTATATAAGCTGTTGTATGATTATTTACGCAATTGTTTGAAATATAAATTGCACACAAAAACCCTTGCACACAACGGTCCCTCTATACCGGGGGCAAGAGTGAATATCTATAGGGAGTGGGTGGCGAGATACGATCGGTTAGTTGGCACACGGGGCTACTACCGTTGTTGGAAAACCACCAACTCAAGGTGATAACTCTCTTCTTTCGGTCTAAGGGTGTCGCCACGGAGTTCGTGCATGACCCGAGGATCGAGAGATTGAGAGGTCCCTATAATGGGGGCACCTTGGGGACCTTTGGCCTGGTGAGAACGAGTTAGAACCACCTAAACCAAGCACGTTTACGCAGGAAAACCCTACCTCATGATTAAATAAGCGTGGCTCCGCTCGTGGATGTATGAATTGTGTGTGCATACGTTTGCTGCATTTGTATTGATGCATTAGCATAGGGTAATCATACAACAAACAAAAAAGTGAAAAACCCTAAAAATCATAAAAAATATAAAAACCAGTTAAAACCATAAAAATACCTTTTTACAAAATTCTTGGCAAAGTCGTATCATTCATACCACATCATCCAATAAGTGGTAAAACCAAGAGAGAAAACCAATGCATTAAGAAAAGTATGCATAAACATCATCATAATAAAATCTCTCATACATAAACACATTCATCCTAGGGCATATTTATTCCACACTAATCATTTAAAATAAAAAGTCATAATAAGAATCATTAAAATCATTTAGAAGGTGGGTGGTCTTCGCCAGTCCTCACTCGTGCTCAAAAGGCTAAGAAGATGGAACAACTAGAAGAACAAAATCGAAAGCTCACCGTGAGCTTACTACACCGAAAGAGCAAATGGCTCAAATGTTAGAAATGATGCATCAACAGAATCTCCATCAAGAGGGTCCTCGGAATGGACAAGCCTCTCACCAGGAAGAAGAAGAGGAACCTCGGAATGAGCATGATCAATGCTGGTACAAGAGCGAGTACATATTCATGCTCCTGAAGTATCAAAACAACAAATCAACGCCCTTGAGGAGAGATTAAGAGCCATGGAAGGGCATAATTTTGATGTCAAAGAAGCGGCTGATATGTGCCTCGTCAAAAATATCCAATTCCCTAACAAATTCAAAGCTTCGGATTTCCCAAAATACATAGGACTAACTCTGCCCCAAAAGCCATCTTACAATGTCTTGCAGTAAGATGGCTGCATATCTTGATAATGAAAAACTCCTGATCCACTTGTTTTCAAGAGAGCTTGGCTGAATCGGCTCTAAAGCTGGTATATGCAGGTGGAAGGGAACCAAATCCAAACACTGGAGACATCGCGAGGTGCTTTCCTTCGATCGCTACAAATATAATATTGATCGACCCCTGAAAGAGCGAGATCTACAATTATTAAGCAAGAAAGACGATGAATCCTTCAAAGCATATGCCCAAAGATGGAGGGAATTGGCAGCACAAGTGGAACCTCCTCTATCCGACAAAGAGACTACATCCATGTTCATCAATTCTCTGACGGGTCCCTATTATGACAAAATGATAGGGAACACATCAACACTCTTCGCGGATGTAGTCATTATAGGAGAAAGAGTAGAACAAGGCCTGAAGAGCGGAAGAATTGCACAACAGAACTCCTCCAACTCTTCTACTCAATTCGTTAAAAAAAGCTTCGGAAAAAAGAAGGAGGGAACCGTAAATGCAATCAACTTGGCCAATCCTTCTTCTTCCTCTCAGCAGATCAAGTCGCGTAGGTCAGAAAGGAAGTTCACCCCGATACCCACTTCCTATGCAAGCCTGCTGTTAAAATTAATAGATGCTAAACTCCTCGTACGCGTCCCTCCCAAGAAGATGGAGCCACCCTATCCAGAATGGTATAAGCCAAACGAAAAATGCAATTACCATTCAGATGCTCCGGGACACTCTGTGGATAACTGCATGGCCTTAAAGCATAAAGTCCAAGATTTAATAGATGCGGGATGGATTACCTTTGACGCATCTACTCCGAAGGTGGACGACCAGCCCCTATCAAAGCCTGAATAAAAGACGGGATAAGGGAGACCAGCAGATTAGGGCTCATCATTTTTACCATCTTTTACAATAAAAAAATATATAAAAAAATAATATATCGAAAAAAATTTCCGATGTATTTCTCGTGATCCCTGCCCATGATCACGAGATTTTTGGTTAATAAGGGCTTTGTAAATATTTTCTTCTATCAATACAATAAGGCATTTTTTTTTATATCCACATTCTCTTTCATTCTTTTCTCTCTCATACATCTCATAAAGAAATCTAAAACAAAGCATAACCCATACAGTCATGTCTGTGATTGAAAACTCCTTGGAAGATCTGAAAGCTGAAGACGAATGGATTGAGTCAGACAGTGAGGAGGGGACCATTTCCCCGGACATGCAAAGACTACTAGAGAAAGAAGCGCAATCAATACAGCCCCATCAGGAGAAAACTGAGGTCATCAATTTGGGACAAGAAGATAATAAGAAAGAAGTGAATATTGGAACCCAAATTGACGATGATGTTAAAGAAAAACTAATACAATTGCTAAAAGAATATATGGACGTGTTTGCGTGGTCCTACCATGATATGCTTGGAATCGATAAAAGTATAGTGGAGCATCGATTACCATTAAAAGAGGGATTTCGGCCCGTTAAACGAAACTCGAAGAGTAAAACCAGAATGGTCCTTAAAAATTAAAGAAGAAGTAGAAAAACAGTTGGAGGCCAATTTTACGATTGTGTCAAAGTACCACGAATGGTTGGCAAACATAGTGCCAGTTGTCAAGAAAAATGGAAAAATCGAGTATGCGTAGATTACAGGGACCTAAACCGTGCAAGTCCAAAAGATGATTTTCCCTTACCACATATTGATATGCTCGTAGATCACACTGCTACAAATACTCTCTATTCTTTCATGGATGGATATGCAGGGTATAATCAAATCAAATTAGCTGTCGAAGACAGAGAAAAAACTTCCTTCATTACGCCATGGGGGACATTTTGTTATAGAGTAATGCCTTTCGGACTTAAGAACGCGGGGGCAACCTATCAAAGGGCTATGGTTACACTATTTCATGATATGATTCACAAAGAAATCGAAGTATACGTGGATGATATGATTGTCAAGTCCAAAAATGAGACGAGATCACCTCCTACACTTAAAGAAACTATTCAATCGGCTTCGAAAATACCAGATTAAGCTTAATCCGGCTAAATGCACATTCGGAGTACGATCGGGAAAACTTCTCGGGTTTATCGTCGGTAAAAAAGGAATCGAGGTGGACCACTGATAAAACAAAGGCAATCCTAGAAATGCCCCCACCAAGAACGAAAAAGAAGTCGGAGGGTTCCTAGGTCGAATAAACTACATCGCACGGTTCATTGCGCAATTAACGGATAAATGTACGCCTATCTTCAAGTTATTGCGTAAAAACCAATCGACAGTTTGGAACGATGAATGCCAACAAGCCTTCGAAAAGATCAAAATATGCCTAACTAATCCTCCAGTACTGATACCACCTGTGGAAGGGAGACCCCTAATTCTTTACCTATCAGTACTCGACGAATCCATGGGATGTGTACTCGGTCAACAAGATGATACCGGAAAGAAAGAACAAGCCATATATTACCTCAGTAAAAAATTTCTAAACTATGAGACCCGCTATACACCACTCGAAAAGACATGTTGTGCATTGGTGTGGGCAACTCAACGCCTTCGACAATATATGATCAGACATACAACTTGGTTAATTTCCAAAATGGACCCAATCAAATACTTGTATGAAAAACCCATCTTGACCAGGGAGGATAGCTAGATGGCAAGTACTTCTCTCGAGAATTTGATATCATTCATGTCACTCGAGAAAGCTATCAAAGGCGGTCCTTTGGCAGACTACCTGGCACATGGGCCAGCAGACGAATATCAATCCCTCCAAGATGATTTTCCGAGATGAGCATATAATGCATATCCAACATGAAGAGCTTAAAAATGATAAGCTGGATCATGTTTTTCGATGGAGCTTCAAATTTCTTGGGACATAGGATCGGAGCTATTTTAATATCACACGAAAAGAAGCATATCCCGATAACGACTAGATTAACCTTTGGTTGTACGAACAATATGGCGGAATATGAAGCACTGTGCTCTAGGTATTCAAGCGGCCTTGGATCACGGGGTAACCAAACTCAAAGTATTCGGTGACTCGTCCCTTGTTATTTACCAGCTCAAGGGTGAATGGGAAACTAGAAACTCCAAAATAATCCCCTATCTGGAGCATATCCGTAAGATGACTTCACAAATGGAAAACATTAGTTTCGAGTATATCCCTCGGGAGGATAACCAGATTGCGGATGCACTGGCAACATTATCGTCCATGTTCGCACTAGGGCGGGAACATGAGATGCCCATCATCCAAGTCAAAAGGCACGACAAACAAGCCTTACGCATGATGGTGGACGAGTGAAAAAGACGAAACCCCTTGGTATCATGACATAAGGCGATATTTGATAAAGGGTGAATACCCCGAGGGAATAAGTGACAATGATAAAAGAACCATTCGGAAAAGGGCTATAGGATTTATGTTGATAGGAGAAACCCTCTATAAGAAGAATTGTGATTCTACTTTGTTAAAGATGCGTCAATCCCGAAGAAGCCCAGACATTGATCAAAGAAATACACGAAGGAACCTTTGGGACTCACGCACCGAGGGCACATCATGGCTAGGAAGATTCTCGGAGCGAGGATACTTTTGGTCCACAATGGAAAAAGATTGTTATCGGTATGCTAAAAAATGTCACAAGTGTCAAATACACGCGAGATAATGTACATGTTCCACCGATACCTCTCAACGTTATGGCTATCCCTTGGCAGTTCGCTATGTGGGGCATAAATGTCATCGGACCTATTGAGCCTAAGGCGTCCAATGGTCATCGATTCATTTTGGTGGCCATTGATTATTTCACTAAGTGGGTAGAAGTCTGCATCTTATGCACATGTGACTAGAAAAGTAGTGGTCACCTTTATTAAGAAAAATATCATATGTCTATACGACATTCCACATCGTCTCATTACCGATAACGGGACCAATCTGAATAACAAAATGATGGAAGAACTATGCCAGGATTTCAAAATTCAACACCATAATTCTTCTCCTTATCGACCCAAAATGAATGGCGCAGTAGAAGCGGCCAATAAGAACATCAAGAAGATTGTTCAAAAGATGGTTAAAACCTATAGGGACTGGCATGAAACGTTGCCTTTTGCTCTTCATGGCTATCGAACATCTATGCGAACTTCAACAGGAGCCACTCCATTCTCCCTTGTATATGGAATGGAAGCCGTATTGCCAATAGAGGTCGAAATACCTTCCTGCGAATTATTATGGAAACGAAATTAACGAAGCCGAATGGGTTCAAAGTCGATACGATCAGTTAAACCTTATCGATGAAAAACGAGCTGAATGCCATATGCCGTGGACAAGCCTATCAAAAGAAAATAAAAAAGGCTTATGACAAAAAGGTCCACCCTCATACTTATCAAGAAGGAGATTTAGTGGTAAAGAAACTGCTCCCGGCCCAGAAGGATAAAATTGGAAAATGGGCGGCAAATTATGAAGGACCCTTTGTGGTCAAACGAGCTTTTTCGGGAGGGGCGCTTATCCTCACTAATATGGATGGAGAAGAGCTTCGACACCCAATCAATTCGACGCGGTAAAGAAATATTATGCTTGAAGACATTGCTCATGACCCGTCGAGAATGAAAACCCGCAAAGGGCATCCACTGGGCAAAAGATAGGGTCCATATCCCTCGCTAGGATACGTCCTAGGCAAAAAGAAGAGGTAAAAAAAAAAGAAAAAAAAAAAACTAAGAGCAATGGTTACTTTAGTCGAAAACCGAAAAGGCGGCTAAAATAACATTCTTCCGAAGCAAGCGATCTGCATAGTCTTCACTCTGAGCTCAAGCATCTCAACTGAAGCAATTAGGAGAACTGGGGGGCAGATATCATAGACATGACTGTTCAAGCCTATACAGTACAACCAACCTTGACTACCCATTCTTCTAAATATCTCTTGAAATCCTTCTGTAAAAGAAATAAACTTTTGCTCATTTATCAATAAAATTCCCTTTCATTTCCTTTCTCTTGACCAAATATTATGGAAATGCCTCTTTATTGATAAATCATAAATATGCGCAAAGACTTTTAATCAAAGATCAAACATGCATCTAAAAAAGGGAAGCATATGAAAATAATAAAGGAATAAAGGCCTACTAGTATATTCTTAGATAAAAACTAGGGTAGCCTGCTAGATCGCAAACCCCAAAAAGACGATCTAGGCAAAAAGATAAGGCAAAAGCCCCCTAAGGTATTCTAGGCAAAAATTAAGGCAGCCCGCTAGATCAAAAACCCGTAAAGGGCGGTCTAGGCAAAAGATAGGGCTAAAACCAAAAGATGAGTAAAAGATGAGCCCATCATCATAGTCATAAAGAAGAAGTCCATCAGCTTATTCATAAGAAGCCAACGGAAGAAGGCCAGTTACTTTCTAAATGCATAAAAAAATAAACAAACATTAGACTGCATTTAGGGCATCCACACACAAAGTAATTGCATAATACGACTTTGTCAAAATCAAGAAAAAATAATTTTTCAAACAAGAATAAATAAACATGCATATAAGGAAGATAGTCTCCATGTTTGTGATCGTAAATAAAAGACGCTAAAATCCAGCCTCTAAATGAAAATCAAAATCGCGAAAGGCGAAAATCAAAATTATCTTCAACAAAATAAGGAGCTCCAAGAAAGCTAACTCCAACCGTCAACCTTCTACACCAATAAAAGTACACCAAAAACGGAAAAAACCAATGGAAAAGCTCAATTATCCCCAAGCGGATCCTTGCCTACTCCAGAGGCAAAACAAAAAGATTACCTCACGACTCGAAGACATCACCGCATGAGTCATCAAGCACACTCATTAGAGAGTCGCCGCCTCGAGGAGTCCATCAAAGAAAAAACAGAGTCAAAATCCCCCACATCACTGGGGGGCAACAAAAAGAAAGAAGAGAAAAGCCTTTCATCCTCTAACAAAGGCCACTGCAAGAAAAAGCCGAAAGAAAATCCCCAAGAAGAGCACATCAAGAAAAATCTATAAAAGAAGAAAATGAGAAAATTCCATCCACGGGAAGGCAAATCAACCCCCGGTGGATCACCAAAAAGAAAATTTTCTCCCCGGTAAGCCTAACCGCAAAGGCAAATTACAAATTACAAATCCACAAGGAGTTAAGCACCCAATATGAATATCCCCAGCGAAGTACAAAACCTTCACTCCCAAGAATGCCTATGCTTACTCAGAAACAAGCAAAGAGCCGATATCCCCAAGAAGCGGGAAATCAACCTATAAGAGGTAATACAAGCACAAAGCTTTCAAAAAAACATCTACCTACTCAGAGGTATTATCAAGAACAAATATCCTCAAGAAGAACATCAGCCTATTCAGAGGTGAAAAACAACAAGTAAAAAGCCTTCACCACTATTGAAGCACCCGCCTAATCAAGAGGCACAATAAAAAAATCAACAAATCCCCGAGTGGATTCCCGCCTAAATAAGAGGATTCAAAATCCCCGAGAGGATCCCCACCTAAAAAGAGGCAACCAACGAAACTCCCAGGTGAAAGCCGGATGACTAAAACAAAAAAAGTCAAAATCAATTATTCCCCAGAGGCGCATGATAAAAAGACAGTAAGCCGCCGACACTAGAACCTTAGCAAGATGCAGGTTCGCACCCAGTGGGGGTGTAAAAACCATTAGAGTCCGTCAAGATGCAGACTCGCACACTAGAGCCTTGTCAAGATGCAGGTTCGCACCCAGTGGGGGTGTAAAAACCATTAGAGTCCGTCAAGATGCAGACTCGCACAATAGAGCCTTGTCAAGATGCAGGTTCGCACCCAGTGGGGGTGTAAAAACCATTAGAGTCCGTCAAGATGCAGACTCGCACAATAGAGCCTTGTCAAAATGCAGGTTCGCACCCAGTGGGGGTGTAAAAACCATTAGAGTCCGTCAAGATGCAGACTCGCACAATAGAACCATGTCAAGATGCGGGTTCGCACCCGGTGGGGGTGTAAAAACCATTAGAGTCCGTCAAGATGCGAGACTCGCACACTAGAGCCTTGTCAAGATGCGGGTTCGCACCCGGTGGGGGTGTAAAAACCATTAGAGTCCGTCAAGATGCGGACTCGCACACTAGAGCCTTGTCAAGATGCGGGTTCGCACCCGGTGGGGGTGTAAAAACCATTAGAGTCCGTCAAGATGCGGACTCGCACAATAGAACCTTGTCAAGATGCGGGTTCGCACCCAATGGGGGTGTAAAAACCATTAGAGTCCGTCAAGATGCGGACTCGCACACTAGAACCATGTCAAGATGCGGGTTCGCACCCGGTGGGGGTGTAAAAACCATTAGAGTCCGTCAAGATGCGGACTCGCACAATAGAGCCTTGTCAAAATACGGGTTCGCACCCGGTGGGGGTGTAAAAACCATTAGAGTCCGTCAAGATGCGGACTCGCACACTAGAGCCTTGTCAAGATGCGGGTTCGCACCCGGTGGGGGTGTAAAAACCATTAGAGTCCGTCAAGATGCGAGACTCGCACACTAGAGCCTTGTCAAGATGCGGGTTCGCACCCGGTGGGGGTGTAAAAACCATTAGAGTCCGTCAAGATGCGGACTCGCACAATAGAGCCTTGTCAAGATGCGGGTTCGCACCCGGTGGGGGTGTAAAAACCATTAGAGTCTGTCAAGATGCGGACTCGCACAATAGAGCCTTGTCAAGATGCGGGTTCGCACCCGGTGGGGGTGTAAAAACCATTAGAGTCCGTCAAGATGCGGACTCGCACAATAGAGCCTTGTCAAGTTACGGGTTTGCACCCGGCGGGGGTGTAAAAACCATTAGAGTCCAGCAAAATGCGGACTCATACCGGATGGTGGTGAGTACTCATCGGGCCTTACGGAAGGGGTCTACCGGACGGAGGGTTCGTACTCGTCAAAACACCGGATGGGGGTGTGTACTCATCGAGCCTTACGAAGGGGGTCTACCATGACAGGGGTTCGTACTCGTCAAAACACCGAGATAGGGGTTGGTACCTATCAAAATGTTTATCATCCAGAGGATCAACAAGGAGCAGCATCCAAAGGATAACCGGGCAAAAGGGTTAACTCCTTCCCCTACCAACTAATTTTGTCGGCATATTAAAAACCAACGAATTAGTTAGGCAGGCGAAGGGGGGGCAGCTGTAGACTCCTAATTTTGCCCGGCCTCTCAAAATAAAAGCTAGAGGAATTTCACTCGAAGATGGAGTTCATCCGGCTTCCCAAAACCGAGAAGGATCTCCTGCAACAAGACGGAGTCCATTCATTCACACAATAAAAGCCAAAAGAGACTTCCTACACAAAGACAAAGCTCACCCGACTTCTTAATGAAGGCCAAGAAGACTTCCTATACGAAGATAAAGCTTCAACGGACACACATCGTCATCAATCTACGTCCGAAAAAGGAAAGGAAAGCTTCCCGGGGTCCCAGAACACGAAAACTGGACAAAACAGGCCGAGACCACGGTCCCAGAAGTGGGACGGCCGTCCCAACTGCTATTTTACAGTTGGGACGCGCGTCCCGTATGTGGGACGGCTGTCCCAAACCCATTTTAAGTGGGACGGCCGTCCCGGCCTTCTGGGGTCCCGCTCCGTGTAAATTTGCCATTTGGGACGGCCATCCCGGTCCGGACGGCCGTCCCAACCCGGACGGCCGTCCCAAAGTGCGCCTGCTGCGAAAAACTATAAATAGGAGGCTCATTTGCCACTTTTTCGGACCACGGACACTCCGGAGAGCTCGAAACACTTTCAAAAACTCGAGCACTTGTCTACTTCTCCCCCTTTCTCGAATGATCTTTCCGATTGCCTTAAATAGGTAACAATCGGTTAAGGAATTATATTCCGACATTTGATTCTTCTTTAAATTTTTAGTGGAGTCGATCTTGTATTGGTGAGGAGAGTACGTGTAGAGAGAGGGTTGCCAAAACGCATCCTCATAGTTCGAGATTCTCAATACAAAGCTTGCTACGGAGGTTCTTTTCAATTCTCTTCTCTTTTATTGCTTTATTTATTGTTTTATTTAGCTTTATTTACTTGTTTGTGCCATGTAGAATAAAATCATGTAGATAGCCATTTTTATATCTCTTTTATTGCTTTATTTAGCTTTATCATGTAGATAGCCATTTTAATATTATAAAATAGGGTAATCGCGTAATTTCTCGAAGTCTTCTCTTAAAATGAATTGATCTGTCATAGGGAACCCGAAAGGGGCGTTGTGGGGTGCTAACACCTTCCCCACACGTAACTAACTCCCTTACCCAACTCTGGTTATAATGGCCAAGTTTGGTTTTTCATTAAAATCAATACCTTTTATCCTTTTCCAATGTTTATGGTCAAAACATTGGTGGCGACTCCATAAGAACCCCTTTTCGAAAACCTTTTAAAACAAATACGCGAGTCTAAACCATCTTTTCGCGACTGCTCGCATAAACGTTTCCAGACGTCCTCCGACGTCGAACAGGGACGGCGGCGACATCTATATTGTAAAAGTTGCAGTCCAGGTTTATTCTTTTCATATACTTGTATGAATTCTAATTTTGTAGATTGGGTTTGAATCTGCATTGGTTACAGTAACTGGGTTTGGTTACTGGGTGGTTATTCAAGAGTCTATCTTGTGGTGTTGTAAGGTAGTTCTTGGGGTAGATTGGTGTATATCTACTGGTTTGTATTTTCACTTGGTATTAGTGGAACTTGGCAGATTTGTCAAGAACTGGATGTAGCTCTTGGAAAGAGTGAACCAGTATAAACTCTTTTGTTGTATTTTTGCTTTCATCTCTTTTCATTTCTGGTTTATATTCTTGGCTTGTTTAAAACCAAATCTGCCTAATAAAAGATTGGATAAAGATTAATCATTCTTCCACAAAGAAAGAGTGTTTTGCGAAAAAGATTTCTAAAGTTCAATTCACCCCCCCTCTTGAACTCAAACATTAATTCTTACAATTGGTATCAGAGCTGGTTCTTGTAAGTTACTCAAGAATTCGGTCCAAGAAAGGTTTAAATGGCTGAGGGAAAGATGAATTTTTCTGAAGGAGCCTCCATCAATAGGCCTCCTCTATTTGCTAGTGTGAATTATTCTTTCTGGAAGGTTAGAATGAAAATCTTTATTGAATCTCTTGATAGGGGTATTTGGGATACAATTGTTAATGGTCCTTTCAAACCAACTCATACAGTGGATGGTAAAATTGTTGAAAGAGACTGGGCTGACTTAACTGATGCAGAAAATAGGAAAGTTCAATATGATTATACTGCTAAGAACATTATTACCTCTACCTTAAATCTTGATGAGTTTTTTAGGGTTTCTCAATGTGCCTCTGCCAAAGAAATGTGGGAGATTCTAGAGGTCACTCATGAGGGTACCTCTGATGTGAAAAGGGCAAGGAACATGAATTAATTAGAGATTATGAATTGTTCAAAATGCAACAAGGTGAAACCATTGCAGATGTGTAGAAAAGATTCACGCATATAGTCAACCATCTAATTGGATTAGGCAAGACATTTGATAAGGAAGAGCTAAACATCAAAATCCTAAAATGTTTGGATAGAACTTGGTAACCAAAGGTGACAACTATATCAGAATCAAGAGACTTAACTGATAGTCTTCTCCTTCAAATATGGTGGCGTATTTATTGAGGTTCCTTCCTTGTATACTTGATTCTGCATCGACATCTTGACAGATCGTTTAGAAATACCTTATCTAACCAAGCTCTGATACCACATGTTAGACAAATGGCATCTAGAGGGGGGGGTGGTGAATAGATGCACAAATTAAAATAGATTCCAAATTAAAAATTTATTTTAAGATGTCCAATATTTATTAATTCAATTTTAATTATCAAATTGAACAAAGATAAAGCAGAAGGAATATAATCAAAGAGATAAAATATCAACAAGATAGAGAAAGATATAGATAAAAATAAGGGGCGTAAGGAGAGTAATGCAGTAAAAAAGAGATAAGGGAATGAGAAGAACACACAATGGTTTATACTGGTTCGGGTATAGCCAACCTTACATCCAGTTCCTAGTCAACTCTTCACACAAGAGTGACCCTAATTCACTATCTTTTTAATTCAGTTCACAAATTACAATCAACTCAGCAAAAAGAAAACTAATTCAAAAGGCAATAACCTCCTTAGAAACTCACTAAGGATGAACACCTCCTTAGAATGCCACTAGGGATGAATACCTCCTCTGAACAAATCAAAGGATGAACACACCTCCTTAGAATCCCACTAGGGATGAACACCTCCTCTGAAAAAAATCAAATGATGAAAACACCTCCCTGAACAAATAATAGGGATGAATAGTTTCCACACAAGAAACCCTAAAAAAACACAATAGAATGATAGTGACTACTTAAACCCTAAACAGGGAATTTAAAAATCAACCACTTAAGCCCACAATGGATGAAGGTAATAAAATAAGAACGGTCACACCTGAGTAATGGAGACAACAAATTGTAGAAGCCTGTAGAATGCCAACCTCCAAGAATAAGTGTGATTAACAATGAAAGCACAATAGGCAATGGAGAAGAGGGTTTTGGTAAAATATCTCTGTGACAATGGAGAAAAGGGTTTTCTCAAAACATGTAAAATATCTCTGTTGCCTTACTTAGAATTCTTTTCTCAAAAATGATTGAATGTAAATTGTATTTTCGAATTTTGTAAATATGTCTTTTATATTTTTCATCAAAATTCATTTAAATAGGAAAATAACATCGGAAAATAGTCGTTGGTCATTAATACTTTCGTAGAGAAAAAATCAGGATGTATTCAAAAACATTTATTCTTCAAAACGGATATTTTTCAAATTTGAACTGCCATAATCGATTATGTTACCAATATAATCAATTATGACAGAGAAAATCGTTTTTCCATTTCTGATGCATCATAATTAATTATGATAGTGAAAAATGTTATGTTTCGAAATTTTATCACATTTGTGCTTTGGAGGCTTATGCATAATATTACTTCATCAACTTGTACCTCCATATCCAGTATTCGAAGACTCTATCTAGTCTTCAGGAATCATCTTGGGTTTGCTTGAATCTTGAATAGAATCTTTATCAAATCATATCTTGGGCTTGCTTGATTCTTGAATGTTGTTGACTTGAATCATCATCAAAATCATCTCTTAGGAATGTAGGGACATGTTTCACATTGCCATCAATCTCCCCCTCATTGCAACAAACTACAAGTTTTGATGCTCCCTAAGCTTATGCTGCAAACATATACAACAACAGAGGTCCACAGCAGCAGCAGAATTTTGACTTGACCTCAAATAGATGCAATCCAGGTTGGAGAAATCACCCAAACCTTAGATGGTCTAATCAACAACAACAACATCCTCCCACCTTCCAAAACAATGTTGGGCTGAGCAGATACGTGCCTCCACCTTTTCAGCACCAGTATCAAAGACAAAATGAAGATCCAACAACAGTACCAGCTCCAGCCCCTCAACCTTCCACTTCTAAACCTTAATTAAAAGAGCTAGTCAGGCAGATAACCCTGCAAAATATGCAGTTCCAATAGGAGACAAGAGCTTCCATCTAGAGTTTGACAAATCAGATGGGGCAGATGGCTACTCAACTTAATCAAGCATGTCGCCGCCATCAAAAAGAGAGAGGCGGTCAGAGCGACGCGATGCTTTCGACCCTCTTGATTTTCGCGTTTTTTTATGGGTGGTTACAACGCCTTTAGGTTGTCCGATAACCGGGCTAACCTAGGGGCAAGGTTTTCGAAAGGTCGTCTTTGGGTTGTCCGATAACCGGGCTAACCCAAGGACTAATTTTTGAAGGGTTCTGTGGAGTCGCCACCGATGTTTTTACTGGAAACATCGGAAAAAGAGTTTAAAAGGCGTTGGTTTTCGAAAAACCAACTTTGGTCATTAGAACCAGAGTTGGGTAAGGGAGTTAGTTACGTGTAAAGGAAGTGTTAATTCCTTTACGACGCCCCTTTCGGGTTCCCTATGACAGGCCAACTATTTTGTTAATAAATAAACCGGAAAAACACGCTTTTGCCCTTTTATTTGCGGAATTAAAATATTATGACTACATGGCCCTATCTATTGCGTAATTTAAATAAAGCGGTAAAAGTGGAGAGGGAGAATGTAAACCTCCGAAGCACGCTTCTTCTATTAATTCTCTTAAAAAAGAGGGTGCTTTGTGGCAACCCTTCACTCTACAACGTCAGAAACCTCTCGAAACGCTCAGAAATCACTCTAAAGACACTCAGAAGCTCCGAAAATGCGTCGGAGGGATTCTAGAGAGAGAAATCCTAGAGAAAAGGAGGAGAGAATGTTGTGTGGTCTGTGGAAATGAGGGGAGGGAGCCCCTATTTATAGGTTTTCGCGCCTGACAGTGGGGAAACCGCCGTTCTCGTCTGACAGGGGCGAGACCGCCGTCTCGTCCTTCGCAGGTGGCGAGACCGCCGTCTCGCCATTCGCAGGTGGAGAGACCGCCGTCTCGTTTGGCGAGACGGTGGTCTCGCTATTTGCATGAGGCGAGACGACGGTCTCGTCCCCAAAAAGGCGAGAAACCTTATTTTTGTGCCGAAAAGTCCCTCCTATCCTAGCATGGGGCCTAATAGTCTCTCCTAGTGGCTTGTTAGGCTTCGTCCATCTTCGAATAGGAGGTCTTCTACTCTTTATTTGCAGGCCGGGCAAGATTTGGGGTCTACAGCTGCCCCCCCTTTACCTGACTAGTCGGCTGTTGGACTATTGTGCCAGACAGATTGACAGGAAGGTAAAGGAGTTGACCCTCTTGCCCGGTTACCCTTCGGATGTCCCGTCTTGCGGCGGTTGATCTTCTGGGGAAAATCTCGGTGTTCGTGCACTTTTGAGATACTCCTTCTGACGGTAGCCGATCCCTTCGGTGGACACGTGGTAGAAACTCAGGATACTCCTTCTGACGGTAGTCGATCCTTCGGTTGGTGGGTATAAACCCCCCATCAGGCTGGTAGTTGCAGTCCGTTGTGTGGGACTGGATGGGTATGAACCCCCCATCAGGCTGGTAGTTGCAGTCCGTTGCGTGGGACTGGATGGGTATGAACCCCCCATCAGGGTGGTAGTGCAACTTACTGATCTGGCGCGAGCGCAGATCAGGCGCAACGCGTGCGCAGGTTGATAGGTATAAACCCCCTATCAGGCTGGTACAGTCCACTGCGTAGGACTGGTGGTAGTGGCGGCTTACTGTTCAGGTGGCCCATGCGTCGGTCAGGCACTCCTTGTGTGCTGGTTGATAGGTATGAACCCCCTATCAGGCTGGTACAGTCCACTGCGTAGGACTGGTGGTAGTGGCGGCTTACTGCTCAATCGCTCATTTTGGTCGTCTGGTCTGGGCCGGGGATTTTTGTGGTGTTCTTCCAGCCTTGTTGGTTGCTGGGGATTCTTTGATTTTTATCTTTTGGTAGTGGTCATCCGACTTTGCTGGTTGTCGGGAATTTTTGACGAGTGCCTCTTAGGTAGGCAGGAATCCTCTGGGGATTTGTTAATCTTGGTGAGGCCTCTTGAGTAGGCAGATACACCATTGAGTCTCTGGTAACGCCTCTGAGTAGGCAGATGCTTCATTGGAAGTGAGGACTTTTGATTTCATTTGTTTTGCCTCTGACTAGGCTGATATTCCCTTATGGGGATGCTGGCTCTTGCTTGGCAGGTCTTGCCTATGCGTAGGAAAATGACATTCTGAGGATGAACTTGAAGTTTTGCCTTTGCAGTAGGCTCACTAGGCTCACTGAGATGATTTTTCTTTTTTTTTGGTGATCCACCGAGGAATTAGTTGCCTTCCCGGGGATCTAATTTTGATTTCCCCATTGAGGGAATGGAGTTTTGACTCCTTGTTGGATGTTGTTGGTATGAGATGGCTTTGCCGATACTCTTGTTTTTGTTGGAGGAATGAAATTTCCGATTCCTTCTTTTTTGGTTGATTTTTCCTTTTTCTGAGGTGATCCACTTAGGGAGTAAGGATTTTTATTTGATTTCGCCTTTTTTCATGATTTATTTCTTTTTTATCGCGATTTTGAAATCTGGCTTTTTTATAATGTGTGCGTCTTTTTACTTTTTAGTTTCTTTTATACACGCAGGCTTTTTCCCTTCTTTTTGGGAGGTCCACTAGGGATGACATTTTATTTCTTTAGTGATCCACCAGGGAATTAGTTGACTTCCTGGGGATCTGATTTTTCTTTTTTAGGAATGAAGTCTTGGCTCCTTGATTGATGTTGATGCGAGCTATTCTTGTGAAGCTCTTATTCCACTGGGGGATGGGAATTTCTGATTCTTTTTTGTAGACTTTTTAGGAGATCCACTTGAGGATTTTTATTCGGCCTTCTCTATTGTTGCCTTTTCTTTTGGACATCCTCTGGGGATGCAAGAGTTTTCTTCCTTTTTCCTTTTTTTGTTGAGCCCTTGTTGGTATGGAGATTGGACTCTTTTGATTGTTGATGATGATGGGCTCTTGAAGCCTTTATTCTTCATTGGGGAGTGTGGAGGAGACTTTGGGTGAGTATGCTCGATGACTCATGTGGTGGTAATGCTGAGCCGTGAGGAGTGTTTTTGTTTTGCCTTTGGAGTAGGAAGGGATTCTCTTGGGGATAACTAAGTCTTTCCGTCGGCTTTTCTTTTATGATGTCTTGATGATTGTGCCCTCTTTTATTGGGTGATGATTGGAGCTTTGGCTTCTGGAAGCTTCTTATGACAACTCGTTCTTCTTTCTTGAGGGAGAGCAATGTTTGGAGACTTATTACTTTCTTGTGCCTTCTTTTCTAGGTAGAAGGATGGTAGCTGGAGCTCTTGATTTTCAGAAGCTCTTATTCTGCTGAGTCGCTTGATTGACGACTTGCTCCATTTTCTTGAGGGCATTATTTGGAGACTCAGTCTCAGTGATCTTGTTTTCAATCACAAACATGGAGCTAGTCTCCTTATATGCATGAATGCTTTTCGTTTTTTGTTATTTGTCTGAAGTAATTTTTATTTCTTTCATTTTTGACATTGACAAAGTCGTTTTGTGCGACTACTTGTGTGTGGATGCCCTAAATGCAATCTATTCTTTTTGATTGATGCATCTGGGAAAGTGACTGGCATTCTCCTGTTGGAATTTTTATGATATTGATGAAGGGCCCCTCTCTTTTATTCATTTTTTTGGTTTAGCCCTGTCTTTTGCCTAGACCACCCTTTTGGGGTTTTCGGTCTAGCGGGCTGCCTTAATTTTTGCCTAGGATATCTTAGCGGGCTTTTTCCTTTTTATGAATGCCCTAACTTTTGCCTAGACCGCCCTTTGCGGGTTTTCGATCTAGCGGGTTACCCTAACTTTTGCCTAAGAATCTCCTAGCAGGCATTATTCTTTTTATTGTCATTTTTCTTTCTCTTCTTCTTTTTTTTGAGAGACAGGAGCCTATCATATGCATGCAATGTTTGTGATATGCATCCTATAATACTATTTCAATTAATTTTTCAAAAGGATTAACCAATGTGCTTTTACTTCTGATGAGCTTCTGACGTTATGTGCCTTCATCGACAGGATAGATTGTACTGATTTTGCCGTCTTGACTTTACCGTGACCGAAGAATGCTTGTGTTGATTTCAGAGCGACTTGCCATGTCAGTGCGCCCCTCCCTTTCCTTGGGGATGTCAATCCTTCTATTGATTACTATCTCCACATTCCCCTACTAATTACTAGAATGCCGTAGTGGTAAGGGTCAAGAGAAGAGAAAGAAGAGGATATTTAATTCAAAGGCTTGTGTTTTAGAATTGTTTTATTTTGAAAAAAAAAATGGTTTTTGTAAGCACGACTAGCCAAGGTTGGTTAGAGTGTTTAGGCTAGTTTAAACAACGTTTTGTTTATGGAGTGACGTCTTATTATATGGCGTTTGCTATGACTGATTGACTTCCCTAGTCCGCCCTTTGGGTTTTCAGGCTAGGATGTTGTGTTTTGTTTTGTCCTAACTTCTGTCTAGGTTTCTTTTTTTGTTGCTTTGGGAAACCTAGTGGACTTTATTTTGTAACCCTAGTTTTTGCCTAGGCTACCCTTTATGGTTGTTCGGGTGTCCTAGCGGGTTTACCCTATCTTTTGTGTAGCCCCCTTAGTGGGTTTCCTACCGGGTATCTTGCCCTTTCTTTTTGGCCTTTAGCTTTTATGGGCTTCTTTTGATTTTTGTTTTTGCACAACATTGGCGAAACATGACTTTATTTATGACGAGGTAAAACTTTATTTTGTGCTTCTAGTCAATCAATGGTGATGAATTTGACTTTTATTTTGGTCAATGGCGCATTTTGATTACTTTGACGCACTTTTGAAAATGTTTGCTTAAACATGGTTATTAATGGGGTTTAGACATGAATAGCAAGAAGAGAAGCAGATAGTAAGAATGACATTCTTTGTAATTAATAGGGAAATATGTGCCCTACAATGCTCGGGGGTCGGGCTAGCCCCGAGGAGTAATCTTTAATAGTCATTGGATTTACGAGACCCTAAGAATCGAAGGAGAACACCTAATGACTAAAGTCGCTTTTGACGCTTGAACCCCTCTATTTGGGAAAATCCGATTTCGAGCTGCAGAGGGAGACTTCCCTTTTCTCCATGTAGCTTGATCCTTTGTAGGGTCATGCCCTAGGCCATGCTTTAAAGGATTGTCTTTAAAATCTGGTGCTCCCTTATTCCTTTAGAGTTTCGAATGAGCCCTTGGTTTGGGCGGCATCCATATTTCCTCATCATGTGGGTCACCTTCATATTGTTGGGAAAATCTTTTCATATTGGCAAAAGATATTTCAAAGGTCCTCTTCTGCCGCATCCATTCAAGGTAGGGCAGACGATTTGTTGATTTGAATGTCGTCTCTAGCTCGAACCGTGACCAACTTGTCGCCTACCATGAGTTTGTCTCTTTGGCGGAGCATTGAGAGAACTGCCTTAGCGTCGTGAATCCAAAGTCTCTTCAATTTCCTCTTTGGATTATGTTTTTCTTCGGTCTTTTATTTTTTCTTTATTTGTAGGAGCGTCATCTTATACGTCCTTGGCAAAATAGATTCTTCTACTTCTAATCTTGCCCCCGAATGTTTGCTATACGGGAGATATCTTCATTGATGGAAGATGTTTCTGCGCATCTCAATGGTACGACTTTATTTGGTTCGAGACATAAATAAATGTAACGGCATCCTTGCCCTTTCTTCCTTATTAACTTGGATATCCAATGGTTGAGGCTTGTTATCCTCCTTGGGCGGATGAACCATTGGAGAGAACTTGATGACGAAAGGCTTACTCTCCATTTTATTCCGATTCATGGAAAGCACATCGACTAATCCTTTCTTTTTATTATCTTATTATTATTAAAGTGAGAATGAATGCAATTTATGAGTGCAATTTATGAATGTAATTTATGAATACAATAGACACTTGAAGAGATGATGAAAACAATTTTATTTATTTCATCCAGACAGTGTACATTCCTCAATGCAATGTTTCGAAGTACATTTTTTTTTAAAAGTGGGGAAGCCTAAATGAACCCATACGCATGTTAGAATTTCTATTTATTTTCTTTTTGACTTCCCGTGCATGGCATGCGAATGCCCTAATCCTCTTTTCATGGTATTGAGGAATGTCCACTTCTTCGATTGTCTATTATTAGATGCCTGTTACGAGGATGAAGTTTGGTGGATGCATGTATGCAAGTGTTTGTTTTTTCCTAAACATTATCATGTTTTATTTTCTAACATGATGTATGATAGTGTCTGGGATTTTGTGTTTTTTTTTGTATGCGGATGAGGGCATGAAGAATACTAGCCGCTTTCTAGAATGCACATGAATTAGGGTTTTTATTAAAAATGAATGATTGGTGTAGGATAGATATGCCTTAAGACAATGACTTTGACATCATCCTTAAAGTTTACGCTTTGCGGAGTGTCATACCCACTTCGGCAGAATGGTTCTTTCCTCATAAAGGTCACCATATGCCTTAACACACTTATCTCTTCCTTATGGAAGATTACAAGCGCACTTGGGTCTCTTTCGTCTTTGTCTTAGGGATATCTAATGCCCCCTAGAATGAATGTATCTATGCATGCACCAATACAAAAGGGCAGCAGATGTTCAAAGTGACATAACTTTTGACTGGGATGTCCGATTTAGACGCACAATATATCAAAACGAAGAGAAAAGGGTGAAGAACAAGTTTAAAATAACCCAAAGGGGATTTGGCCTGGTAATTTTCCCAAAAAACGCTTCTAAGACCCACTTTTCAGGGGTTTATTAAAATGATGTGTATGCAGACTCTCCTTATGCATTTATTTTTTGTTTTTCCACTTATGACATGATGCAATATGAATGATACGACTTTGTCAAAATTATTTTTATAAATGTTTTGATTTTGTTATTATTATTTTATTTATTTTGGATTTATTTTTTTAGCCTTTTATCTCTTCTGTCGGACTGCGTGGCTACTTAGCTTACAAAGAACCTGAAATCAGGCTAGCCAAAAGGCAGACTGTCCGAGATAAAAAATGGCTTTATGCGAAAGGATTATTAGCGTCGCTTATCTCTTCTGTCGGAACTGCGTGACTACTTAGCTTACAAAGAACCTGAAACCAGGCTAGCGAAAAGGCAGACTGTCCGAGATAAGGGTGTTTATTTGCGAAAGTATTTTTGTGATTTTTTGTTCTGTTGTTTGTTTATGCTATGCAACAAACAAATGCAGCAAACATATGCACACACAATTCGATCATCCACGAACAAGCGAGAATTCGTTTTTATCACGAGGTAGAGTTTTCGAGCAGAAAAGTGCATTGGCGAGGGTAGGTTATAACTGTTCTCACCAGGCTAAGGCCCCCAAGGTACCCCCATTATAGGGTCCCCACTCTCCAGCCTTCCGACCATGCTTAGCACTAAGGCCATAGTCAGTCTTGTTGCCAAAAGAGGAAGGTTATCACCTTGAGTGGTGGTTTCCGATCACACTGGTGGGCTCAAGGCCCTCACTACAGCGAACCGTACCTGCCACCCACTCCCTATGGATTTCTCACTTGCCCCCGGGTATAGAGGGAACTGTAGTGTGCAAGGGTTTGTGTACGGTTTGTATTTCACACAATTGCGTAAGTATAAACAAACAACAGTTATTAAAGCCAAACCGTAAAACATGTTATAATACAAGTTAAGGGCAAAAGCGTTATTTTCTTGGTTTATTTATTTTTAAGCCGGCCCATCACTAAATGGGATCAACTCTCGAGGCTTCCCCAGTGGAGTCGCCATCTGTCGCCGCCGTCAAAAAGAGAGAGGCGGTCGGAGCGACGCAATGGTTTCGACCCTCTTGATTTTCGTGTTTTTTTATGGGTGGTTACAACGCCTTTAGGTTGTTCGATAACCAGGCTAACCTAGGGGCGAGGTTTTCGAAAGGTCGTTTTTGGGTTGTCCGATAACCGGGCTAACCCAATGACTAATTTTTGAAGGGTTCTGTGGAGTCGCCACCGATGTTTTTACCGGAAACATCGGAAAAGGAGTTTAAAAGGCGTTGGTTTTCGAAAAATCAACTTTGGTCATTAGAACCAAAGTTGGGTAAGGGAGTTAGTTACGTGTAAAGGAAGTGTTAGTTCCTTTACGACGCCCCTTTCGGGTTCCCTATGACAGGCCAACTATTTTATTAATAAATAAACCGGAAAAACACGCTTTTGCCCTTTTATTTGCGGAATTAAAATATTATGACTACATGGCCCTATCTATTGCGTAATTTAAATAAAGCGGTAAAAGTGGAGAGGGAGAATGTAAACCTCCGAAGGACGCTTCTTCTATTAATTCTCTTAAAAAAGAGGGTGCTTTGTGGCAACCCTTCACTCTACAGCGCCGGAAACCTCTCGAAACGCTCAGAAATCACTCTAAAGACACTCAGAAGCTCCGGAAATGCGTCGGAGGGATTCTAGAGAGAGAAATCCTAGAGAGAAGGAGGAGAGAATGTTGTGTGGTCTGTGGAAATGAGGGGAGGGAGCCCCTATTTATAGGTTTTCGCGCCTGACAGTGGCGAGACCGCCGTTCTCGTCTGACAGGGGCGAGACCGCCGTCTCGCCAAATGAGACCGCCGTCTCGTCCTTTGCAGGTGGCGAGACCGCCGTCTCGCCATTAGCAGGTGGCGAGACCGTCGTCTCGTTTGGCGAGACGGCGGTCTCACTATTTGCATGAGGCGAGACGGCGGTCTCAATTTCGAGACGGCGGTCTCGTCCCCAAAAAGGCGAGAAACCTTATTTTTGTGCCGAAAAGTCCCTCCTATCCTAGCATGGGGCCTAATAGTCTCTCCTAGTGGCTTGTTAGGCTTCGTCCATCTTCGAATAGGTGGTCTTCTACTCTTTATTTGCAGGTCGGGCAAGATTTGGGGTCTACAAAGCACAATCCCAGAATTTTGATATATTTCCATCCCAGACAGTGCAGAATCTGAAGAATGTTAGTGCCATCACCTTGCGGTCATGCAAGACAATTGATGCACTTGTTGCACCTGTACCTGATGTCCCTGTTCAGATTAGTGATGGAGCTGAAATAGGAAAAGAGAAGGGTCCTATGCAACCAGAAGAGGAGCAGATTGGTAGTAGCAATCAGTCAACCAACCCTTCTCCAACAAGCCTGCAGTAGCAACAATCTTCCATCCCCCTTCCGTTTCCACCAAGAGCAGTTCCAAGTAAGAAAATGGAAGAGGTGGATAAGGAGATTTTGGAGACTTTCAGAAAAGTTGAGGTCAATATACCTCTCCTTGATGCAATCAAGCAAATTCTGAGGTATGCTAAGTTCCTCAAGGAGTTATGCACTCATAAGAGGAGGCTTAAAGGTAATGAGCGAATTAGTTTGGGCAGAAATGTGTCTGCACTCATAGGTAAACCTGTACCTCATACTCCTGAAATGTATACGGATCCTGGCACATTTACCATACCTTGCATTATAGGTAATAGGAAATTTGAAAATGCCATGCTAGACTTAGGAGCATCTATAAATGTCATGCCTATGTTTTTTTCAATTCTTTGCCCCTTGGTCCCTTAAAACCCACAAGTGTGGTTATTTATTTGGCAAATAGAAGTATTGCCCACCCTGCTGGTGTTATTGAGGATGTTTTGGTTCGGATTGATCAACTCATTTTCCTTGCTGACTTTTATGTTCTTGAAATGGAAGAAGGGTATTCCCATGGTTTAGTACCCATTATTTTAGGTAGGTCATTTTTAAGTACAACCCGAACTAAGATAGATGTCCATACTAGTGCACTTTCTATGTAATTTGATGATTGTGTGGCTACGGTCAACATCCATGATTCTATGAAACACCCATCTGAGGATCATTCTGTCTTTCATGTTGATTTGATTGATGAATTAATTGATGAACATGTACTTGAATTCTTTCATGATGTTGACTTCTCATCTTTGCATGATTCCTTCACCTGTCTTGCATGTACTAATTCTAAAGTGTGTAGTTCTTGCATTGATCAGTTTCTAAATATTGATGTTGATACAACTATTGATATGACTAATATAAATGCTGATACATATTCCGATCATGCACATGAATCTGATGCTTTTGGAGTTGTAGCGCTTGGTTTTGACTTTATACAGTCAGAATGCACTAACCATGTTGTAGAAAGTACATGTGAATCTGACTTCTGGGTGCCTACCCCCACCTGGTATGAATCTGCATTTTGCTAGATTCTGATGTGTACTGTCGCCACCGTCCGTTCTAACGTTTAGGGACATCTCGAACGTTTATGCGAGCGGTCGCGAAAAGATGGTTTAGACTCACATTTTATTTTAAAATGTGTTCATTGCATCCGAGGTGCTCAACAACTGAACTATCCTCTAATAAAAGTAAGGTTTTCACAAAAGGGTTCTTATGGAGTCGCCACCAATGTTTTGACCATAAACATTGGAAAAGGATAAAAGGCGTTGATTTTAAGAAAAAACCAAACTTGGCCATTATAACCAGAGTTAGGTAAGGGAGTTAGTTACGCATGGGGAAGGTGTTAGCACCCCACGATGCCCCTTTGGGGCTCCCTATGATGGATTAATTCATAAAGTAAAGATTAAGAGAAATTATGCTATTATCCTATTTTATTGTACAATATTTTAAAAATGTCTATCTACATGATTTTATTTTATATTGCATACATAAAGTAATAAATAAAGCAATAAAAGAGAAGAGAAGTGAAAAGAACCTCCGTAGCAAGCTTTTTATTGCAAATCTTTAACTGTGAGGATGCGTTTTGGCAATCCCCCGCACTACAAGGACTCTCCTCCCTGAATACAAGACCGACTCTACCAAAATTTTTAGAAGAATCGAATGCCGAAAGAATCTTCCTTAACCAATTGTTACATTTTTAGGCAATCAGACAGTTCATTCGAAAGAGGGAGAGAAGACAAGTGTCTGGTGTGTGAAAAACGCTCAAATGACCTTCCTATTTATAGTTTTTTCAGCCTGGCAGCTCGGGATGGCCATATGGGGTGCAGAAAACAGGGATGACCATCTGCAGAGGTTGGGACGACCGTCCCAAGTGGCAAAAATGGGTGAGACGGCCGTCTGGCATGTGGCACGGCCATCTGGACTGACTGGGACGACCATCTCGACTTCTGGGACGACTGTCTTGACTGTTTTGGCCAGATTTTGTGTTCTGGGACTCCCGGGAGGCTTTCCTTTCTTTATTCAGAAGTCGATTGATGCCGATGGACATCTACCGAAGCTTTATCTTCAGATAGAAAGTCTTCTTAGCCTTTATTGAGTGGCCGGGCAAAATTAGGGCTCTACAGCTACCCCCCCTTCACCTGCCTGACTAACTATTGGCCTAATGTGCCCATAGAGTTAGTTGGTAGGTGAAGGAGTTAACCCTTTTTGCCCGGTCATCCTTCGGATGCTCCTTTGCTGTAGTTTGATGATCCTCTAGATGATAAATACTTTTGATAGGTACCAACCCCTATCTGGTTTGAACCTTCTTTTATAAGGCTCTAATGCGTACTTACCCTCACCAGGTACGAGTCTGCATTTCGCTAGACTCTTGTGGGTACTTACCCCCACCAGGTAAGAATCTGCATTTTGCTAGATTCTGATGAGTACCTACCCTCATCTGGTACGAATCCTATTCTATAAGGCTCTTGTGGGTACCTACCCCCACTCGGTACAAACCTTATTCTATAAGGCTCTTGTGGGTACCTACCCCCACCTGGTACGAACCCTATTCTATAAGGCTCTTGTGGGTACCTACCCCCATCCAGTACGAACCCTATTCTATAAGGCTCTTGTGGGTACCTACCCCCACCTGGTACGAACCCTATTCTTTAAGGCTCTTGTGGGTACCTACCCCCACCCGGTACGAACCCTATTCTATAAGGCTCTTGTGGGTACCTACCCCCACCCGGTACGAACCCTATTCAATAAGGCTCTTGTGGGTACCTACCCCCACCCGGTACGAACCCTATTCTATAAGGCTCTTGTGGGTACCTACCCCCACCTGGTACGAACCCTATTATATAAGGCTCTTGTGGGTACCTACGCCCACCCGGTACGAACCCTATTCTATAAGGCTCTTGTGGGTACCTACCCCCACCTGGTATGAATCTGCATTTTGCTAGATTCTGATGAGTACCTACCCTCATCTAGTACGAACCCTATTCTATAAGGCTCTTGTGGGTACCTACCCCCACCTGGTATGAATCTGCATTTTGCTAGATTCTAATGAGTGTCTACCCTCATTTGGTACAAACCCTATTTTATAAGGCTCTTGGGATTCTCTTTTTGGCATTCAATCTTTTGATGAGTGCAAACCCTCATCCGGTTTTTGGAGATGTGTTGGCGACTTACTGTCTCTGATCATGCGCCCATTCATGGAAATTGATTGATCTTGTTTTTTACTTTTCTGTTTTTAGTCATCCAGTTTTACTGGGGATTCTTTGTCTCTTGGCTTTCTTGTTTAGCCATCCGGTCTTACCGGTGATTTTTTGTTTTTGGCTTTTCTTGTTTAGCCATCCGGTTTTACCGGGGATTTTTTGTTTTTGGCTTTTTTGTTTAGCCATCCAGTTTTACCGGTGAGTTTCTTGTTTTTGGCTCTTTTTAGCCATCCGACGTGTTGTTTGTCGGGGATTATTTGTTGGTTGCATCCTATTTTGGCAGGAATCCATTGGGGATTTTTGATTTTTTAGTATTGTGCCTCTTATGTAGGCAGATGCTTCACTGATGGAGGCTTTATGCTTTGGGCTTGTATTGCCTCTTACATAGGTTGATTTCCCGTCGGGGGTATTTGCTCTTTATAATGCCTATGAGTAGGCAGATGCTTCATTGGAGGTGAAGGCTTTGTGGTTGCATATGCATTCTACTGGGGATATCCATATTCAGCTTTATAAGCCATTAACTCCTTGGGGATATGAATTTGTAGTTTGCCTTTGTCGTAGGCTCACTGGGGGTAGTTTTTCTTGTTGATGATTCACCGGGGAATTGATTGCTTTCCCGGGGATCTATTTTGAATTGCCCCCTGGGGAGGAATGGAGTTTTTGACTCCTCGTTGGATGCTGCTTATTTTGAGCTGACTTTGCCTATGCTCTTATTCCACTAGGGAATGGGTTTTTACCTTTTTCTCGCGATTTTATCTCTTTTTTTCGCGATTTTTAAATTTTGACTTTCTTAAATGCGCCTTTTTAATTTCTTTTATGCACGCAGGCTTTTTATTATCTGGTGGGGATGAAGAGATTTTCTTCTTTTTCTCTTTTCTTTTTGGCGATCCCCCGAGGAGTTCGTTGGCTTCCTGGGGATCCAACTTTGATTTGATTTTTTGGTGATGGAGTCTTGGCTCCTGGCTTTGTGAAGCTCTTATTGAGCTGGAAGATGGAAATTTTATTGTTTTCCTCTTTTTGTAGATTTTTCTGAGATGCTCTACTTGGGGATTTTTATTCGGCCTTTTTCTGTTGTGGCCTCCATTGGGGAATGAAAGGTTTTTCTTTTTTTTTTTCTTTTTTTGTTGAACCCCAGGGGATATGGAGATTTTGACTTCATATCTTCTTTGATTGATTTTTATTCTCCTTTTGAAATAACGGAGATTCTGGATGAATGTGCTTGATGACTCATGTGGTGATGCAGCTAAGTCGTGAGGTAATATTTTTGTTTTGCCTCTAGAATAGGCGAAGATCCGCTTGGGGATGATCTAGCCTTTCTGTTGGCCTTTTGATGGCTTCCTTTTTCTTGGATGGAAGGATGGTGATTAAAGCTTTGAATGACTATTTTTGACGACTCATGTAGTGATGCTGAGTCATGAAGTATATTTTTGTTTTGCCTTTGGAGTAGGCAAGGATCCGCTTGGGGATGATCGAGCCTTTCCATTGGCCTCTTTTCCGGTGTACCTTCTTTTATTGGGGTAGAAGGTTAGAGCTAGTTTCCTTGAAGCTCTTTATTCTGCTGAAATTGTTTTGATTTCGCCTTTTCTTTTGCAATTTTGATTTTTCTCGCAAGTTATTTGAAATCTGGCTTTTTGATATATCACGTGTGCCTTTTTATTTTATTATAATAAATTTTTTTGTACATGTGGGCTTTTGGAATGTAAACAGAAATAACAACTTTTTATTTATTACTTCCCCTTTTTCTATTTTCCGGGTGATACATTCAAGCATTCTTAGACTAATAGAAATATCTAGAAACATCCTAATCATCTACTTCTGGGCTGGAATGGGAGGATGGTGTTGGCGAAGGGATGCAGCGGAGCATGCGGCGTTGGAACCTTGCCTGAGTCTGGACCAAATTTTCTATTTGGCGATCCGTCCTTTCCTACCTCATGGTCTGTTGACTGAACTGCTGTTGCATGAACTGGAATTGCCCTTCCATGTAGGTGTGCTCGTCATCCATACGTCGGTATAAGTTGGTGAAGTCTGGATCATATGATTGCTACTGGGATTCCGAAGTCACAGGGATATCCTGTGGTGTGTCAAAATCACGCATATCTAGTGAAATTGAGATTATGGGGTTTAAAATAAACCTTGATCCTTGTCGAGTGAGGATGTTCATGTGGACCAGTGTTCCTCCATTAATCAGTTTTGGTTGGAGGCTAGCTGGAATGTCTTCTCCGTCAGTACATCCCCAATATTCAGCTAAAGGGGTGAGAAAGGGAGCCACCATGATGGCTTCTGTTGAGCCACAAGTTCCATAATCCTTTAAGGCTTTCAGGAAGGCATACCCTGGGTTGCATCGATGCCCTTGATGCATACAATAGACAATAAAGAGATCAGCCAACATCACCTTTCCTTGGCTTTCCTTCCAACTATGTATGGTCCCGGATAGCAATTTGTGGCATATGCGGAGCGGAGGAGAAAAAGCTGCACCCTTCAGATGTGACGACATGTTTTGTACTCTGGTGAGTTCTTTCCACATGCTGGTGGTAGTGAGAGCAGCGGGTTTCTCAAAGTATGCAGACTTATATTTCGGTGTTCTCGTGTCCGTTCATTGACAGAAGCCCATTATGACATTGAAGTCATCCAGAAAGGTGGTCCGGTACGCCCCATCCATCCAATAGGAAACAGCTTGAGTAGGTGGCACTCTGGGGGTCATGGACGGCATCTCCACCAGATTGACAGAGGCAAGGAACTCCAGTGTGGCAGTACGATGGATTCGAGAGGGTGGCTCACGAAGCAGAAAATCCCATCCTATGTTTTGGATGAACCGTCTGACATCTTGATCCCAGCCGAATGTAGTTAGGATTTCAAAATCCAGACGCAGCATGGGATGCCAGGAATACAGTTGGATATTTGCCAACCTCTGTTGATGTGATTCTGCCAGCAGGGTGTTGGTGATGGGAGTTCCTCTGGTGGAGGTCCGGGTGCGTTTTCTCCTAGATGAAGCCTCTCCATGCTCCATTTTGTGTCTTACTCACTCAAGAATGCTAGAAACGTGTAGAAAGGGAGGAGAAACAAGATAGAATGCTTGGAATGGGGTGTAAATGCAAGGATCCGCGCCCAGGATTTATAGGAGAGGTCAGGAAGGTCGGGACGGCGTCTGGGGGTTGGGATGGCCGTCTCGACACAACGTTAACCTTGGGACGACCGTCTGGGAAGTGGGACGGCCGTCTCACTCAAATTTTTGCCCTGGGACGGGCGTCTCGAATGTGGGACGGGCGTCCCACTTGAAATTTGTTGTTTGGGACGGTCGTCTTGACACTTGGGACGGCGGTCCCAAGCATTTTAAGTTGATTTTCATGTTTTTTTTATGAGAAGGAAGATAGGACTCCATTCATTGATGTTTTAATGCATGTAATGTTTCATGATATGCGTCCTATGATCTATTTCAGTTAATATTTCAAAATTTTTAACTGATGTGCTTTGACTTCGGGCGCATTCTTGGTGTAGTACCTTTTTGTCATCATGTTTCTTGATCAACAAGCTTAGTTGTACTTATTTGCCGTATTAGACTTTTCTTGCTATAGCCGAAGAGCAATCTTTCGTTCGTAGGGCAACTGCCATGTCAATGCCCCTCTTCCTTTCCTTAGGGGTTTCAACCTTCCTATTGATCACTATGTTTCCACATTCCCCTTTATTACTTGAATGCTTTATAGTGAAATGGTCAAGAGAAGAGAAAGAAAAGGACTTATAACAAGGGCTTGTGTTTTAGAGGAATATATTTTTCGTAACAGAGGTTTCTGTAAGAATGGCTAGCCAAGGTTGGTCGGTGTTTAGGCTAGTTTAGACAAACGTTTTGTTCTTATGATGTAGCGTCTTTATTTACTGCTTTGTGACGCCTTTTTGTGATTTGATTAACTTTCCTAGTCCGCCCTTTCAGGTTTTTAGTCTAGGATGTTGTGCTTATGTCCTAACTTTTGTCTAGGTTTCCTTTTTGTATTATTTTTAGGAATACCTAGCGGACTTTTCGTAACCCTAACTTTTGCTCAGGCTACCCTTTATTATTGTTCGGGTCTCCTGCCGGGTTAACCCTAACTTTTGTGCAGCCCCCTTTGTGGGTTTCCTGCCGGGTATTTTGCCCTTTTATTTTTTTGTCTTAGCCTTTGGCCTTAACGGGCTTTCTCTTTTTTTATATATTTTTTGCACAACATTGTCGAAACTTGGTTTTATCGAGATAGATCTTATTTGTGTTTCTAGTTAATCAATCGTATTTGACTTTGTTTTGTGATGCTTTGATTGCTTTGACGCATTTAGAACAAAACGTCTATCTAAACATTGTTTATTTAAAATGAGGTGTATACATTTTTAGCAAGAAAAGAAGCAGATAGTAAGAATAGCATTCTTTTGTAATTTTGGGGAAATGTGTGCCCTAGAGATGCTCAGGGATCGGGCCTACCCCGAGGAGTGATCTCTAATAGTCATTAGGTTTACATCCCTTAGAATTGGAAGAAGGACACCTAATGACTAACGCTACCCTTTGCGCTAATACCCCTCCTTTTCGGAATATCGTCTTTGAGGGGTAAGACTTCTCTGTTTTCCGTATAGTTTGATCTTTTATAGGGTCGTACCCTAAACCATACTTTAAAGGATTATCTTTGAAATCTGGTGGCTCTTTTATTCCTTGGGTATTCTTTCTGAGCCCCTATCCTGGGCGATATCCATATCTTTTCATCATATGGGCCACCTTTGTATTACTAGGAAGTCTTTCTATGTTGGCAATTTCAAGCGCTTGAAAAGATGTTTCAAGAGCCTCTTCAGCTGCATCCACATATGGTTGGACAGACGGTTTGCTAATCAAAATATCTTCTTCAACTTGAACCGTGATGAGTTTATCATTTGTCACAAACTTGACTTTCTGGTGGAGCGTTGAAGGTATTGTCTTAGCGCTATGAATCCAAGGTCTACCAAGGAGACAACTATATGCTGGAGTGATATCCATCACATGGAAGTCTATGTTAAAAATAGTAGGGCCAATTTGGATTGGTAGACTAATCTCCCCTACTACTTCACGTCTTGATCCATCAAAGGCTCAAACAATTGTGTTACTCGGGCGCATGTGGGTTCCTTGCACTGTTATCTTGTCAAGTGTGCATTTAGGCATAACATTTAAAGATGACCCATTATCCACAAGAACTTTGGAAATGAGATATTCCTTGCATTTGACAGAAATATGCAAGGGTTTGTTATGATTTGACCCTTCTAATGAGCCATTATTTTCCCGCATTTTCTTATCTTTCTGTACATATCTTAATTGGTGCATTGTGTTTAATTGTCTATTATTAGTGCATTTTCATTAATTGGGCTTCATTGGGCCATTATTCCAAATTTTGCTTAATTTAGAATTAATTGATCTAATTTTCGTTTCTAATTATTTTTAGGTATTTTTGGTGAAACAATTTTGAAGTATGGACATTAATATTGAGATGAAGAGAGTTTCCACATCATTGCCATGTCAGTTGCCACGTCACCTGCCATGTCACTGCCACATCACTTGCCATGTCAGCCACCACATCACCTGCCATGTCACTACCATGTCACCTGCCATGTCATCTGCTATTTCCACATCATATTAATTATTGCCACGTCAGCTAGGGTTTGTTTGATGTGTAATCCCGTATGGGCCAGCTTGGGCCCATTCCTAGGGGACTCTAGGGTTAGGGTAGGTTGGTATTTTTAGAGGAGCAATAGGAGGAGGAGACAGGCAGCGACTGTAGTTCTGTTTCACGTTTGTTTTCACGCTGGTTTTCTCTGCATTTTAATTTGGACTGCTAAAGGCTCATTAAAAGTTTGGTTCAATTTCGTTTTCTGTTGCCATGAAACCACCACACAACCGCCT
This sequence comes from Sphenostylis stenocarpa, assembly GCA_963425845.1. NCBI lineage: Eukaryota > Viridiplantae > Streptophyta > Magnoliopsida > Fabales > Fabaceae > Sphenostylis > Sphenostylis stenocarpa. Next base: position 16,450,431 of record OY731402.1, on the reverse strand, counting down.
TTCATCTTCTGCAATTTATATTCAAGTTTGTTTACTCTTCTGTCATTATTTTTAAATTCTTGTTTCGATTGTAATTATGTTTCTTCTATTGCGTTTTCAACTTTCCATGGATAGCTAAATCTTTGTATTGATTTTCTGAGAAGAATGCAAGTAGATCTTTGAGGTTTTGTTCTTCAATTTCATTTTGTTTGTTCTCTTAACTCTTCATCTTCTAATCTCAGTGTTGAATTATAATCTATTTATGCTTAATAAACCGAAACTAATATCACAATTTGCTTAATTTTGTGTTAGAGATGAGATTATGTGATGTATGCAATGCTTAATTGTATAAGGATAATTTGGGGTTAATCTTCGCTTAGTTGGTTAATTTCATGTTGGAATAAGGGTTAAGGAAAATTTGGGATTAATCTTCGCCTAGTTGGTTAATTTCGAATTGGAACAAGGGTTAAAGCTAATTTGAGATTAATCTTCGCTTAGTTGATTAATTTCGAATTAGAATATAATTTGGGATTTATCTTCGCTTAGTTGGTTAATTTTGAATTAATTTCGTAATCTAGGATAAGTGACACTCGCATTAGAATCAGGAAATCAATTGCATTTTAATCGCTTTTTAATCCGCATTTTTATAATCTGCTTTTGTTCTGTTTCACCTAATATTTTAATTTTGAAAAACTCCTTTTTTTGTTACTGTTCTAAATTTAAAAATTGATAAGCTTTGATAGAAATTTGTGGTCTTTGGGAGACGACCTAAGAAAGCTTCCTAGTACTACATTTATCTCGTTTTAATTATTTGACCGAGTACGACATCAATCAAATTTGGCGCTGTTACCGGGACCAAGATTTTTGTCTAGGTTTTCAATTTTTATTTTTTGTTTATATTTATGTTTTTGTTTTTTTGTTTTTATTTTATTTTATTTGAATATTTTATTCGATTTTCAGTTATTTAAATATTTTATTTGATTTTTAGTTATTTAAATATTTTATTTGATTTTAAGTTATTTAATATTTGATTTTCAGTTATTTGAATATTTTATTTGATTTTTAGTTATTTAAATATTTTATTTGATTTTCAGTTATTTGAATATTTTATTTGATTTGTCTGTTATTTGGATATTTTATTTGATTGTCGGTTATTTAATATTTTATTTGGTTTGTTGTTATTTGGATATTTTATTTGATTTTTAGTTATTTAAATATTTTATTTGATTTTCAGTTATTTAAATATTTTATTTGATTTTCAATTATTTGAATATTTTATTTGATTGCTAGTTTATAATATTTTATTTAATTTTCAGTTATTTGAATATTTTATTTGATTTGCTATTATTTGGATATTTTATTTGATTTTCTATTTAATTTAACATTCTTACTTCTCTTAATACTATTTTGATAGTCCACCGTTGTTCTAAAACTCTTTTGGGTTAATAAAAAAAATATAAATAATAATTCAGAAAACAATTTCATCTCTAATTTGTTTTTCTAGCTTTATTTTAAAAAAAATTATAATTTTCATTCTCATAGGAAACTCTGCATATAGCTTGGTAGTGTGAGAGTGCATGTCTAGGAAGGTTTTGGCTAGGAAAGACTTGGTACTTAAGTGTGTCCATTAGTGACCCACCTCTCTTTTCCGGGAACCTACCTGGTGTACTTATTCACGGTCTACCGTTGTCATTCTAGTAAATAATTGATTTCTTTTTATAATTTTTTTTAACTCTTGGGAAATACATGAATTGTTGAATATAGTGCATGACTAGGAGCAATCCTGACCTTTTACAACCTTTTGATCCCGAGATGGACAGAACCTTTCATAGATTAGTTAGACATTCTAGGAATTCATCTCTTGAGTCTAAACCATTAGATAGTCATAGTGAGAGTACTGCACCTAATATACCTTCTTCCGATAATTTCCAAACTAATAACATGGGTGATCAACCTATTGGACCTCGTGAGAGGATTCTCGTGGAGATGGTCGCACTTGATTTCACTTATGCAAATTTATGTATCCAATACCCCGAAGAGGATGTACCATTTGTGCTTAAAACTGGACTAATCCATTTGTTGCCCAAGTTTCATGGTCGTGCAGGTGAGGATCCACACAAGCATCTCAAGGAGTTCCATATAGTCTCGCTCCACCATGAAGCCACAAAATGTTCCCGAAGATCACATATACCCGAAGGCTTTTCCTTTCTCTTTGGAGGATTTTGCCAAAGACTCGGTTGTACTACTTAGCTCCCGGTTCCATAACGAGTCGGGATGATCTCGAAGAGAGTCTTTCTAGAGAAATTTTTCCCTGCTTCCAGGACCACCGCCATCGTGAAGGATATATCGGGTATCGTGCAACGAGATGGGAGAGAGCTTATACGAGTATTGGGAGAGGTTCAAGAGACTTTGTGCAAGTTGCCCTCACCACCAATTATCAGAACAGCTACTGTTGTAGTACTTTTATGAGGGGATGAACACAATGGATAGGAGTATGATAGATGCAGCTAGTGGAGGAGCTTTAGGAGACATGACACCTGCTGCTGCTAAAGGCTTAATTGAGAAGATGGCATCCAATTCCCGAGCAATTTAACATGAGGAGTGATGCCATAGTCCTTAGAGGTGTACATGATGTGGGTTCATCGGATTTAGTGGAGAAGAAGCTAGAAAGTAAGATTGATGCCCTCACCACCCTAGTCTCCCAACTTGCTGCAAATCAAATACCTGCACCACCTGCAAGGGTTTGTGGCATGTGTACTTCAATTGAGCATCCCACTGATTGCTACCAATTATTGCATGAGTCTACAGGTTCTGGAGCTCCACAAGCTTATGCAACAAACATTTTCAATAATAGGGCTCCGAACCAACAACATAATTCTGACCTCTCAAGAAATAGATACAATCCAGGGTGGAGGAATCACCCAAATCTGAGATGGTCCAATCAGCAGCACCAACAACAGCAGAATCCTTTGCCACCACCACCATTTCAGAATTCTGCTGGTCCAAGCAGACCTTATGTGCCTCCACCAATGCAACAACAATATCAGAGGCAGCAAAATGAAGCACTAGCTCCTCAACCTTCTTCACCTTCATTAGAGGAATTGATCAAACAAATGGCTGAGATGAACATACAGTACCAACAGAAAAATGATGCCTCCATTCAGAGTTTAACCAACCAGATTAGTCAACTAGCTACTGCTGTGAATCAATTGTAAAATCAAAATTCAGACCTTTGTGAGGAATTGAGCCACTACCTATTCTTTCTTGAGTGTTATGGCTCTTGATTGGTTGCGCAGTAGCCTTGGCTTGACTCTGATTGATACTTCTTGATTCACATGCATGTTTGGAGATGATTAAGGCATTTTTGTTCTGATTAGCCTCTAGCCAAATGAGCCTACCTTGAATTAATTCCTTTGATAGCCCCTTTGAGCCTATGTGTCCCTTTATTTCTTTTGAAGCTCATTAAAAGCCTTAAGTGAAAAACCATGATTACCTTAACCTTAGGGATTTTTGGAGCTTTGGAATTGTTTTGGGAATAAGTTATTGAATAAGTGTGGGGGTGCATTTTGTATTTCATTGGATGATGTATTGGCTAGTTGGTTATCTCTGTTGTACAATTTTTGTGTTTTCCTTTCAGTGTATTTCATGTAGTTAAAAAAAAAGGATATATATAAAAAAAAAGGAAAGTTGTGGTTGAGCTAAAGGCAGTAGTGGAGGTTTGATATTAGAGGTTTTTAGGCATGCATCTTGTGCTTATTTTTGACTTATTCCCCATTGCTCCTCTAGTTCCTCTGGTTCACAGCTACTTATCCCATATGATATCCTCTACCTTGTCCCTGCCCCCATTACAACCTGAAAAGACCTTTTGATCTTTTTGTGCATGTGCGTTGGGTGTTGAGTTTAGAGGCTTGCCAAGTCTATCTGTTGTTTGCTTTTCTTGAGTATTTTGAGAGTATACAGTAGCCTAGACACATGAGAGATACAATGCATCTTGTGAGGTTTTGTCACTTTGATTCACCTTTTGAACTAATTGACCTCTTGCCAGGTTTTGAAATGCTTGGATGATTTCCATGAGTATTTGGTTCCTCTAACTCTTTTTGTGTTGGATGTTGTCTACTCCTTTCTTTTCCCAGGATTCGTTAAGGATTGTGTAAATTTGTTTGTGTTTTGTGTGTCTTCTTGTTCCTGCTCCTTTTTTTTATGTCACTCTCTTCGATGTCTTTGGAATTGTTCCTTGCTCTGCTTAATCCCACGATTTTGCCTGGGAGTGCAAAAGGCTAAGTGTGGGGGAATTTGATGAGCCATTATTTTCCCGCATTTTCTTATCTTTCTGTACTTATCTTAATTGGTGCATTGTGTTTAATTGTCTATTATTAGTGCATTTTCATTGATTGGGCTTCATTGGGCCATTATTCCAAATTTTGCTTAATTTAGCATTAATTGGTCTAATTTTCGTTTCTAATTATTTTTAGGTATTTTTGGTGAAGCAATTTTGAAGTATGGACATTAATATTGAGATGAAGAGAGTTTCCACATCATTGCCATGTCAGTTGCCACATCACCTGCCATGTCACTGCCACGTCACTTGCCACGTCAGCTTCCACATCACATGCCATGTCACTGCCACATCACTTGCCATGTCACTGCCACGTCACCTGCCATGTCAGCTACTATTTCCACATCATATTAATGATTGCCACGTCAACTAGTGTTTGTTTGATGTGTAATCCCGTATGGGCCAGCTTGGGCCCATTCCTAGGGGACTCTAGGGTTAGGGTAGGGTGGTATTTTTAGAGGAGCAATAGGAGGAGGAGACAGGCAGCGACTGTAGTTCTGTTTCACGTTTGTTTTCACGCTGTTTTCTCTGCATTTTAATTTAGACTGCTCAAGGCTCAATAAAAGTTTGGTTCAATTTCGTTTTCTGTTGCCATGAAACCACCACACAACCGCCTTTCATCTTCTGCAATTTATATTCAAGTTTGTTTACTCTTCTGTCATTATTTTTAAATTCTTGTTTCGATTTTAATTATGTTTCTTCTATTGCGTTTTCAACTTTCCATGGATAGCTAAATCTTTGTATTGATTTTCTGAGAAGAATGCAAGTAGATCTTTGAGGTTTTGTTCTTCAATTTCATTTTGTTTGTTCTCTTAACTCTTCATCTTCTAATCTCGGTGTTGAATTATAATCTGTTTATGCTTAATAAACCAAAACTAATATCACAGTTTGCTTAATTTCGTGTTAGAGATGAGATTATGTGATGTATGTAATGCTTAATTGTATAAGGATAATTTGGGGTTAATCTTCACTTAGTTGGTTAATTTCGAATTGGAACAAGGGTTAAAGCTAATTTGAGATTAATCTTCGCTTAGTTGATTAATTTCGAATTAGAATATAATTTGGGATTTATCTTCGCTTAATTGGTTAATTTTGAATTAATTTCGTAATCTAGGATAAGTGACACTGCATTAGAATCAGGAAATCAATTGCATTTTAATTTGTTTTTAATCCGCATTTTTATAATCTGCTTTTGTGCTGTTTCATCTAATATTTTAATTTTGAAAAACTCCCTTTTTTTTTTACTGTTCTAAATTTAAAAATTGATAAGCTTTGATAGAAATTTGTGGTCTTTGGGAGATGACCTAGGAAAGCTTCCTAGTACTACATTTATCTATTTTAATTATTTGACCGAGTACGACATCGATCACTAAAGGGAGTTCTTCATTTGTGAAGGTAAGATGATCATTGGTTGTAATGTTACCAATGATCCCTTCAAACTTGTCTTGGGATATTGCATGCGAAACGAATGATTCATTCAAAACCTTTAACAATGCATTTCGATGCGGCTCCGAACTCATTATAAGTGATAACAAAGTTATCTTTGCAGGAGTGCGATTGAGTTGATCGATGTTAGAGTACTCACTTTGTCTTATGTACTGGAGTAACTCATCTGTCTCCTCCTTGGATTCTTTTTCCTCTTCGGCTTTATTTTTTACCTTATCTTTAGGAATATTATCTTGTAATTCCTTGGGGGAGTATATTCTTCCGCTTCTAGTCATGCCCCCAATACCGGCTATGTTGGAGATATCTTGATTGACTGGTGATTCTTCTGCGTATCTCCAAGGTACAACTTTATTTGATGAATAAGGGAAAGGACGAGACATGAATAAACGTAAAGGCGTTATTGCCTCTTCCCTTTTATCGATTGGAATGACCAATGGTGCTTGTTTGTTATCATCTTTGGGTCTATCGACCGTTGTAGAGATTTTGATGACGAAAGGTTTCTTTTCCATTTATTCTGATTTGTGGAAAGCACATCAATTAATCCTTTCTTTTTATTATCTTTATTATTAAAATGAGAAGGGATGTATGAATGTATGAAACTTATGAATGCAATAGACAGTTTAAGGATAATCCTTTTTTATTTTATCTAGAAAGTGTTCATCCTTCTATACAATGCTTTGAAGTAAGTGTTGACAAAAACGGAGAAGCTTGAAGAATCCTATGGGTAGATTAGGCTTTCTTTGTAATTCATCTTCAGCTACTCCCACATGATTTCTGAGCGTCTTAACTTGCTCATGTACCGCTTGGCTCATATCTTCACTATATCGACGAGCCTCTTTTATCTTTTCTTCCTGATGAACGATCAAGGCTTGCTATTGTTCAGACCTCTCTATTACTTGGTCTCTTTCACGAAGTAATTGACCGTATTGAGCTAATCCATCTCTTTCTTTATCATGTAGCTCATCCAGGTTTTCTCTATATCTTTCAGCAGTTTCCCACCATTTTTGTGCTTCTGACCGAGTTTCTGCTAGGTCATCTTGTATTAACTTGATCGTTTTTGCCTGTTCTGCAAGCGCACTTTCAAGATGTGCTATTTCATCATTCATGTCCCGGAATAGATTATCTTGTTCAAGCTTCGGAATTTTCAATGCTTGTTTAGTCTCTTCTTGGTAATCAACATAATCATTCTTAAGGAGTTCTATCTCATGATCCTTCTTTTTACATTGCCTTTTTAAACCATCTATTATAAGGGTTGATTCTTGCTCTTTCTCTTCAAAAGCCCTCAACTGAGCTTCCATTACTTCTACCCTTTTATTTAATGCATTGACCTGCAATTGTAGCTCTTCATTAACTAATGTTGTAGTGAATGTAGCAGATGGTTGGGGTATCCTTCTACTTTTCCTCCATTCCTCATATTCATGGGATGTAGACACCTGATCCTTTCCGTGTTCTTTATCTCCTATATAGACTGGTCTTTCCCATGCTTTCCGGACAGCAGATACTTCTTCAATTCTATGGGAGTAATGGCATAGACTCAGCCCTCTGAGCTCTTCTTGAGTTGGTACAGTCTGGGTTCTCATGAGTTATCTCATAGCTATCTTAGGAGAGTAAGCTATGCAACCCCTGAGGCCTAGTAGTGGTATGCTCAGGTAATCTCCGCATCGTATAAGAATATAATCGGGTCGGAACCAAGGGCAAACCCATGATACATGCTCTATTTTCTAGTTTTCTAACTTGGTTTTCCATTCTAAAGCTTGATGATGTTGCAGAGGGATTTTCGAAAAACTCCTTAAAGGATCAGGGAATATGCCCATGTAGCTTGAGGCGTAGAAGTGAGTAATGCCCCATACATATAGTAATGAAGTACAACATCGAAGTGTTTTCCCCTGTTTCTGTCAGCAAAAATCTACTGAAAGCAGGGTATCGGCGAGAATTGCAGGTACAGGACTCTTAGAGTATACATCCCAGGCGAAGAATGCATCTATTGCAGCATGATCCACAATGTTCACATGAAATGGGAATAATGTGATTCCAAACATTGCCAATGCTAGAGTTTTGTTAAAGGTTGACCAATATTTCTTTTCAACCAAAGAGATTAGGTGGTCTTCTATTATTGACATTTTCCAACCTCGGATGTTCCCTTTTCCCTCTAGGATGGATTGATGAGGAGGCAATCGTATAATAGTAGCAACCTTATTCACGACAACATATACTCCTGAGCAGACATAGACTTCGACTGACTGAGGCCATCTAACTATGAGTTCATATTCTTCTAAGGTTGGTACTAAATCGAACTGCGAAAACTCAAAGCAGTGCAGATTGGGATACCAGAAGTGGACCAATGCTCTAACAAAGATAGGGTCTATGCTGATTTTCAGGAGGTCGAGAATCCTTCCATAAGATTTCTCAAAATTAGCACTGACCTCTGGCGGCATATATGAACACAACTGCCTTAGCTTCTCTACACGGCATAGAAGGATTTCCACTTTCTTTAACTGTCTATTACTAGATCCCTCCATTATCTAAAAGAAATGAAAAATGCATGATATGAGGATGGGTCTTTGTAAATGTATGCATGCAAGTGTTTTTTTTTTCTAAGTATTATCATGTTTTATTCCTAGTATGATACATGATAGTGCTTGGTTTTTTCTTGAAAAAGAAACTATCTATATGAATGTTTATGGATTTTGATGAAGAGAGTCCTATTTTCTTCTCTTTTTATTTTTATGAACAAATATTGTATGAATAATAATACTTTGTCAAAAATCATTTTATTGTAAGAGGTATTTTTATTGCTTTAAATTGTTTTTTATATTTTTTATAACCCTTTATCTCTTCTGTTAGTCAACGTGGCTACTTAGCTTACAAAGAACCTGAAATCAGGCTAGCTTAAATGAAGATTGTCCGAGATAAAGTTGTTTTATTCTTATCACTTTTATGATTTTTAGAATTTGTTTGTTACCATTGTCTGTTGTATGATTACCCTATGCTAATGCATCAATACAAATGCAGCAAACAAATGCACACACAATTCATTCATCCACGAGCAGAGTCTTGCTTATTTCGAGGTAGGGTTTTCCTACAGAAACGTGCTTGGTTTAGGCGGTTCTAAACTGTTCTCACAAAGGCCAAAGGTCCCCAAGGTGCCCCCATTATAGGGACCTCTCAATCTCTCAGTCTTCGGATCATGCACGGAACTCCGTGTCAACATCCTTGGACCAAAAGAAGAGAGTTATCACCTTGAGTTGGTGGTTTTCCGACAACGGTTGTAGCCCCGTGTGCCAACAAGCCGGTCGTATCTACCACCCACTCCCTATAGGTATTCACTCTTGCCCCGGGTATAGAGGGACTGTAGTGTGCAAGGGTTTTTGTGTACAATTTATATTTCAGACAATTTGCAGAAAATAATCATACAACAGTTATTAAAGCCATACAATAAAACATAAAAAGAAGGGTAAATGCGTAATTTCAAATCTTTACTTAGTTTGAATTTGTCCATCACTAAATGGGATCAACTCTCTAGCTTCCCTAGTGAAGTCATCATCTGTCGCCACCGTCCGTTCCAACGTCTAGGGACATCTCAAACGTTTATGTGAGCGGTCACGAAAAAATGGTTTAGACTCGCGTTTTATTTTAAAATGTGTTCATTGCTTCCTAGGTGCTCAACAACTGAACTATCCTCTAATAAAAGAAAGGTTTTCGCAAAAGGGTTCTTATGGAGTTGCCACCAATGTTTTGACCATAAACATTGGAAAAGGATAAAAAGGTGTTGATTTTAAGAAAAAACCAAACTTGGCCATTATAACCTGAGTTAGGTAAGAGAGTTAGTTACGCATGGGGAAAGTGTTAGCACCCCACGATGCCCCTTTGGGGCTCCCTATGACGGATTAATTCATAAAGTAAAGATTAAGAGAAATTACGCTATTACCCTATTTTATTGTACAATATTTTAAAAATGGCTATCTACATGATTTTATTTTATATTGCATACATAAAGCAATAAATAAAGCAATAAAAGAGAAGAGAAGTGAAAAGAACCTCCGTAGCAAGCTTTTTATTGCAAATCTTTAACTGTGAGGATGCGTTTTGGCAATCTCCCGCACTACAAGGACTCTCCTCCCCAAATACAAGACCGACTCTACCAAAACTTTTAGAAGAATCGAATGTTGGAAGAATCTTCCTTAACCGATTGTTACCTTTTTAGGCAATCAGAGAGCTCATTCGAAAGAGGGGGAGAAGACAAGTGTCTGGTGTGTGAAAAATGCCTAAATGAGCTTCCTATTTATAGTTTTTTCAGCCTGGCAGCTCGGGACGGCCGTCTGGGGTGCAGAAAATAGGGATGGTCGTCTACAGAGGTGGGGACGACTGTCTGGCATGTGGGACGACCGTCTAGACTGACTGGGACGACCATCTCAACTTCTAGGACGGCTGTCTCGACTATTTTGGGCAGATTTTGTGTTTTGGGACTCCTGGGAAGCTTTCCTTTCTTTATTCGAAAGCCGATTGATGCCGATAGATATCTATCGAAGCTTTATCTTCGGATAGAAAGTCTTCTTAGCCTTAATTGAGCGGCCGGGCAAAATTAGGGGTCTACAAGTACCTACCCTCATCCGGTACGAACCCTATTCTATAAGGCTCTTGTGGGTACCTACCCCCACCTGGTATGAATCTGCATTTTGCTAGATTCTGTTGAGTACCTACCCTCATCCGGTACGAAGCCTATTCTATAAGGCTCTTGTGGGTACCTACCCCCACCTGGTATGAATCTGCATTTTGCTAGATTCTGATGAGTACCTACCCTCACCCGGTACGAACCCTGTTTTGCAAGGCTCTTGTGGGTACCTACCCTCACCCGGTACGAACCCCGTTCTGCAAGGCTCTTGTTGGTACCTACCCTCACCCGGTACAAACCCCGTTCTGCAAGGCTCTTATGGGTACCTACCCCCACCTAGTACGAACGCCGTTCTACAAGGCTCTTGTGGGTACCTACCCCCACCTGGTACGAACCCCGTTCTGCAAGGCTCTTGTGGGTACCTACCCCACCTGGTACGAACCCCGTTTTGCAAGGCTCTTGTGGGTACCTACCCCAACTTGGTACGAACCCCGTTCTGCAAGGCTCTTGTGGGTACCTACCCCCACCTAGTACGAACCCCGTTCTGCAAGGTTCTTGTGGGTACCTACCCCCACCTGGTACGAACCCCGTTCTGCAAGGTTCTTGTGGGTACCTAGCCCAACCTGGTACGAACCCCGTTCTGCAAGGCTCTTGTGGGTACCTACCCCCACCTGGTACGAACCCCGTTTTGCAAGGCTCTTGTGGGTACCTACCCCCACCTGGTACGAACCCCGTTCTACAAGGCTCTTGTGGGTACCTACCCCCACCTGGTACGAACCCTGTTTTGCAAGGCTCTTGTGGGTACCTACCCCCACCTGGTACGAACCCCGTTTTGCAAGGCTCTTGTTGGTACCTACCCCCACCTGGTACGAACCTCGTTTTGCAAAGCTCTTGTGGGTACCTACCCCCAATTGGTACGAACTCCGTTCTGCAAGGCTCTCAGGATGCTCTTTTTGGTAGTCAATCCTATGATTGATGAGTACAAACCCTCATCTGGTTTTGGAGATGTGTTGGCGGCTTACTGTTTCTGATCATGCGCCCATTCCATGGGGAGTGATTGATTTTTTCTTTTTGACTTTTCTGCTTTAGTCATCCGGTTTTGCCGGAAATTTTGTTTTTGGCTTTTCTGTTTAGCCATTCGGTCTTGCAGGGGATTCTTTGTTTTTGGCTTTTTAGCCATCTGACATGTTGATTGTTGGGGATGATTTGTTGGTTGCCTCTCATTTAGGCAGGAATCCATTGAGGATTTTTATTTTTTTATTATTGTGCCTCTTATGTAGGCGGATGCTTCATTGATGGAGGCTTTATGCTTTGGGCTTGTATTGCCTCTTGCATAGGTTGATTTCCCGTTTTTGGGGATATTGGCTCTTTGCTTGCCAGGTATTTCTTATATATTTATAGGCAATTAACTTCTTGAGGATATGAATTTGTAATTTTGCCTTTGCTGATAGGCTCACTGGGGATAGTTTTTTCTTTTTGATGATCCACCGGGGAATCGATTGCTTTCTCGGAGATCTATTTTGACTTGCCCCCCAGGGAGGAATGGAGTTTTTGACTCCTTATTGGATGCTTGTTATTTTGAGCTGACTTTGCTTATGCTCTTATTCCGCTGGGAATGGGCTTTCGATTATTTTTCCTTTTTCTCGCGTCTTTTTTTTCGCGATTTTGAAATTTGGCTTTCTAGAATGCATGCGCCTTTTTACATTTTTATTTCTTTTATGCACACAGACTTTTCTTCTTTTTGATTAGCCGCTAGGGATGAAAAGATTTTCTTCTTTTCCTCTTTTCTTTTTTGGCGATCCACCAAGGAGTTCGCTGGCTTCCTGGGGATCCAACTTTGATTTGATTTTTATAACAGAGTCTTGGCTCCTGGCTTTGTGAAGCTCTTTATTGAACTGGAGGATGATGATTTTCTTGTTTTCCTCGTTTTGTAAATTTTTCTGATATGCTATACTTGGGGATTTTTATTCAGCCTTTTTCTGTTGTGGCCTCTATTGGGGAATGAAAGATTTTTCTTGTCTTTTTTTTTTGTTGAACCCCTGGGGATATGGAGATTTTGACTTCATGTCTTCTTTGGTTGATTTTTATTCTCCTTTTGAAATAGCGGAGATTCTGGATAAATGTGCTCGATGACTCATGTGGTGATGAAGCTGAGTCGTGAGGTAATCTTTTTGTTTTGCCTCTGGATTAGGCAAAGATCCACTTGGAGATGATGAAGCCTTTCTGTTGGCCTTTTGATGGCTTCCTTTTTCTTGGATGGAAGGATGGTGTTTGAAGCTTTAAATGACTATGTTTGACGACTCATGTGGTGATGTTGAGTTGTGGAGTAATTTTTGTTTTGCCTTTGGAGTAGGCAAGGATCCGTTTGGGGATCATCGAGCCTTTCCATTGGCCTTTTTCCGGTATACCCTCTTTTATTGGTGTAGAAGGTTAGAGCTAGTTTCCTTGAAGCTCTTTATTCTGCTGAAATGGTTTTTATTTCACCTTTTCTTTCTTGAGGGAATTTTTATTTGGAGACTGGATTCTGGCGCCTCCTGTTTTCAATCACAAGTATGGAGACTAGACTCCTTATATGCATGTTTATTATTCTTATTTAAAGAAAATTATTTTTCTTGATTTTGACAAAGTCGTTTTGTGCAACTACTTTGTGTGTGGATGTTCTAGATGCAATCTATTTGTTTATTTGTTTTTGATCCATTTAGAAAGTAACTGGTCTCTCTTGTTGGCTTCTTATGAATATGCCGATGGGCTCCTCTTTTATGACCATGATGATGAGCTCTTCTTTTATTCATCTTTTGGTTTTAGCCCTATCTTTTGCCTAGACCGCCCTTTACGGGTTTTCGATTTAGCGGGCTGCCTTAATTTTTGCCTAGAATATCTTAGGGGGCTTTTGCCTTATCTTTTGCCTAGACCGTTCTTTTGGGGTTTCCGATCTAGCAGGCTACCCTGATTTTTACCTAAGAATATCCTAGCAGGCATTTATTCTTTTCTTATTTTTTTTTATGCTTCCTTTTTTTTAGATGCATGCTTGATCTTTGATTAAAGGTCTTTGTGCATATTTTATGATTTATCTATAAAGAGGCATTTCCATAATATTTGGTCAAGAGAAAGGAAATAAAAGGGAAATTTATTGATAAATGAGCAAAAGTTTATTTCTTTTATAGAAGGATTTCAAGGGTTTTTAAAAGAATGGGTGGTTATGGTTGGCTGCACTGTTTAGGCTTATACAGTCATGTCTATGATATCTGCCCCCTAGTTCTCCTACCTGTTAGAAAAGAAGGCTGAGATCAAGAGGGGAGTGAATTGATCTTCGAAAGAATGAAAAGAAATGAAAAGAAGAAACTAGAATGCTCAAACCAGTTTTATGCAATTCTGCAGTAAGTGTTTCTTCTCCAAAAGAAAGCAATTTGCCTCAAGAAAGAATTTCAAAGAACTTCACAAAAACTAGCGCGAATCTTTCTTGAAAGAGTATTAAAGTTTGCTTGCTTGATTGCTAAAGGATGTGTAAAAGATTAATATTCGATGATATTTAAAAAGTTCAAGCCAATCTGTTTTTATAGAAGATTTTCAAAACTGTTGGTTTAATCAATCTGTTAAAATAATCTTTTAATCTGTTAAAAGTGTAGTTTTAATCTGTTAAAACTTCTTTTAATCCATTAAAACGTTTTTTATTCTTTAACATATTTGTTTTAACTGATACGACAACGTTTATATCAATTAAAACTCTTTACAAAAAATCTTCTAATTTGTTTTAATCGATTGTTTCGTGATTCAATCGATTAAAATACTGCAAAACTTTCTTGTAAAATTTTCCAAGTGATTTTAACTGATAAAAATAAGTTTTAATCGATTAAAACGCTGTGTAGAAATTTTCTAAGTTGTTTTAATCGATTGAAACGTGTTTTAATCGATTGAAAAAGCTCTGATCGGTCATAACTTAATTCTGATCGATCATATCTGATTCTGATCGATCATAATTGCATTCTGATCAATCATCCTGAACACTAAGTGGATTTAATCGATTGAAACCAAGTTGTATCGATTAAAATACTGCAAAAACGTTTCTCTTAACATTTTAAGTGATTTTAATCGGTTATTTCGAAGCTTTATCAGTTAAAACACTGACAGAAGGTTTTCAAAACTTTCTTTAATGAAAACAACCGGTTATTTCGAAATTATATCGCTTAAAAACTTGTTTAAGAAAGCTTTTGTTAAAATACTTTGTTTTTAATCGCTTATACGTTTTTAGAGGCATTTTGCAAAATCTTTTAAGTGAAGAAACCTCATGCAGCAGAAAAGATAAAAATGATTATACCTAAGCATAGCTGCGGACACATTAATCCCTTTATTCTTTTATCTAAGTGACTGTTGACCGCTACAAAGTTGACTTTGACTTTATCTTTGACTTCATCAAATCAATAAGATCTTTGCCAGAGTATTTCAATAAGATCTTCATCACTTTCAGTTTCCCCCTATTTGATGAAGACAAACGCCACTTTGAATAATAACTCTGCAAGAGAAGTCACTTGATAAAACAAATTAGTTAGAAAAAAATGAATTATTTTCCTATTTCTCCCCCTAAATTGTTGCTTCCCCTAAATAATCCTAAATTGTTTCTGATCAACAGTAAAGCAACTATTCTCCCCCTTTTGACTTCATCAAAAATAGGGATCAGAAGAGAAACAATGCAAAGGTATGTAATAAGTTTGAGATTTTGAAAATAGAGAAAAAAATGAATACGATATTTTACTCATGTAAAGATCAATCAAAGTTGATTCAAACTTATCTTCATTAACACGTTTGTAATGAATACAATTAACACGTGTAAAGATAAGGGAATCACGCTTTAGTAGCATGTTACAAGAACAGACCATTAACTAAAGCCTTTAATTTTTCTTTCCGAATAAAAATTGATTAAAAACAAAACAAAATCGATTAAAAAGTTCTTGTTTAATGATTTTAATCGATTGAAATAAAGGTTTAATCGATTAAAACAGTGAAGGACTTCGAAAGTATGAAACATAAATGCATTTAATCGATTAATTCGACATTTAATCGATTAAAACAGTAAAGAAAAATGCTATATAAATTCTTTTAATCGATTTAAAAGATTTTTTATTGATTAAAACAACCAGTTTTGCAAACTAAGTAATCTTTTATGCGAATTTATCATGTCTAATCCAGTGTAAGTTTTGTAACACCGATCATTTAGAAGGATGTTTTACAATAATATCAACTACATCGATTTAGATTTTAACCAATAGATCCATCAAAATCAGGATAAAATCTTATTTATCCAATTTAACCGATGTAAACTTGTTTATATAGATTTTAATTGATTGATACTGAAGTTTAATCGATTATTTTGTTGTGAAAGTGTTTCCTTTAATCGATTTGATCGATTAAAACCATTTTGTATCAGCTAAAAATATCCGAGATCTATGTTGAATTCTATCTAGACTAGTTTGATTCGATTTAAAACCTACATTATATTGATCAAAGCTAAAGAGATTGTACCCGATATACAACCAAGTAAATATTACAGACCAGAAATTGAAATTAGCATCAAAAGAAATAAGAAATAAAAGATAAGATAAGAAGGGACCCTTTTAATCCATAAAATCAATCATCCTAGTTTCCTTCGTTCAGCTGCATATCTTCCAGCTCGGTGTAGATATCAACAATTTGGTTTCCAAGGGATGCGAATTGATTGTTTGTTTGCTGGAAGTGTTGGAATGTCATCTACATATGCTTTCTCTTATTTTCCTGCACAGCAACCATTTGAGAAAGCATTGTTCTTTCAAACTGAGATAAAGGAGTCCCACGGTCAGGCTGCTCCATGTAAGGAATAATTTCCATATTCTCATATGAGGCTTGACCACTGGTTGACTCAGGAACCTCTGCAGCAGCTGGAGAGGGAGGAATTTGGCCTTGTTCATTTTCATCTTCATCTTCTTCCTCACCCTCAGACATCCCAACATCAATTTTGGAGATCCATTCATCATCAACTTTTATATATCCCATTTTTCTTAGGGTGGAGTCGTCAATTTCATTTGATGCCTTGGGGGTTTCTATGCTCTCCCCAGAAAGATCAACTTCAAAATATCTAAAGAAATTATTAATTAACATAACATATGGCAATTTGAAATATGCCAACCTTTTAGCTTTCAACATGTGATCTTTGATCACATACACCCAGTTTACCCAAACATTGTTAAAAATGCAATACATGAGGGCAAGATCTCCCTCATTAAGAATAGCATGATTACTCCCTCTTGAAGTAAGAATCCATGCCACAATAAAAGCAAGTAATCTATGTTCAAGTGCAAGTTTTCCAGCATTTAGAATTCTTACCGAATCATTTGGATCCTTAAGGCAAGACCAGAAAAGCTGAATCTTGTTGAACTCAGGAATCTCAGAAATATTCCCCCTTGAAACTTTGACACCTCTATCCTTAAGGCCAGCAATTTGCTCCCAAACAACAGGAGTAATTTCCATATTTACTCCCTTTACCTGAGATATGATTGTAGACCCATTTACTGTTAAGTTGGAGTAAAAAACCCAAACCAAATCAGGTTGAATGTTCCCAGTAAACTCCATGAAAGTTTTCAGCTTTTGACTTTTTAACTTTCTTCTCAGACTAGTAAATCCTTCTTTGTCCAGCCACCTAAATTTGATAAATTTTGGAATAACAATCTGTTTCTGACTGAACTCAGAGATGAAGGTGTTCATCTTTCCTATATCTCCATCAAACCAGGCTTCCAGATGGCCACCGGGATTTGCAGCAGAGGAAGATTCCCTTTTTTGCTTCTTTCTTGACTTAGATCTTCTCAGCATCTTGTTGTATTTTCAGAGAAGGGTTTCAGAGACGTGTGTAAAAGGAAAGAAGAGAGGAACACTTTGAACCAGGAAGATAAGACTGAGAGTAAAGAGCTACACAGGAGCAAACTGAAAATTCACGGATGTCAACTTTTGTGAATTGTAGTTTACTTTAGACAGAACCTACAAAATCAGCTTTAATTGCATATGTCCCCTTGACTGAGAACACAGGCACAGATTCTTGGACAGTGGGTGTATCAGCTAAACTGTTCTTGGGAAGATGTTTGACTTGGTCAAACAATATTTAAAAGCATTATGCAGATTTTGATTACCATAAAAACTTGGGGTTTTGACTTTGATTTGCTTACCAAATTTCAATTGGATGTTATAAAACTAATTTTCAGAAACAAATGAATCGATTAACCAACTAATTAACCTATTAATTTGATTTTTAATACTAGGTTTGAAAATGCTACAGTGAAATAATCGATTAATTCATAAAGGAATCGATTAGTCTTGCACAAGATGAAATTAATAAAATGATAATTGAATTTGAATCGATTAAAACGCAAAAAGAATCGATTAATTTTGACATCTTAGTGTTTTTAGTTGATATAAATTCTTTTTAATCGATTAAAACAGCTAAACTCAAATCCTGAGAACATTTTAATCAATTAATTCGCATTTCAATCGATTAAAACGGTACGAACATATTTTCTGATATCCTCTGTAAGTTATTTTAATCGATTAATACTGTTTTATATCAATTAAAACAATCAGCTTTATGAAAGCGTAACCTGATTTGTTGTTTTGAATACCAAGGGACTCCTGCATTTTGTTCCTGCAAAATAGCATTTAGCATGTTTCTGGTACCCTTTATAATTACTGGGTCCAATCAGGTTATTTGAAATGAATTATTTTTGGGAATCCATTTCATTCTACCTTTAGGAATAACATACTTTTTAATTCTACAGTATTTTACTGAATGACCTCTTTTCATGCAGTAAAAACATTTAATCACAGAGTATGATTTCCTATTTACATTTGTTTTTCTGAATTTCATCCTAGATTTAAATCCTATTCCAGATTTGTCAAAAATTAGTTTTTGTGACCCAAGTAAAATGTCAAGATTAGCTTGACCTTGTGTAAACCTTGAAACGGTTTGTGATAAAAAATCAATTTTCTTTTGTAATTATGAACAATTATTACAGGGTTTATTACATGCACAATCAGAATTATCATGAATTAATTTTAAGAAATCACAATCAGTTTCATCTTCAAGAATTCTCTTTTCAAGAGAGTCTACTTTATTTACTAACCAATTATTCAATCCTTTTAGCCTATCATTTTCTTTTTTCAGTTTCTTAGCCTCTTCATGCATTTCATTAAATGCTTCTTGTAATGAATTATAATTCACTAAATTTGAAGAAGAATTAGAACTTACACTGCTGGATTGAAGGTTTTGATTTGCCATTAGACACAGGTTGGCTTCTTCATTATCGAATTGTCTCGTTGATGAAGTGTCATTGTCATCCCATGCTACATAGGCTCTTCTTTTGACTTTCTCTTCTTTCTTGTCATTATATTTGTTCTTTTCTAGGCACTTCATTCTTACATGGCCCCGCTTACCACAGCCCATAGCATTTAAAGTTAGAAGAATCAGCTTTTTTTTCATACCTTTTATGTTTTTCCTTGTCTTGAATCTTTTTCTTGAGAAATTTGTTGAATTTTCTCGACAAGCAGTCCAAGATTCTCACTTTCCTCCTCTCGATTCTTGATTTCTTTCTTCAACTTTGAGTGCTATACTTTTGCTTTTCTTCTCGTGAGACTTCTTGTTCATTAAATATGTTAATTTCCATTTCATGTTCTCTCGAGTTTGCCAAACAAAGAAGTCGTTGTCATGACTGGACAAATCCTTTGACTCGAAATTGCCGTGACCTTTGGTCGCCATTACCTCGTCAAGACATTTGAAGACTTTAATATTTAATTCTTCTTTATCAAAGGTTTTACCTAGGCCCATTAGATGATTAATGATGTGAGTGAATCGCTTCTGCACATCCGCAATGGTTTCACCAGCTTGCATTTTGAACAACTCATATTCTCTTATGAGAGTATCCTTTCTGGCTCTCTTTACATCTCGCTGTCCCTTCATGAGTAACCTCAAGAACATCCCACATCTCCTTGGCAGATTTGCATTGGGAGACCCCGAAAAACTCATCCATGTTAAGTGCGAAGTAATTATATTTTTAGCAAGGCAATCATTTTGAACTTTTTTCTTTTCCTCATCATTTAAACTGGACCATTCTTTTTCTCGTAATTAAAGGGCCATTAGCAATTACATCCCAAACATTTCTATCAATAGACTCAATAAAGATCTTCATCCTAATTTTCCAAAAAGGATAATCTGCTCCACAAAACAATGGAGGTCCGTTAATAGAAGCTCCTCGTAAAACGGTAATCTATTTTTAGCCATGGATCGAAGAACTTGAATAACTCTCAAGAACCTCGCTCCGATGCCAATTGTTAGAAAAGAAGGCCGAGATCAAGAGGGGGGGTGAATTGATCTTTGAAAGATTTTCGCAATTAACGTATTATCTATTTGTAAAAATAAGATTTCAGATCTCGTTCTTGAATCACAAAGCAATCAATCAACAATAAACGCATCAACAAAATTAAAAGAGGAGAAAGGTTTAGAAAGATATCACCGGTGTTTATACCTGGTTCACCCAATACCAGTGGCTACGTCCAGCTTCCAGCCAAATTCCAGCTGTGTTCCACTAGATCAAATGTTTTACAGATTACAATCTTACACTTAATCTACCACAAGAACCACAATTCCAGCTCTCGCACCTAACCTTTCACCAAGAACCAAATTCCAGCTTCTTGACAACCTCTACAACCAAATTCCAGCTTGCAGAGAAACAAGTGCTCACAATTCCAGGCACCAAACAATACAAGTAAAAGAATGAAAAGAAATGAAAAGAAGAAACTAGAATGCTCAAACCAGCTTTATGCAATTCTACAAGTAAGTGTTTCTTCTCTAAAAGAAAGCAATTTGCCTCAAGAAAGAATTTCAAAGAACTTCACAAAAACTAGCGCGAATCTTTCTTGAAAGAGTATTAAAGTTTGCTTGTTTGATTGCTAAAGGATGTGTAAAAGATTGATATTCGATGATATTTAAAAAGTTCAAGCCAATCTGTTTTTATAGAAGATTTTTACTACTGTTGGTTTAATCAATCTGTTAAAATAATCTTTTAATCTGTTAAAAGTGTAGTTTTAATCTGTTAAAACTTCTTTTAATCCATTAAAACGTTTTTGATTCTTTATCAGATTTGTTTTAACTGATACGACAATGTTTATATCAATTAAAATTCTTTACAAAAAATATTCTAATTTGTTTTAATCGATTGTTTCGTGATTCAATCGATTAAAATACTCGCAAAACTTTCTTGTAAAAATTTTCAAGTGATTTTAATCTGATAAAAATAAGTTTTAATATATTAAAACGCTGTGTAGAAATTTTCTAAGTTGTTTTAATCGATTGAAAAAGCTCTGATCGGTCATAACTCAATTCTGATCGATCATATTTGATTCTGATCGGTCATAATTGCATTCTGATCGATCATCCTGAACACTAAGTGGATTTAATCGATTAAACCCAAGTTGTATCGATTAAAATACTGCAAAAACGCTTCTCTTAACATTTTAAGTGATTTTAATCGGTTATTTCGAAGCTTTATCAGTTAAAACACGTATGTAAGGTTTTCAAAACTTTCTTTAATGAAAACAACCTAGTTATTTCGAAATTATATCAGTTAAAAACTTGTTTAAGAAAGCTTTTGTTAAAATACTTTGTTTTTAACTGCTTAAACGTTTTTAGAGGCATTTTGCAAAATCTTTTAAGTGAAGAAACCTCATGCAGTAGAAAAGATAAAAATGATTATACCTAAGCATAGCTGCGGACACATTAATCCCTCTATTCTTTTATCTAAGTGACTGTTGACCGCTACAAAGTTGACTTTGACTTTATCTTTGACTTTATCAAATCAATAAGATCTTTGCCAGAGTATTTCA
The DNA here is from genome assembly GCA_963425845.1 of Sphenostylis stenocarpa. Lineage (NCBI taxonomy): Eukaryota > Viridiplantae > Streptophyta > Magnoliopsida > Fabales > Fabaceae > Sphenostylis > Sphenostylis stenocarpa. The sequence goes on along the minus strand of OY731402.1, from coordinate 16,429,165 downwards.
ATAAGATCTTCATCACTTTCACTACCTGCTTCAGTTGAGATGCCTGAGCTCAGAGTGAAGACTATGCAAATTGTTTGCTCCTGGAAGAATGTTACCTTACCCGCCTTTCGGTTTTCGACTGAGGTAACCATTGCTCTTTATTTTTTTTTTACCTCTACTTTTTGCCTAGGACGTATCCTAGCGAGGGATATAAACCCTATCTTTTGCCCAGGGATGCCCTTTGCGGGATTTCATTCTTGACGGGTCTTGAGCAATGTCTTCAAGCATAATACTTCTTCACCGCATCAGAATTTATTGGGTGTCGAAGTTCCTTTCCATCCATATCGGCGAGAATAAGAGCTCCTCCCAAGAAAACTCGCTTGACCACAAAGGGTCCTTCACAATTTGTCGCCCATTTTCCAATTTTATTCTTCTGGGATGGAAGCAACTTATTTACCATTAAATCCCTCTTATGGTAAATATGGGGGTCTTTTTTTCATAAGCCTTTTTTATTTTCCTTTGATATAACGTTCAGTCGTTTTTCTTCAAGAAGGTTTACCTGGTCATATCGGCTTCGAACCCATTCGGCTTCTATTAATTTTGCTTCCATCATCCTGTGCTTTTGTCAACATGATTAGCTGTACCGATTTGCCATCTCGGATCTTTGCTATAACCGAAGAGTAATCATTTTGAATGTAGAGCAACTGCCATGTCAATGCCCCTCTTCCTTTCCTTAGGGATTTCAATCCTCCTATTGATCACTATATTTCCATATTTCCTAGTCAATTACTTGAATGCTTTATGGTGAAGGGTCAAGAGAATAGAAAGAAAGGGATTTATTGCAAAGGCTTGTGTTTTAGTGAGATGTTTTATGAAATAATAGTTTATGTAAGAATGGCTAGCCAAGGTTGGTCGGTGTTTTAGGCTAGTTCAAACGAACGTTTTGTTTTAATGAGGTGGCTTCTTCAACTGATTATGGCGCCTATTTGTGACTGATTAACTTTCCTAGTCCACCCTTTTGGGTTTTCAGCCTAGGATTTTGCCCTTTTATCTTTTTGTCTTGGCCTTTGACCTTGACGAGCTTCTTTTAATAATAATTTCTTTTCTCAAAACATTGTCGAAACACGATTTTCTTATTCGTGTCTCTAGCTAATCAATGGCTTCATTTTGTCTATGGCGATTTGATTACTTTGACACATTTTGGAACAAAACGTTAGTCTAAACATTGGTTATTTATGGGGTATAGATATGATTAGCGAGAAAAGAAGCAGATAGTAAGAATAACATTCTTTTGTAATTCGAAGGGAAATGCGTGCCCTAAAGATGCTCGGGGGTCGGGCACACCCTGAGGAGTGATCTCTAATAGTCATTGGGTTTACATCCCTTAAAATCGGAAGAAGGACATCTAATGACTAACGCTACCCTCTGCGCTAATACCCCTCCTTTTCGGAAGATTGTCTTTAAGGTGTGGAGGGGAGACTTCTCTTTTCTTTGTACGACTTGATCTTTTGTAGGGTCGTACTTTAAAGGATTATCCTTAAAATCTTGTGGCTCTCTTATTCCTTGAGCATCCTTTCCAAGCCCTTGTCCTGGGCTGTATCCATATCTCTTCATTATATGGGCCACTTTCATATTACTAGGAAGTCTTTCCATATTTTTCAAATGTCCTCTTCAGCTGCATCCATTTAAGGTATGGTGGATGGCTCGCTGACTCAAATGTAGTCTTTAACTTGAACCTTGATCAACTTGTCACCTACCACGAATTTGATTTTTCGGTGGAGCGTTGAAGAAACTGCCCTAGCATCGTGAATCCAAGGTCTACTTAATCTTCCCCTCGGATTCTTTTTCCTTTTCCTCTTCGGTTTCTTTATTTTTCCTTTGTTTTTAGAAGCATTATCTTGTAGCTCCTTCGGGAATAAATTCTTTTGCTTCTCGTCGTGCCCCCAATGCCGGCTATATTGGAGATATCTTTATTAACAGACAATTCTTCTGTGCATATCCACAGTATAGCTTTATCCGATGTATAAGGGAAAGGACGAGACATGAATAAACACAAAGGTGTTATTGTCCCTTCCCTGACTTTATCAATTTGGGTACCGACATTTACTTCTTTCTTATTATCTCCTTGTCCCAAATTGATGGCCTCAGTTTTTTCCTGATGGGGCTGTATTAATTGAGCTTATTTTTTCAATAGTCTTTGCATGTCCGGGGAAATGGTCCCCTCCTCATTGTCTGACTCAATCCATTCGCCTTCGGCTTTCAGATCCCGCAGAGAGTTTTCAATCACAGACATGCTGCTTATATGGTATTTATTTGGGTTTAGATTTTATTTAATTATTTTGGACTGAGACAGAAAATAATGAAAAGAATATGAATATTATGAAAAAGGCCATGTTGTATTGATGAAAAGAGAAATATATACAGAGCCCCTTTAATCAAAAGATCTCGCGGCCATGGGCAGAGACCGCGAGAGATGCATCAGAAGCTTTTTATTTTTTTTTTTATTTTGTATTTTTAACCAAAAGATGTACAAAATGGGGGAGCCCTAGTTAGCTGACCTTCTCTACCCAAGCTCACTATTCTCGTTGTGATAGAAGCTTGATATTCCCATCGGGAACATTGAAGGTGATCCATCCAGCATTCAACAAATCTTGGACCTTATACTTCAAGGCCATGCAATTCTCCACAGAATGCCCAGGAGTGCCTGAATGGTAATCGCAATTCTCATTAGGTTTGTACCATTCTGGGTAGGGTGGATCCATCTTCTTTGGAGGGACATATGCTAGGAGATGGTCCTTTATCAATTCTGGCAGCAGACTTCCATAGGAGGTTGGAATGGGAGTGAATTTCTTCTCTTGTCTACGTGACTGCCTAGATGGTTGTGAAGAGGAAGAAGGGGTAGTGAGGTTGATGGCATTTATGCTCTCCTCTTTCTTCTTGCCAAAGGACTTCTTAAATGATGCGTGGGATTTCTTAAATTCGGGAGGGAATCGAGTATTTTCGACAAAGCGTACATCGGTTACCTCCTGTACATCAAAGTTGTATCTCTCTAATGCCCTTAATTTCTCTTCTAGGGCAAAAATTCGTTGCTCAGAGACCCTATTGTGAAAGCATTGCTGATACATTAGTTCCGTCAACTGCGCTATTTGTTCCTTTATGGCATTAAGCTCAGCGGTGAGCATATGGTTCTGTTCCTCTAATTGCTCCATCTTCTTAACTTTTGCGCGCGAGTGAGGATGGGCGGAAGACACTTTCTAAATGATTTAAAGATTTTTATTATTGTTTTTTATTTATTATGAATGATTAGTGTGGGATAGATATGCCTTAGATTATAGCTTTGGTGCTTTCCTAAAAGCTTATGCTTTTAAGGAATACCATACCCACCTCAGTGTGATGATTCCCTTTTTTCAAAGGTTACCATCATACCTTAGCGCACTTATCTCTTCTAGGAAGGTTATAAACGCACTTGGGTCTCTTTCGCTATTATCTAAGGATATCTAATGCATCCTAGAATGAATGTGTTTATGCATGCACTACAAAAATACTTTTTATGACGACAAATATTGAAAGTGGGATAACTTTTGACTGGGATGTCCGATTTCGACGCACAACATATCAAAATGAAGAGAAAAAGGTGAAGAACGAGGATGTAAATCCAAAAGGGGATTTGGCCTAGTAATTTTCCCAAAAAACGCTCCTAAGACCCATTTTTTAGAGGTTTATTAAAATGATGTGTATGCATGCTGCATTTATTTTCTCTCTTGTTTTTTTTTATGAAATGATGTTGTATGAATGATACGACTTTGCCAAGAATCTTTTTATTGTAAGAAATTATTTTTATATTTTTTATAACCCTTTATCTCTTCTGTTGGTTAACGTGGCTACTTAGCTTACAAAGAACCTGAAACCAGGCTAGCTTAAATGAAGATTGTCCGAGATAAAGCTGGTTTATTCTTATCATTTTTATGGTTTTTAGGATTTTTACTTTTTTTTTGGGTCTGTTGTATGATTACCCTATACCAATGCATCAATACAAATGTAGTAAACGAATACACACACAATTCATTCATCCCCGAGCAGAGCCACAGTTTTTAATCACGAGGTAGGGTTTTCCTACAGAAACATGTTTGGTTAAGGAGGTTCTAAATTGTTCTCACCAAGGCCAAAGGTCCCCAAGGTGCCCCCATTATAGGGACCTCTCAATCTCTCAGTCTTCGGATGATGCACAAAACTCTGTGTCGACATCCTTGGACTAAAAGAAGAGAGTTATCACCTTGAGTTGGTGGTTTTTCGACAACGGTTGTAGCCCCGTGTGCCAACAAGCCGGTCGTATCTGCCACCCACTCCCTATAGGTATTCACTCTTGCCCCCGGGTATAGAGGGATTGTAGTGTGCAAGGGTTTTTGTGTACAATTTATATTTCAAACAATTTACAGAAAATAATCATACAACAGTTATTAAAGCCATATAATAAAACATACAAAGGAGGGTAAATGCGTAATTTTAAATCTTTACTTAGTTTGAATTTATCCGTCACTAAATGGGATCAACTCTCTAGCTTCCCCAGTGGAGTCGCCATCTATCGCCGCCTTCCGTTCTGACGTCTAGGGACATCTCAAACGTTTATGCGAGCGGTCGCAAAAAGATGGTTTAGACTCGCGCTTTTATGTTAAAATATGTTCATTGCTTCCGAGGTGCTCAACAACTGAACTATCCTCTAATAAAAGCAAGGTTTTCGAAAAGGGGTTCTTATGAAGTCGCCACCAATGTTTTGACCGTAAACATTGGAAAAGGATAAAAAAGGCGTTGATTTTAATAAAAACCAAACTTGGTCATTATAACCAGAGTTGAGTAAGGGAGTTAGTTACGTGTGGGGAAGGTGTTAGCACCCCACAATGCCCCTTTCGGGTTCCCTATGACGGATTCATTCATTAAGTAAAGATTATGAGAAATTATGTTATTACCCTATTTTATTGCATAATATTAAAAAATGGCTATCTACATGATTTTATTTTATATTGCATACATAAAGCAATAAATAAAGCAATAAAAGAGAATAGAATTGAAAAGAACCTTCGTAGCAAGCTTTGTATTGCAAATCTTTAACTATGAGGATGCGTTTTGGCAATCCCCCGCTCTACAAAGACTCTCCTCCTCGAATACAATATCGACTCGACTAAATTTTAAAGAAGAATCGAATGCTGGAATATAATTCCTTAACCGATTGTTACCTTTTTTAGGCAATCAGAGAGTTTAGAGTGTGAAAAATTGGCAAATGAGCCTCCTATTTATAGTTTTCGCAGCCTGGCACTTCGGGACGGTCATCTAGGGCTTGGAAAACCAGGATGGGCGTCTGGGTAGGCCGGGACGGCCGTCTGGGAGTTGGAACGGTCGTCCCAAGCACCAAAATTGGCTGAGACGGCTTTCTGGCATGTGGGACGGCCATCTGGGCTTGCTGGGACGACCATCCCGACTTCTGGGACGACCATCTCGACTGTTCTGGCTAGATTTTGTGTTCTGGGACCCCCGAGAAGCTTTCCTTTCTTTATTCGGAAGTCGTTTGACGCCGTTGGACGTCCATCGAAGCTTTATCTTCAAATAGGAAGTCTTCTTGTCCTTTATTGAGAGGCCGGGCAAAATTAGGGGTCTACAATAATGCTGCCAAGTTTGTAAAGCACGCACTAATGCATACAATTCCTTATCATAGGTGGGATAGTTTAGGGCATCCCCATTCAACTTCTCACTAAAATAAGCAATTAGATGACCTTCTTGTAGCAAAACAGCCCCAATACCCACATTAGATGCATCACATTCAATTTCAAAAGATTTTGCAAAATTTGGTAATGCAAGAATGGGGGCATTAGATAGTTTGTGCTTAAGTTCAGAAAATGCCTTTTCTTGTTTTTTAACCCGTTTAAACCCAAAATGCTTTTTGACTATTTCATTAAGAGGTGCAGCCAAAGTACTAAAGTCTTTAACAAACCTCCTATAGAAACTAACAACAAATCCCAAGAACACAACATGATCAGTGCAAAAGGTACATTTTTCAAGATTAGCAAATAATTTTTCCTTTCTAAGCACATTCATGACAACATGCAAATGTTCAACATGCAAATCAAAATTAGTGCTATATATCAGAATATCATCAAAATACACCACTACACATTTGCCTAAAAACTCTTTCAAGACATGGTTCATCAATCTCATAAAAGTGCTTGGAGCATTAGTTAACCCAAAGGGCATAACTAGCCACTCATACAACCCATATTTAGTTTTAAAAGTTGTTTTCCACTCATCTCCTTCTCTAATTCTAATTTGATGATATCCACTTTTCAAGTCAATTTTAGAGAAGATACAAGCACCATACAATTCATCCAACAAGTCATCTAACCTAGGAATGGGATGTCTATACTTTACCGTGATGTTATTGATAGCTCTACAATCTGTGCACATCCTCCAAGTTCCATCTTTCTTAGGGACTAGAATGACTGGGACTGCACATGGACTCAAGCTTTCTTTAACCCACCCCTTTTGCATTAAGTCTTCAACTTGCTTTTGAATCTCCTTGGTTTCTTGGGGATTGCTTCGATAGGCTGGTATATTAGGCAATGAAGCTCCTGGAATATGGTCAATTTGATGCTCAATACCCCTAAGAGGGGGTAGACCTATAGGCACTTCTTTGGGAAAAACATCTTCAAAATCCTGCAACAAAGAAGAAACCTCTTTTGGAAGAGAGTTAGTAAAACATGGACTGTTTGATTTACTTTCTTTACTCAAAACTAAAAGTATTGACTTTCTCAATTGCATAACTCTTTTGACTTCTTTTTCTTTTATAAACAGATTTGATTTTTTTTTCTCTTTCTCTTTTTCTTCCTCTTTTTCCTTTTTCTTTTCACTCTCTTTTTCTTTTCTTTCTTCTTTTCTTTTCTTTCTCATTTTAGTTGATCCTCACTAACTTCTCTTGGAACCAAAGGTGCAAGAGTAGTTTTGCGGTCTTTATGCATAAAAGAGAACTTATTAGTGAAACCATCATGCATAACTCTCCTATCATACTGCCATGATCTCCCAAGAAGTAAATGACAAGCCTCCATAGGCACTGTTGCCGTCGTCAAAACGTGGCGGTCGGAGCGACGCGATGGTTCCGACTTTCCAATTTTCGCGTTTTTATTGGTGTGGTTACAACGCCTTTAGGTTGTCCGATAACCGGGCTAAACCTAGGGGCGAGGTTTTCGAAAAGGCGCTCTTGGATTGTCCGATAACTGGACTAATGCAAGAGCTAATTTTGAAGGGTTCTTCTGGAGTTGCCACCGATGTTTTTATCGAAAATACCGAAAAAGGGGTTAAAAGGCGTTGGTTTTCAAAAAACCAACTTCGGTCATTAGAACCAGAGTTGGGTAAGGGAGTTAGTTACGTGTAAAGGAAGTGTTAGTTCCTTTACGACGCCCCTTTCGAGTTCCCTATGATAGGCCAGCTATTTTAAATAATTAAACCGGTGAAAATACGCTTTTACCCTTTATTTTGCAAAATTTTAAAATTATGACTACATGGCCCTAATATCTATTGCATAATTAAAAATAAAGCGGTAAAGGAGAGAGAGAGAGTGTGGAACCTCCGAGGCAAACTTTCTATTAATTCTTTGAAAATTAGGGTGCTTTTTGGCAGCCCTTCACTCTTTACAGCGCCGGAATCTCTCGAAAACGCTATAAAACACTCTAGAAAACTCTCAGAAACTCCAGAAATTCTTCGGAGGGGTTCTAGAAGGAGAATTTGAAGAAAAGTCTAGAGAGAGAATGGAAGAATTGTGGCAAATGAGGGGAATGACGCTCCTATTTATAGGGATTCGCACCTGTCAGGTCGAGACGGGCCATCTCGTCTGACAAGGTCGAGACGGCCGTCTCGCTAAACGAGACGGTGGTCTCGCCATTCGCGGGTGGCGAGACGGCGGTCTCGCCACCTTCGCAAGGCGAGAAGGCGGTCTCGAATCTGAGACGACGGTCTCGACCCTAAAAGGAGGAAACCCTTATTTTCATGCCGAAAATCCCTCCTATCCTAATATGGGGCCTAATAGTCTCTCCTAGTGGCTTCTTAGGCTTCATCCATCTTCGAATAGAAGGTCTTCTGGTCTTTATTATGAGGCTGGGCAAGATTTGGGGTCTACAGGCACCACATCACACAGAACAGAATCTTCATATTTCCATATGGAAAAACCCACTTCAACTTGCCTATTCACGGTCATCTCACCATCTTCACTAAGCCATTGAAGTTTGTAAGGTCGCGGGTGTGGCTTAGTCTCCAAATTCATTTTTGAAACCAATCGTGCACTAGCCACATTAGTGCAACTCCCACCATCAATGATTAAAGAGCACAACTTCCCTTGAATGAGGCACCTTGCATGAAAAATATTTTCTCTTTGACATCATCCAATTCAACTGATTGACTACCCAACATCCTTCTAATCATGAAAAAAATCTCCTTCTAACTCTCTTTCATCTTCATGCTCATTTTCATCACTAGATGGAGAATCTGAAGAAGATTCACTAATTATTTCTCCATCCTCCTTAAGTAACATAGTCTTCTTAGTGGGACATTGAGAAGCTATGTGACCTCTTCCCAAACATTTGAAGCACTTAATCTCACTACTCCTTGTTTTCTTAAGTACATCATCAGACTTATTTTGATTTCTATGAGCTATAACATTGGGATTGCTTGTTAATGATCCTCCCTCCTTCTTATTTTTGTCCTTCCAACTAGGAGAGTGAAAATTAGATGAACTCCTCCTCATGGCACCCTTCCTCTTCAATTTTTGTTCCACCTTGGAAGCTTGATGTACTAAATCCTCCAACTCAACATAATTTTGCAGCTCCAAATATGCTTCTGGATCACTCTTTCATTGAAAAGGGGGTATGTTCAACTTTACTCCTTCAATTTTGTTATCTCTAACATCACCTTCATTATTTTAGAGTACACATGAGAAGAGTCCATAAAAAGACTGATAACTAAATTTCCAATTGGGCCCTTAGTACAACTTGCAATAAAACTAAACTAAAGCCCATTAATTGATTAATCCAAAACACAATTTGGTCAACCAATAATACTTGTTGAATAGTTTCATTTGCTTCTCTTGCTCTAGCCCCTATCATAGGTCATGTTCACATCATAGTTACAGCCCACTGTGCGTAGGACTGGATGAGTATAAACCCCCCATCAGGCTGGTATGGTCCTCTGCGTTGGATCGACTGTGACTTACTATTTTGGCTCATGTGCAGATCAGGCACGCGTCATGCGTAAGTTGATGGGTATGAACCCCCAATCAGGCTGGTACAGTCCACACTGTAGGACTGGTGGTGGTGGCGGCTTACTGCTCTAGCTCATGCGCCAGATGTTTTGTGAGAGATGCTCTTCTGGTGTGCTAGGGATTCTTTCAGCTCTTCCGATGTTCATCCAGCTTTGTTGTTTGCTGGGGAGCCTTTTGTCTTGCTCTTTTGATATACCAGGATGTCTATGAGTGCTTCCTATTTTCAAATGCAAGCACAGGGCTAATTTCCTTACATGAATGCTTTTTTTGTTTTTGTTATTTGCTTGAAACAGTTTTTTCATTTTTCTGATTTTGACAAAGTCGTTTTTGTGCGACTATTTGTATGTGTTGAAAGTCCCACATCGCCTACCTCATATCATTTGGTATGGTTTAAATACATGTTAGGCTACTCCACATATAGCCAATTGGTTTTATGTTGGAACCTTAACATGGTATCAGAGCCAAAGCCTAGCATCTTTCCGGTTATTGTCATGGGCCAAAAGTTGCCCTTTAGTCGGGTCAAAAGTACCCTTTGCCTGGTCCGGCAGGCTTCGTTGGAGGGGGTGTGTTGAAAGTCCCACATCGCCTACCTCATATCATTTGGTATGGTTTAAATACATGTTAGGCTACTCCACATATAGCCAATTGGTTTTATGTTGGAACCTTAACAGTATGGATGCCTTAAATGCAATCTATTTTTAGTTGAGGCATCTAGAAAGTCTCTGGTATTCTTTCTACTGTTCTCTAGTGATTACTCTGGTGGGCTTTTGGTTTTAGCCCTATCTTTTGCCTAGACCGCCCTTTGCGGGTTTTCGATCTAGCAGACTGCCTTAATTTTTACCTAGGATATCTTAGCGGGCTTTTTCCTTTTTATGAAGGCCTTAACTTTTTCCTAGATCGTCCTTTGCGGGTTTTTGATCTAGCAGGCTGCCCTAATTTTGCCTAAGAATGTCCTAGCAGACATCTTTCTTTACCTTTTTCTTTTCCTTTTTTATGCTTTCTTGTATTGATTCTTTATGCATGCTCATGTTTCATTAATACAGAGGCATTTTTATAAATTGGTCAAGAGAAAAGAGGTAAAAGACAATTTTTATTGATATGAAAAAAATGGTTTATTTTTACAGAAGGATTTACAAAGGAATTTAGAAGAAGAGCTTACCAAGGTTGGCTACACTGTATAAGTTATAACAGTCATGTCCCTAATTTCTATTTCTCTATTTCTCCTGGTTGCTTTAGCTGAGATGCTCGAGCCCGGAGTGAAAACCATGCAATGTTTGTATGTTTTTGGAAAGATATCACCTTAGTCGCCTCGCGGTTTTCGGCTAAGGTGATCATTACTCTTTTTGTGTGTTTTTTTTAAACCTCCAATTTTTTCCTAGGACGTGTCCTAGCGAGGAATATGGACCCTATCTTTTTTCCAGGACGCTCTTTGCAAATTTTCATCCTGACAGGTCATGAGCAATGTTTTTAAGCGTAATATTTCTTTACCGCATCTAATTTGACTGGATGTCGAAGCTCTTCTCCGTCCATATTAGTGAGGATAAGGGTTCCTCCTGAGAAGGCTCGCTTGACAACAAATGGTCCTTCATAGTTTGCCGCCCATTTTCCAATCTTATCCTTCTGGGAGGGAAGCAGTTTCTTTATTACCAAATCTCCTTCTCAGAAAGTGTAGGGATTGATTTTCTTGTCATAGGCTTTCTTGATCTTCTTTTGATAAGCTTGCCCGCGACATATGGTGTCCAACCGTTTTTCTTCAATTAGGTTAAGCTGGTCATATCGATTCTGGACCCATTCTGCTTCTGTTAGCTTTGCTTCCATAATGACTCTTAAGGAGGGTATCTCAATTTCTACCGGCAGTACCGCTTCCATGTCGTATACGAGGGAGAATGGGATGGCCCCGGTGGAGGTCCTTACGGAAGTTCGATATCCGTGCAAGGAAAAGGGGAGCATTTCATGCCAATCCCTATACGTTATCACCATCTTTTGGATGATTCTTTTGATATTTTTGTTAGCTGCCTCTACTGCACCATTCATCTTAGGTCGGTATGGAGAGGAATTGTGGTGTTGAATTTTGAAATCTTGGCATAATTCCTCCATCATCTTATTGTTTAGATTGATCCCATTATCAGAAATGAGCCAATGAGGGATACCATACCGACATAGAATGTTCTTCTTGATGAAGGTGGTCACCACTTTTCTAGTCACATGTGCATATGATGTTGCCTCTACCCATTTGGTGAAATAGTCAATGGCCACCGAGCTAAAACGGTGGCCATTAGATGCTTTGGGCTCGATGGGTTCGATGACGTCCATGCCCCACATAGGGAATGGCCACAGTGTAGTCAGGGTGCTGAGAGGTGCGGGTGGAACGTGAACATTATCGGCATAGATTTGGCACTTGTGACATTTCCTAGCGTATTGGTGACAATCAGCCTCTATTGTGGACCAAAAATACCCTTCCCTTAAGATTTTCTTTGCCATGACATGCCCAGGTGCGTGGGTCCCAAAAGCTCCTTTGTGAATTTCTTTTATCAAGGTTTGGGCTTCCTCATGATCCACGCATCTTAACAGACTAGAATCGAAGCTCTTTTTATAGAGGGTTTCTCCAATCACTATGAACCCTAAAACCCTCTTACGAATGGTCCTTTTATCATTATCATTAATTCCTTCAGGATATTCGCCTTTCATGAGGTATCGCTTGATGTCATGATACTAGGGGTTTTGATCTTGCTCGCCATTTACTGTCATGGAAAAATCTTGTTTGTCATGCAACTTGATTTGAATGATCGACATCTCATGCTATTTGTCTAAAGAGAACATGGATGATAGAGTAGCGAGGGCATCTGCAAATTAATTGTCTTCCTGAGGAATATACTTGAAGGTGACGCTTTCCAGTCTTGAAATTAAATCTCGGATGTGCTCCAGATATGGAATTAATTTGGAGTTTCGGGTTTCCCATTCGCCTTTGAGTTGATAGATGACAAGGGATGAATCGCCGAAGACTTTGAGCTTGGTAACCCCATGGTCTAAAGCTGCTTGGATTCCTAGTACGCACGCTTCGTATTCGGCCATGTTATTAGTACAATCGAAATTCAACCTGGCCGTGATAGGGATATATTCCGTTTCAGGGGATATCAAAATAGCTCCTATCCCGTGTCCAAACATGTTTGAGGCTTCGTCGAAGAACATGGTCCATGCTTCTTCTTTGGTCTCTTCGTGTTCTATGTGCATGATATGCTGATTGGGAAAGTCGTCTTGTAGGGACTGATACTCGTTCGTTGATCCATGGGCTAGAGTCCGCTAGGGGGCTACCTTTAATGGCTTTCTGGGTGACATGGATGATGTCAAATTTTGAGAGGAGTACTTGCCACCTAGCTATCCTTCCACTCAAAATAGGCTTCTCGAAGAGGTACTTGATTGGGTCCATTTTGGAGACCAACCATGTTATGTGTCGAGCCATGTATTGTTGGAGACGCTGAGTAACCCACACCAATGCGCAACAAGTTTTTTCAAATGGTGTATAATGGGTCTCATAATCTAGGAACTTTTTGCTAAGATAATATATGGCTCACACCTTTTTCCTTGTTTCATCTTGTTGACCGAGCACACATCCCATGGATTCTTCGAGTATTGACAAGTATAGGATCAGAGGTCTTCCTTCAACGGGTGGTACCAATACTGGTGGATTGGTTAAGCATGTTTTGATTTTATCGAACGCTTGCTGGCATTCTTCATTCCACACTATTGGCTAGTTTTTTCGCAACATCTTAAAGATGGGTATACATTTATCCGTCAGCTATGCGATGAAACAGGCAATATAGTTGATTCGGCCCAAAAATCCTCTGACCTCCTTCTCTGTGCTTGGTGGGGGTATTTCTAAAATCGCCTTGGTCTTATCGGGGTCTACCTCAATTCCCCTTTTACTGACAATGAACCCTAAGAGTTTGCCTGACCGTACTCCGAAAGTACATTTTGCCGGGTTCAATTTGAGTTGATACTTTCAAAGTCGATCGAATAACTTCTTGAGATATTGGATATGGTCCACCTCATTTCTGGACTTGGCGACCATATCATCCACGTACACTTCTATTTCCTTGTGGATCATGTCGTGGAATAATGTGACCATAGCCCTTTGATAGGTAGCCCCTGTATTTTTGAGTCCGAAAGGCATTACTCGATAGCAGAAGGTGCCCCATGGTGTGATAAAGGAGGTTTTCTCTCTATCCCCGACGACCAACTTAATTTGATTGTACCCTGCATATCCGTCCATGAAGGAATATAGCGTGTTCGTAGCGGTATGATCTACTAGTGTGTCTATGTGTAGCAAAGGGAAGTCATCCTTTGGACTTGCTTGATTGAGATCCCTGTAGTCCATACATACCCTGACCTTACCGTTCTTCTTGATAACGGGCACTATGTTGGCCAACCATTCTGGGTATTTGGACAATATTAGGAAATTGGCGTCCAGTTGTCTTTGTACCTCTTCCTTAATCATCAAGGACCAATCCAGCTTGATTCTTCTAAGCTTTTGTTTCACAGGTTGGATTCCTTCTTTTAATGGCAGTCGATGTTCAACTATGTTCGTATCGAGCCTGGGCATGTCATGATAGGACCAGGCGAACACATCCTGTTAAGTGGTAAAAAGTTGATATAATTATGCCTTGAGTTGTTATGAAACCACTTAACTTATGTTAATTCTAATATATTTTTCTCCCAATATAGGATGAATTCAAGAATACCTTGATACAAGAGTAAGGAGCATAATTGTCAGCATAATTGGAGTAAAATTGAAATAAAGAAGAGCGCTTAAGCGAATGAATGATGCGAGGCCCGGCCCAAATTCTCTTATAAAAAGATAAGTTGTATTTTGAGAAAAGCAAGCAGTCTTGGAGGAGAGGAGGCATGACTACTGTTAGTGTTTTGTCTAATCTTCATCAATTCTTCAATTCTTCATCAATTGAAGCATTGTAATGGCCAACATGAGTGGCTAACTTCATTCTCTTAGGATTCGGTGCACTTCCTTTGAACTCTTTTGTATCATGGTGATATTTTGATATCTTAATCTATGCTTTGATGTTGTTATTCTTATCCTTTATGCTTTGGAATGATTTATTCTTGATTGTTTGAGGTATGATTGGAAAATATATCTTGAACCCTAGATCACAGTAAGAATATTTGTTACGTTAATTACCAGGAATGGAATGAATGTATCAATTGCTTAACACCCTAACCTTAATGCTGGAAAATCTGTTAATTGTGTGAGGAATCAACATTTATTAGGTTTTCTTATGAATTTCATGTGTGAGGAATCAACATGGATGATTTGAGTAGGTAGCATCAACATTGTTAGGTTAATTGATGTTCTTAATTGACATAGCCATTACAAAAGAGGGATAAGGAAGGAAGTCAATCCTAAGTACCTTTAATTGATATTTTCTCAACAATTTACAGTTCTTTATCATTTAAATTCAACTCAACTCTTATTTGCAAAACCCAATCTGTTTAATATACTTAGTAAGCATAATTTGGGAATTTTCATTGAAATTGTTCCTCGTGGGATCGACTTTTATTTTATCGAAATACTATACTGCGATTGATAATTTTGGTGCGCTTGCCAATAATTCAACAAGTATTTCTGGCACTCGTTGCTTGGGAATGGTGTTCTTTGAGAATTCTTTGTTTAGCTTATTGAGTATTTTATTTTTATTTATGTTTTTATTATTATTATTATTATTATTATTATTATTATCATTATTATTATTATTATCATTATTATCATTATTATCATTATTATATTTATTATTATTTTTATTATTATCATTATCATTATCATTATTATATTATTATTATTATTATCATTATTATTATTTAGTTTTTAGTTTGTGCTAATATTTGCTATTTATGCATTTAAGAGGACAAGTATCTTCAGAAGAAGGGAAACTCAAGAACAAACTACAAGAGAATCTGCTAGTTCTTCTTCCACATTTGATTTACCAGACCCAATTATAGAAGATATGGTGGAAGAAGGAGAAAATCCAAATCCAAATCCAAATCCAAATCCAAATCCAAATCCAAATCCAAATCCACCTAGAAGAACTCTTAGAAATTGTGCTATGCAGCAAGGTCCAAGACATTTTTCCAGCATTGTCATTCCGGATGATCATACATTGCAGATGAATCCAGCTTTCTTAAGCTTGATTAGTGCTCATCAATTCACTGGATTGGATCATGAAGACCCTTATATTCATTTGTCAACTTTTTATGAGTTGATTAGTACCATGGGATTTAGAGCAACAAATCTTGAATATGCATATTTGATATTATTTCCTTTTTCTTTGGTAGGTAGGGAAAAGGAGTGGCTGAAAGCACATCCTAATCAGAGTTTGACTAATTGGAGTAATGTAGAAGAAAAGTTTCTGAATAGATTTTTCCCACCATCTCGCTACATCAAAGCAAAATCTGACATCACTTCTTTCAGACAAGGAGCAAATGAACAATTTTGTGAAGCATGGGAGAAATATAAATCACTATTGAGAAGATGCCCAAATCATGGATTTGATGACATTTCTCAGTTGAATATTTTCTATACTGGCTTGTGACATGATGCAAAGATGTTATTAGAGGCTGCAGCAGGAGGATCCATGTTGGATGTAAAATTGATCATGCCACCAGAATTATTGATGCACTAGCCTTTACAGACCAATAGGCCCAACATGATAGACATCCAATTCAAAGGAAGGGAGTACTTGAACTTAACAGCTCAGATGCTATCTTAGCCCAGAATAAACTTATAACGCAACAAATTGAAGCATTGAATTAAAAGATAGAGAAATTACCTCAACAAATGCACATAGTACAATCTATTCTTAATCAACAGATGAGTTGTGATGTATGTGGAGGTGATCATGCAAATGAACAATGCTCTTATCAAGGAAACATTCAACAAGAAGAAGCTAATTATATGGGTGCTCAAGGTAGTAGTTAAGACAGACAAGGTAATTTTCCTAATCCTAATAATTATCAGAATAATTTTGCACAAGGATGGAGAGGGAATCAAAATCAGAATCAGAATTTTGGGTGGAACCAAGGTGTTAGCCCATCTACAAGACAACCTACATTTCAACAACAGTCATATCAGCAACCCCCATATCAATAGCAGCAACAACATTATCCTTCAGTGCCTGACAGAATAAGTAAATTGGAGGATATTGTAGAAAAATTCATGCAAAACACTATGGCTAATCAGAAAAATACGGAAGCTTCATTCAGGAATATAGAGACCCAAATAGGCCAACTGGCTAAGCAATTATCTGAGCAGCAACAAGGAGGACAGTTTTCAGCTAACACACAAACCAATCCAAAGGAGCAATGTAATTCAATAACTACAAGGAGTGGTAAGGTTATAGGAGAAGGGATTGGTGAGAACTTGGCTGTAGAGAAGGAAATCCTGCAAGAAAAAGAGGATGAAAAGAAGAAAGATGAGTGTGAAGGAGAAAAAGAGAAAAATAAAAGTGAGAATGTAGAAAAAGAAAAAAATACTGAAAAAGAAAATAAAAATAAAAAGAGTGAGAAAAAGAGGGAGAAAGATGAGAGTCAAATACCGCAATTGAAGGATTTACCATATCCTCGTCATCCTTCCCAGATAGATAAAGAAAGACAATTCACAAGATTCATGGATATTTTCAAACATTTACAGATTAATATTCCATTTATGGAAGCTATGGAGTAGATGTTGACTTATGCAAAATTCATGAAAGATTTGTTAACTAAGAAAAGGAGATTTACTGCAAAAACAGTGGAGCTAGAAGCAGGATGCAGCACTATAATTCAAAAATCATTACCTCAAAAGTCCAATGATCCTGGCAGTTTCACTATACCAGTCACAATTGGGACGTTACAAGTAGGTAAGTCATTACTTGATTTGGGTGCTAGTATAAATCTAATGCCTTTGTCTATGCTTAAAAGAATAGGAGACTTGGAAGTAAATCCTACAAGAATGACATTACAGCTAGCTGACAGATCTGTAAAGATTCCTTATGGAGTAGCAGAAGATGTTTTAGTTAGAGTGGATAACTTCATATTTCATGTTGATTTTATGATTATGGACATGGAAGAAAATGAGGAAGTCCCATTGATCCTGGGAAGGCCATTTATGAAGACTGCCAAAGTAATTATAGATGTTGACATGGGGAAGTTGAAAATTAGAAGTGGAGATGATGAAGTTAATTTTAATCTGTTTGAAGCTGTACAACAACCGGAAGACAAGAAAGATTGTCTCAGAATAGACACTTTGGAGGAATTAACCATCTCAACTGAAAAACAAGATTACAAGCCTGTTATACAACCCCAAAGACATCTTAGTCTGACTATGAAGGAAGTTATTCAAAGAGAGGTACTGAAACCTCCTGAAGCAGGTATGATTTATCCAATCTCTGGCAGTTGTAAGGTTATTCGCAATGAGAAGAATAAATTCATTCCCACAAGGACAGTTAAGGGATGGAGAATGTGTATATATCACCTTGATCACTCACCTGCATGAGCCCTAAAGCAAATAGGCGTCGAGTTGAAGATGTTAAACAAGCGCTCCTGGGAGGCAACCCAATGTTTTGAATTTGTTTTTTTTTGTTTTTGCAGTTTAAGTTTTTTTGTGCATTTTTTTCCTTAGGTTCTTTCTTTGCAAGATTGCTCCAGGTACACAGTGCACTTCTCCTCAAGACTTTGAAACCTTACTTCAATGGCCTGGGGACAGTCCAACTTTTCTGGAGGGGGTGAGAAAGTCTGCAGCTGAGGCTGAGGCACAAGATAAGGAGTACATGACAAGTGAAGAAAATGAGGGAGGAAACTTACTTTGCTTTTAATGTTTTTAATTCCTTTGTTTTTAATTTAATGTTTTTAATTGCTTTATTTTAAATTTTGAATTCCCTTGTTGTCCCATAATTTGTTTTAGAGCCATATATGAGATTATTGCTTATTGTCTAATTCAAATCTAGAACGTGAAAAATAATTTTGATTGTTTCCAATAAAAAGTTATTTTGGGATATTGAGTATGATAGTGAAAAGGAATTGATGAGGAAAATTAGGAATTAACTGAATTGGAGAAGCTAGCCAAAACCCAGGTGAGCAGAGTACCAAAAATAGATATATTGAGTGTCAACTCTTTGTGATGATAACTGATATTGGTTGATTCTTTGATGTGATTGCATGTTAGCAAGACTTGAAAATGATAAAGGCATATTTTTTCTTTGTAGTAAATTTAAACCAGAGCCAAATAGCCAACCCTGCATTAATTTTAGAACATCCATTTGAACCCCTTCTGAGCTAAAAATAATATTGTTTCTTTAACAAAACCCTTAAGCCTAAACACTATTTATCTAGCTTCCTATATATGAGAAAAGAAATGAGTATGAATGTCACTATTTTTCCTATTGTTGGGTATTGTTTGTTATCCTACAAGTATTGTTGGGGTGTTATTGTTTAAAAAAAAAGTGTAAAGAAAAAGGAAAAGCAAAGCTTAAAAATTTGCAAAGCCAAAAAAAGGATACATGCAAAAGCAAAAAAAAAAAAAAAAAAAAAGAAGTCAAAAGGGGGGGTAATAACTTGTGAGATTATTAACTCATTGTCATTGTGTTAGGAACAAAAGCATGAAGTTTCAAACCTGACTTGAGGAATTGTTAATCAATAATCATTCATGAGTTGAATTTCTCAAATATTTTTGTATATCCCAGAAAAACCAATAATTCTTTCTTAGCCCAGCCCCATTACAAGCCTCAAAAGACCATTTGATTTAAGTCTTGTTTAACAATTGTTGATTGCTTGAAGATGATTATCAATATTGGATTGTCTAAATAAAGTGATTGAATGAGATAAACACTTACCTGTGAGAATTAGTGATGAGTATATATAACTCTATTTGAGAGATCATGCTTCTCTGAGGATCGTTGAGGACTAAAGTTCTTTGTTAGTTTCTATAACTTGAATGCTTATGTGTTCTATTTTCATTTGGAGTTGTGAGCATCACCCCTGAAAATTTTTATGTTGTGGTTCTAGAAGAGAAAGAGATAATAGGTGATGATTTTGTTTTGAAAAAACTACTTTTCTTGGGACAAGCAAGATTCTAGGTTGGGGAGAGTTGTTAAGTGGTAAAAAGTTGATATAATTATGCCTTGAATTGTTATGAAACCACTTAACTTATGTTAATTCTAATATATTTTCTCCCAATATAGGATGAATTCGAGAATACCTTGATACAAGAGTAAGGAGCATAATTGTCAGCATAATTGGAGTAAAATTGAAAGAAAGAAGAGCGCTTAAGCGAATGAATGATGCAAGGCCCAACCCAAATTCTCTTATAAAAAGATAAGTTGTGTTTTGAGAAAAGAAAGCAGTCTTGGAGAAGAGGAGGCACGACTACTGTTAGGGTTTTGTCTAATCTTCATCAATTCTTCACTTCTTCATCAATTGAAGCATTGTAATGGCTGTAGACCCCAAATCTTGCCCGACCTCCAAATAAAGACCAGAAGACCTCCTATTTGAAGATGGACAAAGCCTAACAAGCCATTAGGAGAGACTATTAGGCCCCATACTAGGATAGGAGGGAGTTTTTGTACAAAAAAAATAAGTTTTCTCGCTTTGTTGGGACGAGACCGCCCTCTGGAATTCCCAGACCGCCGTCTCACCTCATGCAAGTGGCGAGACCGCCGTCTCGCTTGACGAGACGGCGGTCTCGCCACCTGCGAAGGACGAGACGGCGGTCTCGTTCCTCCAGACGGCGGTCTTGCCGTGTTGGCAGGTCGAGACGGCGGTCTCGACCCTGTCAGACGAGACCGGCGGTCTCGCCACCTGACAGCGCGAAAACCTATAAATAGGGGTCCTCCCCCCCTCATTTCCACACACCACAAGCTTCTAGCTCTACCTTCTCTCTAAAACTTCTCTCTAGAATCCCTCCGACGCATTTCCGGAGTTTCTGAGTGTCTTTGAGAGCGTTTTCCGGCGTCCAGAAGAGTTTCCGGCGTCTTGTAGAGTGAAGGGCTGCCAAAAAGCACCCATTTCCTTTAAAGAAATAAAAAAAAAAGAATGCTTGCTTCGGAGGTTTAAACTCTTCCTCTCCCCTTTTATCGCTTTAAATCTACATTATGCAATAGATTAGGGCCATGTAGTCATCACTTTTAATTCCGCACAATAAAAAGGGCAAAAGAGTATTTTCTAGTTTATTTATTAATAAAATAGCCGGCCTATCATAGGGAACCCGAAAGGGGCGTAGTAAAGGAACTAATACTTCCTTTACCACGTAACTAACTCCCTTACCCAACTCTGGTTCTAATGACCAAAGTTGGTTTTCGAAAACCAACGCCTTTTTAAAAAAAAAACCTTTCCTGATGTTTCCGGTAAAAACATCGGTGGCGACTCCACAGAACCCAAAATAAATCCTTGAGTTAGCCCGGTTATCGGACAACCCAAGGACACTTTTCGAAAACCTCGCCCCTAGGTTAGCCCTGTTATCGGACAGCCTAAAGGCGTTGTAACCACCTATAAAAAACGCGAAAAACAAGAGGGTCGAAAAAACCATCGCGTCGCTCCGACCGCCCTTCTCTCTCTTTTTGAGACGGCGGCGACAGATGGCGACTCCACTGAGGAAGCCTCGAGAGTTGAGCCCATTTAGTGATGGGCCGGCTTAAATAATAAATAAACCAAGAAAATAACACTTTTGCCCTTAACTTGTATTTATAACATGTTTTAATGTTTGGCTTTAATAAATTGTTGTTTGTTTATACTTGCGCAAATTGCTTGAAATATAAACTGCACACAATCCCTTGCACACAACAGTTCCCCCTATACCCGGGGGCAAGTGTGATAACCATAGGGAGTGGGTGGCAGGTACGGTTCGCTGTAGTGAGGGCCTTGAGTCCACCAGTGTGATCGGAAACCACCACTCAAGGTCATAACCTTCCTCTTTTGGCAATAAGACTGACTATGGCCTTAGTGTTAAGCATGGTCGGACGGCTGGAGAGTGGGGACCCTATAATGGGGGCACCTTGGGGGCCTTAGCCTGGTGAGAACAGTTAGAACCAACCCTTGCCAATGCACTTTTCTGCAGGAAAACCCTACCTCGTGATAAAAACAAAATCTCGCCGGATCGGGGATGATCGAATTGTGTGTGCATTTGATTGTTGCATTTGTATGTTGCATAGCATAAACAAACAACAAAACAAAATCAAAAAAATATATTTCACAAATAAACACCCTTATCTCGGACAGTCTGCCTTTTAGCTAGCCTGGTTTCAGGTTCTTTGTAAGCTAAGTAGCCACGCAGTTCCGACAGAAGAGATAAGGGACGATAACTATTCTTTCGCATAAAGCCGTATTTTATCTCGGACAGTCTGCCTTTTAGCTAGCCTGGTTTCAGGTTCTTTGTAAGCTAAGTAGCCACGCAGTTCCGACAGAAGAGATAAAAGGCTATAAAATAAACAAATAAAAAGAAAAAACCATTTGTTCCAAAGATCGTAAATAAGACCTGGTCCAAAAATATTATACTCATAAAACATTCATATAGATAGCTTATTCTTCCAAAATAAAAATACGCAAAATATCATGTAGAAAAACATGATAAATAGGAAATAAACACTCACATACATTCAAATAAGCATCCATTTCATCAAACATGCATTCTTGTTTTAGAAATGGAGGGGACAAGTAGGCAGACAAAGAAGGTGGACATTCCCCGTTTCCATACTGAGAGATTGGAACGGCTGAGTACAGTAATGCCATCGGAGGTCCGTGCCGACTTCGAAAAATCCTACGGGCAGATTTTAGACCTCCTAAAGATATGTGTCGATCAGGTGTTCTTAAGGGCACTAATCCACTATTGGAATCCAAATCTGCGATGTTTCGAATTCCCGCAGTTCGACTTGGTGCCTACCCTAGAGGAGTATGAGACCATGTTGAGGTGGCCCAAATCAGCCGGGGTCCATGTTCGCCACGAAGCATATACTCCTGCAGCACCAGTCGCTGCCCTTATTCATTTGCCATTCCGCCAGAGTACCCTGATAAAGAAGGGGAACGCCCAGGGTTGGAAAGTAATGATGTTAGAGGACCACCTGTCCTACCTGGCTGAACAGACAGAATGGGTTGCCTTCAACAAAACCCTGGCACTCATAATTTTTGGAACAGTCTTGTTCCCCTTCCATTTCGACACAATAGATCAGGCCGTCATGGACGCCTTCTTCGCCTGGGACGTGAATTCGAAAAGTCCCCTGCCTGCTATTCTTGCCGACACCCTGCTCTCGGTGGAATTCTGTCACCAGAAGCAGGGCAAAATACTCCGCTGTTGCTCTTCATTGCTATTTGTGTGGAGCGCCACTCACCTATACGCCTCCAGTCACATGGGGATATTCCCCGATCCTTTGAGAAGTTTCTCCAAGATCCCCCTCCAGCGTCGTCTGACCTCAGAATGGAGGGATGAGTGGGAACACAAGGACGCCAACAGTATATCCTGGGTCTGTCCTTGGTTCCGACCCGGCCAAGTTCTCATCAGATGTGGGGACTATCCGAGTGTACCCTTGATCGGACTCAGGGGCTGCATAGCCTACTCACCTAAGGTAGCTATGAGGAAGCTCATGAGGACCCAAACTACCATTTCCCGAGGGGAGCTCGGAGGACTGTGCCTCTTTGGAGACCCATGCACCAACGCCAACTCTCTAACCATAAGAAAAGCATGGGAGAGGCCAGTCTACATGGGAGACAGAGAGCTAGGAAAAGCTCAGGTGGCTGTCACCAGTGACTATGAGGCATGGAGGAATAGAAGAGGGGTGGCCCAATCATCCTCCACACCTACCACGAGCGCCACAAATGAAGGGCTGCAGGCTCAAGTTGACGCCTTGACCCAGAGGATAGAGATCATAGGAGCCCAGATGAGGGCCCTTGAAGAAAAAGAGCAAGAATCTATCCTCACGATTGATGGTCTGCGAAGGCAAGGCAAGAAAAAGGATCATGAAATAGAGCGCCTCAAGGACCAATGTGCTGACGCTAACGAACAAGCTATCCGAACATCCAAAACTGCCAGAACCAGTTCGGATAGCCAACTGCAGGAGATAACCGCCAAAACAGCACACCTTGAGGCTGAATCAGCTAAGCAGGCTCAAACGATCAAGGAGTTGTCGGAAGGGCTCCTCAAGGCTCGGTTAGACATCCACCAAGAGCGAGAGGCCAACAGGAGACTCACCAAAAGTCTCTCTGAGCTACGCCACAAAGAAAAAGAAGGGCTAGCTTAGTATAGCCAAGTACTTCAAGAGAAAGACCGAGCCGTTGAAAAGCTCGATGAACTACAAGCCTTGGTCGTTCATCAAGAGGCGAAGATCAAAGAGGCTCAACAGTACAGTGAAGATATGAGTCAGGCGGTCCGCAAACAAAGCGAAGCACTTGCCTGTCATGTCCGGGAAGCTGAGAGGGAACTACAGAGGAATCAAGACCCTCGTGTGGGTTTCTTTAAAGTTTTCCGCTTTTGCCAAAAGTTGCTTCGCAGTATAGAATAGGGGAATGTACACCTTCTCTTTGAATAAATAAAATTTCTTTTTGTTCAAATGACTGTCTACTTTCATGCATGAGCACTCATTTGCATATTTTAAATTTCCCCTCCTTCACACTTAATAAATAAGATAATAGAAAGGAAGGATTAACTAACACGTCTTCCAACTCAGAAGAATGGAGAGAAAGCCACTCCTAATAAAGCTCACCCCAACGGTCGAATCTTCGCAAGAGGAAAATAAGCCTCGGCCGTTGGTCCTCAAGAATAAAGAAGAGGGGGCAAGGACGCCAGGGCGACTATTTATGCCACGTCCTTTCCCCTACGAATCAAATAAAGCTGTACCGTGGAGATATGGGGAATCTCCACCAATAAAAGAAGAAATAACGAACATAGCCGGCGTTGGGGGCACAACTAGAAGTGGAAGAATCTACTCCCCCAAGGACACACAGGAAGATGTCCTCCAAATTAAAGGAAAAAATAAAAAGACCGAAGAAGAAAAAGAAAATAAAGAATCCAAAGAGGAGACAGAGGAATTACTCCAGTTTATAAGGCAAAGTGAGTATTCCATTATAGACCAGCTCAATCGCACGCCTGCAAAGATCACGTTGCTATCTTTGATAATGAGCTCAGAGCCGCACCAGAACGCCCTGCTGAAGGTCTTGAGCGAGGCGCATGTACCTCACACAATATCCCAAGAAAAGGTTGAGAGGATCGTCGGTCACATCACGGCAAACGATCACCTCACCTTCACAAAGGAAGAACTCCCCCTAGAGGGGTCAAACCACAACAAGCCCTTACATATCTCGGTTAAATGCAAAGAGTACCTCATCGCCAAAGTTCTTGTGGATAACGGGTCATCCTTGAACGTAATGCCCAAGTGCACACTGGAAAAATTGACTATCCAAGGAACTCGTCTGCGCCCAAGCAACACCATCGTTCGAGCCTTCGACGGATCAAAACGAGAAGTAGTGGGAGAGATCAATTTGCCAATCCAAGTTGGACCCACTACCTTCAACGTCGATTTCCATGTAATGGACATTACTCCAAGATACAGCTTGTCTCCTCGCAGACCTTGGATTCATGACGCTAAGGAAGTACCTTCGATGCTCCACCGGAAAGTCAAATTCATAGTAGGCGACAAACTGGTCACGGTCCAAGCAGAAGACGATATCCTGATCAGTGGACCGTCTACCCAACCTTATGTGGATGCGGCTGAAGAGGCCCTTGAAACATCTTTTCAAGTGCTCGAAATTGCCAGCATAGAGCGACTTCCCAGAAACACAAAGGTAGCCCGCATGATGTTGAAGCACGGTTACCATCCTGGCCAAGGACTGGGGGCAGATTCCCAAGGCATGAGGGAACCCCCAGAATTCAAAGACAATCCTTGCAAGTATGGCCTAGGATATAACCCTACTAAGGGCCGAGCAGAAAGGAGAAAAGGGAAGTCTCCCCTCCGCACACTCAAGCAAATTTTCCGAAGTGGAGGGGTGCAAGCGTCAAGAGCCACCCTAGTCATTAGGAAATCTTTTTCTTTGTTTAAGGGATGTAAACCCCATGATTGTTAGAGATTATCCCCCGGGGCGAGCCCGACCCCCGGGCATCTTAGGGCACATATTCCCTCATTAATTAATAAGAATGATTCTTTCTATCTGCTTCTCTTCTTTCTACTTATGACTAGACCACGCAAATAACCCTGTCTAAGTAAACAAAAAAGAAGAGAGAAAGAAAAAAAAAAAAAGGGGCGCATCCAAATGATTAACATTGCTATTGCCATTAAGTTAGTTGATTAGAAGCACATCAAAATAATACTTCACCTCATCCTTAAAGAAAGTCATGCTTCGCCAATACTGTGAAAAAAATAAAAATATAAATCCAAACAAATGAAGAAAAAGCCCAGAGAAGCCAAAGGCCAAAGAAAAGGGCAAATTACCCGGTAGGAAACCCACTAAGGGGGCTACACAAAAGATAGGGTCAACCCGGTAGGATACCCGAACAACAATAAAGGGTAGCCTAGGCAAAAGTTAGGGTTACAAATAAGGTCCGCTAGGATTTCTCCAAAATTTTACAAAAGAAGGAACCTAGACAAAAGTTAGGGCCAATACACAGTATCCTAGGTCGAAAACCCAAAGGGCGATCTAGGGAAATCAGCTAGCCATTTAAAAGCAATGGAAATGAAACCAAAGAGCGCAAATACAAAAAAAGAGAAAAAAAAAATGTTTGCTTAGACAAAGCCTAAACACCCAGGGTTAACCTTAGCCAGCCGTTCTTACAAATCCTTTTATCAATAAAAATCAACCCTCTAAAACACAAACCATTGACTTTTTACCTCCTTACTTCTTTTCTCTTGACCCTCACAACAATATTCTAATAATTAATTTGGGAATATGGAGGCATATAGTCAACAAGAGGATTGAAATCCCTAAAGCAAGGAAAAGGGGACACTACATGACAAAAAGTGCTCTAGAAAAGAAAAAACAAACAAAGAAAAAAAAGAGAAAGAAGAGAAAGAAAGAAATTACCCTTCGGTCACAAGAAGTCCAGGCATGGTACAACCAAGAGTAAACGCAACAAATCAGAAGGCTTCCGACGCAATAAGACACGTTGGTTAAATCCTTCTGAAAACTTAATCTAAATAGGCATTATAGGACATCAAAAAAATAAAAGCATTGCATGCATAAAATGTTTTTAGACCAGGTCCTATTACCTCTTTCAAAAAATAACAAAAAAGCAATAAAAAATATATAAAAAATAAAAAATCTCTTCCGTAATTCGAGACCGCCGTCTGGACCAACCAGACCGTCGTCTCGGTTACCCAGCAGGACGAGACCGCCGTCTGGACAAACCAGACCGCCATCTCGACACAGGCGAAAACGAGACCTCTGTCTCGCTCGAGGAGACCGCCGTCTCGCTTAAGCCGAACGTCGAGACCGCCATCTCGCTCACCCAGACGGCGGTCTCGATTTTGCAAAATTCCCTATATATAGGGGGCGCGCTTGGGGACTCCCTCACAACTCCCCTTGCCTCCAGAACCTCATTTCTCTCAACTCCTGCACTCCCAAGCACCCTTTGGTCAGAATGTTTAGCAGAAGCGCTTCCAGGAAGAGAAGAAACACTGTCGGTGCCAGTAGTTCTGCAGCACCACCACCCCAGGACTCTTCTCAACTGTCGCCACAACACCAGGCCCGTCTGGAAAACATTCGGACCTACCAATGGCATCCAATGCTCAAGCTGGATTTCAACATCCTAGCTGAGTTCGGATGGGAGGACGACGTCCGGGCCCATCTGGATAGCATCGGGTGGGGCTTCCTGCTACAGCCACCACCTACACATGTGTACCCACAAGCGGTACTGGAGTTCTTAGCCTCCGTCTCTTACTCCGAGGTCCCCTCCACAGTCCCGGGCCTGCCTCCCACCAGGATGGTGACCTATTTCATGGGTGGGCAATACCAGACCTCCACCCTCAAAGAATTCAACATAGCCATCGGGTTCGTCCGTCCCGAGGACGCCATGACCCAAGAATACCGTGAGGCCATCTGCTCACGGCCCACCAACCTTACCGCCGCCGAGATGTGGCGTGAGCTCACGGGAGCCGCCACGCTGCCCACGCTGATGAGGGGATCTGCGCTCCCCCCAGCACTCCGTATCTACCACAAGCTGCTGGCAGGTACCATACACGGGAGGAAAGAGAGTCAGGGGAAAATATCCCTCCCTGACCTCTTCGTACTATATTGCATGAGCCAAAGGCGGCGCTGCAACCCCGGGTACTTCTTCCTGAGAGCCCTCAAGGATTTTGGGCACAGAACCACGGGGGCCATCCTCATGGCTCCACTCATCACCCCCCTGGCAGAAAGTTTGGGGTGCCCTGGCCGGGAAGAGCTGGCCCACAACCTGCGACCCGAATCCATCGACGGGTCAATCTTGGTCAGCATGGGAATGCTGATCCGCAGAGGGACCCAGCTGGCCCTCCACCCCACACTAGATTTTGCACTGGAGCTCCAGGACGCGATGCAGGATCTGCCTACACCTCCCGACTTCCAGCAGCAGCAGCAGCAACCGCCCCGGTATGCGGACGACTTTGCTGGCATGCACCACCACATGAGCGACCTATGCCAGCAGTTCGATCATATGACTATGAGGCAAGAGCAGATGTCCCGGAGACAAGAGGAACTATCCCAGAGGCAAGAGCAATTGACTCAAAGACAAGATACCTTTGACGCCCGGCTGGGAGAAATGTACCAGCACCAGCAGGACATGCGCCATGACTGGACCACGTTCCAGCAACGATACCAGGATGAAGTCCAAGAGCAGGAGGACTTCCGGTATCACATGTACCAGCATTTCCCTCCCCAGGGATCGGGTCCAGAGGATAGCCCATAGGGATAGTGACTCCAAAAATAGGGTTGTAATAAAAATTTCCCCCATAAATAAAAATTCTATTTCATGCATCTTTCTGCCATCTCTTGCAAAAGCCAGCGTTAAAAAAAAAAAAAAAAAAAAAAAAAAAAAAAAACTTAAACATAAAAAAAAGACATACGCTCAAGGAAAAAGCCAAAATCCTAAATCGCGAGAAAAAAGAGATAAAACCGCGAGAAAAAGGCAGGATTAAGCCATCTCATACCAACAACATCCAACAAGGAGTCAAAACTCCATTCCCTCAGGGGGAAAATCAAAATTAGATCCCCGGGAAGGCAATCAATTCCCCGGTGGATCACCAAAAAGAGAAATATCATTTACATATCAGCCTAGTCAGAGGCAAAACAAATGCAGTCAAAATTCTTCACTTCAGATGAAGCATCTGCCTACTCAGAGGCATTACCAAAAACTCAATGGATATCCGCCTACTCAAGAGGCGTCACCAAGATCAACAAATCCCTAGAGGATTCCTGCCTACCTAAGAGGCACTCATCAAAAATCCCCGACAACCAGCAAAGTCGGATGACAAACACCAAAAGATCAAAACAGAGAATACCCAGCAACCAAGCAAGCTGGATGAAACACCAACAAAATCCCCAGCACAGCCCGGATGACCATTCAAGAAATCCAAAAAAACAATCAACTAAACACAGAGATCACTCCCCAAGGAGTCGGCGCATGATCAGAATCAGTAAGCCGCCACCACTGCCAAAGGATCAGCCACCGCAAGAAGGGGCATCCAGAGGCACCAAACCAGACGAGGGTTCGTACTCGTCGGCCAAAGGATCAGCTACCGCAAGATGGAGCATCCGGAGGCTAAACACCAGATGGGGGTGTAAACTCATCAGGCCTTACAAAAGGGGGCTTACCGGGCGGGGGTTCGTACTCGTCAAACCAGATGGGGGTTCGTACCCATCAGCTGAAGGGGTCAGCTGAAAGTGATCCTAGCAAAGATCTCATTGATTTGATGAAGTCAAAGATAAAGTCAAGGGTCAACTCTGCAGCAGTCAAACAAGTCACTCAGAACAAAGGAGCTGAAGACTTAGTGTGTCTAAACAGAAAGCTTAGGTAAAACCACTTTACCTTTTCCACTGCATAAAGCTTCTTCACTCAATTTGCAAAATGCCTCAAAAATAAGTTTTAAACAAATAAAAAACAAAAGCATTTTGGCAAAGAATTTTCTTAAACAAGTTATTAACTGATAAAGGTTTGAAAGAATCAATTTAAAACACTTAGAATGTTTTAAAAAGTGTTTTTACAGTATTTTAATTGATACAAAAACCTTTTAATCGATTAAAACTCTTTATGACCGATTAGAATTCGAATATAATAGGTCAGAATGCAATATAATCGATCAGATCTTAAATATGAGCGATTAGAATTATTTTAATCGATTAAAACACGTTTCAATCGATTAAAATCACTTTGGATGTCAGTATGATCGATCGAATGAGATTATGACCGATCGAAGTTGGTTATGATCGATCAGAATTGAATTATGACCGATCAGACTTATTTCAATCGATTAAAACGCATTTCAATCGATTAGAATAACTTAGAAAATCTTTTCAATCGATTAAAACGAACTTTCAATCGATTAAAATGACTTGAAAATATATGTGCAGATTTTCAATCGATTGAAACGACTTTATATCGCCTAAAATAACTTGGAAAGTTTTATAAGAAGGTTTTTAAACAAAACAATCGATTAATACGCGATTCAATCGATTGTTTTATATTTTGAAAATGTTTGTAAAACGCTTTTAACTGATAAAAACGTGGTCGTATCAACTAAAACATTTTCTCGTTAAAGATCAAGAACGCATTAATGGGTTGAAAGGACTTTTAACAGATTGTAACGGCTATTTCAACAGATTAAAACAAACTTTCAACAGATTAATTAATGCAGCAGATTTGAAAATACTCTTTTAAAAACAGCTTTGCTTGAAACTTTGAAACAGAGATTGAATATCAGCTTTTACACAATTCAAGCAATCAATACAAACAACTATTAGCATTTTTCAAGAAAGATACACAACTGTTTTTGTGAACTTCTTTTGAAATCTTTCTTGAGGCACTTTGCATCCTTGAAGAAGAAACTTACTCGTGGATTGGTGTAATCCGGTTTGAGCTTTCTAAGTCTCTTCTTTGTAAATTCTTTTTCATTACTTTGTATTGTGTTGTACCTGGAATTTGGGTACAAGTTTTCTCAAGTCTGCTGTAGAAAGTTGCCAAGAACTGGAATTTGGTTCTTGGTGGAAAGGTTAAAGCAAGAGCTGGAATTTGGTTCTTGTGTGTGGTGCCTGGAATTTGGGCACTCGGTTTCTCTGCGTGCTGGAATTTGGTTGCAGAGGTTTCCAAGAGCTGGAATTTGGTTCTTGGTGGAGAGTTAGAATAGGTGTAAGAGGGAGAGTCTCAGAAACATCTATTCTAGTGGAACCCAGCTGGAATTTGGCTGGAGTCCGGACGTAGCCCTGGTATTGGGTGAACCAAGTATAAAATTACCGGTGAAATCTTTCCTAACCTTTCTCTCTTTAATTTCTGCGCTGCACTTAAACTGTTTGATTGCTTTGTGATTTGTGAATTGATAAGTAATCTTAATTTTCGAATTAGATAATCTGTGTATTGCGAAAAACTTTCAAAAATCAATTCACCCCCCTCTTGATTTAAAACTACTTTTCTAACAATTGGCATCGGAGCGAGGTGCTTGAAAGTTAATCAAGTTACTTCGATCCATGGCATTTTCCGAGGGAGCGTGCATTGATAGACCTCCACTATTAAGTGGAACAGATTACCTATATTGGAAAATAAGGATGAAAATCTTCATTGAATCTGTTAGTATAAATGCTTGGAATGTTATTGAACAGGAAATTGATATTGCTAACGTAATCCAAGATGATTGTATTGCCAAGAACATCATCTTATCCGCCCTTAACGTAGATGATCTTTTCGGGATTGCACACTGCCAAACTCGCTGCACAAATGTGGAAGATCCTTGAAAAGACCTATGAAGAAGCACCGGAAATATGCTTGATGGTCAACTCTGAATCATCAAAAACCGAGTGTAAGTTCCGAATCTATAAACTATAGCTCATTACAAGATGCTTTCTTTGAAATACATGAAGTAGCAAAGAAATTAGAAACTGAAAACGAAAATTGAAAAGCATGAATAGGTTACTAGAAAACAAGATCATTATTCTTGAAAAGAAAATAATTGATGAAGAAAAGTTAGAATTAGAAAATAATACTGATTGCATGTGTAATGTTGAAGATTGCAAAACCGTCCCGAGTTACGTAAACAAGTATCATACCTAGTAAAAACTTCATCTAAATTAGCACAAGGAAAGAATAATCTTGATAAGATACTTGATTCCCAAAAGTTAGTTATTGAACGTGGTGGTATAGGTTATACACCAAGAATCTGGAAAGAAAACTAGAGCATTCAAGAATTATTTTGCATATAGTAAAACAGTTTCATCTCCATTTATTAAATGCTTTTACTCGTATGAAAATGGGTCACTCTGTTAAATACTCGCAGAATTAAGAAATATGCAAGTACCTAAAGGGAGAATGAAATGGGTTCCAAAGATTAATTCTTTCCAAATAACATGATCAGGACCCAAGTAATTATAAAGGGTACCAGAACAATTCTTAACATGTTTTGCAGGAAACAAGTCTGGGAATCCCTTGAAGATCGAAGCTACGAAATCAGGTTCTGTGTATTTAAATTAATTGTTTTAATTGATATAAATCAATATTAATCGATTAAAATAACTTACTGATATCTGTCCGTACCATTTTAATCGATTGAAATATCGAAATAATCGATTAAAATAATCTCAGGATCTTAGTTTAATTGTTTTAATCGATTAGAATAAATTTATATCAACTAAAAACACTTAGGTATCAAAATTAATCGATTCATTCACGTTTTAATCGATTTAAATTCGGTGTCATGTTATTGATTTCATTCTCGTATTAAACTAATCGATCCTTTTATAAAACAAATCGATTAATTCACTGTAGATGTTTTCAACTCTAATGACAAGAATCAAATTAATAGATAATGAGTTGATTAATCAATTGATTAGGATCTGTAAACAAGACTTATAACATCTAATTGAAGTTTGACAGGAAATTCAAAACAAAAACTCGAGTGTCTATTATCTGCAATAAATCTTTAAAGATTTCTTTGACCAAATCAACATTATTCCCAAGAACAAATTAACCGATTCACCCACTGTCCCGTAAATTGTGTCGCACATGCCGAATAGATCTTTAATTAGAAACTAAGACTAGTGGAGTAAATGTGGGAAAGTTATTGCCGATTGAAATACTGCAAACTTTACATGTAGGAAAGTTATCCATAGATGAAAATGTTATTTTAACATAGTCATGATTCAAGTCTGTAGATGTCCTTACATGGAATACTCGCATGGTAATACACTAAAAATCAAAGAAATTATCAAAGAATAGACTCGTAACTTTTCTTATAGACACTAGTTACAAACAGGTCAAACTCGTTAGGACTCGAAAACATAGTTGATCAAAGATTTTTTAATAATTGTTTCTGGTAATAAGTTATTGATTACTAGGAAATCCAATAAACACATGTTTTCATTAAATTTCTTGATATTACATTGCAATATATTTGAAATAATTTTGAGCATGCATTGGTTCAAAACTCTTGGTGAAATTCATTGAACTGTGCAACCCCGATAATCTGCTTTAATCATCAATGTCACGAGGTGACACTGCAAGGGAACCAATCTGGGACAACGAATTCAAAAATTGAATAACGTGGTACAGGGATAAATTTTATATTGTTTTAGAATTCTGGATTGATTGTCATCACCTGTCCTCATTACTAATCATTGCCCACTCTACCAGAATAAGTTTTTTTTGTTAATCACTTGTGCATATGATACCACTCGGAAAACAACAAAGTTAAAAATGACTCATTCTTCAAAAGATAATGATGACTCGGTTCACTATAAGTGAGAATAACACCCATCATACTACATTAATAAAAATACAGTTATTTGCTTGGATGATGACAACTGCAGGGTTCAAAATGGGTTTTTAGGAATAAAATGGATGAAAATGGCATAATCACAAGAAATAAAGCCAGATTAGTTGCTAAAGGGTACAATCAAGCAAGAAGGGATAGACTTTGATGAAACATATGCTCCAGCTTGCTAGGTTAGAAGTCGTTAGATTACTCGCTTGCCTATGCTTCTATTAAAAATTTCAGGTTGTTCCAAATGGATGTCAAAAGCGCTTTCTTGAATGGATATTTGAATGAAGAAGTTTTTGTCACTCAACCACCTGGGTTTGAAGATCATATTCATCCAGAATATGTTTACGAGTTGAAGAAAGCCCCGTATGGTCTCAAACAAGCCCCAAGGCAATGGTATGAAAGGTTAAGTAACTTTCTTATCTCAAAGGGCTATCATAGAGGTTTGGTGGACAAAACTTTGTTTCTAAAGAAACTGAATAATGATATAATTCTGGTTCAAGTTTATGTTGATGACATCATATTTGGTGCTACTAATGAGACTTTATGCAAAGATTTCATGAAAGACATGCAGGGTGAGTTTGAGATGTCAATGATGGGGGAACTTAATTACTTCCTTGGACTCGCAAGTCAAACAACTTCAAGAAGGAAGTCTTCTTCATCAATCAAAGTACTGCACGTAACCGTCGAAGAGATTTGAAATGGAACACCGCAAGGAGGCATCAACACCTATGTCAACAAACTGCTACCTTGATTCCGATGAAAAAGGGAAATCTGTTGATGAAACCAAATATAGGGGGCTTATTGGTTCTTTATCGTATTTAACAGCTAGCGGACTCGACATTATGTTCAGTGTCCGTATGTGTGCCAGGTTCCAATCCGCACCAAAAGAGTCTCACCTTATCGCTGCAAAAAGGATCCTCAAGTATCTCAAGGGGACTTTAAATGTTGGGTTATGGTATCCAGGTGAGTCTAAACTCGAATTTAGTTGGATATTCTGACTCGATTTTGCAGTCGTAAACTTGACGAAAGAGTACCAGTGGCACCTGTCATCTCCTAGGAAGCGGCCTAATCTCTTGGCACAAGAAGAAGCGATCATGTGTTGCTTTGTCTACAGTCGAAGCGTAATATATTGCTGCTGGCGATTGCTCGTGCTCGGTCTCTCGGATAAAACAGCGAGCTTGAGGATTACTGGTTTAACCCTCAGGAAAATCCCTCTCTTATGCGATAATACCAGTGCCATAATGCTAACTAAAAATCCAATTCAACATTCTAGAACAAAGCATATAGAAATAAGGCATCATTTTATTAGAGATCATATTCTAAAAGGTGATTGCGAGATCTTTTTTATAGAAACTCGAAAAACAACTAGCAGATATTTTCACAAAACCCCTTGCTAGTGATAGGTTTTTCAAAATTCGCACCGAAGTTAGGCATCTTAGACGCATCAAACATTACTTAGAGTGCAAGTCTGGTTGTTTTAGTCAATAATAACACCTTTTAATCGGTTAAATAAACTAAACAACAAATTGCATTACTTTTTTTAATCGATTTAAAATCGAAAAAATCGATTGTTTTTATTAAAAATTCATGTTTTCAAAATCTTAAATGTTTTAATCGATTAAACCTTTCTTTCAATCGATTAAAATCATTTACCAAGAACATTTTAACCGATTATGCTCTGTTTTTAATCGATTTTTATTCTGGGAAGAAAGATTAAAGGCTTTAGTTAATGGTCGTTCTCGTAACATGCTACTAAAGCGTGATTCCCTTATCTTTACACGTGTTAATTGTATTCATTACAAACGTGTTAATGGAGATAAGTTTGAATCAACTTTAATTGATTCTTTTCATGAGTGAAATATTGATTCACTTTGTATTTTCAAAAATTTGAGCATATTTTTTCGAAACCTTACATTTTATTCTTTTCTCTTCTATTCCCTATTTTTGATGAAGTCAAAAGGGGGAGAAATAGTTGCATCACTTTAAGATAAATTTAAGTGCAACATTTTAGGGGGAGAAATAAGTTTTAGGGGAGAAACAAAACTTTATTACATTCTTATATTTCTCACCTAACTGCATTATCAAGTGACTTATTTTGCGAGAGATTGTTTTTTCAAAATGGTGTTTGTCTTCATCAAATAGGGGGAGACTGAAAGTGATCCTAGCAAAGATCTCATTGATTTGATGAAGTCAAAGATAAAGTCAAGGGTCAACTCTGCAGCTAGTCAAACAAGTCACTCGAACAAAGGAGTCGAAGACTTAGTGTGTCTAAACGAAAGCTTAGGTAAAACCACTTTACCTTTTCCACCGCATAAAGCTTCTTCACTCAATTTGCAAAATGCCTCAAAAATAAGTTTTAAACAAATAAAAAACAAAAGCATTTTGGCAAAGAATTTTCTTAAACAAGTTATTAACTCGATAAAGGTTTGAAAGAATCAATTTAAAACACTTAGAATGTTTTAAAAAGTGTTTTTACAGTATTTTAATTGATACAAAAACCTTTTAATCGATTAAAACTCTTTATGACCGATTAGAATTCGAATATAATAGGTCAGAATGCAATATAATCGATCAGATCTTAAATATGAGCGATTAGAATTATTTTAATCGATTAAAACACGTTTCAATCGATTAAAATCACTTTGGATGTCAGTATGATCGATCAGAATGAGATTATGACCGATCAGAGTTGGTTATGATCGATCGAATTGAATTATGACCGATCAGACTTATTTCAATCGATTAAAACGCATTTCAATCGATTAGAATAACTTAGAAAATCTTTTCAATCGATTAAAACGAACTTTCAATCGATTAAAATGACTTGAAAATATATGTGCAGATTTTCAATCGATTGAAACGACTTTATATCAGCTAAAATAACTTGGAAAGTTTTATAAGAAGGTTTTTAAACAAAACAATCGATTAATACGCGATTCAATCGATTGTTTTATATTTTGAAAATGTTTGTAAAACGTTTTAACCGATAAAAACGTGGTCGTATCAACTAAAACATTTTCTCGTTAAAGATCAAGAACGCATTAATGGGTTGAAAGGACTTTTAACAGATTGTAACTGCTATTTCAACAGATTAAAACAAACTTTCAACAGATTAATTAATGCAGCAGATTTGAAAATACTCTTTTAAAAACAGTTTTGCTTGAAACTTTGAAACAGAGATTGAATATCAGTTTTTACACAATTCAAGCAATCAATACAAACAACTATTAGCATTTTTCAAGAAAGATACACAACTGTTTTTGTGAACTTCTTTTGAAATCTTTCTTGAGGCACTTTGCATCCTTGAAGAAGAAACTTACTGTGGATTGGTGTAATCCGGTTTGAGCTTTCTAAGTCTCTTCTTTGTAAATTCTTTTTCATTACTTTGTATTGTGTTGTACCTGGAATTTGGGTACAAGTTTTCTGCAGTTGTTGTAGAAAGTTGCCAAGAACTGGAATTTGGTTCTTGGTGGAAAGGTTAAAGCAAGAGCTGGAATTTGGTTCTTGTGTGTGGTGCCTGGAATTTGGGCACTTGGTTTCTCTCGCTGGCTGGAATTTGGTTGCGAGAGGTTTCCAAGAGCTGGAATTTGGTTCTTGGTGGAGAGTTAGAATAGGTGTAAGAGGGAGAGTCTCGTAAAACATCTATTCTAGTGGAACCCAGCTGGAATTTGGCTCGGAGTCCGGACGTAGCCCTGGTATTGGGTGAACCAGTATAAAATTACCGGTGAAATCTTTCCTAACCTTTCTCTCTTTAATTTCTGCTGCTGCACTTAAACTGTTTGATTGCTTTGTGATTTGTGAATTGATAAGTAATCTTAATTTTCGAATTAGATAATCTGTGTATTGCGAAAAACTTTCAAAAATCAATTCACCCCCCCTCTTGATTTAAAACTACTTTTCTAACATCAGCTACCGCATCGAAGGAGCATCCTAGAAGCGCACAACACAATATTTCCCCAGAAGATCATCCGCCGCAAAGACGGAACATCTGAAGGGCAACCGGGCAAGAGGGTCAACTCCTTTACCCTGCAGTCGATCACCCTGGCACAAAAGGCCAGCAGTCGACTGGTCGGGTAAAGGGGGGGCAGCTGTAGACCCCAAATCTTGCCCGACCTCCAAATAAAGACCAGAAGACCTCCTATTTGAAGATGGACAAAGCCTAACAAGCCATTAGGAGAGACTATTAGGCCCCATACTAGGATAGGAGGGAGTTTCTGTACAAAAAAAATAAGTTTTCTCGCTTTGTTGGGACGAGACCGCCCTCTAGAATTCCCAGACCGCCGTCTCGCCTCATGCAAGTGGCGAGACCGCCGTCTCACATGACGAGACGGCGGTCTCGCCACCTGCGAAGGACGAGACGGTGGTCTCGTTCCTCCAGACGGTGGTCTCGCCATGTTGACAGGTCGAGACGGCGGTCTCGTTGGACGAGACGGCGGTCTCGACCCTGTCAGACGAGACCGGCGATCTCGCCACCTGACAGCGCGAAAACCTGTAAATAGGGGTCCTCCCCCCCTCATTTCCACACACCACAAGCTTCTAGCTCTGCCTTCTCTCTAAAACTTCTCTCTAGAATCCCTCCGACGCATTTTCGGAGTTTCTGAGTGTCTTTGAGAGCGTTTTCCGGCGTCCAGAAGAGTTTCCGACATCTTGTAGAGTGAAGGGCTGCCAAAAAGCACCCATATCCTTTAAAGAAATAAAAAAAAAGAAATCTTGCTTCAGAGGTTTAAACTCTTCCTCTCCCCTTTTATCGCTTTAAATCTACATTTTGCAATAGATTAGGACCATGTAGTCATCACTTTAAATTCTGCACAATAAAAAGGGCAAAAGAGTATTTTCTAGTTTATTTATTAATAAAATAGCCGGTCTATCATAGGGAACCCGAAAGGGGCGTAGTAAAGGAACTAATACTTCCTTTACCACGTAACTAACTCCCTTACCCAACTCTGGTTCTAATGACCAAAGTTGGTTTTCGAAAACCAATGCCTTTTTAAAAAAAAAAACTTTCCCGATGTTTCTGGTAAAAACATCGGTGGCGACTCCACAGAACCCAAAATAAATCCTTGAGTTAGCCCGGTTATCGGACAACCCAAGGACACTTTTCGAAAACCTCGCCCCTAGGTTAGCCCGGTTATCGGACAGCCTAAAGGCGTTGTAACCACCTATAAAAAACGCGAAAAACAAGAGGGTCGAAAAAACCATCGCGTCGCTCCGACCGCCCTTCTCTCTCTTTTTGAGACGGCGGCGACAATGGCCAACATGAGTGACTAACTTCATTCTCTTAGGATTCGGTGCACTTCCTTTGAACTCTTTTGTATCATGGTGATATTTTGATATCTTAATCTATGTTTTGATGTTGTTATTCTTATCCTTTATGCTTTGGAATGATTTATTATTGATTGTTTGAGGTATGATTGGAAAATATATCTTGAACCCTAGATCACGGTAAGAATATTTGTTATGTTAATTGCCAGGAATGGAATGAATGTATCAATTGCTTAACACCCTAACCCTAATGCTGGAAAATCTGTTAATTGTGTGAGGAATCAACATTTATTAGGTTTTCTTATGAATTTCATGTGTGAGGAATCAACATGGATGATTTGAGTAGGTAGCATCAACATTGTTAGGTTAATTGATGTTCTTAATTGACATAGCCATTACAAAAGAGGGATAAGGAAGGAAGTCAATCCTAAGTACCTTTAATTGATATTTTCTCAACAATTTACAGTTCTTTGTCATTTAAATTCAACTCAACTTTTATTTGCAAAACCCAATCTCTTTAATATACTTAGTAAGCATAATTGGGAATTTTCATTGAAACTGTTCTTCGTGGGATCGACTTTTATTTTATCGAAATACTATACTGCGATTGATAATTTTGGTACGCTTGCCAATAATTCAACACATCCACATATTCCTTTAAAAGTTGCGTCAATCCTTTCCTTATGCTACTATATATTTGGGTGCCGATATTTATCTTTTTCTCATCATCCCCTTCTCCTAAATTGATATTTTCCATTTCCTCTTGGTGCGGTTGTATAATGCGTGCTTCCTTTTCCAACATTCTTTGTATGTCCAGGGAAATGGTCCCCTGCTCGCTGTCGGACTCGACCCATTCACCTTTGGCTACCGAGGTCCACAGAGATTTATCCATCACAGACATGATATGTTTTAGGTTCTGTTTTGGTCATAGATTTTATTATTCAATTATTTTTAGAAGAATAATACGTAGAGGAGGGAAAAGAATTAAAGAAATGAATATGACAAAAATGCCTCATGTATTAAAGGAAAGCGTATTTACATGTCCTTTTAGTCAAAAGTTCCCGCAGCCACGGGCGGGGACCGCGGGAAATACAAGAGAAAGCTTAAAAAAAGAAGAAACTTAAGGGTTGATCCTCCCAATCCTTTCCCCCTATTACTCTAGTTTTGACAGAGGCTTGGAGTCCACATCAGAGGCAGAGGCGTCAAAAGTTATCCACCCGGCGTCGATTAATTCTTGGACCCGATACTTCAGGGTCAAGCAATTTTCCGTTGAGTGTCCGGGTGAACCCGAGTGGTAATTGCATTTCTTGTTTGGTTTATCCCACTCGGGGTAGGGAGGCTCTATTTGCTTTTTGGGAGGGGCACAGGTCAAGAGTTTGACCTCCAATAGCTGAGGCAGCAATTTTCCATAGGAAGTTGAGATAGGAGTGAACTTCCTTTCTTTCTTACGAGGCTGCCGAGCCGTTTGTGGAGCGGAAGAAGGAGTAGCGAAGTTAATTGCGTGCACAACTTCATCCTTCTTCTTGCCGGCGAGTTTTCTGAATGAGACACTAGCATGGGAAGACTATGTTATCTTCCCACTTCTCAGCCCTTACTCCACTCTCTCCCCTATAGTGACTATGTCCGAGAAAAGATTAGATGTACTGGCTATCGCCTTGTCGTAGTAAGCTCCAGTCAGTGAATCTATGAACATAGCCACTGTCTCCTTATCCGTTAGCAGGGGCTCTATTTGGGCAGCCATTTCCCTCCACCTTTGTGTGTATGCTTTGAAGGATTCATCATTCCTTTTGCTTAGGGTCCTAAGATCTGACCTGTCAGGGTCAGATCGATGTTGTATCGGTAACGGCGAAGGAAAGCATCAGCCAGCTGCTTCCAGTTTTGGACCTGCCCTCTTTCCAACTGCATGTACCAGTTGAGGGCCGAGTCAGCCAAGCTCTCCTGAAAGCAGTGAATCAGGAGTTTTTTGTCATCAGCATGTGCCGCCATCTTACAACAGTACATCGTAAGATGTTTCTTGGGGCAGGTGAACCCAACATATTTAGGGAAGTCTGGGACCTTGAATTTCGGAGGGATATGGATATTCTTGACTAGGAACATGCCCGCCACCTCTTTGATGTTAAAGTTGTGCTCCTCTACTGCCTTCAGCCTCTCCTCCAAGGCGATGATTTGTTGTTTAGACATTTTCGCGGTGTGGATGTGCATTGCCGAGCGTCGGATTGGATAGGGCCCTTTTGGTCGAAAAGGAATTCCTCTTCTTCTTCTTCGTGGCGAGAGACTCGATCAGCCTGAGTCTCACCCTTATTTTGACTCTGTATGGCTTCCATCAGCTGTGCCATTTGCTCCCGGAGGGTGTTGACCTCGGCGGTGAGCTTGCAATTTTGTTCTTCCAGGCTCTCCATGGCCTTTGCTTTTTGCACGTGTGTTCGGACGGGGAGAGGACCAACCACTTTCTAGAATGGCCAAAAAAATTTTTTATTAATGAAATGAATGGTGAGTGTGGGACTAGTATCTTTTAAGACAACGACTTTAGGTATCACCCTTTAAGCTCACGCTCTATGGGATACCCTACCCACTGTGGTATAATGGTTCCTTCCTTATCGGAAATCACCATATACTTTAGTACATTCGTCCCTTCCTTGTGGATGGTTACAAATGTGCTTAGGGCCTCTTTCGTCTTTGTCCTAGAGATATCTAATGCCCCCTAGCATGAATGTGCTTTATGTATGAGAGTTTTTTAGAATGATGTTTGATGCGTACTTTCCTTTTATTTTCTCTCTTGGTTTTTCCGCTTATCAAATGATGCGATATGAATGATTCGACTTTGTCAAAATTATTATTTTTCATTTGCATTATTTTATAACCTTTTATCTCTTTTGTCGGACTACGTGGCTACTTAGCTTACAAAGAACCTAAAACCAGGCTAGTTAAAAGGCAGACTATCCGAGATAAAATGGCTTATTGCGAAAGGGTAATTTTAGCGTCCCTTATCTCTTCTATCGGACTGTGTGGCTACTTAGCTTACAAAGAACCTGAAACCAGGCTAGCTAAAAGTCAGACTATTCGAGATAAGGGTGTTTATTGCGAAAATATTTTTGTGATTTTTTCGTTGTTTGGTTATGCTATGCAGTCAAATGCAACAAACAAATGCACACACAATTCACTCATCCGCGATCACGCAAGAAGACGTTTTAATCACGAGGTAGGATTTTTCTGCAGAAAAGAGTATTAGCAAATGTAGGTTCTAACTATTCTCACCAAGGCTTAGGCCCCCAAGGTGCCCCCATTATAGGGTCCCCACTCTCCAGCCTTCCGACCATGCTTAGCACTAAGGCCATAGTCAGTCTTTGTGCCAAAAGAGGAAGGTTATCACCTTGAGTGGTGGTTTCCAATCATACCGGTGGGCTGCATGGCCCTCACTATGGCAAATCGTACCTGCCACCCACTCCCTATGGATTTCTCACTTGCCCCCGGGTATAGAGGGAACTGTTGTGTGCAAAGGTTTGTGTACAGTTTTTATTTCAAACAATTGCGTAAAATAAACAAACAACAATTATTAAAGCCAACACAAGTAAAGGAAGGTAGGGTCAAAGTGAAATTTTTAAGTTTATTTATTAAACTGACCCATCACTAAATGAGATCAACTCTCTAGGCTTCCCTAATGGAGTCTCCATCTGTCGGCACCGTCAAAAGAGGCGGTCGGAGTGACGCAATGGTTCCGACTTCCCGTTTCACGTTTTTATGGGTGAGGTTACAACGCCTCTAGGTTGTCCGATAACCGGGTAAGACCTAGGGGCGAGGTTTTCGAAAGAAAGCTTTTAGGATGTCCGATAACAGGGCCGGACCTAAAAGCAAGTTTTCCAAAGGGGTTCTTATGGAGTCGCCACCAATGTTTTTACCAGAAACACCGAAAAGGGAAAAAAAGAAGGCGTTGGTTTTTTAAGAAAAAACCAACTTTGGCCGTTATAACCAGAGTTGGGTAAGAGAGTTAGTTACGTGTAGGGAAGGTATTAGCTTCCCTACGACGCCCCTTTCGGGTTTCCTATGATGGGCCGGTTATTTTGTAAATAAATTAAAAATGATGCTTTTACCCTTTTATTTGCAGAATTAAAGTATGACGACTACATGGCCCTAATTAATGCATATATAAATGATAAAGCAGTAAAAGAGAGAGAGAGAGAGTAAAGAAACCTCCAGAGGAAGCTTTGATTAATTCTTTAAAAGGTAAGATGCGTTTTGGCAGCCCCTCGCTCTTACAACGTCAAATTCTCTCTCAAAATGCTATAAAAACTCTCTTAAAAATACTCAGAAAACTCCGGAAATGCTTCAAAGAGGCTCTAAGGGAAGATTTCTAAGAAATGGTAGATGGAGAAATGGAAGAGCTGTGTGAAATTGAGGGGGGAGCGCTCCCATTTTATAGGGATTCGTGCTTGTCAGGTCGAGCCCGCCGTCTCACCTAGCAAGGTCGAGACGGTGGTCTCGCCATTCAGGACGATAGTCTCGACTTTGACAAATGGCGAGACTGCCGTCTCGTTTGACGAGACGGCGGTATTGACTTTCCAAATGACAAGAAGGTCATCTCGTCAAACGGGGGGGTGGTCTCACCAATGGCAAGTGGCGAGACGACCGTCTTGCCAAACGAGACGACGGTCTCGACTTGCCATTCAGCGAGACAGCCGTCCCAAAAAGCGAGACGACGGTCTCGACCCCTTAAGGTGGGAATCCTTATTTTTTGTACAGAAAAACCTTCCTAGTCTAATATGGGGCCTAATAGTCTCTTCTAGTGGCTTTTTAGGCCTTGCCCATCTTCGATTTGGAGGTCTTTTGCTCTTTATTTTGAGGCCGGGCAAGATTTGGGGTCTACACCTATGATGGACTATTTATATGAAGAAATAAAAATTATAAATTGCACTTTTACCCTTATTTATTTATTGCGAAAATTAAAATATTGATTACATGACCCTAAATGATTAATACACAACAATACTATCTAAAAAAGCAGTAAAATAGGGAAGAGAGTATATAGGAACCTTCGAAGGAAGCTTTTATAGTGAATTCTTTGAAATATGGTGCTTTTTGGCAATCCCCTACTCTACAATGTTGATCGCTCTTCCTCACAACACTACAAAACGCTCTCTAAGAATACTAAGAAACTCTGGAAATGCTTCAGAGGGGTCCTAGGAGAGTAATTTGAAGAAAGTGCAGAAGAGAAAGTGGAAGAATGTTGTGAAAAGGATGAGGACGTTCCCCCCCTTTTATAGAAATTCGTGCCTGTCAGGTCGGGACCTCCGTCTCCCCTGACAAGGTCGGGACCACTATCTTGCCAAATGAGACAGCGGTCTCGTCTTTGGCAAGTGGCAAGACGACTGTCTCGCCATTGGAGATTGGTGAGACGATGGTGTCGCTGTAAATCCAAAATCTTGCCCGACCTCAAAATAGAGAGCAGAAGACCTCCAATTCGAAGATGGGCAAGGTCTAAAAGGTCCCTAGGATAGACTAATAGGCCCCATATTAGAGTAGGAAGGTTTTTTGTACAAAAAAAAAAAAGGAATTCTACCTAGAAGGCCGAGACCGCCGTCTCGTTTGGCGAGACGGCCTTCTCGCCATTTGTCAAGGGCGAGAACGCCATATCGTTTGGCGAGACGGCCTTCTCGCCATTTGTCAAGGGCGAGACTGCCGTCCTGTTTGGCGAGACGACGGTCCCGACCTGACAGGCGTGAATCCCTATAAAAGGAGGGCGTAAACCCCTCCTTTTCACAACATTCTTCAACTTTCCCTTCTACAAATTTCTCAAATTCTTCTCCTAGGATCCCTCCGAAGAATTTCCGGAGTTTCTTAGTATTCTTGGAGAGTATTCTATAGCGTTGCGAGGAAGAGCGACCAACATTGTAGAGCAGGGGGATTGCCAAAAAGCATCCTTTACCAAGAATATTGAGTAACGAAAGCTTGCTTCGAAGGTTCCCATACTTTCTCTCTTTCTTTTACCGCTTTTCTTTACATATATTCGTGCATTAGCTGTTAGGGCCATGTAGTCAATATTTTAAATTTCGCAAATAAATAAAGGGTAAAAGCGTAATTTGAGTTTCTATTTATAAAATAAACGGCCCATCTTAGGGAACCCAAAAGGGGCGTCGTAGGGAAGCTAATACCTTCCCTACACGTAACTAACTCCCTTACCCAACTCTAGTTATAATGGCCAAAGTTGGTTTTTCAAAACCAACGTCTTCTTTTTTTCCTTTTCCAATGTTTCTGAATAAAACATTGGTGGCG
Organism: Sphenostylis stenocarpa; assembly: GCA_963425845.1. Classification (NCBI taxonomy): domain Eukaryota; kingdom Viridiplantae; phylum Streptophyta; class Magnoliopsida; order Fabales; family Fabaceae; genus Sphenostylis; species Sphenostylis stenocarpa. The sequence goes on along the minus strand of OY731402.1, from coordinate 16,384,408 downwards.
ACTCCTAAAACCTTTTCGAAAACCTCACCTTTAAGTCCAGCCTGGTTATCGAACAACCTAAAGGCATTGTAACTACACTTTTAAAATGCAAGTCGAAGTCAGAAACCATCGCGTCGCTCTGACCACCTCTTTTGATGACGACAACAGATGACGACTCCACTGGGGAAGCCTAGAGAGTTGATCCCATTTAATGATAGGCCAGTTTAATAAATAAACTTAAAAATTTCACTTTTATCCTGTCTTGTTTTATAACATGTTTTATTTACTTGGCTTTAATAACTATTGATTGTTTATTTTACGAAATTTTTTGAAATACAAATTGTACACAAACCTTTGCACACAACAGTTCCCCCTATACTCGGGGGCAAGTAGGAAATCCATAGGGAGTGGGTGGCAGGTACGATTTGCCGTAGTGAGGCCCTGAGCCCATCAGTATGGTCGGAAACCACCACTAAAGGTGATAACCTTCCTCTTTTTGCATAAAGACTAACTACGGCCTTAGTGTCATGCATGGTCGGAAGGCTGGAGAGTGGTGACCCTATAATGGGGGCACCTTGGGGGCCTGGCCTTGGTGAGGAAAATTAGAACTACCCTGAATGTGCACTCTTCTGCAGGAGACCCCTACCTCGTAACTAAAAATGTCATCCTACTTGTTCACGGATGAGTGAAATTGTGTGTGCATTTGTTTGTTGCATTTGACTGCATAGCATAACCATCCAACAGATAAAAATAGAAAAACCACAAAAATATTTTTGCAATAAACATCCTTATCTCGGACAGTCTGCCTTTTAGCTAGCCTGGTTTCAGGTTCTTTGTAAGCTAAGAAGCCACGAAGTCCGATAGAAGAGATAAGGGACGCTAAAATTATCCTTTTGCAATAAACCACTTGTATCTCGGACAGTCTGCCTTTTAGCTAGCCTGGTTTCATATTGTTTGTAAGCTAAGTAGCCACGCAGTCCGACAGAAGAGATAAAAGGTTATAAAATAAACCAAATAAAAACCGAATAAAACCAAATAAAGCCCGATAAAATAAAAATGGGATCTTGTTCATAAAGCATTAAATTAATAAAACATCCATATAGGTAGTTTATCTTCCTTTCGAAAAAAAAAATGCAAAAAACCAAACACTATCATACATCATGTAGAAATAAAACATGATAATGTTTAGGAAAAATAAACACTTGCATGAATGCCTGCATTAAGCATAATATTCATAGCATGCATTTTGGTTTCTAGAAAATGGAGGGGACTAGTAGACAACTGAAGAAAGTGGATATTCCCCGAGACCATGCTGAGAAGTTAGAACAGCTTTGCGCATTGATGTCATCAGAGGTCCGCTCCAACTTTGAAAAATCCTATGGACGGATTCTCGACCTGCTGAAGATCTGTGTTGACCCTATTTTTATTAGGATTCTAGTCCATTTTTGGAACTCTAGTCTGCACTGCTTCGAATTCCCGCAGTTCAATATGGTGCTCACTTTGGAGGAGTATGAGATTATGCTAAAATGGCCCAAGTCAGCTGGGGTCCATATTCGCCATGAGGCATATACTCCTGCAGCACAAGTCGCTGCCATCATCCGATTGCCATCTCAACAGACTACCTGATAGCAAAAGGGAATGTCCAGGGTTGAAAAGTCTCAATGTTAGAAGACCATCTGTCCTCTTTGGCTAAAAGGGCAAACTAGTATGCTTTTAACAAAACTCTGGCTTTAATCGTGTTTGGGACTATGTTGTTTCCCTTCCACCTCAAAACAGTGGATCAGACCGTCATGGACGCCTTCTTCGCCTGGGACGTGAACTCGAAGAGTCCCTTGCCCGCACTTCTTGCCGACACCTTGCTTTTGGTGGAATTCTATCACCAGAAGCAAGGGAGAACACTCATATGCTGCTCTTCACTGCTATTTGTGTGGGGTATCACACATTTCTACGCCTCTAGTCACATGGGGATGTTCCCCGATCCTTTGAAAAGCTTCTCCAAAATCCCTCTCCACTGATGCCTAACCATGGAGTGGCAAGTCGAGTTGGAATAATGGGACGCCAACCGTTTATCTTGGGCATGTCCTTGATTCCGACCCTGCCCAATCCTCATCAGATGTGGGGATTATCCGAGTGTACCATTAATAGAACTTAGGGGTTGCATAGCCTATTCTCCAAAAGTGGCTATGAGACAACTCATGAGGACCCAAACTGCGTTATCACGGGAAGAGCGCGGAGGACTGTGTTTCTTCAGAGACCCATGCACTGTTGCTAATTCACTTGTTGTACGAAGAGCATGGGAAAAACCAGTCTTGATGGGAGATAGAGAGCTAGGAAAAGCTCGAGTAGCTGTCTCCAGTGACTATGAGGAGTAGAGAAGAAATAGAGGGATGTCACAACTATTCACCCCACCTTCTGCGCCTTCAACCAGTGGAGAGCTTCAAATCCAAGTCGATTCCTTGACCCAGAGGATGGAAATCATGGGAGCTCAGATGAGGGCTCTTGAGGAAAAAGAGCAAGAATCTATCCTCACCATAGATGGTCTACAGAGGCAATGCAAGAAGAAAGATCATGAGATAGAACGCCTCAAGGACCAGTGTGCTGACTCTAGTGAGCAGGTTATCTGAGCATCCAAAATTGCCAGAATTAGCTCGGATAACCAACTTCAAGAAATAACCGCCAAATCAGCACGCCTTGAGGCTGATTGTGCAAAACAGGCTCAGACGATCAAGGGGTTTCTACAAGACCTCGCAAGGACTCGGTCTGAAATACGTCAAGGACGGGAGACTACCTAGAGACTTAATAGAAGCCTTACTGAGCTGCGCTGGAAGGAAAGAGACGGATTAGCTCAGTATGACCAAGTGCTACGAGAAAGAGACCGAGCCCTTGAGAAACTCGATGAGTTACAAGCCTTGGTCGTCCATCAAGAGGCGAAGAGCAAAGAGGCTCAAAAGTACAGCGAAAATATGAGCCAGGCGGTCCATAAGCAAACCGAAGCACTCACTCGTCATGTCCAGAAAGCCGAAAGAGAATTACATAGAAATCAGGACCCACCTATGGGTTTCTTTAGAATTTTCTGTTTCTGTCAAAAAGTGCTTCGTAGCATGGAGTAGGGGAATGTACACTTTCTACAAATAAATAAAAATTCCTTTATTCAACAATTGTCTACTAGCATGCATTTCATTCATTTGCATATTTGATTTCACCTCCTTCACTTTTAATAAATAAGATAAATAAAAAGGAAGGATTAACTGATACGTTTTCCAATCAGAAGGATGAAGAGAAAGTCACTCATAATCAAGCTCTCCCCAATAGTCGATTCACCACAAGAGGATAATAAGCCTCGGTCGTTGATTATTAAGGTCAATAAAGAAGAGGGGGCAAGGACACCTGTGCAATTATTTGTGCCTCGTCCTTTCCCCTATGAATCAAATAAATTTGTACCGTGGAGATATGGGGAATCTTCACAGGAGGACATCTCCAACATGGCCGGCATTGGGGGCATGGCCAGAAGCTGAAGGATATACTACCCCAAGGAGTTATAAGAAGATGCCCCCAAGAATAAAGGGAAAAATAAATTGACCGAAGAAAGAGAAAATAAATAAATCCAAGGAGGAGACTGATGAATTACTCTAGTTCATAAGGCAAAGCGAGTATTCCATGATCGACCAACTCAATCATACACCTACAAAGATAACTCTGTTATCTCTGATGATGAGTTTGAAACCGCATAGGAACACCCTGGTGAAGGTTTTGAGCGAAGTGCACGTACCTCATACTATATCCCAAGAAAAGGTTGAGAGGATCGTCGGTCACATCACGGCTAGCGATCACCTCACCTTCACAGATGAAGAACTCCCTCTAGAGGGGTCGAGCCACAACAAGCCCTTGCATATTTCCATCAAATGCAAGGAGTATCTCATTGCTAAAGTTCTTGTGGATAATGGGTCATCCTTGAACGTAATGCCCAAGTGCACACTTGACAAGTTGACTATTCAAGGAACCCGGACGCGCCCAAGTAGCACTATCGTTTGAGCCTTCAACGGATCTAAACGAGAAGTAGTGGGGGAAATCAACTTGCCAATCCAAGTCGGACCCACTATCTTCAACGTCGATTTCCACGTAATGGACATTACTCCAGCATACAGTTGTCTCCTTGGAAGACCTTGGATTCATGACGCTAAGGCAGTACCTTTAACGCTCGACCAGAAAGTCAAGTTCATAGTGGATGAAAAACTGGTCATGGTCCAAGCAGAAGATGATATCCTGATCAGTGGACCGTCTACCCAACCTTATGTGGATGCGGCTGAAGAGGCTACAAAATAAGGTCCGATAGGATTCTAAAAAAAAAAAGAACCTAGACAAAAGATAGGACCAAAAGCACAAATCCTAGTTCGAAAACCCGAAAGGCGATCTAGGGAAATCAATTAGCCATAAAAGTAGTGGAAATAGGCTAAGGCACAAATCTACAAAGAAAAACGTTTGTTTAGACAACAACTAAAACACTCAGGCCAACCCTAGCCAACCATTCTTACAAAATCTCTTCTAAATAAAAATCAACCATCTAAAACACAAGTCGTTGAATTTACCCCCTTTACTTCTTTTCTCTTGACCCTCACAACATTATTCTAACAATTAGTTTGGGAATATGGAGGCGTATAATCAATAAGAGGATTGAAATCCCTAAAGCAAGGAAAAAGGGCACCGACATGGCAAAGTGTGCTCTCCAAACCAAAAGTCATTCTTCGGTCACGTTAAGTTCGGAACGGCACAAACGAGTACAACAGAGAAGCAAAAGCTCAGAAGGCCCCTTGTCTATAAGACGTACCAGTTAATCCTTCTGAAAACACTAATGAAATAGCATTATAGGACATCAAACATGAAAACATTGCATGCATAAAATGTTTTTTAACAAGGTCCTATTTTTGCTCCAAAAAAAAAATCTTCCAAAATTCGAGACCGTCGTCTCGCCTAGGACAAAAACGAGACCGCCTTCTCGCTTGGCGAGAAGGCCATCTCGCCATAAGCCCAAAACAAGACTATCGTCTCAAAGTTCCAGACGGCGGTCCCGAGTCTCGTAAAATCGAAACCGCCGTCCCAAAATCTCAGACGACGGTCTCGACCTGCAGTGAAAATTCTATAAATAGGGGCCTTAGGGTTGGTTCTAGGCATCCATTTCTGGATCCTCATACATACTTTTCTACATTCTTGAGTGTTTTCTATCAAAATGCATAGAGGAGAGACTTATAGAAAGAGGGGTAGGGGTTCCGGCCCAAGCACATCTGCAGCCCCGGCTCCTCTGGACCTGACCCAACTAACGCCCCAGCATCAGGCCCGACTTGAGCACATCCGGGGCTATACCTCGCATCCCATGCTGAGGTTGGACTTCCGCATCCTCGCTGAGTTTGGTTGGGAGGACGAGGTGCGGGGATTCATTCAGAGCATCGAGTGGGACGTCCTCCTCCAGCCTCCTCCCACCCGCATATACACGCAGGCAGTAATGGAGTTCCTTGCCTCCATTACACTGATGGAGCTCCCCACCATGATCCACCGCATCCCTCCGGTCAAGATGGTCTCCTACTTCATGAATGGGTCTTACCGGACTACGATGCTGGATGAATTCAATGTCTCCATTGACTTCGTATAGCCCGAGGATATCCTGACCCCAGGGTATCAGGGAGCCGTCTGTGAGCGGCCGCCTACCCTCATAGCCGCTAAGATGTGGGAGGAGCTCACCGGTGTGCAAGTCCTGCCGACCCTACTAAAGGGGTCCGCTCTCCTCCCCACTCTCCGCATTTGCCACAAGCTGCTGGCGAGGACCATTCATGGGCGGAAGGAGACTCAGGGAAAGGTCACCCACCCTGACCTCTTTGCCCTACACTGCATGCTCCATGGGCGCCGGTGCAATCCTGACTACTTCTTTGTGATGACCCTTAAAGATTTCGGGTGTCGTCCTGTGGGAGCCATCTCATGGGCCCCCTCATCACCCCACAAGATGAGAAGTTGGGGTGCCGCAGCGGAGAGAGCATCCCCTCTGATCTTCGACCCAAATACATCAGCAGGTCTATGCTTGTTAGCATGGGGATGCTCATCCGGCAAGGGACCCAGATGGCTCTCCACCCATCGCTCGTCATGAACCTGGACCTTCAGGATCTGGTGGTTATCACTGTCGTCAGAAGAGGCGGTCAGAGCGACGCGATGGTCTTGGATTGACTTGTGTTTTTTGAAAGAAGTGGTTCAACGCCTTTAGGCTGTCCGATAACCGGGCTAGACCTAAAGGCGAGGTTTTCGAAAAGGTTCGAGGAGTCGCCATCAGTGTTTTAACCTTAAACACTGAAAAAGGTGTAGACCCCAAATCTTACCCGGCCTCCAAATAAAGAGTAGAAGACCTCCTATTCGAAGATGGACGAAGCCTAACAAGCCACTAGGAGAGACTATTAGGCCCCATACTAGGATAGGAAGGATTTTCTGTACAAAAATAAGGTTTCTCGCCTTTTTGGGGACGAGACCGCCATCTTGAAATCGAGACCGCCGTCTCGCCAAACGAGAAGGCGGTCTCGCCACCTACGAATGGCGAGATGGCGGTCTCGCTTTCCCAGACGGCAGTCTCGCTTTCCCAGACGGCGGTCTCGCCACCTGCGAAGGATGAGACTGCGGTCTTGTTTGGCGAGACGGCGGTCTCGACCCTGTCAGACGAGAACGGCGGTCTCGCCACTGTCAGGCGCGAAAACCTATAAATAGGGGCTCCCCCCCCCTCATTTCCACACACCACACAAATTTTGCTCTCCCTTCTCTCTAAAACCTCTCTCTAGAATCCCTCCGACGCATTTCCGGAGTTTCTGAGTGCCTTTGTGAGCGTTTTTCGGCGTCTAGAAAAGTTTCCAGCGCTGTGTAGAGTGAAGGGCTGCCACAAAGCACCCTCTTTTTTTTAAAAGAAATAAATAGAAAGCTTGCTTCGAAGGTTTCTACTCTCCCTCTCCACTTTTACTGCTTTAATTTTAAATTATGCCATAGATTAGGGCCATGTAGTCATAGTTTTAAATTCTGCAAAATAAAAGGGCAAAAGTGTGTTTTTCCGGTTTATTTATTAACAAAATAGCTGGCCTGTCATAGGGAACCCGAAAGGGGCGTCGTAAAGGAACTAACACTTCCTTTACACGTAACTAACTCCCTTACCCAACTCTGGTTCTAATGACCAAAGTTGGTTTTTCGAAAACCAACGCCTTTTAAACTCCTTGTCCGATGTTTCAAGTAAAAACATCGGTGGCGACTCCACAGAACCCTTCAAAATTAGTCCTTGGGTTAGCCCGGTTATCGGACAACCCAAGGACGACCTTTCGAAAACCTTGCCCCTAGGTTAGCCCGGTTATCAGACAACCTAAAGGCGTTGTAACCACCCATAAAAAAATGCGAAAATCAAGAGGGTCGAAACCATCGCGTCGCTCTGACCGCCTCTCTTTTTTTTACGGCGGCGACAGATGGTGACTCCGCTGGGGAAGCCTCGAGAGTTGATCCGATTTAGTGATGGGCCGACTTAAAAATAAATAAACCAAGAAAATAACGCTTTTGCCCTTAACTTGTATTATAACATGTTTTACGGTTTGGCTTTAATAACTGTTGCTTGTTTATACTTACGCAATTGTGTGAAATACAAATTGTACACAAACCCTTGCACACTATAATTCCCTCTATACCCGGGGGCAAGTGAGAAATCCATAGGGAGTGGGTGGCAGGTATGGTTCGCTGTAGTGAGGGCCTTGAGCCCACCAGTGTGATCGGAAACCACCACTCAAGGTGATAACCTTCCTCTTTTGGCAACAAGACTGACTATGGCCTTAGTGCTAAGCATGGTCGGACGGCTGGAGAGTGGGGACCCTATAATGGGGGCACCTTGGGGGCCTGAGCCTGGTGAGAACAGTTAGAACCAACCCTTGCCAATGCACTTTTCTGCAGGAAAACCCTACCTCGTGATAAAAAACGAATTCTCGCCTGTTCGCGGATGACTGAATTGTGTGTGCATATGTTTGTTGCATTTGTCTGTTGCATAGCATAAACAAACAACAGAACGAAAACACAAAAAAATATTTTTCCAAATAAACACCCTTATCTCGGACAGTCTGCCTTTTAGCTAGCCTGGTTTCAGGTTCTTTGTAAGCTAAGTAGCCTCGCAGTTCCGACAGAAGAGATAAGGGACGCTAACTATTCTTTCACATAAAGCCACATTTTATCTTGGACAGTCTGCCTTTTAGCTAGCCTGGTTTCAGGTTCTTTGCAAGCTAAGTAGCCACGCAGTTCCGACAGAAGAGATAAAAGGCTATAAAATAAGCAAATAAACATCAAATAAAAAATCAAAATACGAAAATACCGGAAAATAAATAAATCAACTTCTGACAAAAGTCAAAACATCATATCATGAGTAAAGAAAAACCAAGAGAGAAAATAAAAAGTGAGAGCGCATACAACATCACTCAAACAGAATCTCTCATGCATAAACATACCCATTTTTTTTTAAGCACTCAACATGCATTAATAAAGTTCTTCCGGGCATTCTACAAAGTGTCTGGTCCTCTCCCCACTCGCACTCGTGCACAAAAAGCAAAAACAATGGAAAACTTGGAGGAGTAGAACCGAAAGCTCACTGCGGAGGTCAATACCCTCCGCGAGCAGATGGCCCAACTGATGGAGGTCGTACGCCAGGGACAGAGTAAAGGTGAAGGCCAGGATGAACACATCCCTCACCGTGAGGAGGATGAAGAAGAATACTTCTATGACGAGAAGGATGCCAAAACTGCACGCATCCTTACCCCAGAGGTATCTAAACAACAACTCTCCGCCCTGGAAGAGAGGCTTAAGGCAGTAGAAGGGCACAACTTCGACGTCAAGGAGGTGGCGGACATGTGCCTGGTGAAAAACATCCACTTCCCTCCCAAATTCAAGATCCCGGACTTCCCCAAGTACGCCGGGATGACCTGCCCAAAGAACCATCTTACAATGTATTGTCGTAAGATGGCCGCCCAAGCTGAGAATGAAAAACTCCTGATCCACTGCTTCCAGGAGAGTCTGGCGGACACAACTCTCAACTGGTATATGTAGCTAGAGAGAGGGCAGGTCCAGAGCTGGAAACAGCTGGCTGATGCTTTTCTCCGTCATTACCGATACAACATCGATCTGACCCCCAACAGGTCAGATCTCAGGACTCTGAGCAAAAGGGACGACGAGTCTTTCAAAGCATACGCCCAAAGGTGGAGGGAAATGGCCGCCCAAATAGAGCCTCCATTGACAGATAAAGAAACAATGGCTATGTTCATAGACTCACTGACCGGAGCGTACTACGATAAGGCTATAGCCAGTACCTAAAATCTCTTTTCAGACATAGTCACTGTAGGAGAAAGAGTGGAGCAAGGGCTGAGGAGTGGAAAAATAGCACGACCTTCTTCTTCCGGCACCTCATTCAAGAAGCCCTTTAAAAAGAAGGAGGAGACCGTGCACGCCATTAATTTCGCAACCCCTTCCTCCACCCCTCAGACAGAGCGGCAGCCACGAAGAAAGGAGAAGAAGTTCACTCCTATCCCTACCTCATACGCAAAACTGCTGCCCCAGCTGTTGGAAGCCAACCTCCTGGCACGTGTTCCTCCCAAGAAGCAGCTAGAGCCTCCCTATCCCGAGTGGTACAAGCCCAATGAAAAATGTAGCTACCACTCGGATGCACCAGGGCATTCAACTGACAACTGCTTGACCTTGAAATATAAGGTCCAGGAATTAATCGATGTCGGATGGATAACCTTTGATGCCTCTGCTTCCAACATGGATGTCAAACCTCTGTCGAAGCCAGAGTAGCGGAGAGGGAGGACTAGGAGGATCAGCCATAGGGTGTCATTTTTTTAAGCTTTTCTCTATATCTCCTGCGGTCCCCGCCCGTGGCCGCGAGAATCTTGATTAAAAGGGCTTGTACATACATTTTCATTTTCATTAATACACGAGGCATTTTGTCATACTCATTCTTTTCCCTCTTCTATTTATTATTCTTTCAAAAATAAATTGAATAATAAAATCTATGACTAAAACAGAACCTAAAACACATCATGTCTGTGATTGATGAATCTCCGTGGACCCCGGAAACTGAAAGCGAATGGGACGAGTCCGACAGTGAGCAGGAGACCATTTCTCCGGACATGCAAAGAATGCTGGAAAAGGAAGCACGCATCATACAACCACATCAGGAAGAGATAGAAACCGTTAATTTGGGAAAAGGGGATGAGGAGAAAAAGGTGAACATTGGCACCCAAATAGAAAGTAACGTAAGGGAAGGATTGATACAGCTTCTGAAGGAGTATATAGATGTGTTTGCTTGGTCTTATCATGACATGTCTGGGCTCGACACGAGTATAGTGGAGCATAGATTGCCATTAAAAGATGGGTTTCGACCTGTGAAACAGAAACTCAAAAGAATCAAACCTGAATGGTCCTTAATGATAAAGGAGGAGGTGCAAAGGCAGTTGGATGCCAATTTCCTTGTAGTTTCCAAATACCCAGAATGGTTGGCCAACATAGTACCCGTCATCAAAAAGACGGGGAAGGTCAGAGTTTGCGTGGATTATAGGGACCTCAATCGAGCAAGTCCAAAAGATGACTTTCCCCTACCCCATATAGACACGCTGGTAGACCATACGGCTATATTCCTTCATGGACGGATATGCGGGGTACAACCAAATTAAGCTGGCCGTTGAGGATAGAGAAAAAACCTCCTTCATTACACCATGGGGCACCTTTTGCTATCGTGTAATGCCGTTTGGACTGAAAAATGCAGGGGCAACCTATCAAAGGGCCATGGTCACACTATTCCATGACATGATCCACAAGGAAATAGAAGTATATGTGGACAACATGATCGCCAAAATCAGAGATGAAATGAACCACATTCAATATCTCAAAAATCTCTTTGACCGACTCCGAAAGTATCAACTTAAACTGAACCCAGCAAAATGTACTTTCGGGGTACGTTTAGGAAAACTACTGGGGTTCATTGTCAGTGAAAGGGGAATTGAAGTGGACCCCGACAAAACCAAGGCAATCTTGGAAATGCCCCCACCAAGCACGGAAAAGGAGGTCAGAGGTTTTCTGGGCCGGATCAATTACATCGCCCGTTTCATCGCACAATTGACGGACAAATGTATACCCATCTTTAGACTATTGCGCAAAAACCAACCAACGGTGTGGAATGAAGAATGCCAACAAGCGTTCGATAAAATCAAGACTTGTTTAACCAATCCCCCAGTATCAGTACCACCCGTTGAAGGGAGACCTCTGATCCTATATTTATCAATACTTGAAGAGTCCATGGGATGTGTGCTCGGCCAACATGATGAAACCGGGAAAAAGGAACGAGCCATTTACTATCTCAGTAAGAAATTTCTAGACTACGAAATCCGCTATACACCATTCGAAAAAACCTGTTGCGCATTGGTGTGGGTCACTCAGCGTCTCCGACAATACATGGCTCGGCATACAACATGGTTGGTCTCCAAAATGGACCCAATTAAGTATCTCTTCGAGAAGCCCATTTTAACTAGAAGAATAGCTAGGTGGCAGGTTCTCCTCTCAGAATTCGATATCATTCATGTCACCCAAAAAGCTATTAAAGGAAGTCCCCTAGCAGATTATCTAGCCCACGGATCAACAAATGAATATCAGTCCTTACAAGATGACTTTCCCGATGAGCATATTATGCATATCGAACACGAAGAGACCAAAGAAGAAGCATGGACTATGTTTTTCGATGGGGCCTCAAACATGCTTGGACACGGGATAGGAGCTATTTTGATATCCCCGAAAGGAAACACATTCCTGTAACGGCCAGGCTTAATTTCGATTGCACCAACAACATGGCCGAATACGAAGCATGTGCGCTAGGGATCCAAGCGGCTTTAGATCATGGGGTCACTAAACTCAAAATATTCGGTGACTCATCCCTTGTCATATACCAACTTAAAGGTGAATGGGAAACCCGCAACTCAAAACTAATCCCATATCTAGAACACATCCAAGACTTAGTTTCAAGAATGGAAAGTGTCACCTTCCAATACATCCCTCGGGAAGACAATCAAATTGCAGACGCCCTTGCCACCCTATCATCCATGTTTGCCCTAGATCAAGAACATGAGATGCCAATTATTCAAGTTAAGCTGCATGACAAACAAGCTTTTTTCATGGCAGTGGATAGCGAGCGCGATCAAAACCCCTGGTATCATGACATCAAGCAGTACCTCATGAGGGGTGAATATCCCGAGGGAATCAGCGACAATGACAAACGAACCATTCGTAAGAGGGTCGTAGGGTTCACGTTGATTGAAGGAACCCTCTACAAAGAGAGCCCCGACTCCACTCTCTTAAGGTGTGTGGACCAAGAAGAAGCCCGAACCTTGATAAGAGAAATCCACAAGGGAGCTTTCAAGACCCACGCGTCTGGGCATGTCATGACAAAGAAAATCCTTAGGGCAGGGTATTTTTGGTCCACAATGGAAGCTGATTGTCATCAATATGCTAAGAAGTGTCATAAGTGCCAAGTCTACGCCGATAATATTCATGTGCCGCCCGCACCTCTCAGTAACCTGACTACACCATGGCCATTTTCTATGTGGGGCATGGATGTCATCGGACCCATTGAACCCAAAGCGTCTAACGCCCATCGCTTCATCTTGGTAGCAATCGACTATTTCACCAAGTGGGTTGAGGCGGCATCGTACGCGCATGTGACCCGGAAAGTGGTGACCACCGTCATCAAGAAAAACATTATATGTCAGTACGGCATCCCTCGTAAGCTCATTACTGATAATGGGACCAATCTCAATAATAAAATGATGGAGGAATTATGCCAAGACTTCAAAATACAACATCATAATTCTTCTCCGTACCGACCAAAGATGAATGGTGCAGTAGAGGCAGCCAATAAGAATATCAAGAAAATCATCCAGAAAATGGTAGTAACCTACAAAGATTGGCATGAAATGCTTCCCTTCACCTTACATGACTACCGAACGTCGGTACCAACCTCCACAGGGGCTACCCCATTTTCCCTCGTATACGGAATGGAGGCCGTACTACCCGTAGAAGTCGAAATACCCTCCCTACAAGTTATCATGGAAGCAAAATTGACAGAAGCTGAATGGGTCCAAAACTGGTATGATCAGTTGAATCTAATCGAAGAAAAACGGCTGGACGCCATATGTCGGGGGCAAGCTTATCAAAGGAAGATCAAGAAAGCCTACGATAAGAAGGTCAATCCTCGCACTTTCCAAGAAGGGGATCTGGTGATAAAGAAATTGCTTCCAACCCAGAAAGACAAAATCGGGAAGTGGACAACAAACTACGAAGGACCCTTTGTGGTCAAGCGAGCCTTCTCAGGAGGAGCCCTCATCCTCACCAATATGGATGGAGAAGAACTCCGATATCCTGTCAACTCAGATGCGGTAAAAAAATATTACGCCTAAAGACATTGCTCATGACCCGACAGGATGAAAACTCGCAAAGAGCATCCTGGGCAAAAGATAGGGTCTACATTCCTCGCTAGGACACGTCCTAGGCAAAAACCAGAGGTTTAAAAAAAAAGAAGAAGAAAAAATAGAGCAATGATTACCTTAGCCGAAAACCGCAAAGGCGACTAAGGTAATACCTTCACAAAAGTGAGCAGGCTTCGCATAGTCTTCACTCCAGATTCGAGCATCTCAATTGAAGGGACCAGGAAAAACGGGGAAACAAAGATCACAGACATGATTGTGGCGCCCTCATACAGTTTAGCCAACCTTGGCCAGCCTTGCTTACAAATTCTTTTGTAAATCCCCATGTAAAAATAAACCATCTGTTCATATCAATAAAAATTGTCTTTTCTTCTCTTTTACCTACTTGTGTGAATGCCTCTGTATTAACGAAATATGAGCATGCATAAAACAAGCAATTCAAGAAAGCATAAAAACAAGACAAATAACACCAACCAGGGCCAAGCAAAAAGTACATGGGTAGCCTGCTAGATCGAAAACCTGTAAAGGGCGGTCTAGGCAAAAGATAAGGCCTTCATGTTAGAAAAGTAGTTTTAAATCAAGAGGGGGGGTGAATTGATTTTTGAAAGTTTTTCGCAATACACAGATTATCTAATCCGAAAATTAAGATTACTTATCAATTCACAAATCACAAAGCAATCAAACAGTTTAAGTGCAGCAGCAGAAATTAAAGAGAGAAAGGTTAGGAAAGATTTCACCGGTAATTTTATACTGGTTCACCCACAACCAGGGTTACGTCCAGTCTCCAGCCAAATTCCAGATTGGTTCCACTAGAATAGATGTTTTACAGACTCACACTCTTACACCTATTCTAACTCTCCACCAAGAACCAAATTCCAGCTCTTGGAAACCTCTCGCAACCAAATTCCAGCAGCAGAGAAACCAAGTGCCCAAATTCCAGGCACCACACAAGTACAAGAACCAAATTCCAGTTCCTGCACTTAACCTCTCCCACCAAGAACCAAATTCCAGCTCTTGATAACCTCTACAACCAAATTCCAGTTGCAGAGAAACCAAGTGCCCAAATTCCAGGCACCAAACAAGTACAAGAACCAAATTCCAGCTTCAGTACTCAACCACCAAGAACCAAATTCCAGTTCTTGGAAACTTTCTACAACAATTGCAGAAAAAAACTTGTACCCAAATTCCAGGTACAACACAATACAAAGTAATGAAAAAGAATTTACAAAGAAGAGACTTAGAAAGCTCAAACCGGATTACACCAATCCACAGTAAGTTTCTTCTTCAAGGATGCAAAGTGCCTCAAGAAAGATTTCAAAAGAAGTTCACAAAAACAGTTGTGTATCTTTCTTGAAAAATGCTAATAGTTGTTTGTATTGATTGCTTGAATTGTGTAAAAACTGATATTCAATCTCTTGTTTCAAAGTTTCAAGCAAAACTGTTTTTAAAGAGAATTTTCAAATCTGCTGCATTAATTAATCTGTTGAAAGTTTGTTTTAATCTGTTGAAATAGTCGTTACAATCTGTTAAAAGTCCTTTCAACCCATTAATGCATTCTTGATCTTTAACAGAAAATGTTTTAGTTGATACGACCACGTTTTTATCAGTTAAAACGTTTTACAAACATTTTCTAAGTATAAAACAATCGATTGAATCGCGTATTAATCGATTGATTTGTTTAAAAACCTTCTTATAAAACTTTCCAAGTTATTTTAGCTGATATAAATTCGTTTTAATCAATTGAAAATCTGCACATATATTTTCAAGTCATTTTAATCGATTGAAATAAGTCTGATCGGTCATAATTCAATTCTGATCGATCATAACCAACTCTGATCGGTCATAATTTCATTCTGATCGATCATCCTGAGTTCCAAAGTGGTTTTAATCGATTAAAACGTGTTTTAATCGATTAAAATAAATCTGATCGCTCATTTTTAACGTCTGATCGATTATATATCATTCTGACCTGTCATATTCGAATTCTAATCGGTCATAAAGAGTTTTAATCGATTAAAAGAAGTTTGTATCGATTAAAATATTGTAAAAACACTTTTTAAAACATTCTAAGTGTTTTAAATTGATTCTTTCAAACCTGTATCAGTTAATAACTTGTTTAAGAAAATTCTTTGCCAAAATGCTTTTGTTTTTGATTTGTTAAAAACTGTTTTTGAGGCATTTTGCAAATTGAGTGAAGAAGCTTTATGCAGTGGAAAAGGTAAAGTGGTTTTACCTAAGCTTTCTGTTTAGACACACTAAGTCTTCAGCTCCTTTGTTCTGAGTGACTTGTTTGACAGCTGCAGAGTTGACCCTTGACTTTATTTTTGACTTCATCAAATCAATGAGATCTTTGCTAGGATCACTTTCAGTCTCCCCCTATTTGATGAAGACAAACACCATTTTGAAAAAACAATCTCTGCAAAAGAAGTCACTTGATAATGCAGTTAAGAGAGAAATATAAGAATGTAATAAAGTTTTGTTTCTCCCCCTAAAACTTATTTCTCCCCCTAAAATGTTGCTCTTAAATTTATCTTAAAGTGATGCAACTATTTCTCCCCCTTTTGACTTCATCAAAAATAGGGAATAGAAGAGAAAAGAATAAAATGTAAGGTTTCGAAAAATATGCTCAAGTTTTTGAAAATACAAAGTGAATCAATATTTCACTCATGAAAAGAATCAATTAAAGTTGATTCAAACTTATCTCCATTAACACGTTTGTAATGAATACAATTAACACGTGTAAAGATAAGGGAATCATGCTTTAGTAGCATGTTTACGTAAACAGACCATTAACTAAAGCCTTTAATCTTTCTTCCCGTAATAAAAATCGATTAAAAACAGAGCATAATCGGTTTAAAAATGTTCTTGGTAAATGATTTTAATCGATTGAGAGAAAAGTTTAATCGATTAAAACATTTAAGATTTTGAAAACATGAAACTTTAGTAAAAATAATCGATTATTTCGATTTTGAATCGATTAAAACATGTTGTATAAGTTCATTTAATCGATTAACAAGATGTTGTATTGATTAAAACAATCAGTTTTGAAAATGAAGTAATGTTTAATGCATATTTTGTAAAACTGATCATTTAGAAGGATGTTTTAACAATACTAACAGCTATATTGATTAAATCTTAGCTAATAGATCCATCAGAATAAAATCTTATTTAGCTAAAGCTCTCAGGGATCTATTTAAATTCTATTTACGCCAGTCTCATCTAGATTAGATCCTAAACCATATTTAACCAAAGGTTAAGGCAAATGTTCCTGGTATAACACCAGTTAATATCACAGTCCATGCAAACAATATAAAGATAGAAATAAGCAGAAGATAAAGATGATGAGGGGAACTAGTCATCCCAATTTCCCTGATTGAACTGCTTATCCACCAGCTTGGTGATCATTCATTTGATCCCCACCAATATCAAAAGATAATAGGCTTTCCTTTTTGCTGGAACCAATTTTGCTCTATCAACTATTTGAGTCAACAACTGCTGTCACTCCTGTATCGACAGAATGCACACGAAACTTTTCCTGAAAAGAAATCTTTTAGCAGTTCATCGTTACTATTGACTCGCATTCACGGAATTAAATGTTTCTTTAGGAACATCAACTATTACACATCTGAGGCGTAATCATGTACCTGACGGACGTACATTCACTATCGATTCCACACGAGTGCACGATACCATAAATTGCATGAATCACGGATTAATGATGTACTCGAGATAGGAATTTCCTTTCAAAATAGCCAACCCATTTTGAACCCCTGCAGTTATCATCATCCAAGCAACTAACTCGTATTTTTATTAATGTAGTATGATGGGTGTTATTCTCACTTATAGTGAACCAGTACATCATTATCTTTTGAAGAATGAGTCATTTTCGGTGGTATCATATGCACAAGTGATTAACAAAAAAACTTATTCTGGTAGAGTGGGCAATGATTAGTAATGAGGACAGGTGATGACAATCAATCCGAATTCTAAAACAATATAAAATTTATCCTTGTACCACGTTATTCAATTTTTGAATTGTCGTCCCAGATTGGTTCCCTTGCGGTGTCACCTCGTGACATTGATGATTAAAGCAAATTATCAGGGGTTGCACAGTTCAATGAATTTCACCAAGAGTTTTGAACCAATGCATGCTCAAGATTATTTCAGAAATATTGCTAGGTAATATCAAGAAATCTAATGTAAACATTTGTTCATTGAACTTCCTAGTAATCAACAATTTATTACCAGAATCAACTATCACTGAAAAAATCTTTGATAAACTATGTTTTCAGTCCTAACAGTTTGGCCTGTTTGTAACTAGTGTCTATAAGAAAAGTTACAGTCCATTCTTTGATAATTTCTTTGATTTTCAGTGTATTACCATGCAGCATTCCATGTAAAGTATTAAGAGAAACGTAAACATCTACAGCTTGAATCATGTTTATGTTGTTGTCAAAATAAAAGACTCTTTCATTCATGAATAACAGTAATAGTTTTCCCACATTATGTCACTGGTCGAGTTCCCAATTCAAAGATTTGTTCAGCCTTCGCTTTCTAATTTTAAAAATTTGTGCCATTAAAAGAAAATTGAATATGGATACGTTTCGAAACAGACTGCTCGAACCAGTCATGATTTTGATCATGTTTACAGCAGAGAATTGAGAGGAGATTTTGAAAATATGAAAACAGAAGAAAGATGATAAGTTGAGAAATGATAAGTTTAGAACCTGGTTTGATGAAGAAACGGATTTCAAGTTTTTGAAATTCAAAGAGACATTTAAACACATTATCCAGATTCTGGATTATCATAAAGACCTGGGTTTTTTAATCGAATTGGCCTATCAAACTTTAATTAGATGCTGTAAATCATGTTTTCAGAACCTAATTAATTGATTAATCAACTCATTATCTATTAATTTGATTCTTGACATTTGGGTTGAAAACATCTACAGTGAATTAATCGATTGTTTTATGAAAGAATCGATTTGTATGGTACAGAATGTAATAAAAAAATATCACCAGTATTTAAATCGATTAAAACGTAAATGAATCGATTAATTTTGATCCTAAGTGTTTTTAGTTGATATAAATTTATTCTAATCGATTAAAACGACTAAACCAACATTCTGAGAACAATTTTATCGATTATTTCGATATTTCAATCGATTAAAATGGTACGGTAAGTTATTTCAATCGATTAATATTGGTTTATATCAATTAAAACAATTAATTTAAAAACACAGAACCTGGTTTCGCAGCTCTGATCTTCAAGGGATTCCCAGACTTGTTCCTGCAAAACAATTAAGTATTTTTCTGGTACCCTTTATAATTATTGGGTCCTGATCATGTTATTTGAAAAGAATTAATCTTTGGAACCCATTTCATTCTCCCTTTAGGAATGACATACTTTTTGATTCTGCAATATTTAACAGAGTGTCCTTTTTTCATACAAGTAAAAGCATTTAATTACGGAGTATGAATTCCTATTTGTTTTTGTTTTACTCGGATCTAGATTTAAATCCTATTCCAGATTTGTCAAAAATTAATTTTTGAGATCCAAGTAATACATCTAGATTGGCTTTCCCTTGTGTGAATCTTGAAATAGTTTGAGATAGAAAGTCAATTTTCTTTTGCAATTCGAACGGTTATTGCATGGTTTATTGCATTCACAATCGAATTAGCATGAATCGGTTTCAAGAAGTCACGCTCAATTTCATTTTCAAGAATTTGTTTTTCCGGAGAATCAACTTTATTTACTAGCCAGTTATTTAGCCCTTTCAGCCTACTATTTTCTTTTTGAAGTTTCTTAGCCTCTTCATGCATTTCATTAAATGCTTCTTGTAATGCATCATAATTGACCAAATTTGAAGAGGAGCTAGAACTTACTTGATCGAATTTTCTCGGGCATTCTATCCTGACATGGCCACTGGTATTTGGTGATTATGAGTTGACCATTAAGCATATTTCTGGTGCTTCTTCATAGGTCTTTTCAAGGATCTTCCACATTTGTGCAGCAGTTTGACAATGTGCAATCCTAAAAAAATCATTTCGTTAAGAGCGGAAGAGATGATATTTTTGGCAATACAATCATCTTGAATTCCGTTAGCAATATCAGTTTCCTGTTCAATAACATTCCAAGCATTTATACTAACAGATTCAATGAAGATTTTCATCCTTAGTTTCCAGAATAGATAATCTGTTCCACACAACAGTGGAGGTCTATCAATGTACGCTCCCTCGAGAAAATGCCATGGATCGAAGTAACTTGAGTAACTTTCAAGCACCTCGCTCCGATACCAATTGTTAGAAAAGTAGTTTTAAATCAAGAGGGGGGTGAATTGATTTTTGAAAGTTTTTCGCAATACACAGATTATCTAATCCGAAAATTAAGATTACTTATCAATTCACAAATCACAAAGCAATCAAACAGTTTAAGTGCAAGCAGCGAAATTAAAGAGAGAAAGGTTAGGAAAGATTTCACCGGTAATTTTATACTCGGTTCACCCACAACCAGGGTTACGTCCAGTCTCCAGCCAAATTCCAGTGGGTTCCACTAGAATAGATGTTTTACAGACTCACACTCTTACACCTATTCTAACTCTCCACCAAGAACCAAATTCCAGCTCTTGGAAACCTCTCGCAACCAAATTCCAACCACAGAGAAACCAAGTGCCCAAATTCCAGGCACCACACAAGTACAAGAACCAAATTCCAGTTCCGCACTTAACCTCTCCCACCAAGAACCAAATTCCAGCTCTTGATAACCTCTACAACCAAATTCCAGTTGCAGAGAAACCAAGTGCCCAAATTCCAGGCACCAAACAAGTACAAGAACCAAATTCCAGTTCTCAGTACTCAACCACCAAGAACCAAATTCCAGTTCTTGGAAACTTTCTACAACAATTGCAGAAAAAAACTTGTACCCAAATTCCGGGTACAACACAATACAAAGTAATGAAAAAGAATTTACAAAGAAGAGACTTAGAAAGCTCAAACCGGATTACACCAATCCACAGTAAGTTTCTTCTTCAAGGATGCAAAGTGCCTCAAGAAAGATTTCAAAAGAAGTTCACAAAAACAGTTGTGTATCTTTCTTGAAAAATGCTAATAGTTGTTTGTATTGATTGCTTGAATTGTGTAAAAACTGATATTCAATCTCTTGTTTCAAAGTTTCAAGCAAAACTGTTTTTAAAGAGAATTTTCAAATCTGCTGCATTAATTAATCTGTTGAAAGTTTGTTTTAATCTGTTGAAATAGCCGTTATAATCTGTTAAAAGTCCTTTCAACCCATTAATGCATTCTTGATCTTTAACAGAAAATGTTTTAGTTGATACGACCACGTTTTTATCAGTTAAAACGTTTTACAAACATTTTCTAAGTATAAAACAATCGATTGAATCGCGTATTAATCGATTGATTTGTTTAAAAACCTTCTTATAAAACTTTCCAAGTTACTTTAGCTGATATAACCAACTCTGATCGGTCATAATTTCATTCTGATCGATCATCCTGAGTTCCAAAGTGGTTTTAATCGATTAAAACGTGTTTTAATCGATTAAAATAAATCTGATCGCTCATTTTTAACGTCTGATCGATTATATATCATTCTGACCTGTCATATTCGAATTCTAATCGGTCATAAAGAGTTTTAATCGATTAAAAGAAGTTTGTATCGATTAAAATATTGTAAAAACACTTTTTAAAACATTCTAAGTGTTTTAAATTGATTCTTTCAAACCTGTATCAGTTAATAACTTGTTTAAGAAAATTCTTTGCCAAAATGCTTTTGTTTTTGATTTGTTAAAAACTGTTTTTGAGGCATTTTGCAAATTGAGTGAAGAAGCTTTATGCAGTGGAAAAGGTAAAGTGGTTTTACCTAAGCTTTCTGTTTAGACACACTAAGTCTTCAGCTCCTTTGTTCTGAGTGACTTGTTTGACAGCTGCAGAGTTGACCCTTGACTTTATTTTTGACTTCATCAAATCAATGAGATCTTTGCTAGGATCACTTTCACTTCATAAAAAGAAAAAAAAGCTTGCCAAAATATCTCAGGCAAAAATCAAAACTCGCTAGATCGAAAACCTGCAAAGGGCGGTCTAGGCAAAAAGTAGGGTTAAAACAAAAAGTGCAAAAGAATAGAACAAAAAAGAAGAAAGTATCGGTCACTTTCTAGACGCCCTCAACTAAAACAAATTGCATAGGAAGCATCCACACACAAGTAGTCGCACAAAAATGACTTTGTCAAAAGTAAAACAAACAAAAAACTGTAGACAAATAAAAAGCATTCATATAGGAAGATCAACTTTATGCTTGCATTCATAAAAAGCACCAAAAAAGGTATCCCGGTAAGACATCACCAACCTTTTTGCCCTAACCAAAAGTTTCTTCGACTACCAAATAAAAATAGAACAAACAAGACTCATCTGACTAGTCAGCAAAATTCGAACAAAGGCAAAGAATCCCCAGCAACCAACAAAGCTGGATGAAACACAAAATCCCCGGCACAACCCGGATGACCATTCAGAAAAGTCCAAGTACATCTACCAACACAGAAATCACTCCCCAAGGAATCCGCGCATGAGCTAGAGCAGTAAGCCGCCACCATAGCCAAAGGATCAACTACCGCAAGAAGGGGCATCCAGAGGCACCAAACCAGACGAGGGTTCGTACTCATCAACCAAGGGGTCAGCTACCGCGTCGAAGGAGCATCCCAAGATTTCACACCGGCGCATGAGCTAGAGCAGTAAGCTGCCACCATAGCCAAAGGATCAGCTACTGCAAGAAGGGGCATCCAGAGGCACCAAACCAGACGAGGGTTCATACTCGTAAACCAAGGGGTCAGCTACCGCGTCGAAGGAGCATCCCAAGGTTTCACACCGGCACATGAGCTAGAGCAGTAAGCCGCCACCATAGCCAAAGGATCAGCTACCGCAAGAAGGGGCATCCAGAGGCACCAAACCAGACGAGGGTTCGTACTCGTCAACCAAGGGGTCAGCTACCGCGTCGAAGGAGCATCCCAAGGTTTCACACCGGCGCATGAGCTAGAGCAGTAAGCCGCCACCATAGCCAAAGGATCAGCTACCGCAAGAAGGGGCATCCAGAGGCACCAAACCAGACGAGGGTTCGTACTCGTCAACCAAAGGGTCAGCTACCGCGTCGAAGGAGCATCCCAAGGTTTCACACCGGCGCATGAGCTAGAGCAGTAAGTCGCCACCACGGCCAAAGGATCAACTACCGCAAGATGGAGCATCCGGAGGCTTAACACCAGATAGGGGTGTGTACTCATCAGGCCTTACAAAAGGGGGCTTACCAGACGGGGGTTCATACTCGTCAAACACCAGATGGGGGTGTATACTCATCGGACCTTACAAAAGGGGGCTTACCGGGCGAGGGTTCATACTCGTCAAACCAGATGGGGGTTCATACTCATCAGCCGAAAGGGTCGGCTACCGCGTCAAAGGAGCATCCCGGAAGCGCACAACATCTCCCCAGAGGATCGTCTGCCGCAAAGACGGAGCATCTGACGGGCAACCGGGCAAGAGGGTCAACTCCTTTACCCTCCAGTCGATCACCTGGGCACAAAAGGCCGGCAGTCGACTGGTCGGGTAAAGGGGGGGCAGCTGTAGACCCCAAATCTTGCCCAGCCTCCAAATAAAGAGTAGAAGACCTCCTATTTGAAGATGGACGAAGCCTAACAAGCCACTAGGAGAGACTATTAGGCCCCATACTAGGATAGGAAGGATTTTCTGTACAAAAATAAGGTTTCTCGCCTTTTTGGGGACGAGACCGCCGTCTCGCCTCATGCAAATGGCGAGACCGGTGTCTCGCCAAACGAGACGGCAGTCTCGCCACCTGCGAATGGCGAGACGGCGGTCTCGCTTTCCCAGACGGCGGTCTCGCCACCTGCGAAGGACGAGACGGCGGTCTCGTTTGGCGAGACGGCGGTCTCGACCCTGTCAGACGAGAACGGCGGTCTCGCCACTGTCAGACACGAAAACCTATAAATAGGGGCTCCCCCCCCCCTCATTTCCACACACCACACAGCTTTTGCTCTCCCTTCTCTCTAAAACCTCTCTCTAGAATCCCTCCGACGCATTTCCGGAGTTTCTGAGTGCCTTTGTGAGCGTTTTTCGGCGTCTAGAAAAGTTTCCAGCGCTGTGTAGAGTGAAGGGCTACCACAAAGCACCCTCTTTTTTTTAAAAGAAATAAATAGAAAGCTTGCTTCGAAGGTTTCTACTCTCCCTCTCCACTTTTACTGCTTTAATTTTAAATTATGCCATAGATTAGGGCCATGTAGTCATAGTTTTAAATTCCGCAAAATAAAAGGGCAAAAGCTTGTTTTTCCGGTTTATTTATTAACAAAATAGCTGGCCTGTCATAGGGAACCCGAAAGGGGCATCGTAAAGGAACTAACACTTCCTTTACACGTAACTAACTCCCTTACCCAACTCTGGTTCTAATGACCAAAGTTGGTTTTTCGAAAACCAATGTCTTTTAAACTCCTTTTCTGATGTTTCCGGTAAAAACATCGGTGGCGACTCCATAGAACCCTTCAAAATTAGTCCTTGGGTTAGCCCGGTTATCGGACAACCCAAGGACGACCTTTCTAAAACCTCTCGCCCCTAGGTTAGCCCGGTTATCGGACAACCTAAAGGCATTGTAACCACCCATAAAAAAACGCAAAAATCAAGAGGTTCGAAACCATCGCGTCGCTCCAACCGCCTCTCTTTTTTTGATGGCGACGACAAAAGGTAAAGAAAAAGAAGAACGCAGTAGTTTTAGAAAAAACCAACTTTGGCCATTACAACCAGAGTCGGGTAAGGGAGTTAGTTACGTGTGGGGAACGTATTAGCACCCCACTGAAAGTGATGAAGATCTTATTGAATTACTTTAGCAAAGATCTTGTTGATTTGATGAAGTCAAAATGAAGTCAAGGCTACTTTGTTGCAGTCAAAGGTCACTTAGATAAAAGGGTAGTGTGATTAGTGAGTCTGCATCTTTACTTAGGTATAATCATTTTTATCTCTCTGCTGCATGAGGTCTCTTCATTTAAAAGATTTTGCAAATGCCTCTAAAACGGTTAAAAACAAAGTATTTTTGTTAAAATGTTTTTGAAGAAACTATTTTAACTAATAGTATATGAGCTTTATCAACTAAAATGTTCTTAACACTTTTGTAACAGGTTTTTAACTGATATGTTTTCGAAATAATCGATTGTTTTCATTAGAAGGATTTTTGAAAACCTTCTGCTAGTATTTTAACTGATATAGAATTGATATAATCGATTAAAATGACTTAGACTATTTTGAAAAGTGTTCTGGCAGAATTTTAATTGATACAAACTCGAAATAATCGATTGAAATAACTTGAAGTATTTTGAAAGTTGTTCTGTCAGTATTTTAATCGATACAAATGCGAAATAATCGATTAAAACAACTAAGAGGTTTTTTCCAGAATGTTTTAATTGATTAAAACAAGCTTGCTATCAGTTAAAATAACTTAGAAAGTTTTATGAAATCTTTTGGCAGAATTACAATCGATTAAAATGCGTTTCAATCGATTAAAATAACTAAGTGAACTTTTTCCAAAGTGTTTTAATCGATTAAAACAGATTGTTATCGATTAAAATCACTTAGAAAAGTTTATAAGAATGTTTAGCAGTATTTTAATCGATTGAAATACGAAAAAATCGCTTAAAACAACTTGGAAGATTTTTTACAAAGAGTTTTAATTGATATAAACGTTGTCGTATCAGTTAAAACAAATCTGGAAAATAATCAAGAACATTTTAACAGATTAAAAGAAGTTTTAACAGATTAAAACAAGACTTTTAACAGATTATAAGATTATTTTAACAGATTAAATAAACCAACAAGTTTGGAAAATCTTCTATAAAAACAGAATTGCTTGAACCTTTTGAAACACACCTTTTGGCAATCAATCAAGCAATCATAAGTGCTATTTTCAAGAGAGAATCGCGCTAGTTTTGTGAAGTTCTTTCTTGAAGCAATATTTGCATTCTTTTGGAGAAGAAACTCATTCTTCAGAGTTGCATAAA
The DNA here is from genome assembly GCA_963425845.1 of Sphenostylis stenocarpa. Lineage (NCBI taxonomy): Eukaryota > Viridiplantae > Streptophyta > Magnoliopsida > Fabales > Fabaceae > Sphenostylis > Sphenostylis stenocarpa. Next base: position 16,358,862 of record OY731402.1, on the reverse strand, counting down.
CCTGGTTTGGGTGTTCTAGTTTCTTCTCTTTATTTCTTTACTTTCTTTACTGTATTGTGGGTGCCTGGAATTGTGGGCACTGGTTTCTGTGGCTGGAATTTGGCTGCAGGGTTATTCAAGAACTGGAATTTGGTTCTTTGTAAAGGTTTAGGTGCAGGGACTTGAATTTTGGTTCTTGTGGTAGATTGAGTGTGGGATTGAAGTTGTAATTTGTAAAACATTCAATCTAGTGGAACCCAACTAGAATTTGGCTGGAAACTGGACGTAGCCCTGGGATTGGGTGAACCAGTATAAATCTTGGTTGTATCTTTCTAAACCTTTCTCTCTTTAATTCTGTCACTGCCTTTATTTTGATTGCTTGCTGTGTTTGATTCAAGAACTGGTCAGAATTCTTAATCTTTGAAATAAATAATTTGTAAATTGCGAAAATCTTTCAAAGATCAATTCACCCCCCCTCTTGATCTCAGCCTACATTTCTAACACCCACAACGCCCCTTTCAGGTACCCTTTGATGGACTAACTTAGAAAATAAAAACTTAAAGAAATTATGCTTTTACCCTATTATTCTATCTACTTGTAGAATTTAAATATCTACATGACCCTATTATCTAATGCACACAAAGAAAGCGATAAAGAAAGCAGTAAAAGAGACAGAGAATAGAGAAGGAACCTTCGAAGCAAGCTTTTATATTAACTCTTCAAAACTTGAGGACTCTTTTTGGCAGTCCCCGCATTCTACAAGCACGCTCCTCCCGCAAAATAAAGAAAAGTCACTCTACCGAGGGCCGGACGTCTCATTAGGAGACTTCCTTAACCGATTTCAACCTTAAACGAAAATCGGAAAGCTCACTCGAACCCCGGAATAATGCTCGGAGTCACTCTAAAGTGCCAAAAGGCTTCCTAGAGAGTGGTAGGAGTGAAAAGGTGTGAAAATTCGGAGAATGGGAGCTCCTATTTATAGGGAACCGGACCTGGGAAAGGTGGACGACCGTCTGGAATTAGTGGACGGTTGTCCATGTCAAAAAGTAGCCATGGACAGTCATCCATGCTAAGTGGACGGCCGTCCATGGCCTTAAAGTTGCCATGGACGACCATCTGCTTGTCCTAGACGGCCATCTGCTATCTCTGACGGATTTCTCGATTTTTAATGCCTTTAAAAACCCTTCCTATCTTAAATGGAACCTAGACAAAGCTACTAGGGACTTAATAAAGTCTTGACCATCTTCGAAACGGACAAACTTCGGCTTTATTAGAGAGTCGGGCAAGATTTGGGGTCTACAGTGGCGATGTAGGACATGCTGACGCCCCCAGAATTTCGGCAGCAGCAATAACATTACGGGGATGACTTGATGTGATTCTTCTCTTGGGATTAATTCCCGTACTTGATTCCTTTCAAATTGGTTAAGTTCTTCTTGCATTGCTATGCACCATTGGTCATCTTTAAGTTCTTCCTCAACATTTTTGGGTTCTATCTGTGACACAAAAGCTACAGACATGCAGAAATTAGTCATATTTCTAGTTCTTACCCCTTTTGAGATATCACCAATGATATTGTCCATTGAGAGTCCTCTTGGTGATTGCCATTCTTTTGCTAATTCAGGTGTTTGAGAAGACTCATTTTCTTCCAAATACAATTCATCAAGAGCCTCTCTTATATACTCATCATCACCTACAAGTTCTTTATTTGACTCAAGAGGATTTCCCCCAAGGTCTACAATCTCATCAAAAGTAACATGTATAGATTCTTCAATATTTAAAGTTCTTCTATTAAACACTCTATATGCTTGGCTAGTTAATGAATATCCTAGAAAAATGCCCTCATTGGCTTTTGAGTCAAATTTTCCTAAGTTTTCCTTTCCATTATTTAGCACAAAGCACTTACATCCAAATATTTTTAAATGAGCAACATTAGGCTTTCTACCATTTAATAATTCATAGGGAGTTGATTTTATAATTGACCTAATGAGCATTCTATTTAAAACATAACAAGCAATACTAACCGCATCAGCCCAAAAATATTTAGGAACATTTGATTCATTTAACATTGTTCTAGCAAGTTCCTCTAGTGACCTATTTTTCCTTTCAACTACGCCATTTTGTTGGGGAGTCCTAGGAGCAGAAAAATTATGCAATATTCCATTTTCCTCACAATAATTTTCAAATTTTTCATTTTGAAACTCATCACCATGGTCACTTCTTAAAACTTTAATTCTTAAGTCTTTCTCATTTTGAATTTGCTTTGCAAACTTTCTAAAGACCTTAAAAGCTTCACTTTTCATTGTTAAGAAAAATGTCCAAGTATATCTAGAATAATCATCAACAATCACAAGACCATAATAATTTCCATCAAAGCTTTTTATCCTAGAAGGACCAAATAAGTCTAAATGTAATAATTCTAGGGGTTTTGAAGTGGAAATAATATTCTTTGATTTAAATGATGATTTTACTTGTTTACCTTTTTGACATGCATCACATAACCTATCTTTTTCAAACTTTAACTTAGGCAAGCCAACAACTAAGTCTTTTGATATCAATTTATTCAAATGATGCATATTTATATGAGCTGCTCTTTTATGCCATAACGAAGAGTTCTCTTCCTTAGCAACTAAGCATGTTATACTAGAATCATGTAAACAATCCAAATCAATCAAGTATATGTTATTATGCCTAATGCCTTTTAATGCTATATTTTCGGAATCTATCAAATGTATTGTGCAAAATTTACTTTCAAATATTACCTTAAATCCTTTGTCACATAGTTGACTTATACTAAGTAGATTATGCTTTAGTCCATCAACAAGAAGCACATCCTTAATCTCCAAAGTGTTTGCACCACCTATATTTCCAATTCCAAGAATCTTCCCTTTGTTGTTATCCCCATAAGTTACATATCCTTGTTCTTTAGCTTTGAAACTTACAAATTTCGTTTTCTCACCGGTCATATGCTTTGAGCATCCGCTATCAAGATACCACATAGACTTCTTTGATTTGGAAGTTTCCTACAAAACAAGAACATAGTAAACTTAGGTCCCCATAACTTTTGGGTCCTTGGCGTTAGAGACAAACAAATTATTTAACAATAGGAACTGAAATGTTTTATTTTACATCTATTTGAAGTGTGACCTTGTTTCACACAATAAAAACATGCTTTAGATGTAGCTTTAGAATAAGATGCATTTCTAACAATAGATGCTCTAGTTCCTTTTTCTACCCATACTCTTTTGTTTTTCTTTTTAGGCTTTTTCAAAGGAACTTGATGATTTACACTATTTTGAGCTAAAACAATTTTATCCTTCTTAAAGTCATTTATTTCCTTTTCGGCTTTATCTAACAAATGATTAAGTATATTTATGTCATATTCATACTCTTTACAAGATGCACATGCTAAGTTCTTATCATCATTTTCATCTAAACATACAATTTTCGTTTCTAAGGTTTCCTTTTCCTCTAAGCATGTGATTTTCGTTTTTAATGAGTCAACCTCCTTTTCGGATCTACTTAGACTCTTTTTCACAGATTTGTATTCATTTTTCAAGTCCTTAAAAGCATTAAACAATTCTTCATATGCATTTTGCAGTTCATCATAGTTATTTTCATCATCACTTGAGGATGAGTCGGAATCACTTACCTCAAAGTCGGAAGATATGTTGTCATTTGCCATTAAGCAAATATTGGCTTAAACTTCCGAGTCACTTGATTCCGAACTTGAATCACTGTTGTCCCAAGCAATGTAGGCTTTCTTCTTGAAGAACTTTTTGCCTTTGATTTCTTCGTTTTTCTTGTTTGGACATTCGGTCTTCATATGTCTTGCTTCATCACAACCATAACATTTGATATTTGCAGAAGAATTTTCCCTTACCTTTCCTTTACCTTTGAAGGGATGTCTTCCTTTGGCTTTCATGAATTTCGTAAACTTCTTTATCATAAGACTCAATTCTTTTTCTTCATTTTCTGAGTCTTCTTCTTCCTTTTTATTCTTACCTTTGGAAATTTCGGTTTTGAAGGCTAAGTTCTTCTTTTGATATTGTCCTTCCTCTTCATTTAGCCTTCCTAGCTCTTGCTCATGCTCTCTTAACTTTCCAAAGAGCGCCACCATAGACATTGTGGCAAGGTTTTGTGACTCCGAGATGGTCGTCACCTTAGGTTGCCATTTCCTATCCAAAGATTTTAAGATTTTAACATTCAATTCATCAATGTCAAAGATTTTACCTAATCCGGTGAGATGGTTCACAATATGAGTGAAACGCTTTTGAACGTCAAATATCGTTTCGCCTTGTTGCATCCGGAACATCTCGTATTCTTGGATTAGGGAATTTTTCCGTGCTCTCTTAACGTCATCGGTACCTTCGTGGGTCACTCTTAGCATTTCCCACATCTCTTGAGCACTTTTACAAACAGAGATCCTGTAAAACTCGTCAAGGGTTAAAGCAGATGAAATAATATTTCTAGCCCTAACGTCAAATTGTGCTTTTCTATTTTCCTCTGTTGTCCATCTAGAAAAAGGTTTAGGAACGTCTACATCGTTCTCAGTAACTTTAGGAATATAGGGACCATTTAAAATAGCGTCCCAAACGCCTCTATCAACAGACTCTAAAAAGATTTGCATTCTTACTTTCCAGAAAGGATAATTTTGACCCGCAAAAAGTGGGGGTCTGTTGATAGACGCACCTTCGGCAAAAGTTTGATTTTGTCCAGCCATTTTCGAAAATTTTGAATGACTATCAAAGAAAGCTCTGATACCACTTGTTAGAATCGCGCAACGGAATGTTCGCGTTGTCAGACAAAAACCAAGAGGGGGGGGTGAATTGGTTTCTTAACAAAAATTAGGTTTTAAAAATTTTCCCCAAATTTTACTGATTAAAATGCTGTGTAAACGTAAATGAGATAGAGATAGAGTCTTACACAGGAGATTTATACTGGTTCGGATCAAAAGACCTTACGTCCAGTTGCTAATCACTTAAACAGAGGATTAACGTTGTCACTATAATCAAAGTTGTTACAAACAGATAACAATGGAAAAGATAAAGTAAAGAAAACAACTCTCTTGAAATCCACAAGAGATGAAGAACAGCTTTCACTAGAGACGACACAACACACAATCCACTAAGAACTCCACTTAGTGATTCGTATCGCTTCTAGCCCACACCAGGTTCCAAAAGCCCCTTTGTCCTCCAACAAACAGTTCTCTGGCACTCACAACACTTAACTTTTGTTTGAAAAAGGTTATTCAATTTTCTGAGAGCCTTAGAGAACCTTAAGTAGATGAATTAGGGTTTGGGAATTGGGGATTTTCGGAACTTGGAGTATTGGGATTAGGGTTTTCGAAAATAGGTTTAATTTGAAGTTCAAAATCCAAAATATGACTGAAATAATCGATTAAATGAAGTGTTAATCAATTATTACAGAGCCAAAATCAACAGAACCCCAAAACTCACTGTTTTAATCGATTAAGTGCCCTGTTAATCGATTAACTAGCCTGTTAATCGATTAACAGGTGTGTTAATCGATTATTACAGTGAACAGATATAGAAAATGGTTTTTCTCACTGTAATAATCGATTATCTGGTGATTTAATCAATTAAACCCGAGGATTTTTGATAAATATGAGTTTTTGAAGCTTCTAAAGAGTAGACTATGTACCGGCTATCTTAGACTCTAATATTACAGACTCAAACTCATCAAAACAGAGTTATTACACAACAATACAAGTCTTCAACACTCTAAGTTCTTTGTTCTTGAATCATCATCAAAATCAACAAGCTTCATGTCCATGTAAGTTCAACATCAAGTCCTTGTAAGTTCAACATACCCTAGCTTTTACGTAGCCCCCTTTTATAGGTTTCCTACCGGGTATCTTGCCCTGTTTTTTTTGGCCTTTGGTTTCTATGGGTTTCTTTCGATTTTTTTTTTGTTTTCACAACATTGGTGAAACATAGCTTTATTGAAGAGGTAAAACCTTATTCGTGTTTTTAGTCAATCAATGGTGATGGATTTGACTTTTATTTTGGTCAATGGCGCAGTTTGATCACTTAGATGCATTTTGGAAATGTTTGCTTAAACATGGTTATTAATGAGGTTTAGAAATGAATAGTAAGAAGAGAAGAAGATAGTAAGAGTGACATTCTTTGTAATTAATAGGGAAATATGTGCCCTACAATGCCCGGGGGTCGGGTTAGCCCTGAGGAGTAATCTCTAATAGTCATTGGATTTACAACCCCTTAAGAATGGAAGGAGAAAACCTAATAACTAAAGTTGCTCTCGACGCTTGGACCCCTCCGTTTGGGAAAATTTGATTCGAGGTGCAGAGGGGAGACTTCCCTTTTCTCCGCGCAGCTTGATCCTTTGTAGGGTCATGATTCAAAGGATTGTCTTTAAAATCTAGTGGTTTCCTTATTCCTTGAGAGTTTCTAATGAGCCCTTGGTTTGGGCGATATCCATATTTCTTCATCATGTGGGTCACCTTCATACTGTTGGGGAAGTCTTTTCATATTGGAAAAAGACATTTCAAAGGCCCTCTTCAGCCGCATCCATACAAGGTAAGGCAGATGACTTGCTTATCCGAATGTCGTCTTTAGCTTGAACCGTGACCAGCTTGTCGCCTACCGTCAATTTGTCTTTTTGGTGGAGCTTTGAAAGAATTGCCTTAACGTCGTGAATTCAAAGTCTACTCAATTTCCTCTTTGGATTATGTCTTTCTTCAGTCTTTTTATTTTTTTCCCTTTAATCATGGGAGCATCATCTTACAGCTCCTTGGGGGAATAGATTCTTCCACTTCTAGTCGTGCCCCCCGATGCCGGCTATGCCGGCGATATCCTCATTAATGGGCGGTGTATTAACGCATCTCCATGGTGCAGCCTTATCCGAGGCGTGAACAAATGTAGCGGCATCCTTGCTCCCTCCTCCTTATTAACTTGGATACCCAACGGTTGAGGCTTATTATCCTCCTTAGGCGGATCAACCGTTGGAGAGAACTTGATGACGAAAGGTTTGCTCTTTATCTTACTTCGATTCGTGGAAAGCACATCGACTAATCCTTTCTTTTTATTATCTTATTATTATTAAAGTGATAATGAATGCAATTTATGAATGCAATAGATGGTTGAAGAGATGATGAAAATAAACAATTTTATTTATTTCGTCTAGATAGTGTACATTCCTCAATGCAATGTTTCGAAGTACATTTTTTTTTAAAGCGGAAAAGCCTAAATGAACCCATAGGCGGGTTAGAATTTATATTTAATTTCTTTTTTACTCCCCGTGCATGGCATGCGAATGCCCTAACCCCTTTTCATGGTATTGAGGAATGTCCAATTCTTCGACTGTCTATTATTAGATGCATGTTATGAGGATGAAGTTTGGTGGATGCATGTATGCAAGTGTTTGTTTTTTCCTAAACATTATCATGTTTTATTTTCTAACATGATGTATGATAGTGTTTGGGATTTTGTGTTTTTTGTATGCGGATGAGGGCATGAAGAATACCTAGAATGCAAAAAGATTTTTATTGTTTAAAATGAATGATTTATGAGATGAATATTTTTTAAGACAATGGCTTAGGTATCCTCCTTAAAGCTTATGCTTTGTGGGGTATCATACCCACCTCGGTGTAATGGTTCCTTCCCCATCGCATATTTGACAAGTATAATGGGGATCACCATCACACCTTAGTACACTTGTCTCTTCCTTGTTGCGAAGGTCACAAATGTGCTCGGGGCCTCTTTCGCCATTGTCTTAGGGATATCTAGTGCTCCCTAGAATGAATGTATTTATGCATGCACCAGTACAAAAGGGCAACAAATGTTCAAAGTGACATAACTTTTGACTGGGATGTCCGATTTGGACGCACAATATATCAAAACAAAGAGAAAAAAGTGAAGAATACACCATAAATACCCATAGGGGATTTTTCCCAACAATTTTCCCAAAAAACGCTTCTAAGACCCATTTTTTAGGGATTTATTCAAATGATGCGTATGCATACTTTCCTTGTGCATTTATTTTCTCTCTTGGTTTTTCCACTTATGACATGATGCGATATGAATGATACAACTTTGTCAAAATTCTTTTTATAAATGTATTGATTTTGTTATTATTATAATTTTTTTTTCATATTACCCTTTTATCTCTTCTGTCGGATCGCATGACTACTTAGCTTACAAAGAATCTGAAACCAGGCTAGCTAAAAGGCAGACTGTCCGAGATAAAAATGGTTATTGCGAAAGAAAGGTTTTAGCATCCCTTATCTCTTCTGTCAGACTGCGTGGCTACTTAGCTTACAAAGAACCTGAAACCAGGCTAGCTAAAAAGCAGACTGTCCGAGATAAGGGTGTTTATTGTGAAAATATTTTTGAGATTTTGTTTTATATTTTTTTGTTGTATGATTATGTTATGCAACAATCAAATGCAATAAACAAATGCACAAATAATTCACTCATCCGCGAATAGAGTGATGTTTAATTACGAGTTAGGGGTTTCCTGCAGAAAAGTGCATTGGCAAAGGTAGGTTCTAATTGTTCTCACCAAGGCCAGGCCCCCAAGGTGCCCCCATTATAGGGACCCTTCAATCTCCCAGTCTTTAATCATGCAAAGATGTCCGTGTCAATGTTATTAGACCGAGAAAAGAAGGTTATCACCTTGAGTGGTGGTTTCTGACAACGACCTGCTGGCACTATGGCCATTACCATGGTCGGTCGTACCTGTCACCCACTCCCTATGTGTATTCTCTCTTGCCCCCGGGTATAGAGGGATTGTAGTGTGCAAGGGTTTGTGTACAGTTTATTTCAGAAAACTTTGGCCATTACAACTAGAGTCAGGTAAGGGAGTTAGTTATGTGTGGGGAAGGTATTAACACCCCACAACGCCCCTTTCAGGTTCCCTATGGTGGACTAACTTAGAAAATAAACACTTAAAGAAATTATGCTTTTACCCTATTATTCTATCTACTTGCAGAATTTAAATATCTACATGGCCCTATTATCTAATGCACACAAAGAAAGTGATAAAGAAAGCAGTAAAAGAGACAGAGAATAGAGAAGGAACCTCCGAAGCAAGCATTTATATTAACTCTTCGAAACTTGAGGACACTTTTTGGCAGTCCCCGCACTCTACAAGCACGCTCCTCCCGCAAAATAAAGAAAAGTCACTCTATCGAGGGTCGGACGTCTCAATAGAAGACTTCCTTAACCGATTTCAACCTTAAACAGAAACTAGAAAGCTCACTCGAACCCCGAAATAATGCTTGGAGTCACTCTAAAGTGCCAAAAGGCTTCCTAGAGAGTGGTAGGAGTGAAAAGGTGTGAAAATTCTGAGAATGGGAGCTCCTATTTACAGGGAACCAAACCTGGAAAAGGTGGATGGCAGTCCATGGCAAAAAGTGGCCATGGATGGTCGTCCATGTAGTGTGGATGGTCGTCCATGGCCAAAAGTTGTCATGGACGGTCGTCCATGGCCTTAAAGTTGCCAAGGATGACCATCTTCTTGTCCTGGATGGCCATCTGCTGTCTCCAGCAGATTTCCCGATTTTTAATGCCTCTAAAAACCCTTCCTATCTTAAATGGAACATAGACAAAGCTACTAGGGACTTAATAAAGTCTTGACCATCTTCGAAACGGGCGAACTTCGGCTTTATTAGAGAGTCAGGCAAGATTTGGGGTCTACAGTGGCGATGCAGAACATGCTGACGCCCCCGGAATTTTGGCAGCAGCAACAGCATTACGGGGACGACTTTGCTGGCATTAACCGTAACATCTACGACATGCGCTAGCAGTTCGATTAGATGTCCCTCAGATAGGATATCTTCGAGACCCGGCTAGAGACCTTCGCCCAAATACAAGAGGAGATGAGACAAGACCTGACACTGCTCCGGCACGAACATCTCAACTCAGTCCGGAGCCAGGAAGAGTTTCAAAGACACATGTATCGGCAGTTCCCCCCTCCCAGATTGTCTCCCGGCTCGAGTCCACCGCCATCTTAGGGATATTACCCCAAAATAACTGTTGTAATAAATTTCATCATGAATAAAAAAAATTTCCATTCGTCTTTACTCTCTCTTTTCGAAAAAAGTCATTGTAACAAAAAAGACTAAAAAGTAAAAAGACTTACGCTTAGTCCCGAAAAAGCCAAAATCCCAAGTTGCGAAAAAAAAGATAAAACTGCGGAAAAAGGCAAGTTTAAAGTCAAAGCGATAGCCAAAGCAGACTGGTAGAACAACTACATTGACTAATAATTTTTCGACAACCAGCTATAGTCAAACAACCAAAGAATCCCCAACAAACATCAAAGTTGGACGACTACCGGAAGAGCCCTCGACACACTAGATGTTTTCATCCAAATAGGAAAGCATTCCTCATCACCTGGAGCATGAGCTAGAGCAGTAAGCCGCCACCACCACCAGTCCTACGAAGTGGAATGTACCAGCCAGATGGGGGGTTAATACCCATCAACTTGTGCATGACTTGTGCCTGATCTGCACACGAGCCAGACCAGTAAGTCATAACTGGTCCTACGATGTGGACCATACCAGCCTGATGGGGGGTTTATACTCATCAACCGAAGGGTCGGCTACCGCAAGAAGGAGCATCCTGAGGTCCTACCATGTGTCAACCAAAGGGGTCAGCTACCACAAGAAGGGGCATCCTGGAGGTGCACAACACATTTTTCCCCAGAGGATCAGCCACCGCAAGACGGAGCATTCGAAGGACAGTCGGGCAAGAGGGTTAACTCCTTCACCCACCAGCCGATCCTCTTGGCGTAACAGGCCAACAATCGGTTAGTCAGGTGAAGGGGGGGCAGCTGTAGACCCCAAATCTTGCCCGGCCTCAAAATAAAGAGCGGAAGACCTCCTATTCGAAGATGGGCAAGTCCTAAAAAGTCACTAGGAGAGACTATTAGGCCCCATATTAGAGTAGGAAGGCTTTTTGTACGAAAAAATAAGGATTCCCACCTTAAAGGTCGAGACCGTTGTCTCACTTTTCGGGATCGCCGTCTCACCGAATGGCAAAGTCGAGACCACCATCTCGTTTGGCGAGACAGTCGTCTCACCACTTGCCATTGGCAAGACCACCTTCCCGATTGGCAAGACGACCCTCTCACCATTTGGCAAGTCGATATCGCTGTCTCGATTGGCGAGACGGTCATCTCACCATTTGTCAAAGATGGGACCGCCGTCCCGAATGGCGAGACGGTCGTCTCGACCTTGCCAGGCGAGACGACGGTCTTGACCTGATAGGCGCGAATCCCTATAAAAGGGGAGCGCTCTCCCCTTCATTTTACACATTTCTTCAACCTTTCCTCCTAGATTTTCTCAAAATTCTTCTCCTCGAGTCCCTCCGAAGCATTTTCGAAGTTTTCTGAGTGTCTTTAGAGAGTTTTTATAGCGTCGTGAGAGAGAAAAGTCGACGTTGTAGAGCGAAGGGCTATCGAAACGCACCCTATTTTTAAAGAGAAATAATCAAAATCCTGCTCCACAGGCTTCTTCACTCTCTCTATCTCTCTCTCTCTCTCTCTCTCTCTCTTTTATTGCTTTATCATTTACTTGTGCATTAATTAGGGCCATGTAGTCGTTACCTTTTAATTCCGCAAATAAAAGGGTAAAAACGTCATTTTTAATTTATTTACGAAATAATCGGCCTCTCATAGGGTACCCGAAAGGGGCGTAGTAGGGAAGTTAATACCTTCCCTACACGTAACTAACTCTCTTACCCAACTCTAGTTATAATGACCAAAGTTGGTGTTTTCGAAAACCAACGCCTTCTTTTTTCCCTTTTTCGATGTTTTCGGTAAAAACATCGGTGGCGACTCCATAAGAACCCCTTTGAAAATTTGCTTTTAGGTCCAGCCCGGTTATCGGACAACCTCAAAGCTACCTTTTGAAAACCTTGCCCTTGGGTCCAGCCCGGTTATCGGACAACCCAAAGGCGTTGTAACACCACCCACATAAAACGCGAAAACAGGAAGTCAGAATCATCGCGTCGCTCCGATCGCCTCTTTTGACGGCGTTGACAAGATGAAATAATGTTTCTATCCCTAACATCATATTGGGCCTTTCTATTTTTCTCAACAGTCCATCTAGAAAATGGTTTCGGTTCCTCTACATCATTTATAATCATTTTGGGAATAAAAGGACCATTTACAACAGCTTCCCAAACACCTCTGTCAACAGACTCCAAAAATATTTGCATCCTAACTTTCCAGAAAGGATAATTTTGTCCAGCAAAAAGTGGAGGTCTGTTAATAGAGGCACCCTCAGTAAAAGTTTGCTTTTTTCCGACCATTTTCCAAAATTTGAAAAACTATCAAGCAAGCTATGATACCACTTCTTGGTATCGTGCAACGGAATGTTTGCGTGTTGGACAAAAACCAAGAGGGGGGTGAATTGGTTTCATATAAAAACTTTCCCTTTTAAAAAATTTCACAAGATTTTACCGATTAAACGTTAATATAATAAAACACTTGAAATGTAAAGAGATAAGGGAAGCAGATTACACAAGTAATTTATACTGGTTCGGATCAAAAGACCTTATGTCTAGTTGTTAATCACTCTAAAAGAGGATTAACTCAGTCACTAAAACAATCGTTCAAACAAATTACAAATTACAAGTAATAAGGATTAGAAACACCTCTCTTGAGTCACAAAAGAGATGAACACCTCCTTTGAAACCACAAAGGATGAAGACAACTTTTCCTAGAGACAACACATCACACAATCCACCAAGAAACCCACTTAGTGATTCTTATCGCTTCTAGCCCACACTAGGTTACAAAAGCCCCTTTTTCTTCCCTACTCAAAGTTCTCTCACCATTCACAACTATAAACTTTAGTATGAAACATAGTCCAAGCATGTTTGAGACTCCATCGAAAAACATAGTCCACGCATCTTCTTTGGTTTCTTCGTTGATCCATGTGCTAGATAGTCTGCTAAGGGACTACCTTTAATAGCTTTCTAGGTGACATGAATGATATCGAGTTCTGAGAGGAGCACTTGCCACCTAGCTATTCTTCCGGTCAAGATGGGCTTTTCAAAGAGGTACTTGATTGGGTCCATTTTGGAGATCAACCATGTTGTATGTCAAGCCATGTATTGTCGGAGACGTTGAGTTGCCCATACCAATGAACAACATGTTTTTTTGAATGGTGTATAATGGGTCTCATAGTCTAGGAATTTTTTGCTGAGATAATATATGGCTCGCTCCTTGTTCCCTATTTCATCTTGCTGACTGAGCACACATCCCATGGACTCTTCAAGTATTGACAGATATAAGATTAGAGGTTTTCCTTCAATGGGTGGCACTAATACTAGTGGATTGGTTAAGCAAATCTTGATTTTATCAAATTCTTGTTGGCATTCTTCATTCCACACTGTTGGCTTGTTTTTGCGCAACAGCTTAAAGATGGGTATACATTTGTTCGTCAGATGTGCGATGAACCGGGCAATATAGTTGATTCAACCCAAAAATCCTCTGACCTCCTTTTCTATTCTTGGTGGGGGCATTTCCAATATTGCCTTTGTTTTATCAGGGTCTACCTCTATTCCCTTTTGGCTAACAATGAACCCTAGGAGTTTGCCTGATCGTACTCCAAACGTACATTTTGCTGGGTTCAGTTTAAGCTGATATTTCCGAAGTCAATCAAACAACTTCTTAAGATATTGAATATGGTCCAACTCGTTTTTGGACTTGGCAATCATGTCATCCACGTATACTTCTATTTCTTTGTGGATCATGTCATGGAATAATGTGACCATAGCTCTCTGATAGGTAGCCCCTACGTTTTTGAGCCCAAAAGGCATTACCCTATAGCAAAAGGTACCTCATGGTGTGATGAAGGAGGTTTTTTCCCTATCCTCGACGACCAATTTAATTTGATTGTACCCCGCATATCCGTCCATGAAGGAATAAAGCGTGTTTGTAACGGTGTGATCCACTAATGTGTCAATGTATGGTAGGGGGAAGTCATCCTTTGGACTTGCTCGATTTAGGTCCCTATAGTCCACACATACTCTGACTTTACCGCTTTTCTTGATGACGGATACTATGTTTGCTAGCCATTCGGGGTATTTGGACACTACTAGGAAGTTGGCATCTAGTTGCCTTTGTACTTCCTCCTTAATCATCAAGGACCAATCCAGTTTGATTCTCCTAAGCTTTTGTTTCACATGTCGAAATCCCTCTTTTAATGGCAAGCGATGCTCCACTATGCTTGTATCAAGTCCGGGCATGTCATGATAAGATCAGGCAAACACATCCACATACTCTTTCAAAAGTTGTACTAATTCCTCCCTTATGCCACTGTCAATCTGGGTACCGATATTTATCTCTTTCTTATCATCTCCTTGTCCCAAATTGATGGTTTCCGTTTCCTCTTGATGCGAGTGTCTTTCTCTAGCATTCTTTGCATGTCCGGGGAAATGGTCCCCTACTCACTGTCGGACTCGACCCATTCGCCTTCGGCTTTCGGGTACCATAGAGATTCATCAATCACAAATATGATTGTTTTTAGGTTTTTCTTTAGTCATAGATTTTATTATTCAATTATTTTTGGAAGAATAATAAATAGAAGAGGCAAAAGAATGAGAATGAATATGATATGACGAAAAATGCCTCATGTATTAAAAAGAAAGTGTATTTACATGCCCTTTTAATCAATGTTCCCACGACCACGGGCAGGGACCGCAGGAAATACAAGAAAAGCTTAAAAAAAGGGAAAAACCCTAAGAGCTGATCCTCCCAATTCTTCCCTTCTTTCACTCTAGTTTTGCCAAAGGTTTGGCATCTACATCAGCAGCGGGAGCATCAAAAGTTATCCAATCGGCGTCTATTAGCTCTTGGACCTTGTATTTCAAGGTCAAGAAGTTATCTATTGAGTGCCCAAGTGCATCTGAGTGGTAGTTACATTTTTCATTCGGCTTGTACCACTCGGGGTAAGGAAGCTCCATTTTCTTGGGAGGAACACGTGCCAGGAGGTTAGCTTCCAGCAGTTGGGGTAGCAATTTCCCATAAGAGGTCGAAAGAGGGGTGAATTTTCTTTCCCTTCTTCGTGGTTGTCGGACTGTTTGTGGAGCGGAGGAAGGAGTGGCGAAATTGATGGCATGTACGGCCTCTTCCTTTTTTTTAAAGGGCTTTTTGAATGAGACGTTGGAAGAGGAAGAAAGGTTGGCAGTGCTGGCTATCGCCTTGTCGTAGTAAGCTCCAATCAATGAATCTATGAACATAGTTACCGTCTCCTTGTCCGTCAGCGGGGGCTCTATCTGGGAAACCATTTCCCTCCATCTCTAGGTGTATGCCTTGAAGGACTCATCATTCCTCTTGCTTAAAGTCCTAAGATCTGACCTATCTGGGGTTAGATCGATGTTATATCGGTAACGATGAAGGAAGGCATCCACCAGTTGCTTCCAATTTTGGACTTGCCCCTTCTCCAGTGCATGTACCAGTTGAGGGCTGAGTCAGCCAGACTCTCCTAGAAGCAATGAATCAGGAATTTCTCATTTTCAGCATGTGCAGCCATTGTACGACAGTACATCGTATGACTTTTGGGGCAAGTCAGTCCGGCATACTTAGGGAAGTTTGGGACCTTGAATTTCGGCGGGAACTGGATGTTCTGGACTAGACACATGTCTGCCGCCTCGTTCACATTGAAGTTATGTCCTTCGACTGCCTTCAGCCTTTCCTCCAAGGCGGAGATTTGTTGCTTGGACACCTCAGGGGTGTGGATGTGCATCGCCCTGACGTCAGATTGCACAAGGGCTTTCTACTCGAAGAATAACTCCTCTTCTTCTTCCTCATGGCGAGAGGCGCAGTCGCCATGAGTTTCCCCTTTGTTTAAGTTTTGTTGGCGCATAACCTCCATTAATTGCGCCATTTGCTCTCGAAGGGCACTAACCTCAGCGGTAAGTTTGCGGTTCTGCTCCTCAAAATGCTCCATAGCTCTTGCCTTCTGTGCACGGGTTCGGATGGGAAGAGGACCAACCACTTTCTAAGATGCTCAAGAATGATTTTTTATTAATGAAAATTAATGATAGGTGTGGGATTAGTATCTTCTAAGACAACGATTTAGGTATCGTCCTTAAAGCTTGCACTTTGCGGAGTGCCATACCCACTTTGGTGTAATGACTCCTTCCCTGTCATGGATTTGACAAGTATAACGAAGGTCACCATATACCTTAGTACATTTGTCCCTTCCCTGTGGATGGTTTACAAATGTGCTTGGGGCCTCTTTCGTCTTTGTCTTAGAGATATTTGAGGCCTCCTAGCATGAATATCTGTTATATGGTTATGATATGCAATCAAATGTAACAAACAAATGCACACACAATTCACTCATCTGCGAACAAGTAAGATGACGTTTTTAATTACGAGGTAAGGGTTTCTTGCAAAAGAGTGCATATTCAGGGTAGTTCTATTTTTCCTCACCAAGGCTAGGCCCCCAAGGTGCCCCCATTATAGAGTCCCCACTCTCCAGCCTTCCGACCATGCATGATACTAAGGCCGTAGTCAGTCTTTGTGCCAAAAGAGGAAGGTTATCACCTTGAGTGGTGGTTTCTGACTATACTGGGGGGGGGGGGGGCTCATGGCCCTCACTACGGAAAATTGTACCTGCCACCCACTCCCTATGGATTTCCCACTTGCCCCCGGGTATAGGGGAAACTGTTGTGTGCAAGGGTTTGTGTACAGTTTGTATTTCAAACAATTGCATAAAATAAACAAACAACAGTTATTGAAAGTCAAGCAAATAAAGCATGTTATAAAACAAGTCAGGGTAAAAGCGAAAATTTATAAGTTTATTTATTTATTAAACTGGCCCATCACTAAATGGGATCAACTCTCTAGGCTTCCCCAGTGGAGTCGCCATCTGTCACCGCCGTCAAAAGGGGCGGTTGGAGCGACACGATGGTTTCTAACTCCGACTCGCGTTTTAAAAGTGTGGTACAACGCCTTTAGGTTGTCCGATAACCGAGCTGGAGCTAAAGGCGAGGTTTTTGAAAAACGGGTTCTAGAGTCGCCACGAATGTTTTATCCGAAAATATTTGAAAAGGAAGAAAAAGAAGGCATTAGTTAAAAAAAAATAACTTTGGTCATTATAACTAGAGTTGGGTAAGGGAGTTAGTTACGTGTAGGGAAGGTATTAGCTTCCCTACGACGCCCTTTTCGGGTTCCCTATGATGTATCGTTTATTTTATAAATAAAGACTCTAAAATTACACTTTAACCCTTTATTTATTTGCGAAATTTAAAATGTCGACTACATGGCCCTAACAGCTAATGCGCGGTTTGATGTAATAAAAAGCGGTAAAAGAAGAGAGAAAGTATAGGAACCTTCGAAGCAAGCTTTTGTATTTAATATTCTTGGTAAAGGATGCTTTTTGGAAATCCCCCTCTCTACAATGTTGGTCCCTCTTCCTCACAACACTATAGAACACTCTCTAAGAATACTAAGAAACTCCAGAAATGCTTCGGAGGGATCCTAGGAGAAGAATTTGATAAAGTTGCAAAAGGAAAAGTTGAAGAATGTTGTGAAAAGGATGAGGTCGCGCCCCCCTTTTATAGGAATTCGCGCCTATCAAGTCAGGACCGCCGTCTCGCCTGACAAGGTCGGAACCGCCGTCTCACCAAACGGGATGGCGGTCTCGCACTTGACAAATGGCGAGAAGGTCATCTCATCAAACGAGACGGCGGTCTCGCCATTGACGAGAAGGTCATCTCGCCAAACGAGACGGCGGTCTCACCATTGACGAGTGGCGAGAAGGTGTCTCGCCAAACGAGACGGTTGTCTCGCCCTTTGCCAATAGCGAGACGACGGTCTCGACCTTCTAGGTGGACTTTGTTATTTTTTCGTACAAAAAACTTTCCTACTCTAATATGGGGCCTATTGGTCTATCCTAGTGATGTGGACATAAAGGCACAAGCCCATAATGAGAAGGATCAAGATCAAGATCTAACCCAAGACTTAGGTGGACCTATGACAAGAGGCAGGCTGAGAAAAGCACAAGAGACATTGCAACATAAAAAGACCAATTTGCTAAAGGCCCAACTATTAAAAGCTCCAAACATGGAGGAGTCTAGCCCTATCACATGCATAAAATGTTTGGAGAGCTAGGAGGCCCAACTAAAAGATTTAGTTATTATTATTATTATTAATTGCTACAGTGGGGATTTGAACCCAAGACCCACAGCTTATAATGCCTTCATTGAACCATCTGGGCAACTTAACTTTACTTGGGATATTAGGGTTTTAATTTATCTTTATTTCCTGTAATGAGAAAAACTCATAAACTTAAGTTGTATTAAACATTTGGAAATTCAGAATGAACGTACGTAATATTCAAAATCACTTTGTGAGTTCTTGCTCTACTATGGTTCTTCCATTGCATCACTTGATCTTATCAAGAATTATGCAATTCTTGTGGCGATCCTTCTTGGCTTATCAAATATTCTTATTTGTGGCGCCTACGATATCCAATCAAATCAACTCTTAAAACCTAACCCTAAATTGTTTCCCTTCTATTCGAGTGTCGTCATTTGGTATTCAGAGCAAGGTTCAAAAGCGGTACTATTTATCGTATTGGTCACTGTGCATCGTTCACGAAACTATTCATCGACACTATTCACTGGTACTGCTCATTTGTCACTCGTTCACGTGTACTTGTTAAAAAAACCCGCTACTTATGCAATTTTGATATTGAATTTTATTTATATATATATATATATATATATATATATATATATATCAAAGTTGTGTTTAAAATTAGTTTTTTGTAGAAAAGAACAAAAGAAGAAAAGAATAAAAAAAAGAAAAGAATAAAAAAAAGAATCAAAAGAATAAAAGAATCGAAAAGAATAAAACAAAAAATATATATATATATATATATATATATATATATATATATATATGGCGAGTTGTTCTTCTTTTAAATTTCAGTGCGCATTAGTTGTTTGTTAAAACTCCTAAGTGTCAAGCGTCTTTGTCTAATCTTTGTTTTCCCATATAGTTTAGATTTGTCTTGCTTGTTGTTAGTAGTAAAATTGTTCTTTGCTACTTGTCCTTTGTTGGTACTACAATTCTGTTTTATTCCTTGTGATTGCTACAGTTGAAAGTGATTCTTGAACTATAGATTGTTTGATTCTTGTAAGAACCATAAGTCAGAGAACGAGTGGAAAAAGGCAAGAGTGCATATTATACAAAAGCCAAATTGAAAGTAAACACGAGTGGTACATCTTTGAGTGCAAACATGTGAGAAAAGTGGTGAGGTCCTATTACTTCATTTGTTTGGTCCTTTCTTCTTCTTTTTTTTACTTGAAAGATGGCAGGTACAGGTGGTGGTGGTACCCCTCCTCTGGGGGGTGACAATAGATTATTAATTGAGGCCATTACAGCCCAAATGCAAAGAATGTTGACAGAACATACCGAGGAGTTATATAGGAGAATTGAACAACTAGAAAATCAAGGAAATGATGATGATGGTGGAGGTAGAAGGAGGAGAAGGGGAAATAATGAAGGTGATGTTAGCGATAACAAAATTGAAGGAGTAAAACTAAACATACCCCCTTTTAAAGGAAAGAGTGATCCAGAAGCATATTTGGAGTAGGAAATAAAAATTGAGCAACTATTTGCATGCCATAATTACACAAAAGATAAAAGATGAGGGTGGCAGCCATGGAATTCACTAATTCTGCTCTCATTTGGTGGAACCAATTACAAAGGGAAAGGGTGAGATATGAAGAAGCCTTGGTGGAAAGTTGGGAAGAAATGAAGAGGTTGATGAGAAGAAGATTTGTTCCTTCTCATTATCAAAGAGATCTTCACATCAAGCTCCAAAGACTCATACAAGGTAGTAGAGGTGTTGGTGAATATTACAAAGAGATGGAGGTTTCCATGATTAGGGCTAATGTTATGGAGGCGCGGGAGGCTAGTATGGCCTGATTCCTACATGGGCTAAATCATGAAATAAGGGATGTTGTGGAGCTGCAAAATTATGTTGAGTTGGAGGATTTAGTACATCAAGCTTCCAAGGTGGAACAACAATTGAAGAGAAAAGGGTGCCATGAGGAGGAGTTCATCTAATTTTTGCTCTCCTAGTTGGAAGGACAAAAATAAGAAGGAGGGAGGATCATCGACAAACAATCCCAATGTTATAGCTCACAAAACTCAAAATAAGTTTGATGAGGCACTTATGAAAACAAGGAGCAGTGAGATTAAGTGCTTAAAATGTTTGGGAAGAGGTCACATAGCTTCTCAATGTCCTACTAAGAAGACTATGTTACTTAAGGAGGATGGAGAAATAATTAGTGAATCTTCTTCAGATTCTCCATCTAGTGATGAAAATGAGCATGAAGATGAAAGAGAGTTAGAAGGAGATTTGTTCATGATTAGAAGGATGTTGGGTAGTCAATCAGTTGAATTGGATGATTGTCAAAGAGAAAATATTTTTCATGCAAGGTGCCTCATTCAAGGGAAGTTGTGCTCTTTAATCATTGATGGTGGGAGTTGCACTAACGTGGCTAGTGCACGATTGGTTTCAAAAATGAAATTGGAGATTAAGCCACACTCGCGACCTTACAAACTTCAATGGCTTAGTGAAGATGGTGAGATGACCGTGAATAGGCAAGTTGAAGTGGGTTTTTCCATAGGGAAATATGAAGATTCTGTTTTGTGTGATGTGGTGCTTATGGAGGCTTGTCATTTACTTCTTGGGAGACCATGGCAGTATGATAGGAGAGTTATGCATGATGGTTTCACTAATAAGTTCTCTTTTATGCATAAAGACCGCAAAATTACTCTTGCACCTTTGGTTCCAAGAGAAGTTAGTGAGGATCAACTAAAAATGACAAAGAAAAGAAAAGAAGAAAGAAAGGAAAAAGAGAGAGAAAAGAGAAAAGAAAAAGAGAGTGAAAAGAAAAAGGAAAAAGAGGAAGAAAAAGAGAAAGAGAGAAAAAAATCAAATCTGATTATAAAATAAAAAGAAGTCAAAAGAGCTATGCAATTGAGAAAGCCAATACTTTTACTTTAGAGTAAAGAAAGTAAATCAAACAGTCCATGTTTTACTAACTCTCTTCCAAAAGAGGTTTCTTCTTTGTTGCAGGATTTTGAATATGTTTTTCCCAAAGAAGTGCCTATAGGTCTACCCCCTGTTAGGGGTATTGAGCATCAAATTGACCTTATTCCAGGAGCTTCATTTCCTAATAGACCAGCCTATCGAAGCAATCCCCAAGAAACCAAGGAGATTCAAAAGCAAGTTGAAGACTTAATGCAAAAGGGGTGGGTTAAAGAAAGCTTGAGTCCATGTGCAGTCCCAGTCATTCTAGTCCCCAAGAAAGATGGAACTTGGAGGATGTGCACAGATTGTAGAGCTATCAATAACATCACGGTAAAGTATAGACATCCCATTCCTAGGTTAGATGACTTGTTGGATGAATTGTATGGTGCTTGTATCTTCTCTAAAATTGATTTGAAAAGTGGATATCATCAAATTAGAATTAGAGAAAGAGATGAGTGGAAAACAAATTTTAAAACTAAATATGGGTTGTATGAGTGGCTAGTTATGCCCTTTGGGTTAACTAATGCTCCAAGCACTTTTATGGGATTGATGAACCATGTCTTGAAAGAGTTTTTAGGCAAATGTATGGTGGTGTATTTTGATGATATTCTGATATATAGCACTAATTTTGATTTGCATGTTGAACATTTGCGTGCTTTCATGAATGTGCTTAGAAAGGAAAAATTATTTGCTAATCTTGAAAAATGTACCTATTGCACTGATCATGTTGTGTTCTTGGGATTTGTTGTGAGTTCTAAAGGGGTACAAGTTGATGAGGAGAATATTAGAGCCATCCAAGAGTGGTCTACCCCTAAGAATGTGAGTGAAGTGAGAAGTGTTAGAAAAGTAGGCTGAGATCAAGAGGGGGGGTGAATTGATCTTTGAAAGATTTTCGCAATTAACAGATTATCTATTTGTAAGAATAAGATTTCAGATCTGTTCTTGAATCACAAAGCAAGCAATCAAAAAATAAACACAGCAACAGAATTAAAGAAGAGAAAGGTTTAGAAAGATATCACCGGTGTTTATACTGGTTCACCCAATACCAGGGCTACGTCCAGTCTCCAGCCAAATTCCAGTTGGGTTCCACTAGATCAAATGTTTTACAGATTACAATCTTACACTTAATCTACCACAAGAACCACAATTCCAGTTCCTGCACCTAACCTTTCACCAAGAACCAAATTCCAGTTCTTGACAACCTCTACAACCAAATTCCAGCTGCAGAGAAACCAGTGCCCACAATTCCAGGCACCAACACCTAACCTTTCACCAAGAACCAAATTCTAGTTCTTGACAACCTCTACAACCAATTTCCAGCTGTAGAGAAACCAGTGCCCACAATTCCAGGCACCAAACAATACAAAAAGAATGTAAAGAATTGAAAAGAAGAAACTAGCATGCTCAAACCAATTTTATGCAATTCTGCAGTAAGTGTTTCTTCTCCAAATGAAAGCAATTTGCCTCAAGAAAGAATTTCGAAGAACTTCACAAAAAACTAGCGTGAATCTTTCTTGAAAGAGTATTAAAGTTTGCTTGCTTGATTGTTAAAGGATATGTAAAAGATTGATATTCGATGATGTTTAAAAAGTTCAAGCCAATCTGTTTTTATAGAAGATTTTCAAAGCTACTTGGTTTAATCAATCTGTTAAAATAATCTTTTAATCTGTTAAAAGTGTAGTTTTAATCTGTTAAAAGTTCTTTTAATCCATTAAAACGTTCTTGATTCTTTAACATATTTGTTTTAAGCTGATACTGACAACGTTTATATAAATTAAAACTCTTTACAAAAAATCTTCTAATTTGTTTTAATCGATTGTTTCGTGATTCAATCGATTAAAATACTGCAAAACTTTCTTGTAAAATTTTCTAAGTGATTTTAACTGATAAAAATAAGTTTTAATCGATTAAAACGCTGTGTAGAAATTTTCTAAGTTGTTTTAATCGATTGAAGCGTGTTTTAATCGATTGAAAAAGTTTTGATCGGTCATAACTCAATTCTGATCGATCATATCTGATTCTGATCGGTCATAATTGCATTCTGATCGATCATCCTGAACACTAAGTGGATTTAATCGATTAAAACCAAGTTGTATCGATTAAAATACTGCAAAAATGCTTCTCTTAACATTTTAAGTGATTTTAATCGGTTATTTCGAAGCTTTATCAGTTAAAACACCTGATGTAAGGTTTTCAAAACTTTCTTTAATGAAAACAACCTAGTTATTTCGAAATTATATCGGTTAAAAACTTGTTTAAGAAAGCTTTTGTTAAAATACTTTGTTTTTAAGCTGCTTAAACATTTTTAGAGGCATTTTGCAAAATATTTTAAGTGAAGAAACCTCATGCAGCAGAAAAGATAAAAATGATTATACCTAAGAATAGTCACGGACAAACTAATCCTTCTATTCTTTTATCTAAGTGATCTGTTGACCGCTACAAATTTGACTTTGACTTTATCTTTGACTTCATCAAATCAATAAGATCTTTGCCGAGTATTTCAATAAGATCTTCATCACTTTCAGTCTCCCCTATTTGATGAAGACAAACACCACTTTGAATAATAACTCTGCAAGAGAAGTCACTTGATAAAACAGATTAGTTAGAAATAAAAAATGAATTATTTTCCTATTTCTCCCCCTAAATTGTTGCTTCCCCTAAATAATCCTAAATTGTTTCTGATCAACAGTAAAGCAACTATTCTCCCCCTTTTGACTTCATCAAAAATAGGGATCAGAAGAAAAACAATGCATGGTATGTATCATGTCTTAGATTTTGAAAATAGAAAAAAAATGAAGACGATACTTTACTCATGTAAAGACAAATCAAAGTTGATTCAAGCTTATCTTCATTAACGCGTTTGTAATGAATACAATTAACACGTGTAAAGATAAGGGAATCACGCTTTAGTAGCATGTTACAAGAATAACCATTAACTAAAGCCTTTAATTTTTCTTTTCAGAATAAAAATCGATTAAAAACAGAACAAAATCGATTAAAAAATTCGTGTTTAATGATTTTAATCGATTGAAATAAAGGTTTAATCGATTAAAACAGTGAAGGACTTCGAAAGTGTGAAACATAAGTGCATTTAATCGATTAATTCGACATTTAATCGATTAAAACAGTAAAGAAAAATGCTGTATAAATTCTTTTAATCGATTTAAATGATTTTTTATTGATTAAAACAACCAGTTTATGCGAATTCATCATGTCTAATCCAGTTTAAGTTTTGTAAGACCGATCATTTAGAAGGATGTTTTACAATAATATCAACTACATCGATTTAGATTTTAACCAATAGATCCATCAAAATCAGGATAAAATCTTATTTAGCCAATTTAACTGATGTAAACTTGTTTATATAAATTTTAATCGATTGATACGAAGTTTAATCGATTATTTTGTTGTGAAAGTGTTTCCTTTAATCGATTTGATTGATTAAAACCATTTTGTATCAGCTAAAAATATCTGGGATCTATGTTGAATTCTATCTAGACTAGTTTGATTCGATTTAAAACCTACATTATATTGATCAAAGCTAAAAAGATTGTACCTGGTATACAACCAGTAAATATTACAGACCAGAAATTGAAATTAGCACCAAAAGAAATAAGAAATAAAAGATAAGATAAGAAGGGACCCTTTTAATCTATAAAATCAATCATCCCAGTTTCCTTGGTTCAGCTGCATATCTTCCAGCTTGGTGTAGATATCAGCAATTTGGTTTCCAAGGGATGCGAATTGATTGTTTGTTTGCTGGAAGTGTTGGAATGTCATCTGCATATGCTTTCTCTGATTTTCCTGCATAGCAGCCATTTGAGAAAGCATTGTTCTTTCAAACCGAGATAAAGGAGTCCCACGGTCGAGCTGCTCCATGTAAGGAATAATTTCCATATTCTCATATAAGGTTTGACCACTGGTTGACTCAGGAATCTCTACAGTAGCTGGAGAGGGAGGAATTTGGCCTTGTTCATTTTCATCTTCATCTTCTTCCTCACCCTCAGACATCCCAACATCAATTTTGGAGATCCATTCATCATCAACTTTTATATATCCCATTTTTCTTAGGGTGGAGTCGTCAATTTCATTTGATGCCTTGGGGGTTTCTATGCTCTCCCCAGAAAGATCAACTTCAAAATATCTAAAGAAATTATTAATTAACATAGCATATGGCAATTTGAAATCTGCCAACCTTTTAGCTTTCAACATGTGATCTTTGATCACATACACCTAGTTTACTCGAACATTGTTAAAAATGCAATACATGAGGGCAAGATCTCCCTCATTAAGAATAGCATGATTACTCCCTCTTGGAGTAAGCATCCATGCCACAATAAAAGCAAGTAATCTATGTTCAAGTGCAAGTTTTCCGGCATTTAGAATTCTTACCGAATCATTTGGATCCTTAAGGCAAGACCGGAAAAACTGAATCTTGTTGAACTCAGGAATCTCATAAATATTCCCCTTGAAACTTTGACACCTCTATCCTTAAGGCTAGCAATTTGCTCCCAAACAGCAGGAGTAATTTCCATATTTACTCCCTTTACCTGAGATCTGATTGTAGACCCATTTACTGTTAAGTTGGAGTAAAAAACCCGAACCAAATCAGGTTGAATGTTCCCAGTAAACTCCATGAAAGTTTTCAGCTTTTGACTTTTTAACTTTCTTCTCAGACTAGTAAATCCTTCTTCGTCCAGCCACCTAAATTTGATACATTTTGGAATAACAATCTGTTTCTGACTAAACTCAGAGATGAAGATGTTCATCTTTCCTATATCTCCATCAAACCAGGCTTCCAGATGGCCACCGGGATTATCAGCAGAGGAAGATTCCCCTTTTTGCTTCTTTCTTGACTTTGATCTTCTCAGCATCTTGTTGTATTTTCAGAGAAGAGTTTCTGAGACGTGTGTACAAGGAAAGAAGGGAGAAGCACTTTGAACCAGGAAGAGAAGACTGAGAGCAATGAGCTACACGGGAGCAAACTAAAGATTCACGGATGACAATTTTTGTGAATTGTAGTTTACTTTAGACAGAACCTGCAAAATCAGCTTTTATTGCATATGTCCCCTTGACTGAGGACAGAGGCACAGATTACTGGACAGTGGGTGTATCAGTTAAACCGTTCTTGGGAAGATGTTTGACTTGGTCAAAGAATATTTGAAAGCATTATGCAGATTTTGATTACCATAAAAACTTGGGATTTTGACTTTGATTTGCTTACCAATTTTCAATTGGATGTTATAAAACTAATTTTCAGAAACAAATTAATCGATTAACCAACTAATTAACCTATTAAGTTGATCTTTAATACTAGGTTTGAAAATGCTACAGTGAAATAATCGATTAATTCATAAAGGAATCGATTAGTCTTGTACAGAATGAAATTAATAAAATGACAACAGAATTTAAATCGATTAAAACGAAAAAGAATCGATTAAATTTGACATCTTAGTGTTTTTAGTTGATATGAATTTCTTTTTAATCGATTAAAACAGTTAAACTCAAATCCTGAGAATATTTTAATCGATTAATTCGCATTTCAATCGATTAAAACTGTACGGACAGATTTTGTGATATTCTCTGTAAGTTATTTTAATCGATTAATACTTGTTTTATATCAATTAAAACATTCAGTTAATGAAACCAGAACCTGATTTGCAGTTTTGAATACCAAGGGATTTCCAGATTTTGTTCCTGCAAAACAAATTTAACATGTTTCTGGTACCCTTTATAATTATTGGGTCCAATTAGGTTATTTTAAATGACTTTAACTTTGGAATCCATTTCATTCTTCCTCTAGGAATAGCGTACTTTTTAATTCTACAGTATTTCACTGAATGACCTCTTTTCATGCAGTAAAAACATTTAATCACAGAGTATGATTTCTTATTTACATTTGTTTTTCTGACTTTCATCCTAGATTTAAATCCTATGCCAGATTTGTCAAAAATTAGTTTTTGTGACCCAAGTAAAACGTCAAGATTAGCTTGACCTTGTGTAAACCTTGAAACAGTTTGTGATAAAAAATCAATTTTCTTTTGTAATTCTGAACAATTATTACAGGGTTTATTACATGCACAATCAGAATTATCATCTAATTCCAAATTTTCATTCTTGGTTTCTTCATCAACTATTTTCTTTTCAAGAATAGTGATCTTGTTTTCTAATATCCTATTCATGCTTTTTAATCTTTTGTTTTCAGTTTCTAATTTTTTTGCTACAACATGCATTTCATAAAAGGCATCTTGTAAAGAACTATAGTTCAAAGTAGTTGTTGAGTCAGAACTTACACTGGTTATTGGAGAATCCGAATTGACCATTAAGCATGTCTCTGTAGTTTCTTCATAGGCCATTTCAAGGGTTTTCCACATTTGTGCAGCAGTTTGACAATGTGTTATCCTGAAAAAATTGTTTCTGTTAAGTGCAGATATAATGATATTTTTAACAATACAATCATCTTGGATTAATTTCTTTTCATAGTCATTTAAGCTAGACCAATCTTTGTTAAAAATATCAGTTTCTTGTTCAATGATATTCCAAACATTTATACTAACAGATTCAATAAAGATCTTCATCCTAATCTTCCAAAATAAATAATCTGTTCCACAAAACAGTGGAGGTCTATCAATACAAGCACCCTCAGAGAATTTATTTCCAGCCATGGATCGAAGAACTTGAATAACTTTCAAGCACCTCGCTCTGATGCCAATTGTTAGAAAAGTAGGTCTGAGATCAAGAGGGGGGTGAATTGATCTTTGAAAGATTTTCGCAATTAACAGATTATCTATTTGTAAAAATAAGATTTCGGATCTGTTCTTGAATCACAAAGCAAGTAATAAAAAAATAAACGCAGCAACAGAATTAAAGAAGAGAAAGGTTTAGAAAGATATCACCGGTGTTTATACTTGGTTCACCCAATACCAGGGCTACGTCCAGTCTCCAGCCAAATTCCAGCTGGGTTCCACTAGATCAAATGTTTTACAGATTACAATCTTACACTTAATCTACCACAAGAACCACAATTCCAGTTCCTGCACCTAACCTTTCACCAAGAACCAAATTCCAGTTCTTGACAACCTCTACAACCAAATTCCAGCTGCAAAGAAACCAGTGCCCACAATTCCAGGCATCAACACCTAACCTTTTACCAAGAACCAAATTCCAGTTCTTGACAACCTCTACAACCAAATTCCAGCTGCAGAGAAACCGGTGCCCACAATTCCAGGCACCAAACAATACAAAAAGAATGTAAAGAATTAAAAAGAAGAAACTAGAATGCTCAAACTAGTTTTATGCAATTTTGCAGTAAGTGTTTCTTCTCCAAAAGAAAGCAATTTGCCTCAAGAAAGAATTTCGAAGAACTTCACAAAAAACTAGCGCGAATCTTTCTTGAAAGAGTATTAAAGTTTGCTTGCTTGATTGTTAAAGGATATGTAAAAGATTGATATTCGATGATGTTTAAAAAGTTCAAGCCAATCTGTTTTTATAGAAGATTTTCAAAACTGCTGGTTTAATCAATCTGTTAAAATTATCTTTTAATCTGTTAAAAGTGTAGTTTTAATATGTTAAAACTTCTTTTAATCCATTAAAACGTTCTTGATTCTTTAACAGATTTGTTTTAACTGATACGACAACGTTTATATCAATTAAAACTCTTTACAAAAAATCTTCTAATTTGTTTTAATCGATTGTTTCAGTGATTCAATCGATTAAAATATCTGCAAAACTTTCTTGTAAAATTTACCAAGTGATTTTAACTGATAAAAATAAGTTTTAATCGATTAAAACGATGTGTATAAATTTTCTAAGTTGTTTTAATCGATTGAAGCGTGTTTTAATCGATTGAAAAAGTTCTGATCGGTCATAACTCAATTCTGATCGATCATATCTGATTCTGATCGGTCATAATTGCATTCTGATCGATCATCCTAAACACTAAGTGGATTTAATTGATTAAAACCAAGTTGTATTGATTAAAATACTGCAAAAACGCTTCTCTTAACATTTTAAGTATTTTAATCGGTTATTTCGAAGCTTTATCAGTTAAAACACTGATAGAAGATTTTCAAAACTTTCTTTAATGAAAACAACCGGTTATTTCAAAATTATATCAGTTAAAAAGTTGTTTAAGAAAGCTTTTGTTAAAATACTTTGTTTTTAACTGCTTAAACGTTTTTAGAGGCATTTTGCAAAATCTTTTAAGTGAAGAAACCTCATGCAGCAGAATAGATAAAAATGATTATACCTAAGCATAGTTGTGGACACACTAATCCTTCTATTCTTTTATCTAAGTGACTGTTGACCGCTACAAAGTTGACTTTGACTTTATCTTTGACTTCATCAAATCAATAAGATCTTTGCCAGAGTATTTCAATAAGATCTTCATCACTTTCAAGAAGCTTTCATGGGTTAGCTAGTTTCTATAGGAGGTTTGTTAAAGACTTTAGTACTTTGGCTGCACCTCTTAATGAAATAGTCAAAAAGCATGTTGGGTTTAAATGGGGTGAAAAACAAGAAAAGACATTTTTTGAACTTAAGCACAAACTATCTAATGCCCCCATTCTCGCATTACCAAATTTTGCAAAATCTTTTGAAATTGAATGTGATGCATCTAATGTGGGTATTGGGGCTGTTTTGCTACAAGAAGGTCATCCAATTGCTTATTTTAGTGAGAAGTTGAATGGGGGTTCCCTAAACTATCCCACCTATGATAAGGAATTGTATGCCTTAGTGCGTGCTTTACAAACTTGGCAGAATTACCTTTTACCAAAAGAGTTTGTAATTCATAGTCATCATGAATCTTTGAAATACTTAAAGGGACAAGGTAAGTTAAACAAGAGGCATGTCAAATGGGTTGAGTTCTTGGAGCAATTTCCATATGTCATCAAGCATAAAAAGGGAAAAGGGAATGTAGTAGTTGATGCACTTTCTAGGAACACATGCATTACTTTTTATGCTTGAAACTAAATTGTTGGGTCTTGAATCTTTGAAAGACATGTATGTGAATGATGTGGATTTTGCTGATACTTTTGCTGCATGTGAAAGGTTTTCTAAAAATGGTTACTTTAGGCATAATGGATTCTTGTTTAAAGCAAATAAATTGTGTGTGCCTAAATGTTCCATTAGAGAGTTGCTTGTGAATGAATCACATGAAGGGGGTTTGATGGGTCATTTTGGGGTTCAAAAGACTTTAGAAATTTTGCAAGAGCATTTCTTTTGGCCTCATATGAAACGTGATGTGAATACCCCAAATCTTGCCCGGTCTCATAATAAAGACCAGAAGACCTTCTATTCGAAGATGGATGAAGCCTAAGAAGCCACTAGGAGAGACTATTAGGCCCCATACTAGGATAGGAGGGATTTTCGGCATGTAAATAAGGATTTTTGCCTTTTAGGGTCGAGACCGCCGTCTCGGATTCGGGACCGCCGTCTCGCCTTGCGAAAGTGGCGAGACCGCCGTCTCGTTTGGTGAGACGGCCGTCTCGACCTTGTCAGACGAGACGACCATCTTGACCTGACAGGCGCGAATCCCTATAAATAGTCGCGCCATTCCCCTCATTTCACACAGTTCTTCCACTCTCTCTAGTCACTTCCTCAAATTATCTTTCTAGAATCCCTCCGAAGCATTTCCGGAGTTTCTGAGAGTTTCTAAGAGTTTTTGTAGCGTTTTCGAGAGTTTTTCGGCGCTGTAGAGAGTGAAGGGCTGCCAAAAAGCACCCAAATTATAAAAAATTAATAGAAAGCTTGCCTCAGAGGTTTCTACACACTCTCTCTCTCCTTTACCGCTTTATTTTTAATTATGCAATAGAAATTAGGGCCATGTAGTCGTAATCTTAAATTCCGCAAATAAAGGGTAAAAGCGTATTTTCACCGGTTTATTTATTCAAAGTAGCTGGCCTATCATAGGGAACCCGAAAGGGGCGTCGTAAGGGAACTAATACTTCCCTTACACGTAACTAATACTTCCCTTACACGTAACTAACTCCCTTACCCAACTCTGGTTCTAATGACCAAAGTTGGTTTTTCGAAAACCAACGCCTTTTTACTCCTTTTCAGATGTTTCCGGTAAAAACATCGGTGGCGACTCCAGAAGAACCCTTCAAAATTAGTTCCTGGGTTAGCCCGGTTATCAGACAATCCAAGAGCGCCTTTTCGAAAACCTCGCCCCTAGGTTCAGCCCGGTTATCAGACAACCTAAAGGCTTTGTAACCACACCAATAAAAACGCAAAAATCAGAAAGTCGGAACCATCGCGTCGCTCCGACCGTCTCGTTTTGACGGCGGCGACAGATGGCGACTTCACTGGGGAAGCCTAGAGAGTTGATCTCATTTAGTGATGGGCCAGCTTAAAATAAGTAAACCAAGAAAATTACGCTTTTACCCCACCTTGTATTATAACATCTTTTAATGTTTGGCTTTAATAATTGTTGTTTGTTTATTTTTATGCAATTGTTTGAAATACAAACTGTACACAAACCCTTGCACACTACAGTTCCCTCTATACCCGGGGGCAAGTGAGAAATCCATAGGGAGTGGGTGGCAGGTACGGTTCGCTGTAGTGATGGCGTTGTGCCCACCAGTGTGATCGGAAACCACCACTCAAGGTGATAACCTTCCTCTTTTGGCACAAAGACTGACTATGGCCTTAGTGCTAAGCATGGTCCGAAGGCTGGAGAGTGGGGACCCTATAATGGGGGCACCTTGGGGGCCTTAGCCTTGGTGAGAACAGTTAGAACCTACCTTCGCCAAAGCACTTTTATGCAGGAAAACCCTACCTCGTGATTAAAATGACTTCTCGCCTGTTCGTGGATGATCGAATTGTGTGTGCATCTGTTTGTAGCATTTGTCTGTTGCATAGCATAACCAAACAACAGAAAAATAAAATAAAAAACATTTTTTTGCAATAAAGACCCTTATCTTGGACAGTCTGCCTTTTAGCTAGCCTGGTTTCAGGTTCTTTGTAAGCTAAGTAGCCACGTAGTCCGACAGAAGAGATAGGGGACGCTAAATAACCCTTTCGCATAAAGCCATTTTTTATCTCGCACAGTCTGCCTTTTAGCAAGCCTGGTTTCAGGTTCTTTGTAAGCTAAGTAGTCACGCAGTCCGACAGAAGAGATAAAAGGCTATAAAATAAAATAAAATAAAACTCAAATAAAAAACCGATTCCAAAGCAATAAATGGGACCTTGTTCAAAAATATTACACCCATAAATCAATCATATAGGTAGTTTATTTTTCAAAAAAAAATATACGCAAATATAATACAAAACATGATAAATAGAAAATAAACACTCACATTCATTCAATAAGCATCATTTTCATGAGACATGCATTTTGGTTTTAGAAAAGGGAGGGGACTAGTAGACAATTGAAGAAGGTGGACATTCCCCGATACCATACTGAGAAATTGGAACGGCTTTGCGTGGTAATGCCACCAGAGGTCCGCTCCGACTTTGAAAAATCCTATGGACGAATTCTTGACCTGCTGAAGATCTGTGTCGATCAAGTTTTCGTCAGGGTATTAGTTCACTCCTGGAACTCCAGTCTGCACTGCTTCGAATTTCCACAGTTTGATACGATGCCCACCTTGGAGGAGTACGAAATCATGTTGAAATGGCCCAAATCAGCCGGGGTCCATATCCGCCACGGGGCATATACTCCTGCAGCACAAGTCGCTGCCATCATTCAACTGCCATTCCGGCAGACTACCCTGATAGGAAAAGGGAACATCCAGGGTTGGAAAGTCTCAATGTTAGAAGACCATCTGTTTGATTTGGCTTAAAGGACAGAATGGGTCGCTTTTAACAAAACCCTGACCTTAATCATATTTGGAACAATCTTGTTTCCCTTCCACCTCGACACAGTGGATCAAGCCGTCATGGACGCCTTCTTCGCCTGGGACGTGAGCTCAAAGAGTCCCTTGCCTACAATTCTTGCCGACACCTTGCTCTCAGTGGAATTCTGCCACCAGAAGCAAGGAAAAACACTTCGTTGCTGCTCTTCACTACCCTTTGTGTGGGGCATTACACATTTTTACACCTCTAGTCACATGGGGATGTTCCCCGATCCTTTGAGGAGCTTCTCCAAAATCCTTCTCCAACGATGCTTAACTTAAGAGTGGAAGGGCTAGTTGGAACAATGGGACGCCAACAATTTATCCTGGGTCTGCCCTTGGTTCCGACCTGGTCCAGTTCTTCTCAGATGTGGAGACTATCCGAACATACCCTTGATAGGACTTAGGGGTTGCATAGCCTACTCACCTAGAGTAGCTTTGAGGCAGCTCATGAGGACTCAAACTACAATTTCTCGAGGGGAACTCGGAGGACTGTGTTTCTTCGGAGATCCATGCACAATCGCCAACTCACTAGCCGTGAGAAAAGCATGGGAGAAACCAATCATTATGGGAGATAGAGAGCTAGGAAAAGCTCGAGTGGCTGTCTCCAGTGACTATGAGGTATGGAGAAAGAGAAGAGGGATGTCTCAACCATCCACCTCACTCGTTACAAACGCCAATAGTGAAGAGCTGCAAGCTCAAGTCGATGCCTTGACCCAGAGGATAGAAATTGTGGGAGCCCAGATGAGGGCCCTTGAAGAAAGAGAGCAAGAATCCATCCTCACCATTGATGGTCTGCAAAGGCAATGCAAGAAAGAGGATCATGAAATAGAGCGCCTCAAGGACCAGTGTGCTGACTCTAATGAGCAAGCTATCCGAGCATCCAAAGCTGCCAGAACTAGCTCAGATAGCCAACTTCAGGAAATAACCGCCAAATCAGCATGCCTTGAGGCCGAATAAGCAAAACAGGTTCAGACGATCAAGGAATTATTGCAAGAACTCACCAAGACTCGGTCAGATATACACCAAGAGCGGGAGGCCAATCGGAGACTCAACAAAAGTCTCACTGAGCTACGCTGCAAAGAAAGAGACGGGCTAGCTCAGTACGACCAAGTACTACAAGAAAAGGACCGAACCCTTGCAAAACTTGATGAACTACAAGCCTTGGTCGTCCATCAAGAGACGAAGATCAAAGAGGCTCAAAAATACAGTGAAGATATGAGTCAGGCAGTCCAGAAACAAAGCGTAGCACTTGCTCGTCACGTCCGGGAAGCCGAAAGGGAATTACATAGAGATCAAGATCCGCTTGTGGGTTTCTTTAGGCTTTTCCGTTTCTGTCAAAAGTTGCTTCGTAGTATGGAATAGGGGAATGTACACCTTCCAACGGATAAATGAAATTTTTCTTTATTCAACAATTGTCTACTTGCATGCATATCATTCATCTGCATATTTAATTTCCCCTCCTTCATTCTTAATAAATAAGATAATAAAAATGAAGGATTAACTGACACGTCTTCCAAATCAGAAGAATGGAGAGAAAGTCACTCCTAATCAAGCTTTCCCCAACGGCTGACTCGCCACAAGAGGAAAATAAGCCTCGACCGTTGGTCCTCAAAAATAAGGAAGAGGGGGCAAGGACGCCAATGCGACTATTTATGCCACGTCCTTTCCCCTACCAATCAAATAAAGATGTACCGTGGAGATATGAAGAATCTTCACCAATAAAAGAGGATATCACAAATATAGCCAGCATCGGGGGCATGACTAGAAGCGGAAGAGTCTACTCCCCCAAAGACTCACAAGAAAACGTTCCCGAAAATAAAGTAAAAAATAAAAAAGGCTGAAGAAGAAAAAGAAAATAAGGAATCCAAGGAGGAGACAGAGGAATTACTCCAATTTATAAGGCAAAGCGAGTATTCCATTATAGACCAGCTCAATCGCACACCTGCAAAGATAACATTGTTATCTCTAACGATGAGCTCGGAACCGCACAGAAATGCCCTGCTGAAGGTCTTGAGTGAAGCGCATGTACCTCACTCCATACCCCAAGAAAAGGTTTAGAGGATCGTCGGTCACATTATGGCAAGCGATCACCTCACCTTCACAGAGGAAGAGCTCCCCCTCGAGGGATCAAACCACAACAAGCCCTTGCACATTTCAATCAAGTGCAAGGAGTACCTCATCGCCAAAGTTCTTGTGGATAACGGGTCATCCTTGAACGTGATGCCAAGTGCACACTAGACAAATTAACTATCCAAGGAACCCGTCTGCGCCCAAGCAGCAATATCATTCGAGCCTTCGACGGATCAAAACGAGAAGTAGTGGGGGAAGTCAATCTGCCAATCCAAGTTGGACCCATTATCTTCAATGTCGATTTCCATGTAATGGATATTACTCCAGCATACAGTTGTCTCCTCGGCAGGCCTTGGATTCATGACGCTAAGGCAGTACCTTCAACGCTCCACCAGAAAGTCAAGTTCATAGTGGATGATAAATTGGTCACGGTCCAAGCAGAAGATGATATCCTAATCAGTGGACCATCTACGCAACTTTATGTGGATGCGGCTAAAGAGGCCCTTGAAACATCTTTTCAAGCGCTCGAAATTGCAAACATAGAGCGACTTCCCAAAAACACAAAGGTAGCCTGCATGATGTTGAAGCATGGTTACCATCCTGGCCAAGGACTGGGGGCAGATTCCCAAGGCATAAGGGAACCCCCAGAATTCCAAGATAATCCTTTCAAGTATGGCTTAGGATATGACCTTACTAAGGGCCGAGCAGAAAGGGGAAAAGGGAAGTCCCCCCTCCGCGCACTCAAGAAAATTTTCCGAAGCGGAGGGGTGCAAGCATCAAGAGCTACCTTAGTCATTAGGAGATCTTTTTCTTCATTTAAGGGATGTAAACCCCATGATTGTTAGAGATTATCCCCCGGGGCTAGCCCGACCCCCGGGCATTTTAGGGCACATATTCCCTTATTAATTAATAAAGAATACTTCTTACTATCTGTTTCTCTTCTTGCTATTTCTGACTAGACCTCACAATAACCTTGTCTAAGTAAACGGAAAAAGAAAAAGAAGAATAAAAAGCGCGTCCAAATAACCAAAATTCGCCATTTCCATTACAATCAAGCTAGTTGATTAGGAGCACCAAATAAGGCTTGACCTCACCATAAAGAAAGTCATGCTTCGCCAATATTGTGAATAAAAAATAAATACAAAAAAAAGAAAAGAAAAAGCCCATAGAAGCCAAAGGCCAAAAAGAAAAGGGCAAAATACCCGGTAGGAAACCCACTAAGGGGGCTACACAAAAGATAGGGTCAACCCGGTAGGACACCCGAACAAAAATAAAGGGTAGCCTAGGCAAAAGTTAGGGTTACAAAATATGGTCCGCTAGGATTCCCCAAAAATACAAAAAGAAGGAACCTAGACAAAAGATAGGGCCAAAACACAATATCCCAGTTCAAAAACCCGAAGGGCGATCTAGGGAGATCAACTAGCCATAAAAAGCAATGGAAATAAAACTCAAGCACAAATACAAAAAGGGGAAACGTTTGCTTAGACAAAGAGCTTAAACACCTAAGCCTAACCCTAGCCAACCATTCTTACAAAACCTCTGTATAAAAAATTAACCTTCAAAAACACAAGCCATTGAATTTACCTCTTTACTTCTTTTCTCTTCACCCTCACAATAATATTCTAATAATTAATTTGGGAATATGGAGGCGTATAGTCAACAAGAGGATTGAAACCCCTAGAGTGAAGAAAAAGGGACACTATATGGCAAAGAGCGCTCTACAAAAAAGAAAGAGAGGGAAAAAAGGAAAAACAAGTTATCCTTCGGTCACAAGAAGTCCGGCATGGTACAGCCAAACACGAGAACACAGATTAGAGGGCATTCATGCTACAAGACACATCAGTCAAATCCTTCTAAAAAACTAATTAAAATAGCCATTATAGGACATCAACCATAGAAACATTGCATGCATAAAATGTTTTTGAACCAGGTCCTATTTTCTCTACAAAAAAAAAATCCTTTTAATCGAGACAGCCGTTTGGCATTCCCAGATCGCCGTCTCGGTCCCTAGAAAATCGGGACCACCGTCTCGACTTGGCCAAAAAACGAGACTGTCGTCCCGCTTGGCGAGACGGCCGTCTCGCTTAAGGCCAAAGTCGAGACCGCCGTCTCGAGGACCCAGACGGCCATCTCGACTTGCGCAAAATCGAGACCGCTGTCTCGACTCCCCAGACAGCGGTCCCGAATCCAATTTTTCCCCTATAAATAGGGGAGGGGTCTTGAGGCTCTCCACAACTCCTCTGGACTCCAACTCTCTGATATCTCACTTCCAAGCATCTTACCATCAAAATGTTCCATGGAAGTCAGACCAGGAAGAGAAGGGGTTCTGCTAGCCCTAGCAGTTCCTCAGCACCTGTCCCTCAGGACCCCACTCAGCTCTCTCCAGCGCACCATGCTCGTCTTGAGCACGTCAGGGGGTACACATGGCACCCCATGCTCACGTTAGACTTCGGCATACTAGGCGAATTTGGGTGGGAGGACGACGTCCAGGCCCACATTGACAACATTGGATGGGGCTTCCTCCTACAGTCTCCACCCACCCATGTGTACCCTCAGGTGGTACTGGAGTTTCTTGCCTCCATCTCCTACGCCGAGACTCTCGCCATGATCCCAGGCCTGTCACCAACAAAAATGGTGACATACTTTATGGGTGGGATGTATCGGACCACCACTCTGGACGAATTCAACGTGTCCATCGGATTCGTCCAGCCCGGGGACGTACTAACCCGGGAATACCGGGAGGCCATCTGCGCGCGCCCCACCAACCTCACCGCCGGCGAGATGTGGGAGGAGCTCACCAGGGCACCCACTCTGCCCACACTGATGAAGGGCTCAACACTCCCCCCAACCCTCCACATTTTCCATAAGCTGCTGGCGGGAACCATCCACGGGAGGAAGGAGAGCCAGGGAAAGGTAACACTCCCCGACCTCTTCGTCGCCAGAGGCGCCGATGCAACCCTGACTATTTCTTCCTGAAGGCCCTCAAGGACTTCGGGAGCAGGCCAGTGGGAGCCGTCCTCATGGCTCCCCTCATTACCCCCCTGGTAGAGAAATGGGGGTGCGGTGGCCGGGAAGAATTGGCCTCCAGCCTACGACCCGAGTCCATCAACGGGTCGATCTTGGTCAGCATGGGGATGCTGATGCGCCATGGGGCCCAGCTGATCCTCCACCCATCACTGGATTTCACTTTGGATCTCCAGGAAATCGTGGCAATGCGCGATCTCCCGACACCTCCCGAGTTCCAACAACAACAACAGCAGCAACAACAACAGCAGCAGTACACAGACGAATTTGCTGGCGTGAACCGTAACATCTACGATCTACGCCAGCAATTTGATCAAATATCTGTGAGGCAAGAGCAGATGTCTCTAAGGCAGGAGGCCTTCGACACAAGGCTGGAGACGATATACCAATATCAGGAGGGAATGAGGCAAGACTGGGCAACATTCCAGCAATAATACCGCGATGAAATCCGGGATCAAGCAGAATTCTGGAGGCATATGTACCGACAATTTCCCTCCTACGGATCGTCTCCAGATGATAGCCCACCTTCTTAGGGATAGTGCTCATAGAATAGGACTGCTGTAATAAAATCTTTTATGAATAAAATTTTATTCCATGCATCTTTTTGCTATCCCTTCCAAAAAGTCAGCGTAACCAAAAGAAGCTAAGAATAAAAAGACGTACGCTCAAGAAAAAAGCCAAAATCCAAAAAATCGTGAGAAAAAAGAGATAAAACCGTGAAAAAAGGCAGATTAAAACAAGTCAACCACCTTGACCAACAATTTTTGACAGGCCAAGCAAGAGTCGAACAACAAACAAAGACTACCCGACCAACCAGCAAGAGTCGGGTGATCACCATCAAAAGATCAAAAACAAAGAATCCCCGACAACCAACAAAGCTGGATGAACACCAACAAAATCCCCAGCGCAGACCAGACGACCATTCCCAGAAAAAGTCAAACAAAAACAAAGAAAGCGCTTCTCAGCACCAGGCACATGAGCCACCCGAGCAGTAAGCCGCCGCCACCACTAGTCTTACGCAGTGGACTGTACCATCCTGATAGGGGGTTCATACCTATCAACCCGCGCACGCAAGTGCGCCTGATCTGCACTCAAGCCGGATTAGTAAGTCGCAACTACCAGCCTGATGGGGGGTTCATACTCATCCAGTCCAACACATAGCGGACTACAACTACCAGCCTGATGGGGGGTTCATACTCATCTAGTCCAACACACAGCAGACTACAACTACCAGCCTGATGGGGGGTTTATACCCATCAACTGAAGGATCGACTACCGTCAGAAGGAGTATCCTGAGGTTCGACCATGTGTCAACCGAAGGGATCGGCTACCGTCAGAAGGAGTATCCTGGAGGTGCACAACACAAATTTTCCCCAGAAGATCAACCGCCGCAAGATGGAACATCCGAAGGGTAACCAGGCAAGAGGGTCAACTCCTTTACCCTCCAGTCAATCTTCTTAGCACAACAGGCCAACAGCCGACTGGTCAGGTAAAGGGGGGGGCAGCTGTAGACCCCAAATCTTGCTCGGTCTCATAATAAAGACCAAAAGACCTTCTATTCGAAGATGGATGAAGCCTAAGAAGCCACTAGGAGAGACTATTAGGCCCCATACTAGGATAGGAGGGATTTTCGGCATGTAAATAAGGATTTTCGTCTTTTAGGGTCGAGACCGCCGTCTCGGATTTGGGACCACCGTCTCGCCTTGCAAAAGTGGCGAGACGGTCGTCTTGCCATTTCTGCAAGGCGAGACGGTCGTCTCGACCTGACAGGCGCGAATCCCTATAAATAGTCGTGTCATTCCCCTCATTTCACACAGTTCTTCCATTCTCTCTCTAGTCACTTCCTCAAATTCTCTTTCTAGAATCCCTCCGAAGCATTTTTGGAGTTTCTAAGAGTTTTTGTAGCGTTTTCGAGAGTTTTTCGGCGCTGTAGAGAGTGAAGGGCTGCCAAAAATCACCCAAATTATCAAAAATTAATAGAAAGCTTGCCTCGGAGGTTTCTACACACTCTCTCTCTCCTTTACCGCTTTATTTTTAATTATGAAATAGAAATTAGGGCCATGTAGTCGTAATCTTAAATTCCGCAAATAAAGGGTAAAAGCGTATTTTCATCGGTTTATTTATTCAAAGTAGCTGGCCTATCATAGGGAACCTGAAAGGGGCGTCGTAAGGGAACTAATACTTCCCTTACACGTAACTAACTCCCTTACCCAACTCTGGTTCTAATGACCAAAGTTGGTTTTTCGAAAACCAACGCCTTTTTACTTATTTTCCGATATTTCTGGTAAAAACATCGGTGGCGACTCCAGAAGAACCCTTCAAAATTAGTTCCTGGGTTAGCCCGATTATCGGACAATCCAAGAGCGCCTTTTCGAAAACCTCACCCCTAGGTTCAGCCCAGTTATCGGACAACCTAAAGGCATTGTAACCACACCAATAAAAACACGAAAATCGGAAAGTCGGAACCATCGTGTCGCTTCGACTGCCTCATTTTGATGGCGGCGACAATAAGTTTTGTGATCATTGCATTGTGTGTAAAAATGCTAAATCTAAGGTTAGGCCTCATGGGTTGTATATTCCTTTACCTGTTCCTGAATATCCTTGGACTGACATTTCTATGGACTTTATTTTAGGGCTGCCTAAAACAAAGAATGGAAAGGATTTTGTGTTTGTTGTTGTTGATAGGTTTTCTAAGATGGCACATTTCATACCTTGCAAGAAGGTAGATGATGCTTGTCATGTGACTGATTTATTTTTCAAGGAAGTAGTAAGGCTACATGGGCTGTCGAGGAGCATTGTGAGTGATAGGGATTCAAAATTCCTTAGTCACTTTTGGAGGACCTTGTGGGGTAAGATTGGTACTAAATTATTGTTTTTTACTACTTGTCACCCACAAATTGATGGTCAAACTGAGGTAGTCAAAAGAACTTTAGGCACATTGCTTAGGACTATTTTAAAGAAAAATCTTAAGACTCGGGAAGCATGTTTACCGCATGTTGAGTTTGCTTATAATCGAGTTATCCATTAACAACACTAATTGTTCACCATTTGAGATTGTGTATGGATTTAATCCTTTGACTCCTCTTGATTTGTTTCCTTTGCCTAACATTTCTATGTTTAAGCATAAGGAAGCACAGGCTAAAGCAGAATATGTGAAGAAGTTGCATGAGCAAGTAAAAGCTCAAATTGAAAAGAAGAATGAGAGCTATGCGAGGCAAGCTAACAAGGGTAGGAAAAAGGTGGTGTTCCAACCTGGTGATTGGGTTTGGGTACACATGAGAAAGGAAAGGTTTCCTGAACAAAGAAAGTATAAACTTCAACCTAGAGGAGATGGGTCATTCCAAGTCTTAGAGAAGATCATTGATAATGCTTATAAGATTGATCTACCAGGAGAGTATAATGTAAGTTCTTCTTTTAATGTTGTTGACTTGAGTCCTTTTGATGCAGGAGATGAATTCATAGATTTGAGGACAAATGCTACCCAAGAAGGAGGGAATGATGTGGACATAAAGGCCCAAGCCCATAACGAGAAGGATCAAGATCAAGATCCAATCCAAGACTTAGGTGGACCTATGACAAGAGGCAGGCTGAGAAAAGCACAAGAGGCATTGCAACACAAAGTGACAAATTTGCTAAAGGCCCAACTATTAAATGCTCCAAACATGGAGGAGTCGTCTAGCCCTATCACATGCATAAAATGTTTGGAGAGCTAGGAGGCCCAACTAGAAGATTTAATTATTATTATTATTATTATTATTAATTGCTACAGTGGGGATTTGAACCCAAGACCCAAAGCTTATAATGCCTTCACTGAACCATCTAGGGAACTTAACTTTGCTTAGGATATTAGGATTTTAATTTATCTTTATTTCCTGTAATGAGAAAAACTCATAAACTTAAGTTGTATTAAACATTTGGAAATTCAGAATGAACGTACGTAATATTCAGAATCACTTTGTGAGTTGTTGCTCTGCTAGGGTTCTTCCATTGCATCACTTCATCTTATCAAGAATTATGCAATTCTTGTGGCGATCCTTCTTGGCTTATCAAATATTCTTATTTGTGGTGCCTACGGTATCCCTTATGTTTTTCTATTTTCTATTTCCAATCAAATCAACTCTTAAAACCTAACCCTAAATTGTTTCCCTTCTATTCGAGTGTCGTCACCTAGGGACCCTTTAAGCCTTGCCCATCTTCGAATCAGAAGTCTTCTGCTCTTTATTTTAAGGTCGGGCAAGATTTGGGGTCTACAGTGAAGATAACCTAGTTAAATTTGATTCCAAAGCCAATGAGGCTATCTTCTTAGGCTATTCTCTTACTAGTAAAGAATATAGGGTATTTGATAGAAGAACATTAAATATAGAAGAATCTATGCATGTTACTTTTGATGAAATTATAGACCTTGAGGAAAATCCTCTTGAGTCAAGAAAAGAAAATGCAGGTGATGAAGAATACCTAAAGGAAGCATTAGAAAAAA
This sequence comes from Sphenostylis stenocarpa, assembly GCA_963425845.1. Classification (NCBI taxonomy): domain Eukaryota; kingdom Viridiplantae; phylum Streptophyta; class Magnoliopsida; order Fabales; family Fabaceae; genus Sphenostylis; species Sphenostylis stenocarpa. The sequence goes on along the minus strand of OY731402.1, from coordinate 16,316,426 downwards.
TGTACTTAAATGAAAATGAACTATCTCAACCATCCGAGTTAGCAAAAGAATGGCAATCACCAAGAGGACTATCACTTGACAACATAATTAGTGATATTTCAAAAGGGGTAAGTACTAGAAATATGTCTAATTTCTGTATGACTGTAGCCTTTGTTTCACATATTGAACCCAAGAATGTTGAGGAAGCTCTCAAGGATGAAAAATGGTGTATTGCAATACAAGAAGAATTAAATCAGTTTGAAAGAAATCAAGTCTGGGAACTAATTCCAAGAGAAGAACATCATCATGTAATTGGAACAAAATGGGTATTTAGGAACAAGCTTGATGAAGATGAAAACATAACTAAAAATAAAGCTAGACTTGTGGCAAAATGATACTGTCAAGAGGAAGGTATAGATTATGATGAGACCTATGTTCCTATTGTCAAGTTAGAGGCTATACGCCTACTTCTTGCTTATGCCTCAATGATGAAATTTAAACTATATCAAATGGATGTGAAAAGTGCTTTTCTAAATGGTTTTATTAAAGAAGATGTATATTGGATGTGAAAAGTGCTTTTGGATCTACTGATAACTCTCTATGTGAAGGATTTGCAAGTATTATGAAGAATGAATATGAAATGTCCATGATGGAGGAATTAACCTTCTTCCTTGGACTTCAAATTAAGCAATTAAAAGATGACACTTTTTTGTCTCAAACAAAATACTTCAAGAAGATTCTCAAGAAGTTTGGAAAGGATACTGCAAAAGAAGCTAGCACACCAATGGGAATGTCCTGCTATTTGGATAAGGACGAATCATGTTTGGAAATAAATCAATCTATGTATAGAGGTATGATAGATTCTCTATTATACTTAATTGCAAGTAGGCATGATATTATGTAATCTGCCTATGTGTGTGCTGTCGCCGCCGTCCGTTCCGACGTCCTGGGACGTCTCGAACGTTCTGCGAGCGGTCGCGAAAAGATGGTTGAGACTCGCGTTTTTGTTTAAAACATGTTCATTGCTTCCGAGGTGTTCAACACTAAACTATCCTCTAATAGAAGCAAGGTTTTCGAAAAGGGTTCTTTTGGAGTCGCCACCAATGTTTTAACCATAAACATTGGAAAAGGAGAAAAAGGCATTGATTTTAATAAAAAACAAACTTGGCCATTATAACCAGAGTCGGGTAAGGGAGTTAGTTATGTGTGGGGAAGGTATTAGCACCCCACAACGCCCCTTTCGGGTTCCCTATGACAGATTAATTCATTTAAGTGAAGATTATGAGAAATTACACTATTACCCTATTTTATTCATACAGTATTTAAATATGGCTATCTACATGATTTTATTTACATTGCATACAGAAAGCAATAAATAAAGCAATAAAGAAGAAGAGACTTGAGAAAAAACCTCCGTAGCAAGCTTTATATTATGATTTCGTTACAAGGAGGACGTGTTTCGGCAGTCCTTCGCTCTACAATTGCTCTCCTCTCGTCTACCCTAATCGACTCGACTAAAACTTTACTGAAGAATCGAATGCCGGAATACAAATTCCTTAACTGATTGTTACCTAAAAAAGGCAATCAGAGAGATCATTCGAGAGAGGGAGAGAAGAAGACAAGTCTCAGAGTTGTCTGGGGTCTGTTGGATGACAAAATGAGGCTCCTATTTATAGATTTCGCAGCCTGGACATCTGGGACAGCCGTTTGGGTTGGGACGGCCGTCCCAACTGCACATTTTACACTGGGAATATTTGGGACGGCCTGGTGCATTTGGGACGGCCGTCCCATTTGAATTTAGGGAATTGGGACGCGCGTCCCAAAGGTGAGACGTGCGTCTCACATGCATTTTTTGTGTTTGGGATGGCCAGGTGTGTTTGGGACGGTTGTCCCAGTTTGGGATGGCTGTCCCAAACTGCTTTGGCCTGTCTTCGCGTTCCGGGACCCCCGAGAAGCTTTCCTTTCCTTTTTTCGGACGTCGTTTGATGCCGATGTGTGTCCGTTGAAGCTTTATCTTCATATAGGAAGTCTTCTTGGCCTTCATTAAGATGCGGGGCGAGCTTTGTCTTCGTGTAGGAAGTCTCTTTAGTCTTTATTGTGTGAATGGGTGAACTTTGTCTTTGTTGTGGGAGGTCTTTCTCGGTTTTTCTTTGATATGAAGCCGGGTGAACTGTATGAAGTTTCCCTAGCTTTTATTTTGAGAGACCGGGCAAAATTAGGGGTCTACAGCTGCCCCCCCTTCACATGCCTAACTAATTTGTTGGTTTTAATATGCCGACAAGATTAGTTGGCAGGGGAAGGAGTTAACCCTTTTGCCTGGTCATCCTTTGGATGCTGCTCCTTTGCTGAAGTTGCTGATCCTCTGGATGATAAATGTGAACTTCCAGGATGCTCCTTTGATGCGGTAGCTGATCCTGTGGTTGATGAGTATGAATTTCGTAGCTTTGGGATGCTCCTTCGATGCGGTAGCTGACCCCGTAGCTGACGAGTGTGAAGCCTTAGGATGCTCCTTTGGAGAGGTACCCGATCCTTCGATTTGTAGGATGCTCCTTCGATGAGGTGGTCGATCCTTTGGTTTGCAAGATGCTCCTTCGGTGAGGTAGCCGATCTTTCTGGCCTACGTGATGCTCCTTCGGTAAGGTAGCCGATCCTTCTGGCTTGGAGGATGCTCCTTTGGAGAAGTAGCCGATCCTTCGGTGTGCAGGATGCTCCTTTGGTGAGGTAGCCGATCCTTCGGTGTGCAGGATGCTCCTTTGGTGAGGTAGCCGATCCTTCGGTGTGGAGGATGCTCCTTTGGAGAAGTAGCCGATCCTTCGGTGTGCAGGATGCTCCTTTGGTGAGGTAGCCGATCCTTCGGTGTGCAGGATGCTCCTTTGGTGAGGTAGCCGATCCTTCGGTTTGCAGGATGCTCCTTTCAAAAGGTAGCCGATCCTTCTGCGTGCAGGATGCTCCTTTGGTGAGGTAGCCGATCCTTCGGTTTGCAGGATGCTCCTTCGGTAAGGTAGCCGATCCTTCGGTTTGGAGGATGCTCCTTTGGAGAAGTAGTCGATCCTTAGGTGTGCGGGATGCTCCTTTGGTGAGGTAGCCGATCCTTCGGTGTGCGGGATGCTCCTTTGGTGAGGTAGCCGATCCTTCGGCTTGCGAGGATGCTCCTTTCGAGAGGTAGCCGATCCTTTGGATGATGAATAGTTTTGATAGGTACTCGACCCCTATCTCGGTTTGATGAGAATGAACCCTCATCCGATCCGAACCTTTCTTTTGTAAGGCTCTTGTGAGTACAAACCCCCACCCGGTTCGAGTCTCAGATCTGCTAGATTTTTGTGGGTACTTTCCCCACTATGTTTGAGTTTGCGTTTGCTAAACTCTCCGATGAGCCCCGTTTTGCAAGGCTCTTAGGATTCTCTTTTTGGCAGTCAATCTTTTGATGAGTACAAACCCTCATCCGGTTTTTTGAGATGTGTTTGGCGGCTTATTGTCTTTGATCATGCGCCTATTCCTTGGGGAATGATTTGGTTTTTCACCTTGACTTTTTAGTCATCCGGTTTTACTGGGGATTTCATTGTTTTGGCTTTTTCTTTTAGCCATCCGGCTTTTGTCGGGGATTCTTTGATTTTGGCTTTTTCTTTTAGCCATCCAGTCTTGGCCGGGGATTCCATTGTTTTGGCTTTTTCTTTTAGCCATCCGGTCTTGGCCGGGGATTCCATTGGGGATTTGTTGATTTTTTATTGTGCCTCTTGATTAGGCGGGTGCTTCAATAGTGGTGAAGGCTTTTTACTTGTTGTTCGCCTCTGAATAGGCTGATGTTCTACCTGAGGATATTTGCTCTTTGTAATACCTCTGAGTAGGCAGATGCTTTATTGGAAGCTTTGTGCTTGTATTACCTCTTATAGGTTGATTTCCCATTTCTTGGGGATATCAGTTTTTTGCTTGCCTTAGGCATTCTTGGGAGTGAAGGTTTTGCACTTCGCTGGGGATATTCCTATTGGGTGTTCCAGATGGTTAACTCCCTGAGGATATGAATTTTGTATTTTGCCTTTTGATGGTAGGCTTGCTGGGGGCTCTCCCTTCTGGTGCTCCACCACGGATTTGGTTGTTTCCTGGGGATCTATTTTGAATTGCCCCCTAGGGAGGGATGAAGTTTTTGACTCCTTATTGGCTGCTATTTGAGTTGGCTTTGCCTATGCTTTTATTCCTGCTGGGGAATGGGTTTATATGTGCGCCTTTTATGCACATTGGCTTTTTCTTTGGATGAAAAGATATTTTTTTCTCTTTTCTTTTTGGTGATCCCTGGGGAATTTTTCTCTTGGGGATCTAATCCTTGATTTGATTTTTTATGATTGAGTCTTGGCTCTAACTTTGTGAAGCTCTTATTTGAGCTGGAAGATGGAAAAATTTTGTTTTCCTTTTTGAAGATTCACCAAGGAGTTTATCAGCTTCCTGGGGATCCAATTTTGATGATGGAGTCCTGGCTCCTAGCTTTGTGAAGCTCTTATTTGAGCTGGAAGATGGAAATTTTCTTGTTTTCCTCTTTTTGTAGACTTTTTTTTTTTTGATGTGCTTTACTTGGAGATTTTTTTATTTGGCCTTTTTTCGTTGTGGCCTCTATTTGGGGAATGAAAGTTTTTCTTTCCTTCTTTTTCGTTGCCCCCTGATGATATGGAGGATTTGGCTCCATACTTTTTTGATGGACTCTTGAGTAGTCCTTATTCTCCTTTGGGAAATGAAGTGGATATTCTGGATGAGCTTGCTTGTTGACTCATGTGGCGATATAGCTGAGTCGTGAGGTAGTCTTTTTGCTTTGCCTCTGGAGTAAGCAAGGATCTGCTTGGGGATGATCAAGCCTTTCCGTTGGTTTTTTCATGTTGATGACTTCCTTTTCCTTAGATGGAAGGATGTTGATTGAATCTTCAACTGACTCTTTTTGACGACTCATGTGGTGGTGCTGAGTCATGAAGTAATTTTTGTTTTGCCTCTGGAGTAGGCAAGGGTCCGCTTGGGGAACATCGAGCCTTTCCGTTGGCCTTTTCCTGGTGCACCTTCTTTTATTGGGATAGAAGGTTAGAGCTAGTTTCCTTGAAGCTCTTTATTTTGCTAGAATGGTTTTGATTTCGCCTTTCGCGATTTTGATTTTCATTTAGAGGCTGGATTTTGGCGCCTTCTATTTTCAATCACAAGCATGGAGACTATCCTCCTTATATGCATGTTTATTATTCTTGTTTGAAGAAAATTATTTTTTTCTTGATTTTGACAAAGTCGTATTGTGCAACTACTTTGTGTGTGGATGTCCTAGATGCAATCTATTGTTTATTTATTTTTGATGCATTTAGAAAGTAACTGGCCTTCTCCTGTTGGCTTCTTATGAATACGCTGATGGGCTCCTCCTTTATAACCATGATGATGGGCTCATCTTTTTACTCATCTTTTAATTTTAACCCTATCTTTTGCCTAGACTTCCCTTTACGGGTTTTCGATCTAGCGGGCTGCCTTAATTTTTGCCTAGAATATCTTAGGGGGCTTTTGCCTTATCTTTTGCCTAGATCGTTCTTTTGGGGTTTCCGATCTAGCAAGCTACCCTAGTTTTTACCTAAGAATATCCTAGCAGACATTTATTCTTTTATTATTTTTATGCTTCCTCTTTTTAGATGCATGCTTGATCTTTGATTAAAAAGTCTTTACGCATATTTATGATTTATCAATAAAGAGGCATTTCCATAATATTTGGTCAAGAGAAAGGAAATGAAAAGGAATTTTTATTGATAAATGAGCAAAAGTTTTATTTCTTTTACAGAAGGATTTCAAGAGATATTTAGAAGAATGGGTAGTCAGGGTTGGCTGTACTGTATAGGCTTAAACAGTCATGTCCATGATATCTGCCCCCTGGTTCTCCTAACTGCTTCAGTTGAGATGCCTGAGCTCAGAGTGAAGACTATGCAGACTGCTTGCTTCTGGAAGAATGTTACCTTAGCCGCCTTTTCGGTTTTCGACTAAAGTAACCATTGCTCTTAGTTTCTTCTTTTTTTTTTTTTTTTTTGTACCTCTACTTTTTGCCTAGGACATATCCTAGCGAGGAATATGGACCCTATCTTTTGCCCAGGAATGTCCTTTGCGGATTTTCATTCCTGACGGGTCTTGAGCAATGTCTTCAAGCATAATACTTCTTCACCGTACCGGAGTTGATTAGGTGTCGAAGTTCTTTTCCATCCATATTGATGAGGATAAGAGCCCCTTCCGAGAAAGCTCATTTGACCATAAAGGGTCCTTCATATTTAGTTGCCCATTTTCCAATTTTATTCTTCTGGGCCGGAAGCAACTTATTTACCATTAATTCCTTCTTATGGTAAATATGAGGGTTGACTTTTTTCGTAATCCTTTTTTATCTTTCCTTGATAGGCTTGCTCACGACATATAACATTCAACCATTTTTCTTCCATAAGGTTTAACTGGTTATATCAGCTTTGAACCCCCATTCAGCTTCTGTTAAGTTTACTTCCATCATTATGTGCTTTTGTCAACATGATTAGCTGTACCGATTTGCCGTCTCGGATCTTTGCTATAACTGAAGAGCAATTGTCATGTCAATGCCCCTCTTCCTTTCCTTAGGGATTTCAATCCTCCTATTGATCACTATATTTCCACATTTCCCAGTCAACTACTTGAATGCTTTGTGGTGAAGGGTCAAGAGAATAGAAGGAAAGGGATTTATTGCAAAGGCTTGTGTTTTAGTGAGATTTTTTTTTTTTGAAATAATAGTTTTTGTAAGAATGGCTAGCCAGGGTTGGTCAGTGTTTAGGCTAGTTCAAACAAACGTTTTGTTTTAATGAGGTAGCATCTTCAGCTGATTACTTTATGACTGATTAACATTCCTAGTCTGCCTAGGATTTTGCCCTTTTATTTTTTTTGTCTTGACCTTTGACCTTGACGGGCTTCTTTTAATAATAATTTCTTTTCTCAAACATTGTCGAAACACGATTTTCTTATTCGTGTCTCTAGTTAATCAATCATGTTAACTTTGGCTTCATTTTGTGTATGGCGTTTTGATTATTTTGACGCATTTTGGAACAAAACGTTTGTCTAAACAGGGTTATTTAATGGGGTATAGACATGTTTAGCAGGAAAAGAAGCAGATAGTAAGAATAGCATTCTTTTATAATTTCAGGGAAATGCGTGCCCTAAAGATGCTCGGGGGTCGGGCACACCCGAGGAGTGATCTCTAATAGTCATTGGGTTTACATCCCTTAGAATCAGAAGAAGGACATCTAATGACTAATGCTACCCTTGATGCTAATATCCCTCCTTTTTGGAAGATCGTCTTTAAGGTATGGAGGGGAGACTTCTCTTTTCTTTGTACGACTTGATCTTTTGTAGGGTCGTACTTTCAAGGATTATCCTTAAAATATGGTGGCTCTCTTATTCCTTGAGCATCCTTTCCAAGCCCTTGTCCTGGGTTGTATCCATTGAGCTTATTTTTCCAACAGTCTTTGCATGTCCGGGGAAATGGTCCCCTCCTCACTGTCTGACTCAATCCATTCGCCTTCGGCTTTCAGATCCCGCAGAGAGTTTTCAATCACAGACATGACTGTTTATATGGTCCTTATTTGGGTCTAGATTTTATTCAATTATTTTGTAGAGAGAAAAGAATGAGAAGCATATGAATATTATGAAAAATGCCTCATTTTATTGATGAAAAGGGAAATATATACAAAGCCCACTTTAATCAAAAATCTCGTGATCAAGGGCAAGGATCACGAGAGATACATCGGAAGCTTTTTGATATATATTTTTTTATTATCTATTTTTTGTGTTTTATTTTTATTAGATGACAAAATGATGAGCCCTAAATTGTTGATCTTCCCATCCTTCATTCGAGCTTGGAAAGAGGCTGGTCATCTACTTTTGGAGTAGATGCATCAAAGGTAATCCACCCTGCATCTATTAGATTCTGGACCTTGTGCTTTAAGGTCACACAGTTTTCAACGGAGTGTCCCAGAGCGCCCGAATGGTAATCACAGTTTTCATTAGACTTGTACCATTCTGGATATGGTGGCTCTATTTTCTTGGGAGGGACACGCACGAGGAGCTTGGCGTCCAACAATTTCAGAAGCAGACTTCCATAGGAGGTAGGTATGGAAGTGAATTTCCTCTCCTGTCTGCGTGACTTGGTCTGTTGCGAGGAAGAAGAAGGTGTGGCAAAGTTCATGGCATTTACACTTCCCTCCTTTTTCTTGCCAAAGGGCTTCTTGAATGATGCGTGGGATTTCTTAAACTTGGGAGGGAATCGAGTATTTTTGACATCGGTTACCTCCTTTACATCAAATTTTTATCCCTCTAATGCCCTTAATCTCTCCTCTAAGGTAAAAATTCGTTGCTCAGAGACCACATTGTGGAAGCATTGTTGGTACATTAACTCTGTCAATTGCGCCATCTGTTCTTTTATGGCATTAAGCTTGGCGGTGAGCATACGGTTCTGCTCCTCTAATTGCTCCATCTTCTTAGCTTTCTGAGCATGAGTGAGGACGGGCGGAAGACCAGCCACTTTCTAAATGATTTAGAGATTTTTATTATAGCTTTTTATTATGAATGATTAGTGTGAGATAAATATGCTGTAGACAATAGCTTTGGTATCTTCTCAAAAGCCTATGTTTTAAGGAGTACCATACCCACTTCAGTGTGATGGTTCCCTTTTTTTCAAAAGGTTATCATCATACCTTAGCGCACTTATCTCTTCTAGGAAGGTGATAAACGCACTTGGGTCTCTTTCGCTATTGTCTAAGGATATTTAATGCATCCTAGAATGAATGTGCTTTATGCATGCACTACAAAAATATTTTTTATGACAGCAAATATTGAAAGTGGAATAACTTTTGACTGGGTTGTCCGATTTGGATGCACATCATGTCAAAACGAAGAGAAAAGGGTGAAGAACCAATTTGCAAATTGCCGTAGGCGATTTGGCCCAGTAATTTTCCCAAAAAACGCTCCTAAGACCCATTTTTTGGAGGTTTATTAAAATGATGTGCATGCATACTTTTCTTAATGCATTTATTTTCTCTCTTAGTTTTACCACTTATTGGATGATGTGGTATGAACGATACGACTTTGCCAAGAATCTTTTTATTATAAAAAGGCATTTTTATGGCTTTCATTCGTTTTTATTTTTTATGACCCTTTATCTCTTCTGTCGGTCAACGTGGCTACTTAGCTTACAAAGAACCTGAAACCAGGCTAGCTTAACTGAAGACTGTCCGAGATAAAGGTCTTTTATCTTATCACTTTTTGATTTTTAGGGTTTTTCATTTTTTGTTTGTTATATGATTACCCTATGCTAATGCATCAATACAAATGCAACAAACAAATGCACACACAATTCATTCACCCACGAGCAGAGCCACGCTTATTTAATCACGAGGTAGGGTTTTCCTGCAGAAACGTGCTTGGTTTAGGTGGTTCTAACTGTTCTCACCAAGGCCAAAGGTCCCCAAGGTGCCCCCATTATAGGGACCTCTCAATCTCTCAGTCCTCGGGTCATGCACGGAACTCCGTGGCGACATCCTTAGACCAAAAGAAGAGAGTTATCACCTTGAGTTGGTGGTTTCCGACAACGGTTGTAGCCCCGTGTGCCAACAAGCCGGTCGTATCTGCCACCCACTCCCTATAGGTATTCACTCTTGCCCCCGGGTATAGAGGGACTGTTGTGTGCAAGGGTTTTTGTGTGCAATTTATATTTCAGACAATTTGCAGAAATAATCATACAACAATTATTAAAGCCATACAATAAAACACACGGAAAAGGGTAAAGGAATAATTTTAAATCTTTACTTAGTTTGAATTTTTCCGTCACTAAATGGGATCAACTCTCTAGCTTCCCCAGTGGAGTCGTCATCTGTCGCCGCCGTCCGTTTCGACGTCCTGGGACGTCTCGAACATTCTGCGAGCGGTCGCGAAAAGATGGTTGAGACTCGCGTTTTTGTTTAAAACATGTTCATTGCTTCCGAGGCGTTCAACACTTAACTATCCTCTAATAGAAGCAAGGTTTTCGAAAAGGGTTCTTTTGGAGACGCCACCAATGTTTTAACCATAAACATTGGAAAAGGAGAAAAATGCATTGATTTTAATAAAAACCAAACTTGGCCATTATAACCAGAGTCGGGTAAGGGAGTTAGTTACATGTGGGGAAGGTATTAGCACCCCACAACGCCCCTTTCGGGTTCCCTATGACGGATTAATTCATTTAAGTGAAGATTACGAGAAATTACGCTATTACCCTATTTTATTCATACAGTATTTAAATATGGCTATCTACATGATTTTATTTACATTGCATACAGAAAGCAATAAATAAAGCAATAAAGAAGAAGAGACTTGAGAAAAAACCTCCGTAGCAAGCTTTATATTATGATTTCGTTACAAGGAGGACGCGTTTCGGCAGTCCTTCGCTCTACAATTGCTCTCCTCTCGTCTACCCTAATCGACTCGACTAAAACTTTACTGAAGTATTGAATGCCGGAATACAAATTCCTTAACTGATTGTTACCTAAAAAAGGCAATCAGAGAGATCATTCGAGAGAGGGAGAGAAGAAGACAAGTCTCAGAGTTGTCTGGGGTCTGTTGGATGACAAAATGAGGCTCCTATTTATAGATTTCGCAGCCTGGACATCTGGGATGGCCGTCCCAACTGCACATTTTACACTGGGACAATTTGGGATGGCCTGGTGCATTTGGGACGGCCGTCCCATTTGAATTTAGGGACTTGGGACGCGCGTCCCAAAGGTGAGACGTGCGTCTCACATGCATTTTTTGTGTTTGGGACGGCCAGGTGTGTTTGGGACGGCTGTCCCAAACTGCTTTGGCCTGTCTTCGCGTTCCAGGACCCCCGAGAAGCTTTCCTTTCCTTTTTTCGGACGTCGTTTGATGCCGATGTGTGTCCGTTGAAGCTTTATCTTCATATAGGAAGTCTTCTTGGCCTTCATTAAGATGCCGGGCGAGCTTTGTCTTCGTGTAGGAAGTCTCTTTAGTCTTTATTGTGTGAATGGGTGAACTCCGTCTTTGTTGTGGGAGGTCTTTCTTGGTTTTTCTTTGATATGAAGTCGGGTGAACTGTATGAAGTTTCCCTAGCTTTTATTTTGAGAGACCGGGCAAAATTAGGGGTCTACATGTGCTAGATTCCAGACTAGTGCAAAAGAATCTCACTTAACTGCAGTAAAAATAATTTTAAATATCTTAAAGGAACCACAAGTTTTAGGTTATGGTATCCTTCTAATGCTTCACCTAGTTTAATAGGTTTTTCTGATGCTGATTATGGGGGTTGTAAGATTGATAGAAAGAGTACTAGTGGAACCTGTCATCTATTAGGATTGTCGCCGCCGTCCATTTCGACGTCTACGGACATCTCGAATGTTTATGCGAGCGGTTGTGAAAAGATGGTTTAGACTCGCGTTTATTTAAAAATGTGATCATTGCTCCCGAGGTGCTCAACAACTGAACTATCCTCTAATAAAAGCAAGGTTTTCGCAAAAAGGTTCTTATGGAGTCGCCACGAATGTTTTGACCATAAACATTGGAAAAGGATAAAAAGGCGTTGATTTTAAGAAAAACCAAACTTGGCCATTATAACCAGAGTTAGGTAAGGGAGTTAGTTATGCGTGGGGAAGGTGTTAGCACCCCCACGACGCCCCTTTCGGGTTCCCTATGACGGATTAATTCATAAAGTAAAGATTAAGAGAAATTACGCTATTACCCTATTTTATTATACAATATTAAAAAATGGCTATCTACATGATTCTATTTTCTATTGCATACATAAAGCAGTAAATAAAGCAATAAAAGAGAAGAGAAGTGAAAAGAACCTCCGTAGCAAGCTTTTTATTACAAATCTTTAACTGTGAGGATGCGTTTTGGCAATCCCCCGCACTACAAAGAATCTCCTCCCCGAATACAGGACCGACACTACAAAAATTCTAAGAAGAATCGAATGTTGGAAGAAACTTCCTTAACTGATTGTTACCTTATAGGCAATCAGAGAGATCATTCGAAAGAGGGAGAGAAAAGAGGAGTGAGGTGTGTCTAAAAAACGCAAATGAGACCCCTATTTATAGTTTTTTTCAGCCTTGCACCTCGGGACGGCCGTCTGGGGTGCAGAAATCAGGGACCACGGTCTGCAAAGGTTGGGACGGCCGTCTGGAGTTTGGGATGGCCATCCAAAGTGGTGATTTTGGGTGGGATGCGCGTCTCACATCTGGGACGCGCATCTCGCCTGTCTGGACGGCTTTCTCTAGTGTTCTGGCCAAATTTTGTGTTCTAGGACTTCAGGGAAGTTTTCCTTTCTTCAAACGGAAGCCAGTTGACGCCTATGGATGTTCACCGAAGCTTTAACTGCCTTTAGAGAGAAAGTATTCTAGTCTTTATTGAGAGGTCGGGCAAAATTGGGGGTCTATAGCTGCCCCCCCTTCACCTGACTGACTAACTATTGGCCTGATCTACCCCCAAGGTTAGTTGGTAGGTGAAGGAGTTAACCTTTTTTGCCCGGTCATCCTTCGGATGCTCCTTTGCTGAAGTTGCTGATCCTTTGGATGATAAATATATTTTTGATAGGTACCAACCCCTATCTGGTTCGATGAGAATGGACCCTCATCTGGTCCGAACCTCCTTCTATAAGGTTTTTGTGAGTACTTACCCTCACTAGGTACGAGCCCGCATTTGCTAAGCTCTTGTGGGTACCTACCCCCACCAGGTATGAATCCGCATTTGCTAGATTCTAGTGAGTACTTACCCTCACCAGGTACGAGCCCGCATTTGCTAAGCTCTTGTGGGTACCTACCCCCACCAGGTATGAATTCGCGTTTGCTAGATTCTAGTGAGTACTTACCCTCACCAGGTACGAGCCCGCACTTACTAAGCTCTTGTGGGTACCTACCCCCACTAGGTATGAATCCGCGTTTGCTAGATTCTAGTGAGTACTTACCCTCACCAGGTACGAGCCTGCACTTGCTAAGATTTTGTGGGTACCTACCCCCACCAGGTATAAATCCGCGTTTGCTAGATTCTAGTGAGTACTTACCCTCACCAAGTACGAGCCCACACTTGCTAAGCTCTTGTGGGTACCTACCCCCACCAGGTATGAATCCACTTTTGCTAAACTCTCTGTCAGTACTTACCCTCACACGGTACGAGCCTGCGTTTGCTAAGCTCTTTGCGAGTACTTACCATCACATGGTATGAATCTGCATTTGCTAGATTCTTCAGGGTACTTTCCCCCACTAAGTTTGAGTCTGCGTTTGTTAAACTCTCTGTGAGTACTTACCCTCACACGGTACGAGCCTGCATTTGCTAAGCTCTTGACGAGCCCTGTTTTGCAAGGCTCTTGTGGGTACCTACCCCCACCAGGTACGAGTCCGCGTTTGCTAAACTCTTGACGAACCCCGTTCTGCAAGGCTCTTGTGGGTACCTACCCCCACCAAGTATGAGTCCGTATTTGCTAGACTCTTTGTGAGTACTTACCCTCACACGGTACGAGCCTGCGTTTGCTAAGCTCTTGTGGGTACTTACCCCCACCACGTATGAATCTGCATTTTGCTAGATTTTTTTAGGTACTTTCCCCCACTAAGTTCGAGTTTGCACTTGCGAGCCTCGTTCTGCAAGGCTCTTAGGATGCTCTTTTTGGTAGTCAATTTTGTGTTTGATGAGTACAAACCCTCATCCGGTTCTGGTTTTGGAGATGTGTTGGCGGCTTACTATTTCTGATCATGCGCCCATCCATGGGGAGTGAATTACTTTGTTTTTGACTTTTCTGTTTTATTCGTCCGGTTTTGCCGGGGATTCTTTGTTTTTAGCCATTCGGTCTTACCGGGTATTCTTTGTTTTTGGCTTTTTTGTTTTAGCCATCCAACATGTTGTCTGTTGGGGATTATTTGATGGTTGCCTTTTTTCTTTTTTAGGCAGGAATCCACTGGGGATTTTTGATTTTTGCTTATGGTGCCTCTTGAGTAGGCAGATGCTTCACTAATGAAGGCTTTATGCTTGGGCTTGTATTTGCCTCTTGCATAGGTTGATTTCCCTTTTTAGGGATATTGGCTCTTTTGCTTGCCAGGTCTTGCTTATATATTTATAAGCAATTAACTTCTTGAGGATATGGATTTGTAATTTTGCCTTTATTGATAGGCTCACTAGGGATAATTTTTTTTTTGCGATCCATCGGGGACTTGATTGCCTTGTCGGGGATTGGAGTTTTTTGACTCTTTGTTGGATGCTGTTGGCATGAGCTGGCTCTGCCAATGCTCTTATTCCGCTGGGGAATTTTAATTTTTGCCTTTTCTCACTATTTTTTCTTTTTTTTTCTTTTTTTCGTGATTTTGAAATTGGGCTTCTTTCTTTCAGATATTGCGTGCGCCTTTTTACATTTTTTTTCTTTTATGCATGCAGGTTTTTTCTTCCTTTTTTGAGTATCCGCTAGGGATGAAAGATTTTCTTCTTTTTCTTTTTTGGTGATCCACCCAGGAGCTCGTTGGCTTCCTGGGGATCCAATTTTGATTTGATTTTTATGATGATGGAGTCTTGGCTCCTGGCTTTGTGAAGCTCTTGTTGAGCTGGAGGATAGGAATTTTCTTATTTTCCTCTTTTTGTAGATTTTTGTAAGATGTTCTACTTGGGGATTTTATTTGGCCTTTTTCTGTTGTGCCCTCTACTGGGGAATGAAAGATTTTTCTTTTCTTTCTTTTTTGTTGAACCCCTGGGGATATGGAGATTTTGACTTCATATCTTCTTTGGTTGATTTTTGTGTAATCCTTATTCTCCTTTGGAAATGTGGTGGAGACTTCTGGATGAACGTGCTCGATGACTCATGTGATGATGAAGTGGAGTCACGAGGTAATCTTTTTGTTTTGCCTCTGGAGTAGGCAAGGATCCGCTTGGGGATGATCGAGCCTTTCCACTGGCCTTTTTCTTTTCGGTGTACCCTATTTTATTGGGGTAGACGGAGAATGGTTAGAGCTTTTTATTCTGCTAGAGTGGTTTTGATTTCGCCTTTTCTTTTGTGAGAGAAATTTTTATTTGGAGACTGGGTTCTGGCGCCTCCTGTTTTCAATCACAAGTATGGAGACTAGCCTCCTTATATGCATGTTTATTATTCTTATTTAAAGAAAAATATTTTTTCTTGATTTTGACAAAGTCATTTTGTGGAATTATTTTTTGTGTGGATGTTCTAGATGCAATCTATTTGTTTATTTATATTTGATGCATTTAGAAAGTAATTGGCCTTCTTCCGTTGGCTTCTTATGAATATGCCGATTGACTCCTCCTTTATGACCCTGATGATGGGCTCCTCTTTTATTCATCTTTTGCTTTTAGCCCTATCTTTTGCCTAGACCGCCCTTTACGGGTTTTCGATCTAGCGAACTGCCTTAATTTTTGCCTAGAATATCTTAGGGGGCTTTTGCCTTATCTTTTGCCTAGACCGTTCTTTTGGGATTTTCGATCTAGCAGGCTACCCTAATTTTTACCTAAGAATATCCTAGCAGCCATTCATTCTTTTCTTATTTTTTATGCTTTCTCTTTTTAGATGCATGTTTGATCTTTAATTAAAGGTCTTTGTGCATATTTATGATTTATCAATAAAGAGACATTTCCATAATATTTGGTCAAGAGAAAGGAAATGAAAGGGAATTTTATTGATAAATGAGCAAAAGTTTATTTCTTTATAGAAGGATTTCAAGGATATTTAGAAGAATGGGTGGTCGGGGTTGGTTGCACTGTTTTAGGATTATACAGTCATGTCTATGATATCTGTCCCCCGAGTTCTCCTAATTGCTTCAGTTGAGATGCCTGAGCTCAAAGTGAAGACTGTGCAGATTGCTTGCTTCTGGAAGAACGTTACCTTAGCCGCCTTTTTGGTTTTCGACTAAAGTAACCATTGCTCTTAGTTCTTTTTTTTACCTCTACTTTTTGCCTAGGATGTATCCTAGCGAGGAATATGGACCCTATCTTTTGCCCAGGGATGCCCTTTGCGGGTTTTCATTCCTGACGGGTCTTGAGCAATGTCTTCAAGCGTAATACTTCTTTACCACATCAGAATTGATTGGGTATCGAAGTTCCTCTCCATCCATATTAGTGAGGATAAGTGCCCCTCCTGAGAAAGCTCGTTTGACTACAAAGGGTCCTTCGTAATTTGCTACCCATTTTCCAATTTTATCCTTCTGGGTTGTGAGCAGTTTCTTTATCACTAGATCCCCTTCTTGATAAGTATTAGGGTGAACCTTTTTATCATAAGCCCTTTTGATCTTCTTTTGATAGGCTTGTCCATGACATATAGCATTCAGCCGCTTTTCATCGATAAGGTTTAATTGATCTTATAGACTTTGAATCCATTCGACTTTTGTTAATTTTCTTTCCATTATAATTCGTATGGAAGGTATTTCGACCTCTATTGGTAGTACGACCTCCATACCATATACAAGGGAGAAGGGAGTAGCTCCTGTTGAAGTCCGTACAGATGTTTGATAACCATGAAGAGCAAAAGGCAACATTTCATGCCAATCCTTATAGGTCTTAATCGTCTTTTGAACGATCTTTTTCATGTTTTTATTGGCTGCTTCTACTGCGCCATTCATTTTGGGCCGATAATGAGAGGAATTATGGTGTTGAATTTTGAAATCCTGGCATAGTTCTTCCATCATCTTATTATTCAAGTTGGTTCCATTATCAGTAATAAGACGATGCGGGATGCCATATCGACATATAATATTTCTCTTGACAAAGGTAGTCACTACCTTTTTAGTCACATGTGCATAAGATGCAGCGTCTACCCATTTAGTGAAGTAATCGATAGCCACCAAAATGAAACGATGACCATTGGATGCCTTAGGTTCAATGGGTCTGATAACATCTATGCCCCACATAGCAAATGGCCAAGGTATAGCCATAACATTGAGAGGTACTGGTGGAACATGTACATTGTCCGCATGTACCTGGAATTTGTGACATTTTCTGGCATACTGATGACAGTCTTTTTCCATTGTGGACCAAAAATATCCTGCCCTAAGGATTTTTCTAGCCATGATATGCCCTGGTGCATGAGTCCCGAAGATTCCCTCATGTATTTCTTTAACCAACGTCTGGGCTTCTTCAAGATTGACACATCTTAACAAAGTCGAATCAAAATTCTTTTTATAAAGGGTTTCTCATATCAACATACACCCTACGACCCTTTTTCGAATGATCCTTTTATCATTGTCACTGATTCCCTCGGGGTATTCACCTTTTGTCAAGTATCGCCTTATGTCATGATACCAAGGAGTTTTATCTTTTTCACTATCCACAATCATACAAAAGGCTTGTTTGTCGTGCCTTTTGACTTGGATGATGGGCATCTCATGTTCATGTCCTAACGCGAGCATGGATGACAATGTTGCAAGTGCATCGGCAATCTGGTTATCTTCCCGAGGGATGTACTCGAAACTAACGTTTTCCATTTTTGAAGTCATATTATGGATGTGCTCCAAATAAGGGATTAATTTGGAATTTCTAGTTTCCCATTCACCTTTGAGTTGGTAAATGACAAGGGATGAGTCACCGAATACTTTGAGTCTAGTCACCCCATGATCTAGAGTTGCTTGAATACCTAGAGCACAAGCTTCGTATTCTGCCATATTGTTCGTTCAATCAAAGTTTAGCCTGACTGTTACCGGGATATACTTCTTTTTGGGAGATATTAAAATGGCTCTGATCCCATGTCCAAGTAAGTTTGAAGCTCCATCAAAAAACATAATCCACTTATTATTTTCAAGTTCTTCATGTTGGATGTGCATTATGTGCTCATCTGGAAAATCATCTTGGAGGGATTGATATTCGTCAGTTGGTCCATGTGCCAGATAATCTGCTAAAGGATTACCTTTGATAGCTATCTGAGTGACATAAACAATGTCAAATTTTGAAAGGAGTACCAGCCACTTGGCTATTCTTCCGGTCAAAACGGGTTTTTCAAACAGTTATTTGATTGGATCCATTTTGGAAATTAACCAAGTCGTATGTCTAACCATATATTGTCGAAGACGCTGAGTTGCCTACACCAATGCACAACTGAAAGAATTAATGGTTGAGTTCAAGAGGGGGGGGGGGTGAATTGAACTTAAAACTTTTTCGCAAAACTCACTTTCTTTTGGAAGAATGAGTTATCTTTATTCAATCTTTGCAAAGGTAATTTGGTTTAAACACAACACAATTAAAGACAGAAATTAAAAGAGATGAAAGAAGAATATTAACACACAAATTTATACTGGTTCACTCTAATCCAGAGCTACATCCAGTTCTTGACAAACCAGTCAAGTTCCACTAATACCAAGTGAAAATTACAACCAGTAGATACTCACCAATCTACCCCAAGAACTATCTTGCAAAACCCACAAGACAGAATCTTGAAAACCACCCGAGTAACCAAATCCGAGTTCTTGTACCAAGTGCAGATTACAATCCAACCTGCACAATCAAACTTTTACAAAAGAATATGGAAAGAAAAAACCTGGACTTGAAGTTTCTAATTGTCCAGAACCAATTCTAACAGCACTTTCTTTCTTTGAATGACCACAATTCTGATCACAGCACCTTATGATATGAAAAAGATTCTTGAATGCAGAGAAAGTCACGTATGAAAGTTTCACAGATTGATTTCACAAGTTTTTTCAAGTAGTGTGATGTATTGTGTTTTTAAAAGATAGATCAATTCTGTATATATAGAGTAAATCATAGAATCAGATCGTTCCAATCGTCAAAAGCGCTTCAGAGAGTCAAAAGATCGATTAGTTTAAAGTAAAACAGTTTAGAAGAGACTCGATCGATTAGAACTGAAGTATGATCGATCAGACCGAGTTATGATCGATTAGAACTAAAGTATGATCGATCAGACCGAGTTATGATCGATTAAAATGAAACTATGATCGATCAGAATATTATTTCAATCGATTAAAATATCGATTCAATCGATTGATTTCATTTAAAGATCCATTCAATTGATTAAAACATCGATTCAATCGATTGATTTCATTTAAAGCTCCATTCAATCGATTGATTTGAGTTTTTAATGGATTGAAACAACTTAATGAAAAATGACAGCGCTCTGTTTCAATCGATTGAAAATCATTTCAACAGATTAAATTCCTGCAAACACTTAGTTATAAAAAAAATAGTCTCTCTGTTTCAACAGATTGAAAAAATATTTCAACAGATTGATTTTCTAAAAACTCTTAGACTGAAAAAGGTCTTTCTGTTTCAACAGATTTAAAATCATTTCAACAGATTGAAAATGCGAAACTTGATATTGAAAATTCATTGAGTTATTTTAACTTGTTGATTCAGCGAATCAATCAATTGAATTTTCGATTATGTATGACCATTTATTATGTTAAGTGATTTTAACATGATTGAAAATCCTTTTCAACAGATTGAAAAAAAACTTAGTTTATTCTTTTAATACTTAAACGTAAGTTTTTCATGCGAAAAAATGATTTTCAATGAGATGCAACATTTTAAGGTGCTTATCACAAAATATTATGGCCTATCAAGAGATTAAGTGCTTAGACTTAAAAACCTAATCATCTACACACCCACAACCTAAGTTATATCTATGTCTTCATCAAATCCACCAAGTGCTTCAATCTCCCCCTATTTGATGGAGACAAATAACCACTTGCACCTGCAAAACAAAAATAACGAGACCGAGAGACATATATTTTGTGGTGTGTGTGTAGTGACGAGTTTTAAGCAAAATACTTCTCCCCTATTTGATCGCATCAAATAGATTGTTTTAGTTACAGATCCAATGGGGCCACGTGGGAACCCCAAATATAAACCGAGATCATAAAAAAAATGAAAAGAAAGCGAGAATAGCGAGACATATAGAAAGTCTTCATTCGTCCCAGGGCCTTGATTGAATTGCGGTTCCACAATCCCGTTGTAAATGTCTTCTAGTTGATTATCAATATGCTTGGAACCTTGCAATGAAATTTTCATCCAAATAATGCTTGCTGAGCCCTCAATGCAGCGAGTCATCTCCATATGCCTCCTTTGGTCGGTTTGCGGTTCGCTCATTTGATGTAACATTGTTCTTTCGAGCCGAGACGAGAGGAGTGCCACGGTCGAGCGGTGGATTGTATGGAATCATCTCCATTGGGTTCACTTCTTCCATTGGATCGAAGGACGTCTTTGCGAAGTTCCGGGAATATCGGTGTTGATTCCTTCCTCTTGCTCTTCTTCTTCACTTTCTTCACTTTTTCCAGCTTCTTCTTTGGAAATCCATTCACCATCAATTTTGATGAACCCCATTTTGTGAAGTACGAGTTATTTATTTCATTTGTTGATCGGACGGTTTCAACAAGTTCTCCTTCAACATCGACACCAAAATGTGTTAAAAATTTAGAAATCAGAATAGCATAGGGATACCTGAAGTCACTAAGTCTCTTGGCTTTGATCATGTGATCCTTGATGACAAAGACCCAGTTCACACGTATTCTGTGATGAATGCGAGTACATCAGAACTAAATCTCCTTCATTTAGCACCGCATGATTGCTCCCCACGGGTGTAAGCTGCCAGGAAACGATGAAAGCGAGAATCCTTTCTTCCAGTTTCAACTTCCCGGTGTTGAATGAACTTACGGAATCATGCCTATTCTTCGGGCAAGAGCGGAAATACTTGAACTTTATTAAATTCTTCAACATCCGAAGTACACCCTTTGGTGACTTTCACACCTACATCTTTTATTCCAGCAACTTCCTTCCAGACATTAGGTGTTATCTCAATGTCTACTCCTTTTACTTGAGTTATTAGAGTGGAACCTTCAAAGGACAAGTTAGTGAAGAAGACTTTAATTAAGTCGGGGTAAATCCTACCATTCAACTCCGAAAACGTCCGAAGCTTTTGGTGTTGCGAGTAGTTTTCGAATGCCTCCGAATCCTTCGAGCATCAAACCAGGAGAACTTTAACATCTTTGGAATGTTGACTTGCTTCCTGCTCAATTCATGGATAAACAAATCCATTTTCTCTTGGTCCCCATTGAACCAAGTTTCAATCCTTCCTCCAACATTTTGTTCTTGCCTTGCAGTAGAGGACTCGCCTCTGCTGGACTTCTTCCTACCGGACTTTGTGCGCTTGAGCATACTTGATCTTTGGGATGAGCGAACGGAGAAGAACCGAGAAAAGAGAAAGTTCAAAGAAGAAAGTAATACTATAGGAATGAGAATACACAATCTTTATCGGCTTCAAAAAATTTTGTCTTTACTTGATTTATTGTTTACGTGCAGTGATGATAAAGAGGAGAGAGAATTGCTACTGTACACTTTAATTACCCTCACATCTGATATCCAATCAGAGTCAATCAACTTTTATTGGATATCTTTGATATTTAAGAGAGTAGTTGAAGTTTATCTTGTTGTAAATGCATTCAATCCACTCTGCAGAAATTGTTTAGAGACAAAGTACATACAACTAGCCCTAGAAGAAAAATAATCAATTGATATTTCGTGAAACCAATTGATTTTGTAATTGTAGATACTTATAAGTGAAATAAACCGATTGAATAAAAAATTAAATCGATTGTTTTGTACAAGAAAATTATTCAGAGTACCATTAGTGAATTCAATCGATTGAATCGAAGATTTAATCGATTGATTTATAGAAGAAAGTGTGCAGAGTTACAAGATTAATGAAATAAATCGATTAAAAGCTTATTTAATCGATTGAACTACTAACACATCAATATCGGTGAGTAAGAATCGGAAAATCAACAGATTATTTCACAATTTCAATCGATTGAAACAAATAATATCAAGTTATTCATGCAATTATTAATCGATTGAACTTGTTATCGACTCTGTTAAAAAGCATACAATCATCGTAACGAATTAGTTATGCAATACTAGATATATCTAGAATTCCTAATTCAGTCCTAAGCATATTAAGTCTATCTCTAGGAAGTGGTTTAGTGAATAAATCAGCTAACTTGTTTTTCGATTCAACGAATAAAATCTCACAATCACCCCTAGATACGTGTTCTCTAATAAAGTGATGTCTAATTTCAATATGCTTAGTTCTAGAGTGTTGAATAGGATTCTTAGTTAAGTTTATTGCACTAGTATTGTCACAAACCAGAGGTACCTTGTTTAGAGTCACTCCATAATCTGTCGAGTTGTTGCTTGAGGTAGATGCTTTGAGCACAACGGCTCCCAGCCTGCAATGTATTCAGACTTCTGCAGTTGACGAGCAACACACACTTGCTTTTTGCTTGTGCCACGATATAAGACTGCTCCCGGTAAATGACAAGTACCGAGGTACTTTTTACGTCCAATCTACATCCTGCAAAGTCGAATCGAGAAAATCCAACAAGTTTAAGGGATGCACCTTCAGGATACCATAGTCCAACATTAACTGTTCCCTTAAGGTATTTCAGAATCCTTTTGGCAGTGGTAAGATGTGATTCCTTTGGATTTGCCTGAAATCTTGCACAAAGGCATACACTAAACATAATGTCAGGTCTACTAGCAGTTAGATATAGTAGTGAACCAATCAAACCTCTATATTTAGTTTGATCAACAGGTTTTCCTTTTTCATCTAAGTCTAGACAACAGTTAGTAGACATAGGTGTAGAGGACACCTTGCAATTTTGCATATCAAATTTCTTTAACAATTCATTGCAGTATTTAGATTGACTAAGAAAAATGCCATTTTTTAATTGTTTAACCTGGAGACCAAGGAAGAAATTCAATTCTCCCATCATAGACATTTCAAATTCACTTTGCATTTCTTTTACAAACTTATCACACATGGTATTATTAGTGGAACCGAAAATGATATCATCCACATACACCTGCACCAGAATAATGTCAATTCCAGATTTCTTAATGAACAGAGTTTTATCAACCTCACCTCGCTTGTACCCTTGATCAATTAGGAAGTTACTTAACCTCTCATACCATTGTCTAGGTGCTTGCTTTAAACCATAAAGGGCCTTTTTCAATTTGTAGACATGGTCAGGATGCTTGTGATCTTCAAACCTAGGAGGTTGAGAAACATATACTTCTTCATTGATGAGTCCATTCAGAAAGGCACTCTTTACATCCATCTGTAGTAATCTGAAACCACTTAAACAGGCATAAGCTAATAACAATCTAACAGCTTCAAGTCTAGCTACAGGTGCAAAGGTTTCATCAAAATCAATACCCTCTTGTTGGTTATACCCTTTGGCTACCAACCTAGCTTTATTTCTAGTAATAATGCCGTGTTCATCTAGCTTGTTTTTGAATACCCACTTAGTACCAATTACATTGATATCTTTAATTCTAGGAACTAATTCCCATACTTTATTTCTTTCAAATTGATTAAGCTCATCATGCATGGCACTAACCCAGTATTCATCATTTAATGCTTCTTTAACTGTCATAGGCTTTATTTGTGAAATGAATGCCATATGATTACAGAATTTATTAAGAGAATGTCTAGTAGATACTCCCTTATTAATTTGCCCGATGACATTGTCTAGAGAGAGATCTCTTGGAACAATCCGCTCTTTAGGAAGCTCTTCCAGAACATCTTCTTCCTGTTCTTCAGTAATTGTTGGTGGATCAGCTTTTGCAGGGTCCACTGATGGATCATCTTCTTCAACGAGTACATCGATCTGTGTTTTCGGCATGTTTCAACCGATGAGAATTATCGGTTAAATCTTCTTCATCTGCGAGTACTGTTGTTCTATTCTGCACCACTCGAGAAGACTCATTAAACACAACATGTCTTGATTCTTCAACTGATTTCAATCTTAAATTGTAAACTCTATATGCATGGCCAGTGATTTGAGTAACCAAGAAAGATTCCTTTGTCGATTTCTCATCAAACTTGCCAATATTTTCTTTCCCATTGTTTAAAACAAAACATGTACATCCAAAAACCCCGAAATAGTTTATGTTGGGTTTTCTTCCTTTGTACAGATTCATATGGGGTTTTCTTAAGCATGGGTCTAATCAAGACTCTATTCAAAACATGACAAGCGGTGTTTAGTGCATCCGCCCAAAAGTATTTAGGTAAAGAATTTTCACACAACATTGTTCTAGCAAGTTCCACAATGGATCTGTTCTTTCTTTCCACAACACCGTTTTGTTGAGGAGTTCTTGGAGCGAGAAAAATTGTGTTTTATGCCAAACTTTTCACAAAATGATTCAAACTTTTCATTTACAAATTCTCCACCATTGTCACTTTGAATAGATGTAATGAAATATCCTTTTTCATTATGTAAAACCTTGGCAAGCTTTTTGAAAGATTTGTAAGAATCAGATTTGGCCTTTAGAAAAACGAGTCCAGGTAAATGCGGAAAAGTCATCAACAATTACCATGATATAAAGATTACCACCTAGGCTTTTATTCCTTGAAGGACCAACCAAATCCATGTGAAGCAGTTCCAAAGGTTTGGAAGTTGAAACAATGTTTTTGTTTGAAAAAGATTTTCTAGTTTGTTTGCCTTTCAAACAAGCTTCACAGATTTTGTCTTTCAAGATTTGAAGCTTAGGCAGCCTGAAACTAATTCTTTTGAAATCAGTTTGTCAAGATGGTTAAGATGTATATGAGCAAGTCTTCTATGCCACAACCAAGATTCTTCTTCTTTAGTAAGAAGACAACTTTGAGATGATATAGACTGTTTGATATCTAACATGTATATATTGTTTAACCTCTTACCTACCAACATTACCGTGTCGGATTTCGGCTCACGAGATAAGGCACTTTTACGGTTTGAAAATGACTTTGTGACCAAGATCACATAACTGACTTATGCTTATCAGATTGTGCTTGAGACCTTCAACAAGAAGAACATTGTGAATGATTACTGATTCATCATCACCAATATCTCCAGAACCTAGAATTCTTCCTCTGTTGTTGTCTCCATAAGTCACATGACCTCCATTCTTCAATTTCAACTTACGGAATTTTGAAATGTCACCTGTCATGTGCCTTGAGCATCCGCTGTCTAGATACCAAAGGGACTCTTGTTGCTGTTCCTGAAAGATCAAACATCAAGTATTTGGTACCCTTACGTATTTTGGGTCCTTAGGAGTCAATTTTTCCGTTTAACATGTTTTGGAACCCATCTCTTCCTACCTTGCGGCACAAAATATTTTCTAGCATGACAGAATTTTATAGTATGTCCTTTCTTCATGCGAGTAATGACAAGATGAGAAAGGGGATGCTTGTTGTTTTTCTGTATGAAAAGAAGTTCAAATATTTTTTAGTTTTTACCCCATTCTTAGGTTTGTACCCGATTCCAGAATGTTCAAACACACAATTTTGAGACCCAAGAAGTGCATCTAAATTCTCTTTACCTTGAGTAAATTTTGTCAAGGTTTTAGTCAAGTAATCAACCTTATTTTGTAAAACAATACACTTTTCACAATTCTTATTAACAGCAACATTATCCGCGAGATGAATAGATAATATCTAGATGTTCTAAATCTGTTTTGCTTTCTAATAGTTCATTTTCAGAACTTTAACTCTATTTTCTAACCAGTTATTTAAACCTTTCAACCGATTATTTGTATGAGATAAATTTCTGGCTTCACTATGCATTTCATTGAAAGCATTTAGTAATGTGCTTGTAATTCATTTCATTCTCTGTAGGAGTTGAACTTACATGTGATGAAGAGGATTCACGACCGACCATCAAACACATGTTCACCTCTTCACTTTCGGATTCAGAGCTGGAAGATGAATCATTGTCTTGCCAGGCTATATAGGCCTTTTTCCCTTTGTATCTTGATTCTTTCTTGTTTTGATTCTTGGTCTTTTTCGGACAATCACTCTTTATGTGACCCTATTTACCACAAGAATAACAAGTAATAGTATTTTGAACAGATTCGAGTCTTTTTATCATTGTACCTCTTTACTTGGCCGGTTCGTTCTTTCTTCTAAGAAATTTCCCAAATTTCTTAACCAACAAAGTCGAGTTCTCCGATTCATCTTCTTCGAGATCCACTGTTTTCTTCAATCGTCTTGAGAACAATATTTCTACTTTTCTTTTCTGCATTCTCTTGTTCTTTGAACCGATTGATTTCCAACTCATGTTCCCTCAACTTACCAAAAAGTGAAGCAGTAGTCATTTCAGTCAAGTCTCTTGATTCGATATAGCTTGTCACCTTTGGTTGCCATGTTCTGTCCAAACACTTTAAGATTTTGATGTTCAACTCTTCTTTGTCAAAAGTCTTTCCTAACCCAATTAGATGATTAACTATGTGCGTGAACCTTTTCTGCACATCTGCAATTGTTTCTCCTTACTGCATTTTAAACAGCTCATAGTCCCTAATTAACTCATGCTTTCTTGTCCTTTTCACATCAGATGTTCCTTCATGTGTGACCTCTAAAATTTCCCACATTTCTTTGGCAGAGACACACTGAGACACCCTGAAAAACTCATCAAGATTTAAAGCAGAGGTAATAATATTTTTTGCAGTATAATCATATTGGACTCTCCTATTTTCTACATCAGTTAATTCAGCCCAATCTTTTTCAACTACTTTACCATCTACAGTATGAGTTGGTTTGTAAGGACCATTAACAATTGTTTCCCAAATGCCTCTATCAAGAGATTCAATAAAGATTTTCATTCTAACCTTCCGGAAAGAATAATTCACACCAGAAAAAAGTGGAGGCTCGTTTATGGAGGCTCCTTCGAAAAAGTCATCTTTCCCTCGACCATTGGACCGATTACTTGAGTAACTTACAAGAACCAGCTCTGGTACCAATTGAAAGAATTAATGGTTGAGTTCAAGAGGGGGGGTGAATTGAACTTAAAACTTTTTCGCAAAACTCACTTTCTTTTGGAAGAATGAGTTATCTTTATTCAATCTTTGCAAAGGTAATTTGGTTTAAACACAGCACAATTAAAGACAGAAATTAAAAGAGATGAAAGAAGAATATTAACACACAAATTTATACTGGTTCACTCTAATCCAGAGCTACATCCAGTTCTTGACAAACCGGTCAAGTTCCACTAATACCAAGTGAAAATTACAACCGAGTAGATACTCACCAATCTACCCCAAGAACTATCTTGCAAAACCCACAAGACAGAATCTTGAAAACCACCCGAGTAACCAAATCCGATTCTTGTACCAAGTGCAGATTACAATCCAACCTGCACAATCAAACTTTTACAAAAGAATATGGAAAGAAAAAACCTGGACTTGAAGTTTCTAATTGTCCAGAACCAATTCTAACAGCACTTTCTTTCTTTGAATGACCACAATTCTGATCACAGCACCTTATGATATGAAAAAGATTCTTGAATGCAGAGAAAGTCACGTATGAAAGTTTCACAGATTGATTTCACAAGTTTTTTCAAGTAGTGTGATGTATTGTGTTTTTAAAAGATAGATCAATTCTGTATATATAGAGTAAATCATAGAATCAGACTGTTCCAACTGTCAAAAACTGCTTCAGAGAGTCAAAAGATCGATTAGTTTAAAGTAAAACAGTTTAGAAGAGACTCTGATCGATTAGAACTGAAGTATGATCGATCAGACCGAGTTATGATCGATTAGAACTAAAGTATGATCGATCAGACCGAGTTATGATCGATTAAAATGAAACTATGATCGGTCAGAATATTATTTCAATCGATTAAAATATCGATTCAATCGATTGATTTCATTTAAAGCTCCATTCAATTGATTAAAACATCGATTCAATTGATTGATTTCATTTAAAGCTCCATTCAATCGATTGATTCGAGTTTTTAATGGATTGAAACAACTTAATGAAAAATGACAGCGCTCTGTTTCAATCGATTGAAAATCATTTCAACAGATTAAATTCCTGCAAACACTTAGTTATAAAAAAAATAGTCTCTCTGTTTCAACAGATTGAAAAAATATTTCAACAGATTGATTTTCTAAAAACTCTTAGACTGAAAAAGGTCTTTCTGTTTCAACAGATTTAAAATCATTTCAACAGATTGAAAATGCGAAACTTGATATTGAAAATTCATTGAGTTATTTTAACTTGTTGATTCCGCGAATCAATCAATTGAATTTTCGATTATGTATGACCATTTATTATGTTAAGTGATTTTAACAGATTGAAAATCCTTTTCAACAGATTGAAAAAAAAACTTAGTTTATTCTTTTAATACTTAAACGTAAGTTTTTCATGCAGAAAAATGATTTTCAATGAGATGCAACATTTTAAGGTGCTTATCATAAAATATTATGGCCTATCAAGAGATTAAGTGCTTAGACTTAAAAACCTAATCATCTACACACCCACAACCTAAGTTATATCTATGTCTTCATCAAATCCACCAAGTGCTTCAACAACATGTTTTTTCGAGTGGTGTATAACGGGTTTCATAGTTTAGAAATTTCTTACTGAGGTAATATATATGGCTTGTTCTTTCTTACCCGTATCATCTTGTAGACCGAGCACACATCCCATGGACTCGTTGACTACTGAAAGATAAAGAATCAGGGGTTTTCCTTCTATAGGTTGTACCAACACTGGGGATTGGTTAGGCACATTTTGATCTTTTCAAAAGCTTGTTGACACTCATCATCCCAAACTTTCGGTTGATTTTTACGTAACAACTTGAAAATGGGTGTGCACTTATCTGTTAATTGCGCAATGAACCGTGCAATATAGTTTATTCGACCCAGAAACCCTCTGACTTCTTTTTCTGTTCTTGGTGGGGGCATTTCCAAAATTGCCTTTGTTTTATCAGGGTCTACCTCAATTCCTTTTTTACTGACAATGAACCCAAGGAGTTTACCCGACCGTACTCTGAACATATATTTCACAGGATTAAGCTTGATCTGGTATTTTCGAAGTCGATTGAATAACTTCTTCAAGTATTGGAGGTGGTCCATCTCATTTTTGGACTTGGCAATCATATCATCCACATATACTTCAATTTCTTTGTGGATCATATCGTGAAATAATGTTACCATAGCCCTTTGATAAGTAGCTCCAGCATTCTTGAGTCCAAAAGGCATTACTCTATAACAGAATGTACCCCACGGCGTAATGAAGGAAGTTTTTTCTCTATCTTCAACAGCCAATTTAATTTGGTTATACCCTGCATATCCATCCATGAAAGAATAGAGAGTATTCATAGCGGTGTGGTCTATCAGCATATCAATATGTGGTAAGGAAAAATCATCTTTTGGACTTGCACGATTTAAGTCCCTATAATCTACGCATACTCTGATTTTTCCATTTTTCTTTATAACTGGCACGATGTTTGCCAACCATTCAGGGTATTTGGACATGATCAGAAAATTGGCATCCAACTGTTTTTCTACTTCTTCCTTAATTTTCAAGGACCATTCGGGCTTTACTCTTCTGAGCTTCTGCTTAACTGGCCGAAATCCCTCTTTTAGTGGTAATCTATGCTCCACTATGCTTTTATCAATTCCAGGCATATCATGGTAGGACCATGCGAACACGTCCACATACTCTCTTAATAATTGTATCAACCTTTCCGTGACATCGTCATCAATTTGGGTACCAATATTTACTTTCTTCTTGTTATCTCCTTGTCCCAAATTGATGGCCTTAGTTTTTTCCTGATGGGGCTGTATTGATTGAGCTTCTCTTTCCAACAATCTTGGCATGTCCGGGGAAATGGTCCCCTCCTCACTGTTTGACTCAATCCATTCGTCTTCGGCTTTCGGATCTTCCAGAGAGTTTTCAATCGCAGACATGACTGTATGATTATGCTTTGGTTTAGATTTCTTTATTAAATGTGGGAGAGGGAAAAGAATGAAAGAGAATATGAATATTATGAAAAATACCTCGTTGTATTGATAGAAGAAAATATTTACAAAGCCCATTTTAATAAAAAATCTCGTGATCATGGGCGAGGATCACGAGAGATACATCGGAAGCTTTTATTATTTTTATTATTTTTATTTTTATATATTTTTTTAAGAAAAAGAAAAATGATGAGCCCTAATTTGCTTATCTTCCTTATCTCGTCTTTTATTCGAGCTTAGATAGAGGCTGGTCATCCACTTTTGGAGTAGATGCGTCAAAGGTAATCCACCCTGCATCTACCAAATCCTGGACCTTATGCTTTAAGGTCAAACAGTTATCTACGGAGTGTCCCGGAGCGTCTAAATGATAATTGCATTTTTTGTTTGGCTTATACCATTCTGGATATGGTGGCTCTATTTTCTTGGGAGAGATGCGAATTTTAAAAGCAGACTTCCATAGGAGGTGGGTATTGGAGTAAATTTCCTTTCCGGTCTGAGTGACTTGGTCTGCTGCGAGGAGGAAGAAGGAGTGGCAAAGTTGATTGCATTTACGGTTCCTTCCTTCTTTCTTCCAAAGCCCTTCTTTCTTCCTTCTTTCTTCCGCTTTTTAGTCCTTGCTCCACTCTTTCTCCTATAATTACCACATCCGCAAGCAGTGTTGACGTGTTCCCTATCATATTGTCATAGTAGAGACCAGTCAGAGAATTGATAAACATGGGTGTGGTTTCTTTTTCGGATAGAGGAGGTTCTACTTGGGCTGCCGATTCCCTCCATCGTTGGGCATACGCTTTGAAAGATTCATCGTTTTTCTTGCTTAGTAATTGTAAATCTGCTCTCTCTGGGGTCAGATCAATATTGTATTTATAACGACGAAGAAAAGCATCCGCCAGATGTCTCCAGGTTTGGACTTGCCCTCCTTCCAATTGCATATACTAGTTTAAGGCTGACTCAGCCAAGCTCTCCTGAAAGCAATGGATCAGCAGTTTCTCATTGTCAGCATATGCAGCCATCTTGCGGCAGTACATTGTGAGATGGCTTTTGGGGCAAGTTATTCCCACGTATTTTGGGAAGTCCGGAGTCTTGAATTTGTTAGGGAATTGGATGTTTTTAACGAGGCACATATCAGCTGCCTCTTTAACATCGAAGTTATGCGCTTCCATGGCTCTCAACCTCTCCTCAAGGCCAGTAATTTGTTGTTTTGATATTTCCGGAGTATGAATATGTACTGCCCTTGTGTCAGATTGAGCGTGTTCAACATTAGGTTCTTCTTCCTCTTCTTGGTGAGAGGCTTGTCCACTTTGAGGACCCTCCTTGTGGAGACTTTGCTGACGCATCATTTCCATCATTTGAGCCATTTGCTTTTTCAGCGCATTAAGCTCAGTGGTGAGCTTTCGGTTTTTCTCTTCTATTTGCTCCATCTTTTTAGCTTTTTGAGCGCGAGTGAGGACGGCGGAAGAGCAGCCACTTTCTAAATGATTTTAAAGATTTTTTATTATAGCTTTTTATTTCAACTGATTAGTGTGAGACAGATATTTTTAGACAATAGCTTTCATATCTTTTTAAAAGTCATACTTTTAAAAAGTACTTTTGGTATGATGACTTCCTTTGTTCAAAAGGTTACCAACATATTTTAGCACATTCGTATTTCTTTTTAGGGAAGTTACGAACGTGTTTCTTGCTTTTGTCTAAGAATATCTATTTATTTCCTAGAATGAATGTTTTTATGTATGAGATTGATTAGGATGATGTTTATGCATATTTCTCTTAATGTATTTATTTTCTCTCGTAGTTTTACCACTCATGAAATCATGTGATGACACAACTTTGTCAAAAATCTTTTTGTAAAAGGTTTTTTTTATTGCTTTAAATTGTTTTTTAGAATTTTTGTTTTTTTTTGTCTACTGTATGATTACCCTATGCTAATGCATCAATACAAATGCAGCAAACAATGCACACACAATTCACTCATCCACGAGCAGAGTCACGCTTATTTAATCACGAGGTAGGGTTTTCCTGCAGAAACGTACTTGGTTTAGGTGGTTCTAAACTGTTCTCACCAAGGCCAAAGGTTCCCAAGGTGCCCCCATTATAGGGACCTCTCAATCTTTCAGTCTTCGGATCATGCACGAAACTCCGTGTCGACATCCTTGGACCAAAAGAAGAGAGTTATCACCTTGAGTTGGTGGTTTTCCGACAACGGTTGTAGCCCCGTGTGCCAACAAGCCGGTCGTATCTACCACCCACTCCCTATAGGTATTCATTCTTGCTCCCCAGGTATAGAGGGACTGTTGTGTGCAAGGGTTTTTGTGTACAGTTTGTATTTCAGACAATTTGCAGAAAAATAATCATATAGCAGTTATTAAAGCCATACAATAAAACATACAAAAGGAGGGTAAAGGCATAATTTTAAATCTTTACTTAGTTTGAATTTATCCGTCACTAAATGGGATCAACTCTTTGTTAGAATCGCGCAGCGGAATGTTCGCGTGGTCGGACAAAAACCAAGAGGGGGGGGGGGTGAATTGGTTTCTTAATAAAAATTAGGTTTTCAAAATTTTCCCCAAATTTTACCGATTAAAAACTGTGTAAATGTAAATAGAGAAAGGGATAGAGTCTTACACAAGAAATTTATACTGGTTTGGATTAAAAGACCCTACGTCCAGTTGCTAATCACTCAAACAGAGGATTAACGCTGTCACTATAATCAAATTGTTACAATACAAATTACAATGGAAAAGATAAAGTTAAAGATAACACCTCTCTTGAAACCCACAAGAGATGAAGAACAACTTTCCCCAGAGACGGCACAACACACAATCCACTAAGAACTCCACTTAGTGATTCTTATCGCTTCTAGCCCACACCAGGTTCCAAAAGCCCCTTTTTCTTGCAACAAACAGTTCTCTGGCACTACAACACTTAACTTTTGTATGAAAAAGGTTGTTCTATTTTTTTTTAGTGCCATAGAAGAGTTTAAGTAGAGAAATTAGGGTTTGGGAATTGGGATTTTCGGAATTAGGGTTCTTGGGAAAAGGGTTTTCGAAAATAGGTTTGATTTGAAGTTAAAAATCAAAATCTGACTGAAATAATCGATTAAAAGAAGTATTAATCGATTAAAACAGAGTCAAATATCAACAAAACCCAAACCTCTCTGTTTTAATTGATTAAAAGGTGATTTAATCGATTAAACCGCCTGATAATCGATTAAAATTTGGTTTAATCGATTAAACCAGTGAGTTGTTACAGAAAATGATTTTTCTCACTGTTTTAATCGATTATTTCCCTATTTAATTGATTAAAGCCGAGCCTGGATGATAAATATGAGCTTTTTGAAGCTTCTAAGGTGCAGACTATGTACCGGCTATCTTAAACACTAATATTACATACTCAATCTAATTGAAACAGAGTTATTACAATACAAAACAAGTCTTCAACACTCTAAGTCTTTGTGTTCTTGAATCATCATCAAAATCAACAATCTTCATGTTTATCAAGTGCAGCAGCAAGTCCTTGAATGTTTAACAATCTCCCCCTTTTTGATGATGATCAAAATTATCTTTTAAAGCCTTGTAATAACGTGTTTTATCTGTCATACTAACAAACACATTAAACATACCAGATAATATTTAAATTCAATTCACAAGAGGCTTTAAATATTTCTCCCCCTATTTTGATTATGATAAAAAAATAACTCTGCAATAACAATCATAAGAGCTCCCCCTCAAAATATGCATAAGTTGGAGATAACTCCCCCTCAATCAAAGCATAAAAGAAACATCATATTTTATTGCAGAAATAATCATTCATTACAATAACAAGAGAAAATAACAAAAAGAAAATAATCAACAAAATTTAAAATTCTGCACTATCATCATCATTAAAGTGTGCATCAAATCTATTTTCTAAACGGCACACTTTATCATCTACATCAGATATACGGCGAATTAATTCCTCATGTCGTACTCCAGAAAGAGTGAAGAATGATTGCATCCTCTGATTCATGTCAGATAACATGTCTTCCATGGATTGTCGGGTTTCATGATGAGTAGAGGAAGTTCAAACACTTTGGATTTGGTCAGAGGGAAACTCAGCAGCTGGAGGCATATCTTCATTAGCATCACCTTGATTAGGAACATCATCTTTGTGAACATAAATATCATTGACACGCACCATTTGGAGTTGAATCAATGTGTTGTCCAGCATGCGGTTCAAGTTATTTGTTCTAACTGCTTGTTCACCTTCAACATTCACTCCTTTATATTCAAGAATACGAGAGACAAGTAAAGCATATGGAATTTTGAATGTGGGATGACGTTTTGCTTTTAACATGGTCATTGTGACAAGAACACCCCAATCTAAAGGTTCATTATTCATTATGGCATGAATAATTCTAAGATCAATTGAAGAACATTGGGCATGATTTGTAGCTCGAGGACATAGGATCCAAACAATTAGATGGAGAATCATGCGTTCCTCCTTCTTTAAAGGTCCAGCATGAAGGATACGCCCAATCTCCATGGAAGGATTTTGCAGAAAAGAATGGTAAGCTAAAAACCTGTCAAAATCATCTAGCTCACCAAAAATGTTAATAGCATCTTCTCTAATTGGAAAGTGAGCGACGTTTTCCCAAATATCATCGTCAAGAATAATTGTGATGCCTTTTACTCTAGAGGTAGCAATTTGATATCTAAATTTAAATCTAGAGTAAAATACCCTAACAAGGTCAGGATAATACGTACCTTGCATTTGGATGAAGGTAAGAACTCCTTGAATTTCAAGAAGGTTGGGAAAATTGAATCCCCTATTGATGAATTGCTCACCAATAAGAAACTTGGGAGAAATAATAGCCCGTTCCTTCCAGTAGGTCATAAATTCTTGTTGGCTATCTGTATCAGAAATCCATCCTTCTACAGAATTAGGACGAGGTCGAAATGAGGGTGCAGATCTTCTTCTAGTAGGGATCTTAGTACGAGAAGATGAGGTCATTGAAAGATTAGAGGAATAACAAGAAGATTTAGAAAGCTAAGTGTAGTGAGAAGAGGGCAAGATAGCTAGAATAAGGCAAGATAGCTTGATTTCAAGAGATAGAAGTGAGTAGAAGTGAAATGAAGGTCCCTATTTATAACCAAGCATCTCCAATGTTCATATGGAAGGAAATAATGGTCAAAATATCCGTTGGCAACGACTAGGAAGCAAACTTGGTCGGATTTAATCGATTAAAATTCAAATTAATCGATTAAATCACTTCTAGACCCGTTTAATCGATTATTTTGGGCTGTTAATCGATTATTACTAGTTTTAATCGATTAATGGACGAATTAATCGATTATTCCAGAGAGGAATACCCTGTTTTAAGTGTTTTGGATGCAAATAATCGATTATTACTCCAATTAATCGATTATTCCAGAGAGGAATGCCCTGTTTTGAGTGTTTTAACACATGATAACCTATGAACATCCTACAAAATGAATTATAACATTACAACCATCCAAAAACAGTCAAATTAAGCAGAATTTAAGCTATTTCTAATATCCCTAAATCTCTTCTAAGATCATAGAATCTATCCTTGGGTAGAGGCTTAGTAAAAATATCTGCTAATTGACGTTTGGTATCTACATACTCTATTTTACAGTTTCCTTTGCTGATATGATCTCTCAAAAAGTGATGTCTTATTTCTATATGTTTAGTCTTAGAGTGCATTACTGGATTCTTAGTAAGATTTATTGCACTCGTATTATCACACATCAACGGAATGTCATTTAAAAAGATACTATAATCTTCTAACTGTTGTTTCATCCATAGAATTTGAGCACAACAACTACCAGCTGCAATATATTCAGCTTCAGTGGTAGATAAAGCAACACATGCCTGTTTCTTAGAATGCCAAGATATTAAGGATGAACCTAACAAATGACATGTCCCACTAGTACTTTTCCTATCAATTTTACATCCACCATAATCGAGCATCAGAATATCCTATTAAAATCATACAAGCATCGAGACGGATACCACAAACCAAAACCGAGTAGTTCCTTTTAAGTATTTTAAAATATGTTTCACTGCAATTAGATGAGATTCTTTAGGACAAGCCTGAAATCTAGCACACACACGGACAAAATGCATAATATCGGGTCTACTTGTAGTTAAGTATAACAGTGATCCTATCATACCTCTATACATAGTTTGATTAACTTCCAAACCTGATTCATCCTTGTCTAGATAGCATGAAGTTCCCATGGGTGTGTTAGCTTCCTTTGAGGTGTCCATTCCAAACTTTTTAAGGATTTCTTTGCAGTATTTGGTTTGAGAGATGAAAATGCCATCTTTAAGTTGCTTGATTTGTAGTCCAAGGAAGAATGTCAATTCTCCCATCATAGACATTTCAAACTCTCCCTGCATTATCTTAGCAAATTCTACACATAACGAATTATCGAGTTGATCCAAAAATAATATCATCAACATACACCTGGACCAATAAGATATGTTCTTTAACTTTCTTTATAAACGAGTGTAGAATCAATTTTTCCTCTAGAAAAATCATTTGATGTTAGGAAACTACTTAACCTTTCATACCAAGATCTAGGAGCTTGTTTCAACCCGTATAAAGCTTTCTTTAATTTAAAAACATGATTAGGAAAACTAAAATCCTCAAAACCAGGGGGTTGCTCCACATAAACTTCTTCTTTAATAAAACCATTCAAAAATGCACTTTTAACATCCATTTGATATAGTTTAAATTTCATTAAAGATGCATAGGCAAGAAGTAGGCGTATATCCTCTAACCTGGCAACAGGAGCATAAGTTTCATCATAATCTATACCTTCCTCCTGACAATAGCCTTTTGCAACAAGTCTGGCTTTATTCCTTGTTATGTTCCCATCTTCATCAAGTTTATTTCTAAACACCCATTTGGTTCCAATAACTTGATATGATTCTTCCCTTGGGATTAATTCCCGAGACTTGATTTCTTTCAAATTGGTTAAGTTCTTCTTGCATGGCTATGCACCATTGTTCATCTTTAAGTGCTTCCTCAACATTCTTGGGTTCAATCTGTGACACAAAAGCTACAGACATAGAAAAATTAGTCATATTTCTTGTTCTTACCCCTTTTGAGATGTCACCTATGATATTGTCCATTGAGAGTCCTCTAGGTGATTGCCATTCTTTTGCTAATTCAGGCGTTTAAGAAGGCTCATTTTCTTCCAAATATAATTCATCAAGAGCCTCTCTTATATATTCATCATCACCTGCAATTTCTTTATTTGACTCAAGAGGATTTCCCCAAGGTCTACAATCTCATCAAAGGTAACATGTATAGATTCTTCTATATTCAAAGTTCTCCTATTAAACACCCTATAAGCCTTGCTAGTTAATGAATAACCTAAGAAAATCCCCTCATCAGCTTTAGAGTCAAATTTTCCTAAGTTGTCCTTACCATTATTCAACACAAAGCACTTACAACCAAAAATTTTCAAATGAGCAACATTAGGTTTTCTACCATTAAACAATTCATAGGGAGTAGATTTAATAATTGACCTAATGAGCATTCTATTTAAAACATAACATGCAGTACTAACCGCATCAACCCAAAAATACTTAGGAACATTAGATTCATTTAACATAGTTCTAGCAAGTTCCTCTAATGACCTATTTTTCCTTTCAACTACACCATTTTGTTGGGGAGTCCTAGGAGCGAGAAAAGTTATGTAAAATTCCATTTTCTTCACAATAATTTTCAAACTTTTCATTTTGAAACTCACCACCATGGTCACTTCTTAAAACTTTAATTCTTAAGTCTTTCTCATTTTGAATTTGTTTTGCAAATTTTCTAAAGACCTTAAAAGCTTCACTTTTCGTAGTAAGGAAAAATGTCCATGTATACCTAGAGTAATCATCAACAATCACAAGTCCATAGTAATTTCCACCAAAGCTTTTTATCCTAGAAGGTCCAAATAAATATAAATGTAATAATTCTAAGGGTTTTGAAGTGGAAATAACATTCTTTGATTTAAATGATGATTTTACTTGTTTACCCTTTTGGCATGCATCACACAATCTATCTTTTTCAAATTTTAACTTAGGCAAACCAATAACTAAGTCTTTTGATATCAATTTATTCAAATGATGCATATTTATATGAGCCGCTCTCTTATGCCATAACCAAGGGTTCTCTTCCTTAGCAACTAAACATGTTATGCTAGACTCATGTAAACAATCCAAATCAATCAAATATATGTTGTTATGCCTAATGCCTTTCAATGCTACATTTTCGGAATCTATCAAGTGTATGGTGCAAAATTTACTTTCAAAAATTACCTTGAAGCCTTTATCAGATAATTGACTTATACTAAGGAGATTATGCTTAAGTCCATCAACAAGTAGCACATCCTTGATCTCCAAAGTGTTTGCACCGCCTATGTTTCCAATTCCAAGGATCTTCCCTTTGTTGTTGTCCCCATAAGTTACATATCCTTGTTCCTTAGCTTTGAAACTCACAAATTTAGATTTATCTCCGGTCATATGTTTTGAGCATCCGCTATCAAGATACCACATAGACTTCTTTGATTTGTAAGTTTCCTACAAAACAAGAATATAGTAAACTTAGGTCCCCACAACTTTTGGGTCCTTGGGGTTAGAGACATAACAATCTATTTAACTATAGGAACCCAAATGAATTTACCTTTAGGTACACCGAAATGTTTAATTTTACATCTATTTGACGTGTGACCTTGTCTCATGCAATAAAAACATACTTTTGATGTGACATTTGAAAATGATGTATTTCTAACTTTTGACATTTTAGTTCCTTTCTCAACCCATACTCTTTTCTTTTTTGTTTTAGACTCTTTCATAGAAACTTGATGATTTACATTATTTTGAGCAAAAATAGTTTTATCCTTCTTAAGATCACTTATTTCCATTTCGGCCTTATCAAGTAGATGATTTAGGATATCTATATCATATTCATGCTCTTTACAAGTTTCACATGCTAAATTCTTATCCTCATCTAAACATACAATTTTCGTGTCTAATACCTCTTTTTCTTCTAAACATGTAATTTTCATTTTTAAAGAGTCAATTTCCTTTTCGGATCTACTTAAATTCTTCTTTACAATTTTATATTCATTCTTCAAGTTCTTAAAAGCACTAAACAATTCATTATAAGCATTTTGCAATTCATCATAGTTATTATCCTCATCACTAGAAGATGTGTCGGAATCACTTACCTCAAAATCGGATGATATGTTGTCATTTGCCATTAAGCAAATGTTTGCTTCTATTTCCGAGTCACTTGATTCCGAACTTGAGTAACTGTTGTCCCAAGCAATGTAGGCTTTCTTCTTGAAGTGCTTTTTGCCTTTAACTTCATCGTTCTTCTTATTTGGACATTCGGTCTTTACATGTCCTGCTTCACCACAACCATAGCATTTTATATTTACGGAAGAATTTTCCCTTACCTTTCCTTTACCTTTGAAGGGATGTCTTCCTTTTGCTTTCATGAATTTGGTGAACTTCTTTATCATAAGACTCAGCTCTTCTTCTTCATTTTCCGAGTCTTCTTCTTCTTCCTTTTTATTTTTACCTTTGGAAATTTCGGTTTTGAAGGCTTGATTCTTCTTTTGATATTGGCCTTCTTCTTCGTTTAATCTTCCAAGCTCTAACTCATGTTCTCTAAGTTTTCCAAAGAGCGCCGCCATAGACATAGTGGCAAGATTTTGTGACTCCGAGATGGCCGTCACCTTAGGTTGCCATTTCCTATCCAAAGATTTCAAAATTTTAACATTCAATTCATCAACGTCAAAGATTTTACCTAGTCCGGTGAGATGGTTCACGATATGAGTGAAACGCTTTTGTACGTCTAAGATCGTTTCGCCTGGTTGCATACGGAACATCTCGTATTCTTGGATTAGAGAATTTTTGCGTGCTCTTTTAACGTCGTCAGTTCCTTCGTGGGTCACTCTAAGCATTTCCCACATTTTCTGTGCACTTTTACAAACAGAAATTCTATAAAACTCGTCAAGGGTTAGAGCAGATGAAATTATATTTCTAGCCCTAACATCAAATTGTGCTTTTTTGTTTTCTTCTGCAGTCCATCTAGAAAAAGGTTCAAGAACGTCAACATCGTTCTCTGTAACTTTAGGAACAAATGGACCGTTTAAAATAGCATCCCAAACGCCTCTATCAATAGACTCTAAAAATATTTGCATACGTACCTTCCAGAAAGGAAAGGATAATTTTGACCCGCAAAAAGTGGGGGTCTGTTGATAGACGCACCTTCGGCAAAAGTTTGATTTTGTCCGGCCATTTTCGAAAATTTGAATGACTATCAAAGAAAGCTCTGATACCACTTGTTAGAATCGCGCAACGGAATGGTCGCATGGTCGGACAAAAACCAAGAGGGGGGGGTGAATTGGTTTCTTAATAAAAATTAGGTTTTCAAAATTTTCCCCAAATTTTACCGATTAAAAACTGTGCAAATGTAAATAGAGAAAGGGATAGAGTCTTACACAGGAAATTTATACTGGTTCGGATCAAAAGACCCTACGTCCAGTTGCTAATCACTCAAACAGAGGATTAACGCTATCACTATAATCAAATTGTTACAATAAAAATTACAATGGAAAAGATAAAGTTAAAGATAACACCTCTCTTGAAACCCAAAAGAGATGAAGAACAACTTTCCCCAGAGACGACACAACACACAATCCACTAAGAACTCCACTTAGTGATTCTTATCACCTCTAGCCCACACCAGGTTCCAAAAGCCCCTTTTTCTTGCAACAAACAGTTCTCTGGCACTACAGCACTTAACTTTTGTATGAAAAAGGTTGTTCTATTTTTTTTGAGTGCCATAGAAGAGTTTAAGTATAGAAATTAGGGTTTGGGAATTGGGATTTTCGGAATTAGGGTTCTTGGGAAAAGGGTTTTCGAAAATAGGTTTGATTTGAAGTTAAAAATCAAAATCTGACTGAAATAATCGATTAAAAGAACTATTAATCGATTAAAACAGAGCCAAATATCAACAGAACCCAAACCTCTCTGTTTTAATCGATTAAAAGGTGATTTAATCGATTAAACCGCTTGATAATTGATTAAAATTTGGTTTAATCGATTAAACCAGTGAGTTGTTACAGAAAATGATTTTTCTCACTGTTTTAATCGATTATTTCCCTATTTAATCGTTTAAGGCCGAGCCTGGATGATAAATATGAGCTTTTTGAAGCTTCTAAGGTGCAGACTATGTACCGGCTATCTTAAACTCTAATATTACAGACTCAATCTAATTGAAACAGAGTTATTACAATACAAAACAAGTCTTCAACACTCTAAGTCTTCGTGTTCTTGAATCATCATCAAAATCAACAATCTTCATGTTTATCAAGTGCAGCATCAAGTCCTTGAATGTTCAACACCCTCTAGCTTCCCTAGTGGAGTCGCCATCTGTCACCGCCGTCCGTTCTAACGTCTAGGGACATCTCAAACGTTTATGTGAGCGGTCGCGAAAAGATGGTTTAGACTCGCGTTTATTTAAAAATGTGATCATTGCTCCCGAGGTGCTCAACAACTGAACTATCCTCTAATAAAAGCAAGGTTTTCGCAAAACGGTTCTTATGGAGTCGCCACCAATGTTTTGACCATAAATATTAGAAAAGGATAAAAAGGCGTTGATTTTAAGAAAAACCAAACTTGGCCATTATAACCAGAGTTAGGTAAGGGAGTTAGTTACGCGTGGGGAAGGTGTTAGCACCCCCACGACGCCCCTTTCGGGTTCCCTATGATAGACTAACTTAGAAAATAAACACTCAATGAAATTATGCTTTTACCCTATTATTCTATCTACTTGCAGAATTTAAAAGTCTACATGACCTTATTATCTAATGCACACAAAGAAGGCGATAAAGAAAGCAATAAAAAGAGAGAGAGAATAGAGAAGGAACCTCCGAAGCAAGCTTTATATTAACTCTTCGAAAAACTTCAGGACGCTTTTTGGCAGTCCTCGCACTCTACAAACCTCCTGCAAAATAAAGAAAAGTCACTCTACCGAGGGCTGGACGTAGGAGACTTCCTTAACTGATTTCAACTTTAACGGAAATCAGAAAGCTCACTCGAACTCTGGAATAATGCTCAGAGTCACCTTAAAGTGCCAAAAGGCTTCCTTGAGAGTGGTAGGAGTGAAAAGGTGTGAAAATTCAGAGAATGTGAGCTCCTATTTATAGGGAACCAAGCCAGGAAAAAGTGGACGGTCGTCCATAGCCAAAAGTGGCCATGGACGGCCGTCCATAGCCATAAAGTTGCCATGGACGACCATCTGTTTGTCCTGGATGGCCATTTGCTGTCTCCGGTGGATTTTTTGATTTTTATTGCCTCTAAAAACCCTTCCTATCTTAAATGGAACCTAGAACAAGCTACTAGGGACTTAATAAAGTCTTGACCATCTTCGAAACGGGCGATCTTCGGCTTTATTGGAGAGTCGGGCAAGATTTGGGGTCTACAGTTGCCCCCCTTTACCCCACCAATTGACTATGGGTTAACGTACCATGAGGTCGATTGGCGGGTGAAGGAGTTAACCCTCTTGCCCGGTTGTCCTCTGGATGTTCCTCTTGTCATGGTGGCTGACCCTCGGGACTTGTGAATGTAATTTGGTGCTGTCTTCAGGATGCATCCTTGTTGTGGAGGCTGACCCTTCGAACGATATGCTATGACGCTTCAGGATGCTCCTTCGGTGCGGTAGTTGACCCTTTAGCTGACGAATGAAGTTTTTCCCTCAGGATGCTCCTTTGGTGCGGTAGCTGACCCCTTGGATGGTTGTGATGCCTCAGGATGCTCCTTTGACGTGGTAGCTGACCCTTCGGCTAATGAAGATTTTCCTTGGGATGCTTCTTCGATGCGGTAGCTGACCCCTTGGTTGATGAGTATGAACACCCATCAGGTTAGATGCCTCAGGATGCTCCTTCGATGCGGTAGCTGACCCTTTGGCTGTGGTAGTGACTTACTGATTTCGATCATGCGCCGGGGTTTTGCCTGTGTGCAGGTCTTCATCTTCAGGACTTTCCTTGTCCCGAAGTGGTGGTGGCGGCTTACTGCTCTAGCTCATGCGCCGATTTTTGCCTGTGTACAGGTCTTCGTCTTCAGGACTTTCCTTGTCCAAAAGTGGTGGTGGCGGCTTACTGCTCTAGCTCATGCGCCGACTCCATGGGGAGTGATTTTTCTTGACTCTTCTTGTGTAGTCATCCAGTATGTCGGGGATTCTTCGCTTTTGGCTTTTTCTTTAGTCATCTAGCTTCTTGACTACTGGGGATTCTTGATGAATGCCTCTTAGGTAGGCATGAATCCATTGGGGATTTGTTGATTCTGATGATGCCTCTGAGTAGGCAGATACTTTATTGAGGTTCTGGTAACGCCTCTGAGTAAGCAGATTACTTCATCGGAAGTGAAGACCTTCAGTTTGCGTTGTTTTGCCTCTAAGTAGGCTGATCCGCTTGGGGGTAGAACCTCACTTGGAGACTTGTTTTGGGATGCTTCCTGTTTTCAAACACAAACATGGAGCTAGTCTCCTTATACGCATGAATGATTCTTGTTTTTTTATTTATCTGAGGCGATTATTTTATTTTTTGTTTTTTTTATTTTGACAAAGTCGTTTTGTGCGACTACTTTGTGTGGATGCCTTAATGAGATGATGGGGGATGCCATACCGACACAAGATATTTTTCTTGATGAAGGTGGTCACTACTTTCTTGGTCACATGTGCGTAGGATGCCGCTTCTACCCATTTGGTAAAGTAGTCAATGGCCACTAGGATGAAGGGATGACCATTGGACGCTTTCGGCTCGATGGGTCCAATAACATCCATGCCCCACATGGAGAAATGCCATGGTGTAGCCAAGACGTTGAGAGGTGCTGGTG
The DNA here is from genome assembly GCA_963425845.1 of Sphenostylis stenocarpa. Classification (NCBI taxonomy): domain Eukaryota; kingdom Viridiplantae; phylum Streptophyta; class Magnoliopsida; order Fabales; family Fabaceae; genus Sphenostylis; species Sphenostylis stenocarpa. Next base: position 16,272,782 of record OY731402.1, on the reverse strand, counting down.
GGACATGAACATTGTCGGCATAGACCTGGAATTTGTGACATCATTTGACGTATTGATGACAATCACCTTCCATCATGGACCAGAAGTATCCTGCCCTTAGGATCTTTTTTGCCATGACATGTCCTGGCGTGTGGGTTCCGAAGGCTCCTTCATGAATTTCCTTAATCAGGGTTTGAGCTTCTTCGCGGTCCACACATCTCAACAAGCTAGAGTAAAAAATTTTCTTATAAAGGGTTCCTCCGATCAGTGTGAACCCTACAACTCTCTTTTGAATGATCCTTTTATCATTATCATTAATTCCCTCGGGACATTCACCCTTCGTGAAGTATCGCTTGATGTCATGATACCAAGGGGATTTGTCTTCCTCGCTAGTTACTGCCATACAAAAAGCTTGTTTATCATGCAACCTTATTTGGATAATCGGTATCTCACATTCTTGATCTAAGGCGAACATGGATGACAAAGTAGCGAGAGCATCTACGAACTGATTGTCTTCCCGAGGGATGTACTCGAAAGTGACGTTTTCCATCCTCGAAATCATATTTTGGATGTACTCTAGATATGGGATCAATTTGGAATTTCTGGTTTCCCATTCACCCATGAGTTGATAGATAACAAGAGATAGACCCCAAATCTTGCCCAGCCTCCAAATAAAGAGAAGAAGACCTCCTATTTGAAGATGGACGAAGCCTAACAAGCCACTAGGAGAGACTATTAGGCCCCATACTAGGATAGGAGGGTTTTTCTGTACAAAAAATAAGTTTTCTCGCCTTTTTGGGACGAGACCGCCATCTTGTTTGACGAGACAGCGGTCTCTCTACCTGCAAATGGCGACACGGCGGTCTCGCTTTCCCAGACGGCGGTCTCGCCACCTGCGCAAGACGAGACGGCGGTCTCGCCACCTGCGCAGGACGAGACGGCGATCTCGTTTGGCGAGATGGCAGTCTCGACCCTGTCGGACGAGAACGGCGGTCTCGCCACTACCAGGCACGAAAACCTATAAATATGGGCCTCCCCCCCCCTCATTTCCACACACCACACAGCTTTTGCTCTCCCTTCTCTCTAAAACTTCTCTCTAGAATCCCTCCGACGCATTTCTGGAGCTTCTGAGTGCCTTTGTGAGTGTTTTTTCGGCGTCTAGAAGAGTTTCCAGCGTCGTGTAGAGTGAAGGACTGCCAAAAAGCACCCATTTTTGTTAAAGAAATAAAAAAGAAAGCTTGCTTCGGAGGTTTAAATTCTCCCTCTCTACTTTTACTGCTTTAATTTTAAAATATGCAATAGATTAGGGCCATGTAGTCATAATTTTAAATTCCGCAAAATAAAAAGGGCAAAAGCGTATTTTTCCGGTTTATTTATTAACAAAGTAGCTGGCCTATCATAGGGAACCCGAAAGGGGCGTAGTAAAGGAACTAATACTTCCTTTACACGTAACTAACTCCCTTACCCAACTCTGGTTCTAATGACCAAAGTTGGTTTTCGAAAACCAACGCCTTTTAAAACCCTTTTCCGATGTTTCCGGTAAAAACATCGGTGGCGACTCCACATAACCCCTCAAAATTAGTCCTTGGGTTAGCCCGGTTATCGGACAACCTAAAGGCGTTGTAACCACCCATAAAAAACGCGAAAAACAAAAAGGGTCAAAACTATCGCGTCGCTCCGACCGCCTCGTTTTGATGGCGGCGACAAATGGCGACTCCACTGGGGAAGCCTCGAGAGTTGATCCCATTTAGTGATGGGCCGGCTTAAAAATAAGTAAACCAGGAAAATAACGCTTTTGCCCTTAACTTGTATTATAACATGTTTTAATGCTTGGCTTTAATAACTGTTGTTTGTTTATACTTACGCAATTGTTTGAAATACAAACTGTACACAAACCCTTGCACACAACAGTTCCCTCTATACCCGGGGGCAAGTGAGAAAACCATAGGGAGTGGGTGGCAGGTACGGTTCGCTGTAGTGAGGGCCTTGAGCCCACCAGTGTGATCGGAAACCACCACTCAAGGTGATAACCTTCCTCTTTTGGCAACAAGACTGACTATGGCCTTAGTGCTAAGCATGGTCAGACGGCTGGAGAGTGGGGACCCTATAATGGGGGCACCTTGGGGGCCTTAGCCTGGTGAGAACAGTTAGAACCAACCCTCGCCAATGCACTCTTCTGCAGGAAAACCCTACCTCGTGATATAAACGAAATCTCGCCTGTTCGGGGATGACCAAATTGTGTGTGCATATGTTTGTTGCATTTTTCTATTGCATAGCATAAACAAACAACAAAACAAAAAAATCCCAAAAATATTTTCACAAATAAACACCCTTATCTCGGACAACCTGCCTTTTAGCTAGCCTGGTTTTAGGTTCTTTGTAAGCTAAGTAGCCACGCAGTTCTGACAGAAGAGATAAGGGACGCTAAAATATTCTTTCGCATAAAGCCACATTTTATCTCGGACAGTCTGCCTTTAAGCTAGCCTGGTTTCAGGTTCTTTGTAAGCTAAGTAGCCACGCAGTTCGGACAGAAGAGATACAAGGCTATAAAATAAAAAATAAAAACCAAAATCAAAATACAAAAATACCAGAAAATAAATAGATCAACTTCTGACAAAGTCAAAACGTTCATATTACATCATACCATGAGTGAAGAAAAACCAAGAGAGAAAATAAAAAGTGATAGCACATTCAACATCATTTAAATAGAATCTCTCATGCATAAGCATACCCATTTTAGTTTAAGCATCAAACATGCATTAATAAACCTTTTTGGGCATTCTAGAAAGTGGCTGGTCCTCTCCCCACTCGTACTTGTGCATAAAAAGCAAAAGCGATGGAAAACTTGGAGGAGCAGAACCGAAAGCTCACTGCGGAGGTCAATACCCTCCGCGAGCAAGTGGCCCAATTAATGGAGGTCGTACGCCAGGGACAAAGCAAAGGCGAAAATCAAGCTGAACATATCCCTCCCCATGAGGAAGAGGAGGAAGAATACTTTTTTGACGGGAAGGATGCTAAGACTGCACGCATCCTTACCCCAGAAGTGTCCAAATAGCAACTCTCCGCCCTGGAGGAGAGGCTTAAGGCGGTCGAAGGGCACAACTTCGACGTCAAGGAGGTGGCAGACATGTGCCTGGTGAAAAACATCCACTTCCCTCCCAAATTCAAGATCCCGGACTTCCCCAAGTACGCCGGGATGACCTGCCCAAAGAACCATCTTACAATGTATTGTCGTAAGATGGCCGCCCATGCTGAGAATGAAAAACTCCTGATCCACTGCTTCCAGGAGAGTCTGGCGGACACAACTCTCAAGTGGTATATGCAGCTAGAGAGAGGGCAGGTCCAGAGCTGGAAACAGTTGGCTGACACTTTTCTCCGTCGTTACTGATACAACATCGATCTGACCCCCGACAGGTCAGATCTCAGGACTCTGAGCAAAAGGGACGACGAGTCTTTCAAAGCGTACGCCCAAAGGTGGAGGTAAATGGCCGCCCAAAAAGAGCCTCCATTGATAGATAAAGAAACAATGGCTATGTTCATAGACTCACTGACCGGAGCGTACTACGATAAGGCGATAGCCAGTACCTCCAATCTCTTCTCGGACATAGTCACTGTGGGAGAAAGAGTGGAGCAAGGGCTAAGGAGTGGAAAAATAGCACGACCTTCTCCTTCCAGCACCTCATTCAAGAAACCCTTCAAAAAGAAGGAAGAGGTCGTGCACGCCATTAATTTCGCAACCCCTTCCTCCACCCCTCAGACAGAGCGGCAGCCACGAAAAAAGGAGAGGAAGTTCACTCCCATCCCCACCTCATATGCAAAGCTGCTGCCCCAGCTGTTGGAGGCCAACCTCCTGGCGCGCGTTCCTCCCAAGAAACAGCTGGAGCCTCCCTATCCCGAGTGGTACAAGCCCAATGAAAAATGTAACTACCACTCAGATGCACCAGGGAATTCAACTGACAACTGCTTGACCTTAAAGTATAAGGTCCAGGAATTAATCAATGTCGGTTGGATAACCTTTGATGCCTCTGCTTCCAATACGGATGTCAAACCTCTGTCGAAGCCAGAGTAGCGGAGAGGGAGGACTAAGAGGATCAGCCATAGGGTGCCCTTTTTTTAAGCTTTTCTCTGTATCTCCTGCAGTCCACGCCCGTGGCCGCAGGAATTTTGATTAAAAGGGCTTGTACATACATTTTCATTTTCATTAATACACGAGGCATTTTGTCATATTCATTCTTTTCCCTCTTCTATTTATTATTCTTTCAAAAATAAATCGAATAATAAAATCTAGGACTAAAACAAAACCTAAAACACATCATGTCTGTGATTGATGAATCTCCGTGGACCCCAGAAACGAAAAGCGAATGGGTCGAGTCCGACAGTGAGCAGGAGACCATTTCTTCGGACATGCAAAGAATGCTAGAAAAGGAAGCACGCATCATACAACCGCATCAGGAAGAAATAGAAACTGTCAATTTGGGAAAAGGGGTTGAGGAGAAAAAGGTGAACATCGGCACCCAAATAGAAAGTAACGTAAGGGAAGGATTGATACGACTGCTGAAGGAGTATATGGATGTGTTTGCTTGGTCTTATCATGACATGCCTGGGCTCGACACGAGCATAGTGGAGCATAGATTGCCCTTAAGAGAGGGGTTCCGACCTGTAAAGCAGAAACTCAGGAGAATCAAACCTGACTGGTCCTTAATGATAAAGGAGAAGGTGCAAAGGCAGTTGGATGCCAATTTCCTTGTAGTTTCCAAATACCCAGAATGGTTGGCCAACATAGTACCCATCATCAAAAAGACCGGGAAGGTCAGGGTGTGTGTGGATTATAGGGACCTCAATCGAGCAAGTCCAAAAGATGACTTTCCCCTACCCCATATAGACACGCTGGTAGACCACACCGCTACCAACACGCTATATTCCTTCATGGACGGGTATGCGGGGTACAACCAAATCAAGCTGGCCGTTGAGGATAGAGAAAAAACCTCCTTCATTACACCATGGGGCACCTTTTGCTATCGTGTAATGCCCTTCGGACTGAAGAATGCGGGGGCAACCTATCAAAGGGCTATGGCGACGCTGTTCCATGACATGATCCACAAGGAAATAGAAGTATATGTGGATGACATGATTGCCAAGTCCAGAAATGAAATGGACCACATTCATTATCTCAAAAAGCTTTTTGACCAACTCCGAAAGTATCAACTCAAACTAAACCCAGCAAAATGTACTTTCAGAGTACGATCAGGAAAACTCCTAGGGTTCATTGTCAGCGAAAGGGGAATTGAAGTGGACCCCGACAAAACCAAGGCAATTTTGGAAATGCCTCCACCAAGCACGGAAAAGGAGGTCAGAGGTTTTCTGGGCCGGATCAATTACATTGCCCATTTCATCGCACAATTAACAGATAAATGTATACCCATCTTTAAACTATTGCACAAAAACCAACCAACGGTGTGGAATGAAGAATGCCAGCAAGCGTTCGATAAGATCAAAACATGTTTAACCAATCCGCCAGTATTGGTACCACCCGTTGAAGGGAGACCACTCATCCTATATTTGTCAATACTTGAAGAGTCCATGGGATGTGTGCTCGGCCAACAAGATGAAACTGGGAAGAAAGAACGAGCCATTTATTATCTCAGTAAGAAATTCCTAGATTATGAAACCCGCTATACACCATTCGAAAAAACCTGTTGCGCATTGGTGTGGGTCACTCAACGTCTCAGACAATATATGGCTTGGCATACAACATGGTTGGTCTCCAAAATGAACCCAATTAAGTATCTCTTCGAGAAGCCCATTTTAACTAGAAGAATAGCTAGGTGGCAGGTTCTCCTCTCAGAATTTGATATCATTCATGTCACCCAGAAAGCTATTAAAGGAAGTCCCCTAGCGGATTATCTAGCCCACGGATCAACAAATGAATATCAGTCCTTACAAGATGACTTTCCCGATGAGCATATTATGCATATCGAACACAAAGAGACCAAAGAAGAAGCATGGACTATGTTTTTCGATGGGGCTTCAAACATGCTTGGACACAGGATAGGAGCTATTTTGATATCCCCCAAAAAGAAACACATTCCTGTAACGGCCGGGCTTAATTTCGATTGCACCAACAACATGGCCGAATACGAAGCATGTGCGCTAGGGATCCAAGCGGCTTTAGATCATGGGGTCACTAAGCTCAAAATATTCGGTGATTCATCCCTCGTCATCTACCAACTTAAAGGTGAATGGGAAACCCGAAACTCCAAGTTAATCCCATACCTAGAGCATATTCGCGAGCTGGTCTCACGAATGGAAAGCGTCACTCTCCAGTACATCCCTCGGGAAGACAATCAAATTGCCGACGCCCTCGCCACCCTATCATCCATGTTTGCCCTGGATCAAGAACATGAGATGCCAACTATCCAAGTTAAGCTGCATGACAAGCAAGCTTTCTGCATGGTAGTAAATGGCGAGCGCGATCAAAACCCCTGGTACTATGACATCAAGCAGTACCTCATGAAGGGCGAATATCCCGAAGGAATAAGTGACAATGATAAGCGAACCATTCGCAAAAGGGCCGTAGGGTTCACGTTGATTGAAGGAACCCTCTACAAAAAGAGTCTCGATTCCACTCTCTTGAGGTGTGTGGACCATGAAGAAGCCCAAACTTTGATAAGAGAAATCCACAAAGGGACTTTTGGAACCCATGCACCCGGGCATGTAATGGCAAAGAAAATTCTTAGGGCAGGGTATTTTTGGTCCACGATGGAAGCTGATTGTCACCAACATGCCAAGAAATGTCACAAGTGCCAAGTCTACGCCGATAATATTCATGTGCCGCCCGCACCTCTCAGTAACCTGGCTACACCATGGCCATTTTCTATGTGGGGCATGGATGTCATCGGACCCATTGAACCCAAAGCGTCTAACGGCAATCGATTCATCTTGGTAGTAGTCGACTATTTCACCAACTGGGTTGAGGCGGCATCGTACGCGCATGTAACCCGGAAGGTGGTGACCACCTTCATCAAGAAAAATATTATATGTCGGTACGGCATCCCTCATAGGCTCATTACTGATAATGGGACCAACCTCAACAATAGAATGATGGAGGAATTATGCTAAGACTTTGAAATCCAACACCACAATTCCTCTCCGTACCGACCAAAGATGAACGGTGCAGTAGAGGCAGCCAATAAAAATATCAAGAAAATCATCCAGAAAATGGTGGTCACCTACAAAGACTAGCATGAGATGCTTCCCTTCGCCTTACATGGCTACCGAACGTCGGTACGAACCTCCACAGGAGCTACCCCTTTTTCCCTCGTATACGGAATGGAGGTTGTGCTACCAATAGAGGTCGAAATACCCTCCCTACGAGTTGTCATGGAAGCAAAGTTGACAGAAGCTGAATGGGTCCAAAACCGGTATGATCAGTTGAACCTAATCGAAGAAAAATGGTTGGACGCCATATGTCGGGGTAAGCTTACCAAAAGAAAATCAAGAAAGCCTACGACAAGAAGGTCAATCCCCACACCATCCAAGAAGGAGACCTAGTAGTAAAGAAACTACTTCCAGCCCAGAAAGAAAAAATTGGGAAATGGACAGCAAACTACGAAGGACCCTTTGTGGTCAAACAAGCCTTCTCAGGAGGAGCCCTTATTCTCACCAATATGGATGGAGAAGAGCTCCGATATCCTGTCAACTCAGATGCGGTGAAAAAATACTACGCCTAAAGACATTGCTCATGACCCGTCAGGATGAAAACTCGCAAAGAGCGTCCTGGGCAAAAGATAGGGTCTACATTCCTCGCTAGGACACGTCCTAGGCAAAAATTAGAGGAAAAAAAAAAGAAAAAAAAAACAACAAAAAAAAACAAAGAGAGCAATGATTACCTTAGCCGAAAACCGCAAAGGCGACTAAGGTAATACAAAGCAAACTTCGCATAGTCTTCACTCCGGGTTTGAGCATCTCAATTGAAGTAACCAGGAAAAACGGGGAAACAAAGATCACAGACACGATTGTGGCGCCCTCACACAGTTTAGCCAACCCTGGCCAGCCTTGCTTACAAATTCTTTTGTAAATCCCCATGTAAAAATAAACTCTCTGTTTATATCAATAAAAATTGTCTTTTCTTCTCTTTACCTACTTGTGTAAATGCCTCTGTATTAACGAAACACGAGCATGCATAAAACAAGCAATTCGAGAAAGCATAAAAACAAAGACGAACATCACCAACCAGGGCCGTCCCAAGTAAAAAGTACAGGGTAGCCTGCTAGATCGAAAACCCGCAAAGGGCGGTCTAGGAAAAAGATAAGGCTTTCGTAAAAAAAAAAGCCCACTGTCGCCGCCGTCCGTTCTGACGTCCAGGGACATCTCAAACGTTTATGCGAGCGGTTGCGGAAAGATGATTTAGACTCGCGTTTTATGTTTAAAATATGTTCATTGCTTCCGAGGTGCTCAACAACTGAACTATCCTCTAATAGAAGCAAGGTTTTCGAAAAAAAGGTTCTTTTGGAGTCGCCACCAATGTTTTAACCTTAAACATTGGAAAAGGAAAAAATGTTGATTTTTAGAAAATCCGCACTTGGCCATTATAACCAGAGTTGGGTAAGGGAGTTAGTTATGTGTGGGGAAGGTATTAGCACCCCACAACGCCCCTTTCGGGTTCCCTATGACGGATTAATTCATTTAAGTAAAGATTACAAGAAATTACGCTATTACCCTATTTTATTCGCATAATATTTAAATATGGCTATCTACATGATTTTATTTACATTTCATATATAAAGCAATAAATAAAGCAGTAAAAAGAAGAGAATTGGAAAGAACCTCCGTAACAAGCTTTATATAGCAACTCTGTTACAATAAGGACGCGTTTCGGCAGTCCCTCGCTCTACAACGACTCTCCTCACGACAAAACTCGACTCGACTAAAATTTTCTAGAAGAATCGAATGCCGGAATATAATTCCTTAACTGATTGTTACCTATATAAGGCAATCAGAAAGATCATTCGAAAGAGGGAGAGAAGTAGACAAGTGCTCTGAGTTGTCTGGGGTGTGGAAAATGAGCAAATGAGCCTCCTATTTATAGTTTTCGCTGCCTGGCACATTTGGGACGGTCGTATGGGCCGGGACGGCCATTCCATTTGAATTTTTTACACAGAGCCAGCCCCCCTAGGACTTGGGACGGCCGTCCCACATTTGGGACGCACGTCTCACTTGTCCTAGGATAGTTGGGATGGCCGTCCCAACTCTGGGACGGTGGTCTCGACCTGTTTTGTCCAGTTTTTGCATTCTGGGACGCCGGGAAGCTTTCCTTGCTTTTTTCGGACATTGGTTGATGTCGATATGTGTCCGTTGAAGCTTTATCTTCATATAGGAAGTCTTCTTGGCCTTCATTAAGATGCCGGGCGAGCTTTATCTTCATGTAGGGAGTCTCCTTAGCTTTCGTTGGGTGACTGGGTGAACTCTATGTTGTTACGAGAGGTCTCCTTTTCTTTTATTAAGAAGCCGGGCAAAATTAGGGGTCTACAGCTGCCCCCCTTCACCTGCCTAGCTAATTTGTTGGCTTGATATGCCGACAAAATTAGTTGGTAGGGGAAGGAGTTAACCCTTTTGCCCGGTCATCCTTCGGATGTTGCTCCTTGCTGATCCTCCGGATGATGAATGTGAACTTCCAGGATGCTCCTTCGATGCGGTAGCTGATCCTGTGGTTGATGAGTATGAATTTCGTAGCTTTGGGATGCTCCTTCGATGCGGTAGCTGACCCCATAGCTGACGAGTGTGAAGCCTTAGGATGCTCCTTCGGAGAGGTAGCCGATCCTTCGATTTGTAGGATGCTCCTTCGATGAGGTGGCCGATCCTTTGGTTTGCAGGATGCTCCTTTGGAGAGGTAGCCGATCCTTCGGTCTGCAGGATGCTCCTTTGGTGAGGTAGCCGATCCTTCGGTCTACAGGATGCTCCTTAGGTGAGGTAGCCGATCCTTCGGTCTACAGGATGCTCCTTCGGTGAGGTAGCCGATCCTTCGGTTTGTAGGATGCTCCTTCGGTGAGGTAGCCGATCCTTCGGTTTGTAGGATGCTCCTTCGGTGAGGTAGCCGATCCTTTGCAGGCAAGTGACGAGACGGCAGTCTCTCTACCTGCAAATGGCGAGACGACAGTCTCGCTTTTCCAGATGGTGGTCTCGCCACCTGCGCAGGATGACACGGCGGTCTCACCACCTACGCAGGACGAGACGGTGGTCTCGTTTGGCGAGACGGCGGTCTCGACCCTGTCAGACGAGAACGGCGGTCTCGCCATTGCCAGACGCGAAAACCTATAAATAGAGGCCTCCCCCCCTCATTTCCACACACCACACAGCTTTTGCTCTCCCTTCTCTCTAAAACTTCTCTCTAGAATCCCTCCGACGCATTTCCGGAGTTTCTGATTGCCTTTGTTAGTGTTTTTTCGGCGTCTAGAAGAGTTTCCAGCGTCGTGTAGAGTGAAGGGCTGCCAAAAAGCACCCATTTTTGTTAAAGAAATAAAAAAGAAAGCTTGCTTCGGAGGTTTAAATTCTCCCTCTCTACTTTTACTGCTTTAATTTTAAAATATGCAATAGATTAGGACCATGTAGTCATAATTTTAAATTCCGCAAAATAAAAAGGGCAAAAGCGTATTTTTCCGGTTTATTTATTAACAAAGTAGCTGGCCTATCATAGGGAACCCGAAAGGGGCGTAGTAAAGGAACTAATACTTCCTTTACACGTAACTAACTCCCTTACCCAACTCTGGTTCTAATGACCAAAGTTGGTTTTCGAAAACCAACGCCTTTTAAAACCCCTTTTCCGATGTTTCCGGTAAAAACATCAGTGGCAACTCCACAGAACCCCTCAAAATTAGTCCTTGGGTTAGCCCGGTTATTGGATAACCCAAGGAAGACCTTTCGAAAACCTCACCCCTAGGTTAGCCTGGTTATCAGACAACCTAAAGGCGTTGTAACCACCCATAAAAAACGCGAAAAACAAAAAGGGTCGAAACCATCGCGTCGCTCCGACCGCCTCATTTTGATGGCGGCGACAACAGGCTTCATACTCAGCCATGTTATTGGTGCAGTTGAAATTTAGCCTAGCCGTTACTGGGATGTACTTCTTTTTAGGGGATATAAAAATCGCTCCTCTCCCGTGTCCAAGCATGTTCGAGGCTCCGTCGAAGAACATAGTCCATGCATCGTCCTCGGGTACTTTGTGTTGGATATGGATGATGTGTTCGTTTGGAAAATCGTCTTGTAGGGATTGATATTCGTTTGTTGATCCATGTGCTAGGTAGTCTGCTAGGGGACTTCCTTTGATATCTTTTTGGGTGACATAGACGATGTCAAATTCTGAAAGGAGTACTTGTCACCTAGCTATTCTTCCAGTCAGGACGGGTTTTTCAAACAAGTATTTGATTGGATCCATTTTGGAAACCAACCAAGTTGTATGTCTAATCATATACTGCCTAAGACATTGAGTTGCCCACACCAATTCACAACATGTTTTTTCGAGTGGTGTATAACGGGTCTCATAGTCTAGGAATTTTTTGTTGAGGTAGTATATGGCTTGTTCTTTCTTCCCCGTATCATCCTGTTGATCAAGCACACATCCCATAGATTCATCGAGTACCGATAGATAAAGAATCAGAGGTTTTCCTTCAATGGGAGGCACCAATACCGGTGGATTGGTTAAGCACAACTTAATTTTCTCAAAAGCTTGTTGACAATCCTCATTCCAAACTGTTGGTTGGTTCTTGCGCAACAGTTTGAAGATGGGTACACATTTGTCCGTGAGTTGTGCGATGAACCTTGCTATGTAGTTAATCCGGCCAAGAAATCCTTTGATCTCCTTTTCAGTTTTCGGTGGGGGCATTTCTAAAATTGCCTTTGCTTTGTCAGGGTCTACCTCTATTCCCTTTTTGCTGACGATAAACCCAAGTAGTTTACCCGACCGTACTCCAAATGTACACTAAGTTGGGTTTAGCTTCAGTTGATACTTCCGAAGTCGATCGAATAATTTCCTCAAATAGAGAATGTGGTCCATTTCATTCTTGGATTTGGTAATCATGTCGTCCACATAAACTTCAATTTCTTTGTGGATCATGTCGTGGAATAATGTTACTGTAACACCCTACCTTATAAACCCTCAATCAGAAGAATTAATAATTTTTAGCAGACTTTTTTTTTTAAAACCAATAATAATATTTCTCTCGTACATAATATTAATATATAAATTTTCAATAATCCATTCTTGCATTTCATCATTTTTAAAAGTACTAAAAGTAAACATTCATAATTACATATGGATAACTAGTATAGTCCTCCAAAATATTAAGGGCAACATTGAGAATACTTCCTACAGAGCAGCTAACTACATAAAAGAGTGATTACTACCTAGTACTGTGTAGGTCTATATACTACAAAAGACTATCTATAAAAGTTTGGATATGTTTATCCCAATACATGTTGCCATCATTGTGGCTCCCAGCTAATGAGTATGAGTGTCATATTCATCGGGTGTGGAACCTGTGACATTTCCCCTCTCTTCAAACAATGACCGATTAGGTCCAACGAGTACTGCAAGTACAAAGGAAATAAAGAAAATAGAAAGACAAGAGGGTGAGCAGCAGTTCATACATCATTTTAAAATCAATATCATAAACATTCACAAGTCAATCAAATTCCAAATGATTGATGATAATGATGCATGATCCTAATATGTTTTCTAAAATATTTATGCATGTGGGCCCGAATCATTTCTCAAATCAGTATTAGGGTAGCCAGGAGTTTACACTACTAGGCATGGAAAATCCACCCACGGGATTGCTAAGACCCATGCTCAAATATAAACCCACTAGCTCACTGACCATTGATATACGGTAAGAGCACAGTCAAGTACAGGAGAGTTTGTACAGTGGGATCCTCGACAACAGGTAGCGAGCCTGGGTCTTTTGGGACATCCAACCACTACCCTTCCTATCCTCAAGTCCTCCCTCAGGGCCTCCCTATCGTATTCTCAGAGTCCATAATCTCTGATTCCCCAGATTTCATAAATCACCATTTTCAGATGAGTAATGTATGAGTCCCTAAGTGGTTTTTTTTTTAGAAATTCACATTTTTCCAAAAATTTTGACAGAGTTTCCCCTATAATACGGACTTCCCAAAAATTTCCAATCACCTGTTACAAGCAGAAAACTTCCAATACAGTTCAAAAAGGGTTCACAACCCATCATCTAATTCTTTCAATTTAATTTTCAATGAATTTTCTCATGAAAAACCACCATGAATATAAATGGTCACTCAAAGACAATACATATCATAATAGAGTACCAAACATGTATTTGGCACCATCATACACGTAAGCAATTCATAATCACTTTCACAACCAAGCGTATAATGAAATCAAAATTATTTATCATAACAAATTTAGACAAATTTAACAAATAAGGTCAAACAAGTTTATGATGTAATCCTTACTATATAGCCCACCCCTTACTTGATACGTCCACACTTATTCCTTTCAAAGCTTGATGTTGTGTTTCAGCAAAATCTATATACGAAATAAAATACTAGTTAGAATTTTATATTTCTATGTTTCTATCTCATGAGAATTTAAATTCACTTTGTGTTGTTAATCCAATTCTAATAATATTTTAAGCTCAAATTCAACTTACAATTATCTTAGAAAATTATCCTATTTTGTATGCACTTAGAGTAGAAAGAATCCTAATAGCAACCATGGACAAGGTTCAGTATTTCAAAATTTTCTAGAGTTATATAAGCTGTTTTGACATGAGATTTAAGCGAAAATTTCAATAACTTAATTACCTACAATATTGATGAAGGAAATAAATTCAAATACCCTATAGAATAGATGCCGTTTTCAGCTTTCAGTGGTTGTCTCCAACTAGGCTCAACTACAATAACACTCTGAATATACCTTGGTAATTGGATTATAACTCATGCTACACATAAGCTATTAGCATGAAACAAATTTCTAAATTTCTGGAATATAATTTCCTACAACCTTTATGAAAGAATTAAGTCCTAATTTCACACGTATCAATCCCAGTAATTCAAAAACCAAGGCTTTTGAAACAGGGCTACCTCTTAACGTCACAGCTAGAATACTTGACAGTAAAATGGGTATAACGTGAGCTACAAATATCCGTTTAATGTGAAACTAGTTTCTAAATTTCGAAAACTTAAAGGGCTACAACTTTCATGAAGATACTAATTTCTAATTTTGTTCACACAAGTCTCCGAAATTCAATGAACAGTACCTACGAATTAGGGTTCTTAAAGTTTTTAGCTTAACCACTTCTAATCCTCAATTTTAAGTACTATTCTAGTATTCTAGGTGTAAAACCTACAATAACACTCTTCCTACACCCATTCAAACTCAGCCAAGTGAGGAGAAAAATAAAAAATACACTGTTTTGAAAAAATAAAACGGTAGAAATATAGAGGAGATTGAGAGAAACAAACTTACCTCTTGGAGCTCCTCAAGAAAATCAAGATTTCTCCCTCAAAATCAAGCTTGAAGGTAAGAAAAATTTTGAGAGAAAAAGAGATTTTGAACCACAATCCGCTTAGTGAATTTCGGTGCGCTCAGTGGATTATATTACAAAAATTTATACATTATTTTCTCATTTTTACTCTAGTAAGGATTTGAACCCACAACCCTTAAAATTCAAGTATTACTCCAAACCATGTGAACCATCATATGTTTCTTGTCAACTTATACACATAATAAACTTTTACTGTACCCACACTCAATGCATACAAGAAAACAATAATTTCTAAATGTGACAATTAAAATTGTTAAGTCCATACTCAACGTTCAGGTACACACATGAGTATTTTCTAACAATTATAAAATAATAATAAAAATTGTAATTGTTTTAATGCACATACAAGAATCGAACTCATGACCCTCAAATATTATGACAAGAGTCTAACCAAATGATCCACTCTCATCTCTTCAATATTATTAAATTCTTAATTTAATTACTTCTCTTACTTTCAATTTCTACCTTAAAACATATAATTACTATCTAGCGCCCAGTTGCCTGCAAAATGGATCAATTTTAAGTATTTTCTAAAAATTTCAGAAAATCATAAATAATCTAATAAACATAAAACTCTACATTCACTTTACCCAATTCTTTATAATTTAATTATTAAAATTTTGACAAATATTTTGTCAAAAATTACCATGGTCCTTTGATAGGTAGCCCCTGCGTTCTTGAGTCCAAAAGGCATGACTCTGTAACAAAACGTTCCCCACGGTGTGATGAAGGAAGTTTTTTCTCTATCTTCGATGACTAACTTAATCTGATTATACCCTGCGTATCCATCCATGAAGGAATAGAGTGTTTTTGTGGCGGTGTGATCCACCGGCGTGTTGATGTGTGGTAGGGGAAAATCTTCTTTTGGACTTGCTAGATTTAGATCCCTATAATCCACACACACTCTGATTTTTACCATTCTTTTTCATGACTGGCACGATGTTTGCCAGTCATTCAGGGTATTTGGACACAATAAGGAAATTAGCGTCCAGTTGTTTTTGTACTTCCTCTTTAATTTTTAAGGACCAGTCAGGTTTCATCCTTCTTAGCTTTTGCTTTATTGGCCGGAAACCCTCTTTCAAAGGTAGTTTATGCTCCACTATGCTTGCGTCGAGTCCAGGCATGTCATGGTAAGACCAAGCGAACACATCCACGTATTCTTCCAATAACTGTATTAACCCTTCCCTAATGTCACTATTAAGTTGGGTGCCGATACTTACTTCCTTCTTATCATCCTTTTGTCCCAAATTGACAGTCTTTGTCTCTTCCTGATAAGGTTGTATGGAGTGAGCTTCTCTTTCCAGCAACCTTTGCATGTCCGGAGAAATAGTCTCCTGCTCACTGTCGGATTCGACCCATTCACCTTCGGCTGCCAGATCCCACAGAGATTAATCAATCACAGACATGATTATTTTAAGGGTTCTATTTTAGGTATAGATTTTATTATTCGGTTATTTTGAAAGAATAAATAGAAGAGGGAAAAGAATAAATGTAAATATGGATGAAAAATGCCTCATGTATTGAAATAAAGGAAAAGGTACAAAATTCCCTTTTAATCGATGGTCTCACGGCCACGGGCTGGGATTGCAAGAAATACAAAAAAAGCTTTTAAAAAAGAGAAATAACCCTAACATTTAGTCCTTCCTATCCAACCCTATCACTCTGGTTGCGACAGAGGCTTAACTTCTATGCTGGGGGTTGGAGCATCAAAGGTGACCCATCCGGCGTCTATTAATTCCTGGACCTTATACTTTAAGGTCCGACAGTTCTCTACCGAGTGCCCGGGAGCACCTGAGTGGTAAGCACATTTTTCATTGGGCTTATATCACTCAGGGTAAGGTGGGTCCACCTTTCTTGGCGGGACGTATGCCAGGAGCTTGGCCTCCACCAGTTTGGGCAGTAAACTCCCATAAGAGGTTCGAATGGGAGTGAGCTTCCTTTCCTGCCTCTGGGATTGCCTAGCTGGCTTCGAAGAAGAAGAAGGAGTGGTGAGGTTGATGGCGTTTACGTTCTCCTCCTTCTTCCTGCCCAGGGATTTCTTGAATGATGCATTGGAGGAGGAAGGTCGCGTTATCCGTCCACTCTTCAATCCCTGCTCCACCCTCTCGCCTATGGTGACCACGTCTACAAAGAGGGTTGACGTGTTTCCTATCATTTTGTCATAATAGGGTCCAGTCAACGAGTTAATGAACATAGACACGGTCTCCTTGTCCGATAGTCGAGGCTCCACTTGGGTGGCCAGTTCCCTCCATCGCTGGGCATATGCCTTAAAGGATTCGTCGCCTCTCTTGTTCAGTGTTTAGAGAACTGACCTATCGAGGGTTAGATCGATGTTGTACTTATAGCGACGAAGAAAGGCATGTGTCAGCTGCTTCTAGTTCTAGAATTGTCCCTTCTCTAACTGCATGTACCAATTCAGAGCTGAATCAGTCAGGCTCTCCTGAAAGCAGTGTATCATGAGTTCTTCATTGTCAGCGTGGGGAGCCATCTTGCGGCAATACGTAGTAAGATGACTCCTGGGGCAAGTCATTCCCATGTACTTTGGGAAGTCTCAAACCTTGAACTTTGGAGGGAAACGGATGTTCTTAACAAGGCACATATCAGCTTCCTCCTTTACATCAAAGTTATGCCCCTCCATGGCTCTAAGTCTCTCTTCCAGAGCGGAGATTTATTGTTTGGAGACTTCAGGGGGCTGGATGAGCACCGTCCTTGCTTCAGACAACATAGGGGTCTCTTCCTCTTCTTCTTCCTCATGGTGAGATGTGCGGTCGCCATGAGTATCACCCTTATTGAGATTCTGCTGGTGCATTAACTCCATCATTTGCACCATTTGTTCTTTCATAGAGTTAAGCTCAGCGGTGAGCTTGCGATTTTGCTCTTCTAGCTGCTCCATCGCTTTAGCCTTTTGTGCACAGGTTCGAATCACAGAAAGATCAACCACTTTCTAGGATGCAAAAAAAAAATGAATTTTATTACTTAAAATGAATGTTTGGTGTGGGATAGATACGCCTTAAGACAATGGTTTTAGTATCATTCTTAAAGCTTTGCGCTTCACAGAGCACCATACCCACTTCGGTATAATAGTTCCTTCCCCATCACGGTTTTGGCAAGTATAATGAAGGTCACTATATACCTTAGTACACTTGTCCCTTCCTTGTGGGTGGTTACAAATGTGCTCAGGGCCCCTTTCACCATTGTCTTAGGGATATCTAATGCCCCCTAGAATGAATATGCTTATGCATGCACTAAAAAGGCGGCAGATGTTCAAAGTGGCATAACTTTTAACTGAGATGTCCGATTTGGACACACAATATATCAAAACAAAGAGAAAAAGGTGAAAAACAGGCAATAAATTCCCATAGGGGATTTGGCCCAACAATTTTCCCAAAAAAGGCTCCTAAGACCCATATTTTAGGGATTTATTAAAATGATGTGTATGCATACCTTCCTTATGCATTTATTTTATCTCTTGGTTTTTCACTTATGACATGATGCGATATGAATGATACGACTTTATCAAAATTCTTTTTATAAATGTTTTGATTTTATTATTATTATTATTATTATTATTATTATTATTTACCCTTTTATCTCTTCTGTCGGACTACGTGGCTACTTAGTTTACAAAGAACCTGAAACCAGGCTAGCTAAAAGGCAGACTGTCCGAGATAAAAATGGTTATTATGAAAGAATGGTTTTAGCATCCCTTATCTCTTCTGTTAGACTGTGTGGCTACTTAGCTTACAAAGAACCTGAAACCAGGCTAGCTAAAAGGTAGACTGTCTGAGATAAGGGTGTTTATTGTGAAAAGATTTTTGAGATTTTGTTATATATATATATATATTGTTCTTGTATGATTATGTTATGCAACAATCAAATGCAACAAACAAATGCACAAACAATTCACTCATCCGCGAATAGAGTGACGTTTAATTACGAGGTAGGGGTTTCCTGCAGAACAGTGCATTGGCAAAGGTAGGTTCTAACTGTTCTCACCAAGGCCAGGTCCCCCAAGGTGCCCCCATTATAGGGACCCTTCAATCTCCCAGTCTTCGAACCATGCACGGATGTCCATGTCGATATTCTTAGACCGGAAGAAGAAGGTTATCACCTTGAGTGGTGGTTTCCGACAACGACCTGTTGGCACTAAGGCCATTACGAAGCCTGTGCATTGGGAATCCAAGTAGCTCTAGACCATGGGGTGACCAAACTCAGAGTTTTTGGCGATTCATCCCTTGTCATCTATCAACTCAAGGGTGAATGGTAAACCTGAAATTCCAAATTAATCCTATATCTAGAGCATATTCACGATTTGATTTCAAGGCTGGAAAGTGTCACTTTCAAGTATATCGCTCGGGAAGATAATCAATTTGCAGACGCCCTCACTACTTTATCATCCATGTTCTCTTTAGATCAAGAGCATGAGATGCCGACTATTCAAATCAAGCTGCATGACAAACAAGCTTTTTTCATGATAGTAAATAGCGAGTAAGACAAAAACCCTTGGTATCACGACATTAAGTGATACCTCGCAATGAGTGAGTATCTCGAAGGAATCAGTGATAATGACAAAAGGACCATCCGGAAGAGAACCACAGGGTTTGCATTGATTGGAGAGACCCTTTATAAAAAGAATTTTGACTCTACTCTGTTAAGATGTGTGGATCACGAGGAGGCTCAAACTCTAATAAAGGAGATTCATAAAGGAGCTTTTGGGACCCACACACCTGGGCATATCATGGTAAAGAAGATCCTAAGGACATGATATTTCTGGTCCACAATGGAAGGCGACTGTCGCTGTCGCCGCCGTCCGTTCCGACGTCTAGGGACATCTCGAACGTTTATGCGAGCGATCGCGAAAAGATGGTTTAGACTCGCGTTTTTTGTTAAAATTATGTTCATTGCTTCCAAGGTGCTCAAAAATTGAATTATCCTCTAATAAAAGCAAGGTTTTCGAAAAGGGGTTCTTTTGGAGTCGCCACCAATGTTTTGACCACCAAACTTGGCCATTATAACCAGAGTAAGGTAAGGGAGTTAGTTACGTGTGGGGAAGGTGTTAGCACCCCACAACGCCCCTTTCGGGTTCCCTATGACGGATTAATTCATTTAAGTGAAGATTATGAGAAATTATGCGATTACCCTATTTTATTGCATAATGTTAAAAAATGGCTATCTACATCACTTTATTTTACATTGCATATAGAAAGCAATAAATAAAGCAGTAAAAGAGAAGAGAATTGAACAGAACCTCCGTAGCAAGCTTTATATTTCAAATCTTTGATCGCAAGGATGCGTTTTGGCAATCCTTCACTCTACAAAGACTCTCCTCTCCAAATACAAGATCGACTCGACTCAATTTTACAGAAGAATCGAATGCTGGAATATGATTCCTTAACTGATTGTTACCTTATCAAGGCAATCAGAGAGTTCATTCGAAGAGGGAAGAGGATAGACAAGTACTAGGAGTTGTCTGGTGTATGAAACAGTGGCAAATGAGCTTCCAATTTATAGTTTTTGCTGCCTGCACACTTGGGATGACCGTCTGGGTTGGGACGGCCAGGGAAGGTTGGGACGGCCGTCTCGACCTTGGGACGGCCGTCTCGACCTGTTTTGGCCAGCCTTTGTGTTCTAGGACCCCCGGGAAGCTTTCCTTTCTGTATTCGGACATCGTTTGATGCCGATAAACGCCCGTTAAAGCTTTATCTTTATATAGGAAGTCTTCTTAGCCCTTGTTGAGATGCCGGACGAACCTTATCTTCGTTGTAGGAGGTCTCCTTAGCCTTTATCGAGAAGTCGTATGAACTCCGTGTTGTTGTAGGAGGTCTCCTTGGTTTTGATTAAGAAGCCGGGCGAACTTTATCTTCGTGTGAAGTTTCCCAAGCTTTTATTGAGAGGCCGGGCAAAATTAGGGGTCAACAGCTGCCCCCCCTTCACCTGCCTAACTAATTTGTTGGTTTTAATATGCCGACAAAATTAGTTGGCAGGGGAAGGAGTTAACCCTTTTGCCCGGTTATCCTTCGGATGCTGCTCCTTTGCTGATCCTCCGGATGATAAATATTTTGATAGGTACCAACCCCTATCTGGTTTGAGCCTTACTTTATAAGGCTCTGGTGAGTACTTATCCTCACCCGGTATGAGTCTGTGTTTCACTAGACTCTTGTGGGTACCTACTCCCACTAGGTATGAACCTTGTTTTTGCAAGGTTTTGGTGAGTACCTACCCCCACCCGGTATGAGTCTGTGTTTCACTAGACTCTTATGGGTACTTACTTCCAAGGTGCTCAACACTGAACTATCCTCTAATAGAAGTAAGGTCTTTGCAACCCGTTTTTGCAATGTTTAGGTGAGTATTTTACTCCACCTAATACATTCTGTTAAGTTTTGATGAGTACCTACCCTCATCCGGTACAAGCCTTATTTTATAAGGCTCTAGTGGGTACCTACCCCCACCTGGTGCGAATCTGCATTTTGACAGACTCTAGTGGATTTTACACCCCCACTGGGTGCGAACCTGCATCCTGACCAAGCTCTAGTGGATTTTACACCCCCACTGGGTGCGAACCTGCATCTTGACAGACTCTAGTGGATTTTACACCCACACTGGGTGCGAACCTGCATCTTGACTAGGCTCTAGTAGATTTTACACCCCCACTGGGTGTGAACCTGCATCTTGACTAGGCTCTAGTGGATTTTACACCCCCACTGGGTGCGAACCTGCATCTTGACTAGGCTCTAGTGGATTTTACACCCCCACTGGGTGCGAACCTGCATCTTGACAGACTCTAGTGGTTTTTACACCCCCACTGGGTGCGAACCTGCATCTTGACTAGGCTCTAGTGGATTTTACACCCCCACTGGGTGCGAACCTGCATCTTGACTAGGCTCTAGTGGATTTTACACCCCCACTAGGTACGAACCTGCATCTTGACTAGGCTCTAGTGGATTTTACACCCCCACTAGGTGCGAACTCGCATCTTGACTAGGCTCTAGTGGATTTTACACCCCACCGGGTGCGAACCTACATCTTGACTAGGCTCTAGTGGATTTTACACCCCCACCGGGTGCGAACCCGCATCTTGACTAGGCTCTAGTGGATTTTACACCCCCACCGGGTGCGAACCCGCATCTTGACGGACTCTCAGTGGATTTTACACTCCCACCGGGTGCGAACCCGCATCTTGACTAGGCTCTAGTGGATTTTACACCCCCACCGGGTGCGAATCCGCATCTTGACGGACTCTTGTGGTTTTTTACACCCCACTTGATGTGAACCCTATTCTATAGGGTTTTTTGAGATATTCTAAAAAATCCTTATTGGATTTTTAGAGAAGTGTTGGCGGCTTACTTGTCTTTGATCATGCGCCTATTCAGTAGGGAATGATGGATTTTTCTTTTTGACTTTTTTGTTTTAGTCATCCGGTTTTACCGGGGATTTCATTGTTTTGGCTTTTTCTTTTAGCCATCCGGTTTTACCGGGGATTCTCTGTTTTTGGCTTTTCTTGTTTAGCCATCCGGTCTTGGCCGGGGATTCTTGTTGATTGGCTTTTCTTGTTTAGCCATCCGGCTTTGCCGGGGATTCTTGTTGATTGCCTCTTTTTAGGCAGTGATCCTCTGGGATTTGTTGATTTTTGTCGGTTGTGCCTCTTTATTAGGCGGATGCTTCACTAGTGGTGAATGCTTTATGTTTTTCGCCTCTGAATAGGCTGATGCTCCTCTTGAGGACATTTTCTCTTGAAAATACCTCTGAGTAGGAAGATGCTTTATTGAAAGCTTTATGCTCGTATTGCCTCTTACATAGGTTGATTTCCCATTTCTTGGGGATATTGGTTTTTGCTTGCCTTTGGCAGAGGCTTTCTTGGGAGTGAAGGCTTTGCACTTCGCTGGGGATATCCATATTGGGCGTTATAGGCGATTAACTCCCTAAGGATATGAATTTGTAGTTTGCGTTTTGCTGGTAGGCTTGCTGGGGATTTTCTTTTTGGTGATCCACCAGGGATTTGGTTGTTTCCTGGGGATCTATTTTGAATTGCCCCCTAGGGAGGGATGGAGTTTTTTACTCCTTATTGGATGTTGTTGTTTTGAGTTGGCTTTGCCTATGCTCTTATTCCTGCTAGGGAATGAGTTTTTATATATGCGCCTTTTGGGCTTTTTCTTTGGATGAAAAGATATATATATATTTTTTTCTTTTTTAGCGATCCCTGGGGAATTTTCTTTTCTTGGGGGATCTAATCCTTGATTTGATTTTTTATGATGGAGTCTTGGCTCCGACTTTTATGAAGCTCTTTATTGAGCGGAATGAAGAGATTTTCTTTTTCTCTTTTTCT
Source organism: Sphenostylis stenocarpa (assembly GCA_963425845.1). Classification (NCBI taxonomy): domain Eukaryota; kingdom Viridiplantae; phylum Streptophyta; class Magnoliopsida; order Fabales; family Fabaceae; genus Sphenostylis; species Sphenostylis stenocarpa. Next base: position 16,249,904 of record OY731402.1, on the reverse strand, counting down.
TGAGATTTCACCAAGGAGTTGTCAGCTTCCTAGGGATCTAGTTTTGATGATGGAGTCTTGGCTCCTGGTCTTGTGAAGCTCCTTTTTGAGCCGGATGAAGAGATTTTTCTTCTCTGTAGATTTTCTGGATATACTCTTCTTGGAGATTTTTTATTTGGCCTTTTTCGTTGTGGCCTCTATTGGGGAATGAAATTTTTTCTTTTCTTTCTTTTTGTTGCCCCCTGGTGATATGGAGGATTTGACTCCGTATTTTCTTTGATGAACTCTTGTGTAGTCCTTATTCTCCTTATTCTCCTTTGGGGAAATGGCAGAGATTCTGGATGAGTTTGCTTGATGACTCATGTGGCGATGAAGCTGAGTCGTGAGGTAATCTTTTTATTTTGCCTCTGGAGTAGGCAAGGATCCTCTTGGGGATGATCAAGCCTTTCCATTAGCTTTTTATTTTGATGGCTTCCTTCTTTCTTGGATGGAAGGATGGTGGTCGGATCTTTAAATGACTATGGTTGACGACTCATGTGATGATGATGCTGAGTCATGGAGTAATTTTTGTTTTGCCTTTGGAGTAGGCAAGGATCCATTTGGGGATCATCGAGCCTTTCCGTTGGCTCTTTTTTTCGATGTACCTTCTTTTATTGGTGTAGAAGGTTGGAGCTAGTTTTCTTGAAGCTCTTTATTCTGCTAACATGGTTTTGATTTCGCTTTTCGCGATTTTGATTTTCATATGGAGACTGGATTCTGGCGCCTCCTGTTTTCAATCACAAGTATGGAGACTATCCTCCTTATATGCGTGTTTATTATTCTTGTTTGAAGAAAAAATATTTTTCTTGATTTTGACAAAGTCGTATTATGCAACTACTTTGTGTGTGGATGTCCTAAATGCAATCTATTGTTTATTTATTTTTGATACATTTAGAAAGTAACTGGCCTTCTCCTGTTGGCTTCTTATGAATGTGCCGATGGGCTCCTCCTTTATGACCATGATGATGGGCTCCTCTTTTTATGATGATGGGCTCCTCTTTTATTCATCTTTTGGTCTTAGCCCTATCTTCTGCCTAGACCGCCCTTTACGGGTTTTCGATCTAGCGGGCTGCCTTAATTTTTGCCTAGAATATCTTAGGGGGCTTTTGCCTTATCTTTTGCCTAGATCGTCTTTTTTGTGGGTTTGCGATCTAGCAGGCTACCCTAGTTTTTACCTAAGAATATCCTAGCAGGCATTTATTATTTTCTTATTTGTTATGCTTCCCTTTTTTTAGATGCATGCTTGATCTTTGATTAAAGGTCTTTGCACATATTTGTGATTTATCAATAAAGAGGCATTTCCATAATATTTGGTCAAGAGAAAGGAAATGAAAAGGAATTTTATTGATAAATGAGCAAAAGTTTTATTTCTTTTATAGAAGGATTTCAAAAGGTATTTAGAAGAATGGGTGGTCAGGGTTGGCTATACTGTATAGGCTTAAACAGTCATTTCTATGATATCTGCCCCCGGTTCTCCTAATCGCTTCAGTTGAGATGCTTGAGCTCAGAGTGAAGACTATGCAGACTGCTTGCTTCTGGAAGAATGTTACTTTAGCCGCCTTTTTGGTTTTCGACTAAAGAAACCATTGCTCTTAGTTAGTTTTTTTTTTTTTTTTTTTTACCTCTACTTTTTGCCTAGGACGTATCCTAGCGAGGAATATGGACCCTATCTTTTGCCCAGGAATGCCCTTTGCGGGTTTTCGTTCCTGATGGGTCTTGAGCAATGTCTTCAAGCATAATACTTCTTCACTGCATCAGAATTGATTGGGTGTCGAAGTTCCTCTCCATCCATATTGGTGAGGATAAGTGCCCCTCCTGAGAAAGCTCTTTTGACCACAAAGGGTCCTTCGTAATTTGCTGCCCATTTTCCAATTTTATCCTTCTGGGCCGGAAGCAGTTTCTTTATTACTAGATCCCCTTCTTGATAAGTATGAGGGTGGACCTTTTTATCATAAGCCTTTTTTATCTTCCTTTGATAGGCTTATCCATGGCATATAGCATTCAACCGCTTTTCTTAATAAGGTTTAGCTGGTCATATCAGCTTTGAACCCATTCAGCTTCTGTTTACTTCCATCATGTGCTTTTGTCAACATGATTATCTATACCGATTTGCCGTCTCGGATCTTTGCTATAACCGAAGAGTAATCCTTTTGAATGTAGAGCAATTGTCATGTCAATGCCCCTCTTCCTTTCCTTTAGGGATTTCAATCCTCCTATTGATCACCATATTTCCACATTTCCCAGTCAATTACTTGAATGCTTTATGATGAAGGGTCAAGAGAATAGAAAGAAAGGGATTTATTGCAAAGGCTTGTGTTTTAGTGAGATTTTTTTTTTGAAATAATAGTTTCTGTAAGAATAGCTAGCCAAGGTTGGTCGGTGTTTAGGCTAGTTTAAACAAACGTTTTGTTTTAATGAGGTGGCGTCTTCAGCTGATTACTTTATGGGGCCTATTTGTGACTGATTAACTTTCCTAGTCCGCCCTTTTGGGTTTTCAGCCTAGGATATTGTGATGTGTCCTAACTTTTGTCTAGGTTCCCCTTTTTCATTTTTTGGGATACCTAGCGGACTTTATTTTGTCTATGACGCTTTAATTGTTTTGATACCTTTTGGAACAAAACGTTTGTCTAACACATGGTTATTTAATGGGGTATAGACATGATTAGTGAGAAAAGAAGCAGATAGTAAGAATAGCATTCTTTTGTAATTTAAAGGGAAATGTGTGCCCTAAAGATGCTCGGGGGTTGGGCGCACCCCGAGGAGTTATCTCTAATAGTCATTGGGTTTACATCCCTTAAAATCGGAAGAAGGACATCTAATGACTAACGCTACCCTTGATGCTAATATCCCTCCTTTTCGGAATATTGTCTTTAAGGTATGGAGGGGAGACTTCTATTTTCTTTGTACGACTTGATCTTTTGTAGGGTCGTACTTTAAAGGATTATCCTTAACATCTGGTGGCTCTCTTATTTTTTGAGCATCCTTTCCAAGCCCTTGTCTGGGTTGTATCCATATCTCTTCATTATATGAGCCACTTTTAAATTGCTAAGAAGTCTTTCCATATTTTCAAATGTCTTCTTCAGCCGCATCCATTTAAGGTATGGTAGACGGTTCGCTGATTCGAATGTAGTCTTTAACTTGAACCATGATCAATTTGTCGCCTACCACGAATTTGATTTTTCGGTGGAGTGTTGAAGAAACTGCCCTAGCACCGTTAATCCAAGGTCTACTTAATCTTCCCCTTGGATTCTTTTTTCCTTTGCCTCTTCGGTTTCTTTATTTTTCCTTTGTTTTTAGGAGCATTATCTTGTAGCTCCTTGGATGAATAAAATTTTTTGTTTATCATCCTGCCCCCAATGTTGGCTATATTGGAGATATCTTCATTGACGGACAATTCTTTTGTGCTATTGCCCCTTCTCTGACATTATCAATTTGGGTATCGACATTTACTTCTTTCTTATTGTCTCCTTGTTCCAAATTGAAGGCCTTAGTTTTTTCCTTATGGGGTTGTATCAATTGAGCTTATTTTTCCAACAGTCTTTGCATGTCCGGGGAAATGGTCCCCTCCTCACTGTCTGACTCAATCCATTCGCCTTCGGCTTTCAGATCCCACAGAGAGTTTTCAATCACAGACATGATTGTTTATATGGTCTATATTTGGGTTTAGATTTTATTTAATTATTTTGGAGTGAGAGAGAAAAGAATGAGAAGCATATGAATATTATGAAAAATGCCTCATTGTATTGATGAAAAGAGAAATATGCACAGAGCCCCTTTAATCAAAAGATCTCGCGGCCACGGGCAGAGACCGTGAGAGATGCATCAGAAGCTTTTTATTATTATTTTTTATTTCTTTTTTTAACCAAAAGATGCACAACATGGGGAGCCCTAGTTAGATGGCCTTCTCTACCCAAACTCACTATTCTGGTTGTGATAGAGGCTTGATGTTTACATTTGGGTTGGGAGCATCAAAAGTAATCCACCCGGCATTCAATAATTCTTGAACCCTATATTTCAGGTTGACGCAATTCTCCACGGAATGCCCAGGAGCACCTGAGTGGTAATCACATTTTTCGTTGAGTTTGTACCAACCGGGGTAAGGTGGATCTTTCTTCTTTGGGGAGATACGTGTTAAGAGCTTGGCCTCTAAAAGCCTTGGCAGCAGACTCCCATAAGAGATTGGGATGGGAGTGAATTTCTTCTCTTGTCTGCGTGACTGTCCAGCTAATGGCAAAGAGGAAGAAAGAGTAGTAAAGTTCATGGCATTTACAATTCCCTCCTTTTTCTTGCCAAAGGGCTTCTTGAATGATGCATGGGATTTCTTAAACTTGGGAGGGAATCGAGTATTTTCGACATCGGTTACCTCCTTTACATCAAAGTTATGTCCCTCTAATGCCCTTAATCTCTCCTCTAAGGCAAAAATTTGTTGCTCAGAGACCTCATTGTGGAAGCATTGTTGGTACATTAACTCTGTCAATTGTGCCATTTGTTCTTTTATGGCATTAAGTTCAGCGGTGAGCATACGATTCCGCTCCTCTAATTTCTCCATCTTCTTGGCTTTTTGAGCGCGAGTGAGAACAGGTAGAAGACCAGCCTCTTTCTAAATGATTTAAAGATTTTTATTATAGCTTTTTATTTCAAATGATTAGTGTGGGATAGATATGTCTTAGACAATAGCTTTGGTGTTTTCATAAAAGCTTATGCTTTAGGGAGTACCATACCCACCTCAGTGTGATGGTTCCCTTTTTTTTTCAAAAAGGTTACCATCATACCTTAGTGCACTTATCTCTTCTAGGAAGGTTATAAACGCAGTTGGGTCTCTTTCGCTATTGTCTAAGGATATCTAATGCATCCTAGAATGAATGTGCTTTATGCATGCACTACAAAAATATTTTTTATGACAGCAAATATTGAAAGTGGAATAACTTTTGACTGGGTTGTCCGATTTGGACGCACAACATGTCAAAACGAAGAGAAAAGGGTGAAGAACCAAGTTGCAAATCCCCATAGGGGATTTGGCCCAGTAATTTTCCCAAAAAACGCTCCTAAGACTCATTTTTTGGAGGTTTATTAAAATGATGTGCATGCATACTTTTCTTAGTGCATTTATTTTCTCTCTTAGTTTTACCACTTATTGGATGGTATGGTATGAATGATACGACTTTGCCAAAAATCTTTTTATTGTAAAAGATATTTTTATGGCTTTAATTTGTTTTTATATTTTTTATGACCTTTTATCTCTTTTGTCGGTCAATGTGGCTACTTAGCTTACAAAGAACCTGAAACCAGGCTAGTTTAACTGAAGACTGTCCGAGATAAAGTGGTTTATCTTACTCTTATCACTTTTGTGATTTTTAGGGTTTTTCATTTTTTTGTTTGTTGTATGATTACCCTATGCTAATGCATCAATACAAATGCAGCAAACGAATGCACACACAATTCATTCACCCACGAGCAAAGCCACACTTATATAATCACGAGGTAGGGTTTTCCTGCAGAAACGTGCTTGGTTTAGGTGGTTCTAAACTGTTCTCACCAAGGCCAAAGGTCCCCAAGGTGCCCCCATTATAGGGACCTCTCAATCTCTCAGTCCTCGGGTCATGCGCGGAACTCTGTGTCGACATCCTTAGACCAAAAGAAGAGAGTTATCACCTTGAGTTGGTGGTTTCCGACAACGGTTGTAGCCCGTGTGCCAACAAGCCGGTCGTATCCGCCACCCACTCCCTATAGGTATTCACTCTTGCCCCCGGGTATAGAGGGACTGTTGTGTGCAAGGGTTTTTGTGTGCAATTTATATTTCAAACAATTTGCAGAAATAATCATACAGCAATTATTAAAGCCATACAATAAAAATACAGAAAAGGGTAAAGGCGTAATTTCAAATCTTCACTTAGTTTGAATTTATCCGTCACTAAATGGGATCAACTCTCTAGCTTCCCCAGTGGAGTCACCATCTGTCGCCACCGTTCGTTCCGACGTCCAGGCAAAAAGATGGTTTAGACTCACGTTTTTTGTTAAAATTATGTTCATTGCTTCCGAGGTGCTCAACAACTGAACTATCCTCTAATAAAAGCAAGGTTTTCAAAAAGGGGTTCTTTTGGAGTCGCCACCAATGTTTTGACCATAAACATTGGAAAAGGATAAAAGGCCTTTATTTTATTAAAAACCAAACTTGGTCATTATAACCAGAGTTAGGTAAGGGAGTTAGTTACGTGTGGGGAAGGTGTTAGCACCCCACAACGCCCCTTTCGGGTTCCCTATGACGGATTAATTCATTTAAGTGAAGATTATGAGAAATTACGCGATTACCTTATTTTATTGCATAATGTTAAAAAATGGCTATCTACATCACTTTATTTTACATTGCATACAGAAAGCAATAAATAAAGCAGTAAAAGAGAAGAGAATTGAACAGAACCTCCGTAGCAAGCTTTATATTGCAAATCTTTGATCGCAAGGATGCGTTTTGGCAATCCTTCACTCTACAAAGACTCTCCTCTCCAAATACAAGATTGACTCGACTCAATTTTACAGAAGAATCGAATGCTGGAATATGATTCCTTAACTGATTGTTACCTTATCAAGGCAATCAGAGAGTTCATTCGAAGAGGGAAGAAGATAGACAAGTACTAGGAGTTGTCTGGTGTATGAAACAGTGGCAAATGAGCTTCCAATTTATAGTTTTCGCTGCCTGCACACTTGGGACGACCGTCTGGGTTGGGACGGCCGTCCCAACTACCTCTTTTACAAAGGCTGAGACCACCTGGGGAGCCGGGACTAGCAGTCCCATTTGGGACGGCCGGGACTGGCAGTCCCATTTGGGACGGCCGTCCCACTTGGCCAGGGAAGGTTGGGACGGCCGTCTCGACCTTGGGACGGCCGTCTCGACCTGTTTTGGCCAGCCTTTGTGTTCTAGGACCCCCAGAAAGCTTTCCTTTCTGTATTCGGACATCGTTTGATGCCGATAAACGCCCGTTAAAGCTTTATCTTTATATAGGAAGTTTTCTTAGCCCTTGTTGAGATGTCGGACGAACCTTATCTTCGTTGTAGGAGGTCTCCTTAGCCTTTATCGAGAAGTCGTATGAACTTCGTGTTGTTGTAGGAGGTCTCCTTGGTTTTTATTATGAAGCCGGGCGAACTTTATCTTCGTGTGAAGTTTCCCTAGCTTTTATTGAGAGGTCGGACAAAATTAGGGGTCTACAGGACATCTCGAACGTTTATCCGAGTGGTCGCGAAAAGATGGTTTAGACTCGCGTTTTATGTTAAAATTATGTTCATTGCTTCCGAGGTGCTCAACAACTGAACTATCCTCTAATAAAAGCAAGGTTTTCAAAAAGGGGTTCTTATGGAGTCGCCACCAATGTTTTGACCGTAAACATTGGAAAAGGATAAAAAGGCGTTGATTTTAATAAAAACCAAACTTGGCCATTATAACCAGAGTTAGGTAAGGGAGTTAGTTACGTGTGGGGAAGGTGTTAGCACCCCACAACGCCCCTTTCGGGTTCCCTATGACGGATTAATTCATTTAAGTAAAGATTACGAGAAATTACGCCATTACCCTATTTTATTGCATAATGTTAAAAATGGCTATCTACATGACTTTATTTCATATTGCATACATAAAGCAATAAATAAAGCAGTAAAAGAGAAGAGAATTGGACAGAACCTCCGTAGCAAGCTTTGTATTGCGAATCTTTAATCGTGAGGATGCGTTTTGGCAATCCTTCGCTCTACAAAGACTCTCCTCTCCAAATACAACACTGACTCTACTAAATTTTACAGAAGAATCGAATGCTGGAATGTAATTCCTTAACTGATTGTTACCTTATCAAGGCAATCAGAGAGTTCATTCGAAGAAGGAAGATAAAAGACAAGTATTAGGAGTTGTCTGGTGTGTGAAACATTTGCAAATGAGCCTCCTATTTATAGTTTTTCGCAGCCTGGCAATTTGGGACGGCCATCTGGGTTGGGACGGCCGTCCCACTTGAATTTTTTACACTAGGGTCCACCTCTTGAAGTGTGGGACAAGCAGTCTCACTTGGGACGGCCATCCCACTTGGCCAGGGTAGCTTGGGACGGTCGTCTCACATTTGGGACGGCTGTCTCAACCTGTTTTGGCCAGCCTTTGTGTTCTGGGACCCCCGGGAAGCTTTCCTTTCTTTATTCGGACGTCGGTTGATGCTGATAGATGCCCATTGAAGCTTTATCTTCATATAGGAAGTCTTCTTTGGCCTTTTATTGAGATGCCAGACGAGCTTTGCCTTGTTATAGGAAGTCTCCTTAGCCTTTATTGAGAGACCGGGCAAAATTAGGGGTCTACAGCTGCCCCCCCTTCACCTGCCTAGGCTAATTTGTTGGCTTAATATGCCGAGAAAATTAGTTGGTAGGGAGAGGAGTTAACCCTTTTGCCCGATTATCCTTCGGATCCTTCTTTGCTGGTCCTCTGGATGATAAATATTTTTTATAGGTACCAACCCCTATCTGGTTTGAGCCTTACTTTATAAGGCTCTGGTGAGTACTTACCCTCACCTGGTATGAGTCTGCATTAGATTCTTGTGGGTACCTACCCCCACTAGGTATGAACCTTGTTTTGCAAGGCTTTGGTGAGTACCTACCCTCACCTGGTACGAGTTCGCATTTTGCTAAACTCTTGTGGGTACTTACTTCCGAGGTGCTCAACACTTGAACTATCCTCTAACAGAAGCAAGGTATTTGCACCCGTTTTTGTAATGCTCAGGTGAGTATTTTACTCCACCTAATGCATTCTGCTAAGTTTTGATGAGTACCTACCCTCATCTGGTATAAACCTTATTTTATAAGGTTTTGGTGGGTACCTACCCCCACCTGGTACGAATCTGCATTTTTTTGCTAGATTCTGATGAGTACTTACCCTCATCCGGTATAAACCTTATTTTATAAGGTTCTGGTGGGTACCTACCCCCACCTGGTACGAATCTACATTTTGCTAGATTCTGATGAGTACTTACCCTCATTCGGTATAAACCTTATTTTATAAGGTTCTGGTGGGTACCTACCCCCAGCTGGTAAGAATCTGCATTTTGCTAGATTCTGATGAGTACTTACCCTCATCCGGTATAAACCTTATTTTATAAGGTTCTGGTGGGTACCTACCCCCACCCGGTATGAACCCCGTTCTACAAGGCTCTGATGGGTACTTACCCCCACCTGGTACGAACCCCGTTCTGCAAGGCTCTGATGGGTACCTACCCCCACCTGGTACGAACCCCGTTCTGCAAGGCTCGATGGGTACCTACCCCCACCCGGTACGAACCCCGTTCTGCAAGGCTTTGATGGGTACCTACCCCCACCCAAGTACGAACCCCGTTCCGCAAGGCTCGATGGGTACCTACCCCCACCCGGTACGAACCCCGTTCCGCAAGGCTCGATGGGTACCTACCCCCACCCGTACGAACCCCGTTCTGCAAGGCTCTGATGGGTACCTACCCCCACCCGGTACGAACCCCGTTCTGCAAGGCTCTGATGGGTACCTACCCCCACCCGGTACGAACTCCGTTTTACAAGGCTCTTGTGGGTACCTACGCCCACCCGGTACGAACCCTATTATGCAAGGTTCTGAACAAGCCCCGTTCTGCAAGGCTCTTAGGATGCACTTTTTGATAGTAAATCCTATGGTCATCTGGTTTTGGAGATGTGTTGGCGGCTTATTGTTTCTAATCATGCGCCCATTCCGTGAGGAGTAAATGATTTGACTTTTCTGTTTTAGTCATCCGGTTTTACCTGGGATTTCGTTGTTTTTGGCTTTTTCGTTTAGCCATCTGGCTTTGCCGGGGATTCTTTATTTTTGGCTTTTCTGTTTAGCCATCCGGTCTTGCCGGGAATTTCGTTGTTTTTGGCTTTTTTGTTTAGCCATCCGGCTTTGCCGGGGATTCTTTGTTTTTGGCTTTTTTCTTTTTTATCCATCCGGTCTTGCCGGGGATTCTTTGTTGGTTGCCTCTTGTTTTAGGCAGGAATCTCCTGGGGATTTGTGGTTTTTTTGTTGATTGTGCCTCTTGTTTTTAGGCAGATGCTTCAATAGTGTTGAAGGCTTTATACTTGTTGTTTTTCTCCTCTGAATAGGCTGATGTTCTACTTGAGGATATTTGTTCTTGATAATACCTCTGAGTAGGCAAATGCTTTTTTGGAAGCTTCGTGCTTGTATTGCCTCTTGCATAGGTTGATTTCCCATTTCTTGGGGATATCGGCTTTTTGATTGCCTTTGAGTAGGCAGAGGCTTTTCTTGGGAGTGAAAGCTTTGCATTTCACTAGGGATATTCATATTGGGTGTTATATGCGATTAACTCCCTGAGGATATGAATTTGTAGTTTGCCTCTGTCGTAGGCTCGCTGGGGGATAATTTTTCTTTTTGGTGATCCACCAGGGATTTGATTGTTTTCTGGAGATCTATTTTGAATTACCCCCTAGGGAGGGATGGAGTTTTTGACTCCTTATTGGACGCAGTTGTTTGAGCTGGCTTTGCCTATGCTCTTATTCCTTCTGGGGAATGGGTTATTACCTTTTTCTCGCGATTTGTGTCTCTTTTTCGCGATTTGGCTTTTACATATGTGCGCCTTTTATGCACATTGGCTTTTTCTTTGGATGAAAAGATATCTTTTTCCTCTTTTCTTTTTGGTGATCCCTGGGGAATTTTTTTTCTTTACTTCTTGGGGATCCAATCTTTGATGATTTTTTATGATGGAGTTTTGAGCTCCTGACTTTGTGAATCTCTTTATTGAGCGGAATGAAGAAATTTTCTTCTTTTTTCTTTTTTTTTTGGAGATTCACCAAGGAGTTTGTCAGCTTCCTGGGGATCCAATTTTGATGATGGAGTCTTGGCTCCTAGCTTTGTGAAGCTCCTTTTTGAGCCGGATGAAGAGATTTTTCTTCTTTTTGTCTTTTTGTAGACTTTTCTTGATATGCTTCTTCTTGGAGATTTTTATTTGGCCCTTTCTCGTTGTGGCCTCTATTGGGGAATGAAAGTTTTTCTTTTCTTTCTTTTTGTTGCCCCCTGGTTATATGGAGGATTTGACTCCGTATTTTCTTTGATGGACTCTTGTGTAGTCCTTATTCTCCTTTGGGGAAGTGGCGGAGATTCTGCATGGGTATGCTCGATGACTCATGTGGTGATGCAGCTGAGTCGTGAGGTAATCTTTTTGTCTTGCCTCTGGAGTAGGCAAGGATCCGCTTGGGAATGATCGAGCCTTTCCGTTGGCTTTTTCATGTTGATGACTTCCTTTTTCTTGGATGGAAGGATGTTGATTGAGGCTTCAAATGACTGTGGTTGACGACTCATGTGATGATTCTGAGTCATGAAGTAATTTTTGTTTTGCCTCTGGAGTAGGCAAGGATCCGCTTGGGGATCATCGAGCCTTTCTGTTGGCCTCTTTTTTCGATGTACCTTCTTTTATTTATGTAGAAGGTTAGAGCTAGTTTCCTTGAAGCTCTTTATTTTGCTGAAATGATTTTGATTTCGCCTTTTTCTTTCGCGATTTTGATCTTTATCACGAGTTATTTGAAATATGGCTTTTTAATATATCACGTGTGCCTTTTATTTTATAATTTTTGTACACGTGGGCTTTTGAAACGTAAACAGAAATAACAATGTTTATTTATTACTTCTCTTTTTTTTTGTGATACATTCAAACATTTTCAATTACTAGAAAATATCTAAAAGGAAACTATCTCCTAATCATCTGCCTCTGGACTGGAATGGGCAGATGGTGCTGGCGAAGGGATGCGGCGGAGCAGGCGGCACTGGAACCTTGCCTGGGTCTGGACCAGATTCTCTATTTGTCGGTTTGTCCTTGTTAGAATCGCGCAGCGGAATGTTCGCGTGATCGGACAAAAACTAAGAGGGGGGGTGAATTGGTTTCTTAATAAAAATTAGGTTTTCAAAATTTTCCCCAAATTTTATCGATTAAAAACTCGTGTAAATGTAAATAAAGAAGAGAAGAGAATCTTACACGGAGATTTATAC